>OZ012737.1:694097402-694697402 GCA_963859935.3 Lathyrus sativus
AATTATGCATCTTTTTGTGGTTTTATTTTATGATATAAACTTTAAATGAAAATAGGATTTTTAATATTAATTTACTCAAATCCTAAAACTATTTTAACCTAATTATTATTTTTTTTAAAAAAATGGATTTTAATATATTTACTTAAAAAAGGGTTTTTATTTATTATTATAAAAAAGGATTTTTAATATTTTAAAAAACAGAAATTAATTTATTTGTTAAAAAAAAGATTTAAATGTCATTTACTTTTAAAACAGAAATCAGATTTTTTTTTAAAAAGAGTTTATTGGTTGAAAGGAAATAAAAAACACTTAAAACAAATGGGTTGGGCCGGTCATCACTCCCGGATCCAACCCGGTCCTGGAACACAAGGAAAAGGGGAGATGAATTAGATTAGGGTAACCCTAATCTTCCTTTGACTCCACGGTGCCGCATGCTCTCTCTGTCTCTCGCGATCTCATCTTTCTCTCGCAATCTCATCTTTCTCGTCTCCGCCATGTTCCTCGTATCTTTTGTTCTATGTTTTCCTGGAAAAAAAAGCACACAACAAAGACGTAAGTGTGATAAGGAAATTGCTCACCCTTCACTAGGGTTTGAAGCGGTTTTCGGAAACGTCTCCGTTGATGGTTAGATGATGTTCCTTTCGCATGGGCCGATGATGTGTGAACTGAGGCTCTGTGTTGGATTGCTCGTGATTTTAAGGGATGATTATGAGGGCGAGGATGATAGAACGCGTTCGTTCCTCTGAGTTCAACCGGTTCTGTTTTCGGCTGTGGACGAGTCTCGTTAGGGCTTCGTCATTTGTCTTTTCGCCGCTTTGATGGTTAGCCCGTTCTCTCTAGGGTTTCAGAAAAGTGGTGTCGTTCCTTTTATATCTTCTGATTCTCTTTTGGGCCTTTGTTAGTTCTGGATTTTTTACGTTATTTTACTGATATGATTTGCTTTTCTGATATGTTTTGACATTGATCTTTCCCTTTCGGATACTGATTAGATGTTGTTTCCTTTTTAGGATTTGATTGGGGTTTATCTTGATGCACAAAACGGATTGGATTTCGATTTGGTTATGAAGATGACTTCCGTTTTAGTCTTCACGGCTTTTGGACTCTCCACTTCGAATTAACTTTTCCTCTTCTTTTTTCCAGTGAACTGATGCTGATGCTTCGATTAAGTCGAGGTGGCCGAGTGAAGGTCATTTGGCGATGATGACCTTAGGGTCTGAGCCAATTGGTTCGGATGCACCCTTTGATGCCTTTGGACTCTCTTGTAGATGTGGTTTTGACCGAACTGGTTTCATTCTGGTATCCATTTCCTTTGTCGATTTGGTTGTTTATCAGATATAGATTCTCATATTTTATCTAATATGGTTTGTTTGGATTTCTGATGCGCTGTTTTTCCTGGTGTAGCTCATGCTTTGGTTAACTCGGTTTCGACGTGGGTCCAAGGCGATGATGCATAGCTGAGCCTTATGCATCATGTTGTCGATTTTCCACATTGAGCTTACCTCGAACTGATTACATAATGATCTTCCCTATCTTCTTCGGTGTGATTTTGCTCGTAGGTAATCTGAAACTGATGTCGCTTGATTGTTGTTTTTTTTTCAGACTTTGGCTTTTGGGATCTTATTCGAGGCGAATTTTGACCGACCAAGCTTGGGATCCTTGTTGGATTGTTCTGGCACTAAGCTTGTTTCACACTGAACCTACCCTTTTGATTTACTGCATTGTTGCTGTTGTTTCAGATGTGATATGGCTGGGGGATATTGAATATCAGCTTGTCTTGGTTATCAGCTTATCTGTTCTTCTGGTTTTCTGTCATGAGTTCTGTTAACTTCTTTCTCTTCATCTTTCAGAATGGATGTTGCCGGGTCGACGATTTTTGCCGAGGGAGGTCAATGGTTATGATGACGCTTCGTCTGAACCTATGTTGGATACCATTGCCATTTGGTTTTGGTCGCATGGCCTTAGCGATGATGACCCACGGGTCTGAGCTGTCGTTTTGAATTGAGCTGATAGTTTGTGCGAAATTACCGATGCTTGCAGTTCGACGTTCGGTAGGGAATTGGTAACGGCTTTGGCCGTGGCTTTCCCAGCCGCTCGAATTCTCATGCCCAATGATGGTTAAACTGAGGGCTGAATCCCTGTTCCATCCATTTTGATTTTGATTCATGGTCGGAACTCATTATAATAGTTGACTGGTTTCTCTTGGTCTCTCTGATTGGGCTGTGGTGCATAGCTGAGCCCTTAGGCTTTTGTATTTGTGGCAACACATGTGCGGACTTACTGATGCTCATGGGGACTGGCATGTTGGTTTTTCGAAACTGATGCCTCCTTTCTGAATTAAAACTGATTGTTTTTCGAAACTTATTTACTTTGCTCAGATTTGAACATTTGGACCTGTTATGCATTATCTGATGTTCTTTTGTGTCTTTGCAGATGTCAGAACCAGTTTTATGTTGTTTTGAGACCATTTCCGCCATAATTAGGCTTGCTTTTGTCTTGGTGTTAATGACCATTGGCTGTTTCTGATTGCCTTCTGAACTGCATTTTGAATTGAATTATCTGCTCATGCTTTGTGCAGCTTATGGATTTTGTTGTGAGCTGATACCATCTGATTCATGTATTTCAGGTGACAGAAAACGGTCCAGACCCGTCGGTATCCGGGTTTGAACCTGAGTTGGCTAGTGTTCACCCTGGTATCGGTTTGCTTTGGTGATCCACTTTTGTTTCATCCGGTTCCGGTTGTTCTACTGTGATGAGTCTTTCCACTTCAATTCTGTTGGCAGCAACTGAACTCGTGTCTTGGCTTGAATTTACTTGATAGTACCCGGCAATATTTACTTGACGTGTATCCGTTTGACTCCACAGTTGTGCAAACCATTTCGGCCCGAAAACGCTTCTTTTACTTCTCTTTCTCGGCTGCCCCTTAGATAAGAATAGACATTACCTGATCTGACGCCAATGGCGCATATCGGTAACGGGGGTAGGATGCGGCTTCGGTCGTGCCACTCCCGGCACTCAATGATGATGATGTTCTGAGAGTGTCGAACATAAATTATAATCTTTCCTATCCTGTTTGTTTTGTCTTTGTTGTGCAGGTTGATCAGAGATTTGCGGAGAAAATCAAAGGAGCATCATGAAGAACACTTAGGATTCTTTAGGACCTTTTTTAGAGTAGATGTTCAGTGTAAATGACACTTCTTGTAAACAAAAATGAATATTCATGAATGAAATTCAAAGGTTATTTATCCCTTTCAATTGTAAATTAAGTACTTATGAAATAAAATTCAACAAATACTTATTTACTTCTCAATTGAAATCTCAAATACTTATGAATACCCAATTTTGAAATTATTTATATTTACTTCTTAGTTGTAAATTATAAATATTTATGAATAAAATCCACAAATATTTGAATTCACTTCCTAATTGTAAAGTATAAACATTCGCGAATGACATCCATATATACTTGATTTCTCGTCCTTGTGTTTATTCCTCTCGTGGCCTTGATCTCACTGCCTGATTAAATCTGAGTGAATTCAAACTAAATCCCAATCATTGTATATCAAGAGAACGCGTTATCAACTGAAATGGAACCTCGCCCAGAATGGTCTTGAACCTTAAGCAAATGAACGACCCAAATTTAGATACACTCCCGGCAATTCTCAATAATAAATCGCACCAGCTCGATGCCTTGATGATAACCAACTCATATGACAGACAACTGTCCCACGTATCATGGTCTGATCGCCCCGAGACTTAAAGATCGATTTTCTCCAGGATTGGACAAATAGTGTAAAATGACCAAAACGCCCTTGAACTGGATTCCTGCAAAACAAATCAACTCCAGGACTGGTTAGTGATTACAAATGGAATGATATGCGATATGGATGACTAAATGTAAGGGAAAAATTTGGGGTATTACAGGTACCAACCAAGAGTTAGGATATAACCAAAAGATACCAATCAAAAGTTATGATGGAACAAGGTACTAACCAAGAGATAGGATAAAACAAAAGAAGAATATCGACCGAAGGATACCAACCAAAAGTTAGGGTCGAACAAGGGGTACCGACCAAAAGTTGGGATATAACAAAGGATACCAACCAAGAGTTGGGATAAACCAAAAGATACCGACCGAAAAATACCAACCAAGAGTTGAGATACAATAAAAGATACCAACCAAAATTTGGGATAACAACCAAATGATATAAACCAAGAGTTGGGATAAACAACCAAAGGATACCAACCAAGAGTTGGTATAAACAACCAAAGGATACCAACCAAGAATTGGGATAACAACCAAAGGGTACCAACCAAGAGTTGGGATAACAACCAAAGGGTACCAACCAAAAGTTGGAATAAACAAAGGATACCAACCAAGAGTTAGGATAACAACTAATGGGTACCAACCAAGAGTTGGGATAACAACCAAAGGGTATTAACCAATAGTTGGGATAACAACCAAAGAGTACCAACCAAGAGTTGGAATAAATAAAGGATATCAACCAAGAGTTAGGATAACAACCAAAAGGTACCAACCAAGAGTTAGGATAACAAGCAAAGGGTACCAACCAAGAGTTGGAATAAACAAATGATACCAACCAAGAGTTGAGATGATAACCAAAGGGTACCAACCAAGAGTTGGAATAAACAAAGGATACCAACCAAGACTTGGGATAACAATCAAAGGGTACCAACCAAGATTTGGGATAACAACCGAAGGGTACCAACCAAGAGTTAGAATAAACAAAGGATGTCAACCAAGAGTTGGGATAACAACCAAAGGGTACCAACCAAGATTTGGGATAACAACCAAAGGGTACCAACCAAGAGTTGAAATAAACAAAGGATACCAATCAAAAGTTGGGATAACAACCAAAGGATATCAGCCAAGAGTTGGGATAAAAACCAAAGGTTACCAACCAAGAGTTGGAATAAACAGAGGATACCAACCAAAAGTTGAGATAACAACCAAAATATATACAGGAGGTAGAATTAACTGACTTACAACCTGATGAGAATTGAAGATGACTTTTTTTAGGGAAAAAGAAGTCTAGACAGACGACTCTGTGAGGGGCACAAGATACTTCCTCTAGAGGGAAACACCAATAGGATGAACAAATCCATGGCTTGGGGAATAAAATGAAACGATATCTCCTGATTTATGACACTTTCTGCTGGGGAAAGGCCTGTCGAGGGGAAATCAAACCTAGCTTATGCTTTGAATGCATATGTTTAAATTTTCTATGGTGTAATGCTCCATGCGAAATGGAAATGCTACACATTTAGAGGATGCAATGAAAAAATTCTTATGATATGCAAGGGACACCTCACCAGAAAGAGTGCTGAAAAGAAACGGAAGCAAATCCATTGGGAAAGGCAACCTGAACCGCCTTCAAAATACAACCTTTGTTGGAGAAACTTCAAAGTGAACTTCCATCACACTAGAAAGACAGAAACAACAAACACCTCCTAGGGCAACTGTAGAAGGGAAATTTGTGAATGTAAGTTATTAATTAACTTAACTCAAAAATGTAAGAGTCGTCACCGCACTTTTATTTTATCCAAAAGGAAGGGAAAAAGAGCGAACAAAACCTAAAGAGTTCTAAAAAAGGAACACATAGAGAATGCGTAAATGGGTTGGTTACGCGATGGGAAGGTGTTAACACCTAAAACGTCTATAGTACTCTATAAGGGCTCTTTGAAATGTCTACGCTTTTTGGTTAGAAAAATATTTTCTTGAAAGGAGATTGAGGAGATAAGAATAGAATTATTTTTTAAAGATTTTTGTGTTTGGAGGGGCTTATCGCCTCATGCCTACGTCCCTACAAAGTGCAATATAGGATCAAAACCATGTAGTTCGTGGTACAAATAACAAAAATGTTTTGTTTTGATTGATTTTAAATGTAAAGATAAGTCGTCATTTTAAGGAGAAAACTACGACTAGTTGACCACAAGTATAAGACAACATTTGCATCACCTAAAGATGGAGGATTTTGCTTGGATTAAAATCTACAAGTCTATCACTCAATATCTAAGTGAAAAATATCAACATCTTAAATACTATGGAGAATATGAGAATTATATCTCAACTATGAAAATGACTTATGTCTAAACTTTATGAAAAGTTTTAAAATGAAAAGTGCACAAAAGGCACAAAAAGAGTTGATGAGTTATATATTTTTTATGTCTTTTTTGAAATTAGTCAAAGTATGATTAACATTGATTGATATTTATTATAGAAAACAAAGTTCTAAAATCACTTGACAAAAGTTAAGGTTTTATTGTGAAAGCGTTTTTAAGTTTGAAAAATAAGAAGGTTTTTGAAAAAATGAGAAGATTTTGAAAATTTAAGAAGGGGAGGAGATGAAGTGACTATCCTAGAAAGCAAAATAAAAGCTAGAGATAAGAAGGATCTAAACAAAAGATAGCAAACTCCATAGCAAGCCAAAAGAATTTCTTCCACCTTGAGCATAAGCAAATGAGCAAGCCAAATAAAGGCAAAGATCCATAATACTCCAAGCATAGGGAAAGAGTTATTATTCTAAGTCCAGGGGTCCAAGAAGTCCAAGGTCTAAGTCCATCCATGAGAATAACCACACAATTAAGAACACCAAGTTTTTAGATATTTAAGCCTTTATTAATGTTTTTTGTCTAAATGGACAAAAGAAAAAGAACTTAAACATAAACAAAAGGTCCAAGTGGACAAAGGAAAAATGGAGGAAGTATAAACAATAATATGATATGATATGATAATAATGGAGCATAAAAATAAAAGAGAGATAGGGAGGAAGAAGGAAACATAAACAAAATTAGCACAATAATATTGTTAGTGAGTTAGTAATTAGTTGTTAGAACAAATGACCAACGATGGTTAACTAACGCACTAAGGTCAAAATTAATGAAAACTTATCAGAGGATTGATAAAATCAAAGCCTCCTAACAATAAGTTTCATAGGTAATGGACCTAAGACAAATAATTAACCATACTTAGACTTTCAAACATAATTTTGAACCACGAATGATCATTTTCTGATTACGGGACAATTTAGCACTATGTTAAGCAATCGTAATCAGGTTTATGTAGAAACTACGACTACCTGAGGTCGGTTAATAACAATGTTATTATTAATACATTCTAGAGAAGTGATATGTAAATCACTCTCCAAAAGCAATATCGCACGAAAAGAAAATAGGTAATGATCTCATCTTCATCAAGAACTTGAAATAAGTTTAAACGATATTGAAGATTTTCATCGATCAAAAGAAAAAAGAAGAAGAGAGGGAATGTCAAATTGAATTACAATTTCAAGATCGTTCCATCTTTAAGTTCATTCATTCATCTTTATGGATTAAAGCACTAAACATATCATTAACTCAAAGCACCTAAAATGAATTGAATAATTCACTTTAAAGATATGTTTGAATTAATGAGGAAAAGGACCTTTAAAAGTGTATTCCAAGGAAAAAATCAAAAGAGAAAGAAAAAAGAAGGAGAAAGAACCAAAACAGTTCCAAAACAAGCAAAAAAACATAAATCTGCCACTGGTTAATCAATTAACCATTTGCCAATGCAAATGTGTCAATCGATTAACACTGCTAAAACAACAAATTTTTTTGAAAAAATTCAACATCCATAATCCAACCATTTCTTCAAACACCTCATGATCATGAATGAGAATTAGCACGAAATTTTAAGTAAAACAACAACAAATATTACCAATAAAACACAATTTGCAAGATCCAAAGATCAAGCAACAAAAATCAACAATAGATCACATTGTGAAGGATGGATCAAGAACAACAATGGTGGGATACGGGTTTACCACTTCAAATCTGAAATTGATTCAAATAACTTCAAGTACCACACTCCAAAGCCTTGATCTACTAAAATTGATGATGAAAAGTGAATGGATGAAGGTTTAGCTCAAAGGTTAATAAGTTCTAATGACGAACTTACTAACTTTCAAAGGAAGAAAGAGCTTTGGTGACTTTGGTAGTTTAAGAAAAAAGAGAGTCAAGAAGAAATTTGACAAGGTGAATTTGGATATCAAAAACTTGTGAAATGAATGAAATGAGGCATCTATTTATAGGATTTAGGCTTGAAAATTTTGGTGGTTTGGAATTTGAATTTGGAGGTAAAATCAAGATCAAATGGTGATTAGTGAAGGTGTATGGTGGGAATCAATTATGATGAGGTAGGGGAATAAAAATGTAGTGATCTAGAATATTCTCATGATGCAACATTTAAATTTGGTGTCAAAAATTCTGCTGAATTTGAATTTTGTTGTATTTTCACAAAAAAAACACATTGGTTAATCGATTAACCATTAGCATATGCAAATGTGTTAATCAAATAACGCAGTGAAAATTCTAAAAAAATTCCATTTGATGTGCTGACTTGGCTCTGGCTCAACTTTTATGACTTGTCAAAGAAGGCATGGAAATAAACACATGAACCTTGGAGTCTCTTGAATAAAAATCAACCAAATCTTGAGAAACTCTTGATCAAATGATTTTGAATTGTTTGCGGATCAACTTTGACTTGTTTTCATACGAAATGTATTCAAGCTGAGGGACTGTTGATCGATGTTCTTGATTTTAACCTCTTCCTAAAAAAGTTAATAAAGGAAAAAATGAACATATTTTTGGATTTTAATTAATGGTTACTAAACATAAACATAAACAAATATAAAAAAAAAACAAGAAAACAAGGGGGTCTGGTGATCTCTCAAGAATAAACACACAGAGGAAGGAAAGAGAACCAAAGTTTGCGATCTTGTTTGTGGAATGAGATGCAAAATGATATGTGGGATCTTATGGGTAAATATTAGGGTATTACAACTGCCGCTATTTAAGTTTCTTCTATCCGGAGATATGAAGATTGACATGTTTGTCTCGACCAGATAAAAGAGACTTAAATACAACAATAAACCCAATTTTTGGCCCTAAGTGGCCATAAAATGATATAATTATGCTAATGGTATGCAGACACAAGACCTCTATGGGGGAAAAAACAAGCCACAAGAGACAAACAAACGTTGAGGAGCAAAAGAAGAAAAGGAAAAAGACTCCGAAGGAGAAAATGAAAGAGTAAGATTATATTCCAATAAGGAAAAGGAATCAACTCAGCTGGGAAAGAGATACCAACTTCCGGTTACTAGCCAAAGATACTCAAACCGAAGAGAAGAGGTAAAAAAATTTCTACTGATTACTGAGTAGAAAATAAGGGCAATAAACACAAAAGAATTGTCATCTATCGGTTACTGGATAGAAAAAAAGAGATGTATTACTTAATACCGGTTACTGGGTATAAAGTAATCCACTTGTCGAGAGATAATCAACTACCTGTTACTGGATAGTGTAATACCCCAAATTTTACCCTTATATTTAGTCAGTCATTTCACATAGCATCTCATATGTACATTTGCTAACCACTAACAAGTTATGGAGGTGTTTTGTTTTGCAGATTTGGTTCCAAGGGTATTTTGGTCGTTTTACGCAAATTCTGCTAATTCCTTGAAGACGGGCTGTTATTAAGTTCTGAGGTGTTTATTTACGTGGATTTGATATCAATTTGGTTTGGAAAGTCTGATCTGTGGAACGGGATTTAACAAGAGATCATTCTTCATCTTTAGAGGGACAACAGTGAAAACTTCTACTGATTATTGGAGCTTATTCATGGCAAAGGTATTAAGATTGGATCGGATTAATTCAAGGATATTCGACTGATGAATCGTATGTTGAGATGTTTGTGAATTAAATCATGGAGAAGAAATGGAAGATGATTTTAATAAATATGTGAAGTTCATTCATAATATTTTATTATTATTACAATTTGTAAAGAGAATTTGGATAGAAAGTTGAATTTTATTCATAATATTTCATCACGATTTACAAAAGGGAAATAATTTGGATAAAAAATGTATTATTGAATTATTTCATAATGCTTTTTTATTACAAGTTACAAAAGAGGTGTATATCCTAAATCCTAAGTCCTAGAACTTCTAAGTGTCTTCGTGATGTCCTTGAGCTTCTCCGCAGAATCTCCAATTCACCTGCACATCAAAACAAAACAAACAGTATAGAAAAAATGTTAGGAGTTGTTTTTGACACTCTCAGAACAGTGTCATCATCGAGTGCCGGGAGTGGCACAACCGAAGCTGCGTCCTACCCCCCGTTACCGATCCGCGTCGTTGGCGTCAGATCAGGTAACACCTGTTCTTATCGGTACGGGACATCCTAGAGATAGAAGTAATAAAAGAAGTGGGACTGATTCGTTTTGCCGCGATTGGATTTCCAAACTGATACGAGAATAAGGCAACATAGGCAAGTTTGGACTCAGACCCGGATGCCGGCAGGCCTGAGTCGCTTTGGTTCCGAAATTTCCAACACCTGAAAAGCCACAAACATCATCAGTACAACAGAACTCAAAGCATAAACAAGACTAGGCAAGAAGGAGCTCGCGCCAGTACAAGTATGAAGAGGCACCAAAGAAACAAATCTGTTACAAAGGTTCAGAATGAAGGCCAATGTTCAAAACAGAATGAAGGCCAATGTTCAAAACAGAATGAAGGCCAATGTTCAAAACAGAACGAAAACCAAGCCTAAAACAGAACAGAAATGAAATGAAACCAAACTGCATTGAATGGCCTCAACAAAGTATCAGAAAAACGAAGTGCAAATCACAACAGCATCATACGCTGTATCAAAGTTCAGAGGCATCGATTAATGTCAAGCGTCATTGCACAACAGCATACAAAAACAAGGCAAAAGAGCAGGTCAGTTCACAAAACCATGACAGAAAGCAAGATAGACCAAATGTGCAAGCACATTGGAAAAACAAATTACCAAACACATGGCTCAGTACATCAATATCATAGCCCAAATCATCATCACCAATTCAATCAACTTGCCAAAACTGCACAGAAGAGTCGAAGTTCATATCAGTTCAGTATACGCCACAACACAAAATCATGGCATGAATTGTACCAGAACGAACAAGAATAAGCAAGCATAAACATCTCAGTTCATGAAATAAACAAGTGCACAAAACCATAGCAGTCCATATCAGTCGTCACGGCTCAGATGAACATCATCGCCCAAACTCGCTATCAGGTAAATGTCTCAAGGCAACAAAAAGCAACATTAGAATTCATAGTTGGACATAATTGCCCAGAATATCAGCCCTGAAACTCAAGAAGCAAATATCATCAGCAAAAGTTCATCACAGGCTAATGATTAAAACAATTCAAATGGAACAAATGATAAACCACAAGCGAAGATCATCAGAAGCAATCGCAGCGTCATCAAAGAGTATCAGTTGTCACGGCTCAGATGAACATCATCGCCGTATACCTTTCCCGGCGTTTGACTTGACCTAAGCCTCGATACCAGCCTTCTCTGAAAGAAGAAGAGGAAAAGCTAACTGCATCAAAAATTGCCAAATCGAAAACGAGTCAGTTTCAATCAAACAAATCAGTTCGAGATCAAAAATGAATTAAGTCAGATGTCAAACAGATCAAGTGAAATTCAAAGGCAATCCAATCCACATCTGCAAAAAAAATCCAATCAGTATATCAGAAAATGATCAAACAAAATCGAATCAATTAAGGAGTTCTGAAAATGGAAAGTTTTGAGTCAGTATCAGATTCGTATCAGAAAGTATCCCATTGGAATCCAATCAGTATCTGAAAGAACAAACAAATCAGACAAAATCAAATCCAGGTAAAATCAAATCGCATGAAAGTGAAATAATAACGCAAATCCATCACGGATTAAAGGCCCAAAAAGAGAAGTATAAAGGAACGATCTCACCTCAGAGAAAAGGAGGAGGAACCACCATCAAAAACCCGAACGGATAGCCGCGAGAGAGAGGAACCGCGATCACAAACCCTAACGGAGATCGCAAGCGAACGCTAACGAAGGGAGATCGCGAGCGAACCATAGACGGTGACAACAAACAATCAATATCATCCGTGAATCACACCGAACTGAGAAGATCACCATCGTCGTTTAACCAAACGACGGGCAATCTCCCGTTTTTGAGCCTCAGCTCACGCCATCATCGGCCGATTTCACGTTAAACGTAAGCAACGGGACATTTCATTACGAGTTTTGATATTTTGTTTCAGGAAATAAGAGGATCACAGCGCGAGGAAGAAGAAAGGCGAGAGAGAGATGAAGAAGAAAAGTGAAACGGCGCCGCGAACGTTCTCTGGGGTGAAACCCTAAAATTTTTTCTTATGACTAACAACTGGGTTGGGTCCGGGTGTGGTTACCGGCCCAACCCCCCCCCCCCCCCCCCTTTTTATTTATTTTATTTTGTTTTGTTTTTTTTTAAAATTTGTTTTATGTTTTTTTAAAAACTGTTTTTAACACTTTATTTTCATAACTCAGAAAAAACTGTTTTAAAAATAAAAAAAACATTTTTATGTAAATATTAAAAATAAATAAAAAAAAACTTTTTTAAAATAAAATAAGAAAAACTTTTCTTAAAAATATTAAAAATAAATTTTTTTTTAAGAGAAAAACATTTTTAAATTAAACTTTTTTTCAAGATAATATTAATTTTTTTTTTTTATATAAAACAATAATAAAATCTCAAATTTGCATCTTGTTTTCTTCATTGTCTTATAATTCATCTGATAGCCGTTTGACTCTGCCTACTAACGGGTGTTCATTTTTTGCAGTTCATGCTTATTACTATTGTGTTGAGTTTTCATTTAAGTTTCATTTATATTTGTATCTGTTTCTCAATTGTAACCTCGCGAACCTAATAATCGCGTTTACTTTTCGCATTTAAATTTCTGCTGATGCAATTCAATTATCTCACACCTTCATCAATATTTCTGTCACATTGCACACACACAGCCGAAGGATAGGTCTAGCATTTGACCGCCGTGTCAATAGTCCTCAACTTCAAATCCCTACAAACTACAAACCCTAATTTTCACAAATGCCTCGCCGCATGCAAAATTACAATTTTACCCCTAGCATTATGTCAAAGAGCCGCCGCGCTCAGTTTAGGGTTTCCCCGCCGTGGAATCCCTAATTTAACCCTAATTACAACTTAACATTTCAACGTAGAGATTTGGAGTTTCTACACTCCACGTAAGCGTGTCCTTAAGATGCGTTTATTCCCCTTGAGACCTTGACCACAGTCAAGAAGTCTCTAACCTCCCTTTTGAGGGGAACTACGATTACTCTGATTTCATTCCCGTAAGGATACGTAGGCACAAGATGCGATGTCTTGCCGAGTAAACTTAGAATTAACCCCTTAGGTCTCTTTTCTCACTTTTAATCCTTTGTACATATACCTTAAGCAAATAAATGAAGCAAATAGTAAATATCTGAACAAAAGGTTCCTGTAGAGTACTACAGAAGTTTAGGGTGCTAATACCTTCCCTAAATTTAACCAACCCCCGAACCCTAGATCTTTCCCCGCATTGTGCTTACGATGCAAAATAGGTTTTCCCTTTTTGACCTTTTCCTTCGGATAAATCAAAGAGCGGTTGTGAATTGAATTGCGATTCAAACTCATTAATAGTTTGTGATCCTATTTCCACCGCAACAGATAGGAAAAGAAACAATTCTAACTATTGATTACTAAGTAGTTTAGCGAGAGTAATAGTCCTAAAGAAAAATGTTACCAACTATCGGTTACTCGATAGGGTAAACAAAACACCAGCTACCTGTTACTGGGTAGGAAAAGGAATATTACCAAAAGGAAAGATTACCGACTACAGTTCACTAGGTAGAAAATAACGGGAACTAACCAAAAGAGAGACAAATGTTACCTGCTACCAGTTACTGGGTAGAAAAATAAAGGCAACAAGCTCGGGAGGAAGAATTACCTTTTACCGGTGATTGGGTAAAAACAAAGGATAACCAACCAAAAGAGGTGAGAAATATTACCTGCTTCCTGTCACTGGTTAAAGAAAAGGAAATATACTCAAAAGGTGAAGAAACATTACCAGCTACCCATCAATAGGTAGAAAAATAAAGGCAATGAACTCACAAGGAAATATTACTGACTACCTGTCATTGGGTAGAAAATAATGGTAAGTGAGAAAAAAGTAGGAGGGATATTACCTACTACCTGTCACTAGGTATAAAAATAAAGGTAATAAGCTTGAAAGGCGAAGAAACATTATCGGCTACCCGTCATTGGGTAGAAAATAAAGGTAATGAACTCACAAGGAATACCTGCTACCAGTCACTGGGTAGGGTATTACAAATGCCGATTACCTATCATTCGGTAGGAGAAAGAAATAAAGGTCGACTACCTGTCACTGGGTAGGATGAGAAATGTATCAATAGCTATCTGTCACTAGGCAGCTCAAACCACACAACAGACTTCTCAAATAAAGAGACAACCATCTATTGGGGATGAAATATTCATAACTGTCGGGGATCTTCAAAAGAGATACGGGTAGGTTAAATCATGCAACAAACTTCTTAAATAAAGCGACAACCATATGTTGGGGATTTCACAACAAACTTCTCACTGGGACTTCTTCCACAGAGATGCCATCTGATGGAAAAAGCTGGTCGGATAAGGATCCATCATTTCACAATAAACTTCTCTGCTAAGGATTAACTAGAGAACTGCTATTTATTGCGAAGATACAAATAAATTCCTGAAGATTACACAAGCTACTCAAACAAAGAGGCTTCCACTTGTTACCAGGTGAGGTTTACCTTGCTGGGGACATACAAGCTGCTCAAATAATGAGGCTGCCACTTGAAGTCAGGCAAAAAATTCTTACCAAGAGAGTGTCATCAAAACACTGCTGAAGAAATTCAAATCTTCATCATCTGATGGGGATTAATAACAGACTTCTTCCGAGGAAAATAAATCCTTAAAGAGTAATAAAAATTCCTTCTTATCATCCAGGCTTCACAACCCATAGAAATCCAAAATAACCGCTGCAAGAGACCAAAGTTCAATCCAGGAACAAACTGGAGAGAAACGATCAAACACGACTCAATCCAATTAGGAAATAACTCAAATGGGGAGTAATTCCATCCAGATAAAAGCTGGGGAGGAACGCTAAAACAAATATCTTCCACGAGGTATAAACTTAGTGAGGAATTAAAGGACACGAATTTTCTGCTTATGGGTCGACACTCTATCAGAGGGAGGACACAGGCACTCCACGGGGATAACAACATCAGAGAAAGGGAAAACACGTAAGAAATGCAAGATGCACAGTGTAACAACAACATGTTATGCTCAACAAAATGAATGTGTATATTATGCATATGAGTATTAATATGCTGACAAAACAGACAAAAAGATAAACAAAGGGTGAACAAAACAACATAACACCACTAAATACTCGACTAATCTCAACAAGCTGGAGACATAACTGAGATCCTGCTAGGAATTTAATTGAAGAAAGATCTGCAAGAAATATGCAAAAGCTATCAAAGAAAAATAAATCCTACTATAAGGCTCAAGTATTAATGAGGAGAGAAAGATACGGCTTAGGGAGCAATCCAAATATTAATCTTCAATAATCAGTAATCCACAAAAGGGATAACAATATCAACTCTGTTTCAAGGACATAATATAAACTGCTGGGGGAACATCAACCCAAATCTTCTTGACTCATCCTGGGGATAAGAATAAAATTCATATAAACTCCGCTTCAAAGGGATGAAGAGGTCTGATGTGGAAAAAATAATGGATCCGCTGGGGATTGTAATCATGTAAACAAGTTCACAAACTCTACTTAAAGAATAACATAACTCTTCTGGGGATATTAGAAAAAGTTCTCTGTGGATTATCCAACTCTGAGAGAAACATCCTAGACTTGCCGGAGAAACTAAGAAGTTAACATCATAGTAAAAAGTCAAGCCGCGTGGGATTTTAAATTAATACCCAACATAAGGTGAGAGAAAACCCGACAGGTGACTGCTATGTCAACACTTCTTAGAAGAAAGCAACATTTCTCTTTGCTTGGGAATCATCCAAAGTAAATATGTATAACCTCTATTGGGAATTAGCAAAGACAAATGTCTGCATGGGTATCATCATCAAGGAGAGGTGACCCTAAAAATTGCTCAACTGCCTGACCATAGTCTGACTGGATGAAGGAAAATTACTCATTTGGAGAAAAATTTGAATCAAGACTTAGTTGGGGCAAACCGAACAACACCCGTCTAGTTATCCATAGGAAAAAAACTCTGCTAAGGAAATATCAACAAGCTTTACTGGAGAAACATCAACACAACTCTATTGAGGAGCTGTCAATAAATTCTACCAGAGGAGTGAGAACAAAACCTGTTGAGGAAAACATTAACAAAATTTACTGAGGAGAATACCAATGAGAATGAACTCCACTGAGTAAAACACTAAGTTTTGCGCTTTGAGATTACTGTTGACATTCCTTTTTATATTCATAAATCAAAGAAAAATGTTTTTATAATTTTCAAAATTTCAATCGATTATTCACATTTGTTTCAAAAATCATCATAAAAAATTAAATGAAAATTTGTAAACAGAAACAAAATAAGAATTGCAAATAAAGGGACAAAGGCCCAAGTTTTATTGATAGAATGGTAGTCCATAAAAAGGCGTAACTCCACGGATCATTACAAAGTTTGAAAAATGGTAAATACAATGGAAAGGGATACATTGAATAACAATGACCACTATTCTCCCTAAAAACTTTGAATTCCATTGTGCTTGAGACTTCAGCAGAGGATAATTGAAGTAAAGTCCTTGATAGGAAAAATTGCTTCAAACGATCAAGACCGACCAGATGCGGTTACTTGCCATAATCCCTAAGTTTTTCCTTGATTACCCTCTCGGGTTTTCAATTTACCAAGAAAATTATTTCTATTTTTGTCTCTATTTTTTCTTGGACCACCCTTTCGGGTTTTCAATCCACCAAGATGCTCATTTTTTACTAAGCCACCCTTCTGGGTTTTCAACTTAGCAAGTTGTTCTTTTATTTTTTTAGGCGAAGTATTTCTTGACTGCATCGGTATTCACAAGACAAGTGAACTATTCACTATCCATAGTGGTAAGAATTAATGCACCGCTAAAGAAGGCTCTCTTAACAACATATGTGCCTTCATAATTAGGAGTCCACTTGCCCCTAGAATCAGTAGTAAAAGTCGAGATCTTTTTTAGCACGAGGTCGAACCTTCTTGTCAAAAGCTTTCTTCATTCTCTATTAATACAATTGACCATGATGCAAGGTCTTCATTATTTTCTCGTCAATCAAATTCAACTAGTTGTATATACTCTGACACCATTCAACCTCAAACAATTCAGCTTCCATCAAAACTCTCATAGAAGGGATTTCAACCTCTATCGAGAGCACTGCTTCCATACCATAAACAAGAGAGAAAGGGGTTGCCCCTGTTAAAGTATGGACGGATGTATGATACCTATGTAGACCAAAAGGGAGCATATCATGCTAATCCTTGTATGTAACGACAATCTTTCGAATGATCTTCTTAATGTTCGTATTAGCAGCTTCAACAACCTCATTCATCTTAGGTCTGTAAGGAGAAGAGTAATGATGCTCAATCTTAAATTCATCACATAATTCCTTCATGATCTTGCTACTCAGATTTGACCCATTGTTAGAGGTAATCTTGCTCAGAACACCATATCGACAGATGATTTCGTTCTTGATAAATCAAACCACTACTTGCTTGGTCATATTGGCATATGATGTCGCTTCAACCCATTTGGTAAAATAGTAAATGGCCACCAATATGAAACGGTATTCGTTTGACGGTTTAGGCTCTATAACTCCAATCATATCAACGCCTCACATGGAGAAAGGCCATGGAGAAGAGATAACATTGAGAGGAGTTGGAGGCACATGAGTTTTGTCAGCATAAATCTGGAATTTATGGAACTTCTTCACATATTTACTATAGTCAGATTCCATTGTCAACTAATAGTAACCTGCCCTTAACATCTTCTTAGCCACTGCATGTCCATTAGCATGGGTACCAAAGGATCCTTCATGAATTTCTTTCATCAATATGTCTACTTCGTGTCTACCCACGCATCTGATCACGACCATGTCATAATTTCTCTTATACAGCACATCATCATATAAGAAGAAACTACCATCCAATTTTCTCAAAGTCTTCTTATCTTTCTTGGATTCCCCAAGTGGGTACTCTTGATTCTGAAGAAAACATTTAATATTATAATACCATGGTTTATCATCAACAACCTCTTCAACTGCAAACACATGAGCTGGTCTATCATGACGCATCACATTAATTTTTGGCACATCATTCCAGTGATTTACCACAATCATGGAAGACAAAGTCGCTAAAGCGTCTGCCATTCGATTCTCTGCTCTAGGTATATGGTGAAACTCAACCTTATTGAAAAAAGTTGAAAACCTTCTTGCATAATCACGATAAGGAATCAAATCAGGTTGACGTGTCTCCCACTCCCTTTTAATTTGATTAATCATCAGGGTTGAATCTCGATATACATCAAGAATCTTGATTCTTAAATCAATAGCTTCTTCCAGGCCCATAATACATGCTTCATACTCTGCCGCATTATTTGTGCAAGTGAACATCAATCTTGCAGTAAAATGAATATGAGAACCATGAGGAGTTACAATAATTTCCCTAATACCATTGCCATACTCATTAACAGCTCCATCAAAAATCAAACCCCAACGGGATCTAGGCTTAGGCCTTTCTTCAGTTAATGGTTCCTTACAATCTATAACCTTTAGATACATTACATCCTCATTAGGAATATCAAATCGGATAGGTTGATAACCATTAATTTATTGGTGTGCCAAATGATCAGCCAAAACACTTCCTTTTATCGCTTTTTGTGTTCGGTACTCAATATCATATTCTGACAACAACACTTGCCAACGAGAAATCCTCCCAGTTAAAGCAGACATTTCAAAGATATACTTGATTGGATCCATTTTAGATATTAACCAAGTTGTACTATTCAACATATACTAGCGGAGGCGCTTGGCAGCCCAAGTTAAAACACAATATGTATTTTCAAGAATTGAGTACCGAGACTCGCAATTGGTGAACTTTTTGCTCAAATAATAAATGGCAAATTATTTTCGACCAGATTCATTTTGTTGACCCAAAACACGGCCTATAGACTCTTCCAGCACGATCAAAGGTCTTCCTTCCACAGGAGGAGACAAAATATGAGGTTCAAGCATATACTCTTTAATTCTTTCAAAAGCTTATTGACAATCCTTTGTCCATACACAACCCTGATCTTTCTAGAGAAGCTTGAAGATCGGCGCACATGTGGCAGTCATATTGGATATAGATCGAGAGATATAGTTCAAACGTCCCAAGAATCCTCTTACTTGTTTTTCTGTTTTGGGCGCAAGCATTTCCTTAATAGCTTTAACTTTACTAGGATCAACTTCAATGCCTTTCTGACTGACAATAAAGCCCAACAACTTTCCAGAATTGACAGCAAAAATGCATTTATTAGGATTCAGACGGAGCTTAAACTTTTTCAAACGTTGAAACAGCTTCGATAAGTATTCAATATGATATTCTTCAGTCTTCGACTTATAAATCATGTCATCCATATAGACCTAAATTTCTTTATGCATCATATCATGGAACAAAGTGGTCATAGCTCTCTGGTACATTGCACCAACATTTTTCGAACCTAAGGACATCACTCTGTAACAAAATGTTCCACATGCTGTAATGAATGTTGTTTTTTTCCATATCCTCGAGCCCCATCTTTATTTGATTATAACCGGAAAATCCATCCATAAAGGAAAAGATATTAAACTTAGCAGTATTATTTATCAGCATACCAATGTGTGGCAGTGGAAAATCATCTTTCGAACTTGCTTTATTCAAATCTCTATAGTCAACGCACATTCAACTTTTCCGTCTTTCTTTGGAACAAGCACAATATTGGCCACCCGTTGAGGATACTCAGCAGTTACAAGAAAACCATCATCAATCTACTTTTGAACCTCCTCTTTAATCTTCACAGCCATGTCAGGATGACTTCTTCTCAAATTTCGGTTTCACAGGTGGACATTCAGGCTTCAACGGCAAACGGTGCTCCACAATATCAGTATCAAGATAAGGCATGTCTTGATAGGACCAATAAAACACGTCAACATATTCTTTAATAAGCTCTACCATCCTTTTCTTAACATCTGACTGAAGCAATGCCCTAATCTTGACTTTTTTCTTATCATCATCAGAACTCAAATTAACCAATTCTACCGGCTCTTCATGAGGTTGAATGGTCTTTTCCTCGTGCCCATGCAATCGAGAAGTTTCTTTAGGAATCTCTTCAACATCCTTTTCTTCTGCTTCAAACACATGGAACTCAAAGTTGGGATAAGGCATAGGGTCATTGTTTTCAATGGGTTTAACAAACAATATGCACAACAATTTATGTTTGATTTTAGAATATGAACAAGAAGTGCAAATATTATGCAGATAAAAGTGATTAACACATTATTATTTTTGGTTCTTTATGTTACCATTTTTCAGAAATAAAGCAAAAAGGGAAACAAAGTATAGATAAACAGAATAACATTTTATTGATGATGATAAAAGTTGAAACAAAGCCCTCACAAACTCACTTTCACCTTGGGCAGAGTGAATGGATTTTTTAAAAGGAACAAAAACAAATTACTTTAAAACATGAACAACAGTAGGAATGTCAACAACGATCTAATTTTGGATTATCAATCCACCCGTCACAAAGTTGGGCGTTTCCTCCTCTTTCTGAGACATCGTACAGATTTGATCATGGTCTGACGTCATATCCAGGTTGTACTTATACTGATGGATAAAAGCTTCTTTGAGGTCATTGAATGTCTTAATTTAGGAACTATAAAGTCCCATGTACCACTTTAGTGCATCGTCGGTAATACTATCTTGGAAATAATGAATCGGCAACTGATGGTTGTCAGTATGGGTGGACATCCTTCTGGCATACATGACCAAATGGCTTTGTACACAAGTGTTCCTTTTATATTTCTCAAATTCCGGAACCTTAAACTTGGCAGGAATTTTCATATTTGGGACAAGACAAAGCTCGTGAGCATTCTTTCCAAATAACTCTTTTCCTCTTAAAGCCCTAATTTCTTTCTGCATCTCAGCAAACTGATCTTGAAAATCATCCATACGATCATACAAACTCTCGCTTGAAGCAGTGTGGGAAATTTGCTCTTCAGCATAAGGAATAGCGTGACCCATGGGTGGTGGCACAGGTACAACAGTAGGAACAACCGAAATCTCAGCATTAGAAACAACATTAACCATAGGAGGTGGTACAGTCATAACATCAAGAACTTTGGGACCTTCAGAAATAAGAGGTTGATATCCCTATGGCACATAATTGAGAGGAATGCCCTAAGGGAAACTGGGAAGTATATGATGTTGAGAAGCATTAATCGGGGCCACAGAAATGGGCGTTAATACGATCTCAGAAATCACAGTTCTCTGCACAGAAGAAGGAGGAGGCGCTAGTGGCTGATTCTGAGCAGCTACCAGAGCTTCCATCGCAGCAGTGAGTCTTTCCACACTATCTTTCAGAGTTGTCAACTATTTACGGAGCTCGTAGTTCTCTTGTTGCAACTGATCCATCTTTCTCTTGAGATTAGCTCGAGTATTGTACCGGTGCAACAACTTGGTTGAGCAAAGACCAAAAGAAACAATAAGATAGCTGAAAAAGGCAAAACGCAATACACAAGATGCAAATACAAATGTAAAATGAAAATGTTTCAATCATCTTTTAAGGATCTTTAATATATAAAGCAATTACAAACATCGTAAGGAAATAAAACTTTTTGAAATACTGATAAACATCTCATTTCATTGAATATTGGAAAGAGCTACACTTGGAAGTAAAAGTTACAGCATATCAAAGTTCAATAAGAAAAAGCTACGTCCTAAGGATTATAAGGAGCATCTGATGACGATCTAAGCTGATACCTTCTTTGGAGTCTCTTAATCTCTCTCTCATGGTTGTCCTTCATGGTGGTCTTCTCTAACACGGGCTGATCCACAACACCTTTCCAAGCACCGGAAGTAGGAGGATGTGATGATGAAATAGTAGAGGAAAATAAATCCTCTCCATGTCTCTTTACAGCCTGATCAAGAAACTCAATCAATTCATCTTTCTCTTTCATCTGCTTTTGCAATTTCGTCTTCTCCTTGTCAAAAGCATGAAACTTAATTTCCCACATGTTGTACCCCAAAATTTGACCAACCTTTTCATGTACTTGTCTTGTGTTTTATTTCATTTTCGCATTTCTGCATATCATAGCATTTGTTCTTGATGCATGAGATCAAGGTATTCATGTGGCTCAGGGTTCTCTTTTAGTGCAAGAGTCTAAACAGCGAGCATCAAAGGCTCCGACATTTATTTTGCCCAGCGATCGAACGGTCGATTTTATTTTATTTTACAAGATAATTTTTAGCTCATGAGACAACACCCAGACTGCCTCAGGCATACTCACAGTTATGATATTCAAGGGCAAGTTTCAGAGGCTTAACGGGACTCAGGAACGAGTGAAAACAAACGAATGTGCAAGTTTCCCTCTTTATGGCGCCAAGATTTGAATTTTCAAAGGCGTTAACCGATTAACCAATTTGCACTAGAAATGGTTAACCGGTTAACCAAAGCAAAATTTGCACAGACACGTGAATTTTCAAGGCTGCCACTTTTGGGGTTTATTTTGATCACTTGTGAATTTGATTTTACACCAGAAGAAGGATCTAGAACCACTTTAAATTTGGATTAACTTTCAAAACCAATTTAAATTCCCTCCAATTTTCCATTCCTAATCCTATTCCAATTTTCATAACCTCACTCCAAACCACATTTTGATCCCTAACCTAGAGCATATTTAAATGAATTTTCTCCAAACCTCACACAATAATCCTCACAATTACATTTCATTTTCAGATTTCACTCTCACTCTTGAAATTTTCTCTCCACTTTTTCACTCCCAAAACCTCCATTAGAGCTCTCATTTGAATTCTTTGATTCTTCATTGGAATCATATAATTCTTGAGCTAAACCTCCATCCTTCATCTCCATTATCTTCAATTTACCATTCAATTTTTGTTTAGATTTGGATCTGAATTTGGAAGCTAATTTGGAAGTGCTAATTTGGATCGTTTTTGCTTAATTTTGCTTAATCTTCATTTCTACAACAAGAAAGCTCTTGGATCTTGAATAATCTCTGGGTTTCTTGCTTGGATCTACTCATTTCAAGTGAATCAACACTCACCAAAGAAAATCTCCGCTTTGTAGGTTGGCAATTCTAGATCTAATTCTGTTTTGAGCTTATTTGGATAATCACAATGTAGATCTATGGCTTTTGATGCTTTTTGATCTATTTTGTTGATTTTGATCTTTGTGATTTGTGCTCTCAATGCTTGGATAATTTTAATTGATGTTTGATCATTGATTTTTGGTCTTAATTTCGTGCATAATTGATTATATGATCATTTGGATTATTGCATAATTGATTAATTGCTGAAAGTGCTTTTGAATTGTTGTTTTTTCTGCTTTTGGTGTAGTGTTAACGGGTTAATCAGTTGTAGTACAAACTGGTTAATGGGTTAACCAGTGCAATTTCTAAAATGTTCAGGTGGTTAACGGGTTAACCATTTGCAGTACAAACTGGTTAACGGGTTAACCAGTGCAATTTCTAAAATTTTCAAGTGGTTAACAGGTTAACCAGTTTGCACTAAAAAGTGTTAACCGGTTAACACTGGACCAGAATATAATTCTTGGTTGTTTTCAAGCATGTTTTGATTTCTTCCCACCTTGAATCTTCATGGATTGATATGATGCATTTGTGTGGACGGTTTTGTACTTGTTTCCTCATGCTTGATTGTTTAATCTCGATTCTTCGACACGTAATGCGTGGTTTCCGCTTGAACGCATATCATGTGGATGTTGTTCAAGCGATGTATGATCATTTGTTTGCTTTGCTTGAGTTTCAAGAACTGTTTGGTTGAGATGTGCTTATGGTGGTGGCTACCCCACACTTTTTTCCTCCCTTTTTTCTTTGTGTGTGCATCCTAGGATAACACCTTTTTGCTTTCATGATCGATGGTAATGATTGTAGGAGCTTGCTTCTCCCATTTCATCTCATCTCTTTTTGACTTGTTTAAGTCACTTGCTTGTTTGTTGAGTCTTGTTGCATCATTTGTGTTTGCATTTCATGTTTGCATCACTTACTTCATTTGACTTGTTTAAGTCATTTTCATTTCTTTCTCTTTTCATTTTGTGATTAAATTGCTAAGTGTTTACTTGTGCTCTTTTACCATGATCCCTTAGGATTCCTAGTCCCTCTGTTTAAGATGGGAGTAGAAGAGATAATAGGTGTTAAATCCTTTGCATGATGACTTTAGGATAGGTTTCCCCTTTCAATCCCAACTTTAGGATCATTATGCATGACAACATTAGGGCTGATTGGTTTCCCCTTAGAGTTTGTGTCTTCTCTTCTCACCTCATAACATCTTAAGACACCTAATAAAGGATAATAAATGTTGTACACTATGAGCCTTAAGTACTTGAGCAATGATGGTTGGGGGCCTCCTCTCATATCGTCTAGAGTGTTTAGCGTATGCCCTTTAGGAGATATGCGACGCATTCGCTCTCAAGTCATAGTCTTTAGTGAAACATGAGTTACAAACTTAAATCAATTCACTTCTTGTTTAAAAAACACAAAAATAAAACATCAAACCTTTTTATCCTTCGGGATTGTTTGAAAATCATTTTCAGAAAGAGTGTGTTAAGTCTTTGTTCTACCGCTAACAGACATCGTCCCTAACTGCTAGAACGAAGGTTTAACCCTACTCAATTAAAACACTTAACCAATCTGTGGTCGTTGTTGCACCCCAAATTTTGACCCTTATATTTTCATCATCATTTTAGGATCATATTCATTTGTTTATCTAACCATAACCAGTTTCAAGTTTGTCTTTGTTTAGTTACAAGTGGATCAGGGTTCCGTACAATCGGAAATCGAGGGTTCGACAATTTAATCAGTCAATGTATTGGGTTGTTTCCCCATGGAAAAAAGCTTCTACACAATCAAAGACACTCCATTGGGTCAAGCTTGAAGCCAAGTTGGGATTGTCACCCAAGGATTAAAAACAGTATAGTTCAGGACCCCCGATTAGGGTTTCTGACCAGGAAAAGTCAACTGTGGTTTGAATTTTGGTTCAAATGGTGTTCCAATGAAGGTATCATGGTTCATTAAGCTCATATGGCTTAGGGAAGTCTACTCAAGAATTTTTAAAGCCTCAGAGGACCCGAAACAACAACAGTTGATCCGATCGTCATCGATCGATCGTTTTGTTGACCAAAAAGTCAACCCTTCAACCATAAGGAATTTGACCTCAAGATGTGAATAAAAATGTTCCTTATGACATATTACACATGCCCATAAAATTTCATGACCATTGGATCAAGGGTTGAAGAGCAATCGAAAAATCAAAAAGTTAGGGTTTCGAAAGGGGCAAGACCATAACTCCTTAACCACACATCAAAATGAAGTGGTTCAAAGCTCATTTGAAAGCTCTTGACAAATCCTACAAAAGCCGCAAAGTGGTCCATGATCAAAAAATGCATAGAATTGGAGTTATGACCAGATTCATTTTAAGAAGGGAAATAACTTAGAAAAATTCTAAGTTATTTAGCCTTTTTAAGTGGTTTTTTCAGCAACTTTGAAGAGTTTTTCTACCTAGTTCCATCTAGAATTTGGAAATTACCAAAACATGAAAGTAATATAGATACTTAAGGGCTTTCCAAATTATGGTAGAACTCCTCAATAGCATGTTTGAGCAGGAAGTTATGCACCATAGAAGTTCGGCCTGTCACACTTGAAACCACTTTGTCAAAACTTCTCAAATTTGGATTTTCAACAACTCAAGCCATTCTAAACCATTGGATTATGTTTCAATATGATATTTATAGGTAATCATGAAGGGAAAACCAGAAGAGTGAAGGATTTGAGAGCTTGACAAGATTTGCAAGCAAGTGGCTAATATTTTAATAAAAAAATGCAAAGGAGGAAAGAGAAACTTTTCCACAAAATCTGGAGCAGCAGCCTCTCCTATCCATCTAGCCTCATATCAGTGACCTCATACATCTTATTCCACTTGATTTTTGCTTGCTTAGAGCCCAAGAACATGATGTTTGCAGCTGCCACAAGATCATATGCAAGATTTCCTTCCAAAACTCCCTCCAAAACCAAAACCTCAAATATGCCCCAAACCTCTTCATGGACTATAAATAGAGGCTTCATCTTATTGAATTCCACACACCAGAACTATCCAAAACATCATAAACACATAGTTCTCCTTCTTCCTCTCTTTACTTGAAAGTGAAGAAACTTCACAAAATCACCAAAAAGTGTCATTTTGCACTTTTCATACCAGAACCTTTTCCAAACACTAAAATAATTCAAAGACCATATACACACCCTTAAAATGACCCTCTGAAGCTGTTCCCACCATTGGTTTTCTCAAAAAATCAAAATATCAAAAAGTCAAATGTCCACACACTCAAGTTTGACTTTTGTGCACCTTTTAAGCCAAATCACTCCATAAACCATTTTTCCTCATTATGACACTTTGAACACCTTCCATCTATGATATATCAATTGTCCAAAATATCAAAAACCAGCTGGAACTTCATTCTCTCAAACTGGCCAAAAGTTGCATCTTTCTTCAAGCGGAAGCAAACTTCAAGGTTGTGCCAAAAACAAGATCTCTGGGTTTCTTTGTGTTCTAACTTGCTCAACATAGTCTACAAGAGGATGGCTGTTTTAGTTTCTTCAGCATCATTTCAATAGTTGGCAGAATGGTAGTCATTTGTTGATTTGGAAAGAG
Source organism: Lathyrus sativus (assembly GCA_963859935.3). NCBI lineage: Eukaryota > Viridiplantae > Streptophyta > Magnoliopsida > Fabales > Fabaceae > Lathyrus > Lathyrus sativus. The sequence continues at coordinate 694,124,283 of OZ012737.1, forward strand.
CTTGAACTGCATCTTTGGATAAACTTCATTGATAACAAGTATAAAGTATGTATGTACTCTCATTTGACTTTAAGCATGTCTGTTTTGAACTCCAACATTGAAATTGCATTTTAAACCATTTTCACATTTTTTGCAACTTGATGGTCATCTTTGGGTTTAGTAGGAAACTGAGGTTATCTTTTGAGCTTAATCCATGAGTATTATATTTCAAGCTTGTGCAGACTTCTGTTGGATTTCAAACTCATCAGTTTTGACCACTAACTTGCAAATTGCGTTTCAATATCACATTTAGCATGAGCATTCGAATTTCATTATTTGTGCACCATTTGAAAATTTGGTTTGCACCATCGTGTTCCTCATGAAATTCTAGGCAAGATTGGTTAAAATTTCATCCAAATTGGTTAAGTATTGACAAAGTTACGCGTCAAACCGTATTTTGAAGTTTCACTTGTTTTGCCTTGGTCAATTGCCCAGCCACACGCTTTGTATAGTTTACATATTATTTGGGGTGGCATAATCAATGGATGTATCGCCACCCCATTGTTTAATGCCTTGCCTTAAAACGCCTTATCATGCCTTGTGTCCTGAGTTCGAGCCTCAGCGAGGCCCTTTTTTGTTTCAATTTATTATTTTCCAGGTTTTATTATTTTGTGCATCCTTTCCATTTTATTTCACAAGCGCGCACATGTGGCCTGGTGGTAAGGTGTACTGCTTGTGGTGCTAGGGGTGGTGTGTTCAACACCCACCAAGTGCATCTTTATTTTAATTACCTATTTATTTATGTGTTTCTTCACAATATTCAAAAATTCATAACTTGTTCAAATTTAATTCTTTTTTAGTAATTCCTTTTGCTAAATTCTTGTGTTAATATATATTTTCACATGATGTATGATTCACATTTTTATCCTTAATCCTAGCCTTAGGATCTGAGTCTCCGTGCTCATGTTTACCGTCCCACCGTGAACAACCTTTTTATTCTTTATCCTAGCCTTAGGATTCGAGTCGTCGTACTCGCTTTTACCGTCCCGCCGTGGACATCCTTTATCACAACAATCTCAACATAGATTTAGGAGTCACCGCACTCCCTGTAAGTACTTACTTATGAAGGCTTGCATCCCTTTAGAACCTTGACCACAGTCAAGAGTTCCTCACCCCTAGTTAGGGGAACTACGAACGCTTTGATTTCTCAAAGTTCCTTTTGAGAATACGTAGGCACAAGGCCCCGATCCTTGGCGAGCAACCTTTTCTTTTTTCCTTCGTTTCAACCTTTATCTTTACCCTTAGCACTTTCCCTTAGCAAGCAAACTTTAGCAAACACAAATATTAACAAGAGGTTCCTGTAGAGTACTACAGATGTTTAGGATGTGAAATACCTACCCTATGCATAACCAACCCCCGAACCTTTAGATCTCCCTTTGCTTAGCTTTAAGCCTTGCTTTTTGCTTTGCATTTTTATAGGTTTTTTCTTTCTTTAAACCTTTCCTTTTTGGATAAATTAAAGTCCGGTTGTGAATTTAAGAATTAAAGATTCAAGTTAATCAATAGCTTGGTATCACGATTCTCACCGTAACAGTCGTGTCAGCCCGAACTACGTTTTCTCTGATTTCTCATACCAGATGAGGATATGTAGGCACAAGACAGCGATATCTTGGCGAGCAACCTTCCCCACCTTCACCCGTAATTTTCCGAACTACGTTGACTTTGACTTTCCCATTGCACGAGGGAATATGTAGGCATAGAGCGGCGATGCTCTATCGAGTCTCTTTTCTTTTCTTTTGTCCCTGTGAGCCAACCTTTAAATAGATTAACACCCTTTTAGATAAACTACAAGCGTGGATCCCGTTGAGTATAACGGGCGTGAAGGGTGCTCATACCTTCCCCTTGCGTAACCGACTCTCGAACCCAAGATTTGGTTGCGATGACCTGTCTTTTTCCTTTTTCGTGGGTTTTCTCTTATCGTTTCCTTTCCCTCTATTTGGGATAAATAACGAACGGTGGCGACTCTTATGTCTTTCATCGGCCTTTTTCGCAGTAGCGACACCACATCTATTTCTCTTGCTTCATCTTGGCCAAAGCCTCTTGAAGAGTCTTCACATCATCAGAAGAAATAGAGAGTGGCGTAGCGACCATTGTAATCATGGGTTTCTCAAAAGGATAAGGCATTTTGAGATCCTCGCCTCTTTTCTTCATCCAAAGTGTATAAGGTTCCAAGGAAATGCAAACTTGTCTTCCAAGCTCTCATTTACCCATCCTATAAATCTTAGTCCAAGCATGATCCATTCTTCTCTTCAAACCAAGAGAGTCATTCCCTCCTTGAAAAAACAACCCCTCTAATAGAATATTTTTAGGCTTATCTTTCAACATATAACCAAGATGACGGTGAGCTAGACTCAGGTTATAGTTAATTCCACCTTGTGTTCTAAGAAGAGGGACATTAGAGAATTCCCACAAATATAAATAATATGGACATTCTCATAAACAGGAGAAGACCAAGTAATATCAGCATGAGTAAGAGACATGATCCTCTAAGACCACCTTAAACAATTCTTATTCTCTCTAAAATAAGATGAATGTGGCAAGTGCAAAATAAACCACTTGTACAACTGAAGTGTACAACAAACAATGGTACGTTTCCCCTTAGAAGTCCTACTATGGATGGAGAAGTAGGTGTCACTATGTAAAGTCGGAATAGGGTTCCCAATCAAGAAAATCATAATAGCATTAACATCCACAAAGTTGTCAATGTTAGGGAATAAGACTAGTTTGTAGATAAGCAAAGCAAATGTAGCCTCAAACGCCAATGTGCTACCAGCATTAGCAAATAAAGTGGCTTTCCTAATCAAGAACTTAGAAGTCAAACCCTTGATGCCTCCCTTAAACATCAGATTAGCATCTATATCACATTTCGTCAAATGGGTGACTGCAACAATATCTTGGGGCTTAAGAACTTCCTCCAAATCAGTATAAGGAACCTTATCAAAAAATGGTATATCCAACAGATAAGCATACTCCTCCAAGGTTGGCATGAGCTGATAATAAAAAAAAAGTAAAGCATCGGTAGACAGGATCATAGAATTGCACAAGGGTGTTTAGAATTTCGTCTTCAATGTTGGTAGAAAGAACAAATAGAAGTCTCCCATGACGAGATCTGATGTTTGCACGATCAACTACCAAGGAAACTAATTTTCTCAAATCTGTAAGATCGAAAACTCGGAAACCGTACTTCTGAGTGTTTCTCCTTTCAATGTCTATAATCATAATATCTGTGATGTTTGCAAAGGAAAAATCTATGAGATCCTTAAACACTGACTGAAACAAAATGCCCATGAATGCATGAGTGCAAGATGTAACACCTACAAACAAGATCACACAAAACACACAGGTTCAAAAGTTTGGCACGAGCATGGGGCCAAAGGTAAGAACTAACCCACAATGGTATGCACTAAGGTTATATCAGCACTAAGGTAAAAAATTTCCCAGAGTCATAATTCCATCTTTTGGATATTATCAATTTAAACGACTACTCGTCGACCAACAATATTCTCAAGAGGAACTCGTTTGAGTGTGGTATCGCATAATAACTAATTCAAGTCTACACCTAAATAGCCACCGCACCACGTCCTAATAAGGCCAAGATGGTTTAAAGGGTTCTAAGGTCCTCAGCTTCTCAGGCTCCCAGGCTGCAAAAAGTAATGTCAAATACGACTACTCGTAAGACATCAGTAATCGCAAAGGGGCCTGCACTGAGCGGGGGATCACAAGTCAGCTTAGTAAGGACTATTCCATGTAAGCCAATAAGCTAATCCTATCCTCCTATCATAAGTGCACCCAAGTCCGGGTATAGGACTTATCTCACTACACAGATCACCAGGCACCCAAACAGAACAAGCAATAATAAACAAATATAAAAAAAGCGATAAATAAATTAAAGTAGGCTAAACCCACTAGGAACCCAAGATTTCCGCAACAGAGTCGCCACTTTTCTGTAGCAGGGAAATTTATGAGTGTAAGATATTGATTAACTTAACTAAAAAATGCAGGATTCGCCATCGCACTTTTATTTTATCCAAAATGAAGGGGAAAAGAGAGAACAAAACCTAAAGAGTTCTAAAATAAGAACAAACAGAGAATGGGTAAAGGGGTTGGTTACGTGATGGGAATGTGTTAGCACCCAAAATATATATAGTACTCTATAGGAGGCCTTTGAAATATCAACGCTTTTTGGTTTGAAAAGGTTTGCTTGAAAGGAGATTGGGGAGATGAGAAGAGAATTATTTTTTTAAGATTTTTGTGTTTGGAGAGACTTATCACCTCATGCCTACATACCCACAAAGTTCAATATAGGATCAAAACCCCGTATTTCATGGTACAGATAACAAAAATGGTTTGTTTTGATTAATTTTAAATGTAAAGACAAATCGTCATTTTAAGGAGAAAACTACGACTAGTCGCCCATAAGTATAAGACAGCATTTGCATCACCTAAAGATGGAAGATTTTGCATGGATTAAAATCTACAAGTCTATCACTCAACATCTAAGTGGAAAATGTCAACACCTTAAATACTATGAGAAATAGGAGAATTATATCTCAGCTATGGAAATGACTTATGTCTAAACTTTATGAAAAATGCACAAAAGGCACAAAAAGAGTTCATGAGTTATATATTTTTTATGTCTTTTTTGAAGTTAGTCAAAGTATAATTAACATTGATTGACATTTATAAAATAAAACAAAGTTCGAAAGTAACTTGACAAAAGTCAAAGTTTTATTGTGAAAGCGGTTTTAAGTTTGAAAAAAAAAGGTTTTTGAAAAAGGGAGAAGATTTTGAAAATTTAAGAAGGGGAGGAGATGAAGTGACTATCCTAGAAAGCAAAATAAAAGCTAGAGATAAGAAGGATCTAACCAAAAGACAGCAAACTCCATAGCAAGCCAAAAGAATTCCTTCCACCTTGAGCATAAGCAAATAAGCAAGCTAAATAAAGACAAAGATCCATAATACTCCGAGCATAGGGAAAGAGTCCTAATTCTAAGTCCAAGGGTCCAAGAAGCCCAAGAAGTCCAAGTTCTAAGTCCATCCATTAGCATAACCACACAATTAAGAGCACCAAGTTTTTTAGAGGTTTAAGCCTTTAATAATGTTTTTGGTCCAAATGGACAAAAGAATAAGAACATACACATAAACAACAAGTCCAAGTGGATAATGTTTTCGGTCAATAACAATGTTAATGTTAATGCATGCTAGAGAAGTGATATGTAGATCACTCACCAAAAGCAATACCGCACGAAAAGAAAATAGGTAATGATCTCATCTTCATCAAGAACTTGAAATAAGTTCAAACGATATCAAAGATTTTCATCGATCAAAAGAAAAAAGAAGAAGAGAGGGAATGCCAAATTGAATTACAATTTCAAGATCATTCCATCTTTAAGTTCATCCACTCATCTTGGTGGAGTAAAGCACTAAGCATATCATTAACTCAAAGCACCTAAAATGAATTGAACAATTCACTTTAAAGATAGATTTGAATTAATGAATGTTTATCCAACTTCATCTACACCCTAAGTCCAATGAATTTAAAGAGGAAAAGACCTTTAAAAGTGTATTCCAAGGAAAAAAATCAAAAGAGAAAGGAAGAAGAAGGAGAAAGAACCAAAACAGTCCCAAAATAAGCAAAAAACAAAAATCTGCCACTGGTTAATCGATGAACCATTTGCTAGTACAAATGTGTTAATCGATTAACACTGCTAAGACAATAGAATTTTTTGAAAAATTTAGCATCCATGATCCAACCATTTCTTGAAACACCTCATGATCATGAATAAGAATTAGCACGAAATTTCAAGTGAAACAATAGAAAATACCACCAATAATACACAATTTGTAAGATCCAAAGATCAAGCAACAACAATCAACAATAGAATACATTGTGAAGGATGGATCAAGAACAACAATGGTGGAATGAAGGTTTACCACTTCAAATCTGAAATTGCTTCAAATAACTTCAAAAACCACACTCCAAAGCCTATATCTACTAAAATTGATGATGAAAAACTGAATGGATGAAGGATTAGCTCAAAGATTAGTAAGTTCTAATGATGAACTTACTAACTTTCAAAGGAAGAAATAGCTTTGGTGAATTTGGTAGTTGGAGAAAAAAGAGAGTCAAGAAGAAATTTGACAAGGTGAATTTGACTATTAAAAGCTTGTGAAATGAATGAAATGAGACCTCTATTTATAGGATTTAGGCTTGGAAATTTGTGTGGTTTGGAATTTGGTTTGGAACCAAAATTAAGCTTGGAATTTGAATTTGGAGGCAAAATCCAGATCAAATGGTGATTAGTGAAGGTGTGTGGTGGAAATCAATTATAATGAGGTAGGGAATAAAAATGAAGTGATCTAGAATATTCTCATGATGCAACATTTGAATTTGGTGCTAAAAATTATGCAGAATTTGAATTTTCTGTATTTTTACAAAAAAACACATTGGTTTATCGATTAACCATTTGCATGTGCAAATGTGTTAATCGATTAACACAGTGAAACTTGTGAAAATTTGCCATTTGATGTGATTCTTGGCTCTGACTCGATTTTTCTGACTTGTCAAAGAAGGCATAGAAATAAACACATGAACCTTGGAGTCTCTTGAATAAAAATTAATCAAATCTTGGGAAACTCTTGATCAAATGATTTTGAATTGTATGTGGATCAACTTTGACTTTTGTTCATACAAAATTTATTCGAGTTAAGGGACTGTTGATTGATTTTCTTGACTCTAAACTCTTCTTGAAAAAGTTAGTAAATGAAAAAACGAACATATTTTTGGATTTTAATTAATGGTTAGTAAATATAAACATAAAAAATATCAAACAAACAAGAAAACAAGGGTGCACGGTGATCTCTCAAGAATAAACACACAGAGGATGGAAAGAGAACCAAAGCCTGTGATCTTGTTTGTGGAATGGGATGCAAAATGATATGTGGGATCTTAGGGGTAAAAATTAGGGTATTACAGCGACGATCCAAGAATCTGATGAAGAAGGGTGTCAATGACAATTGGGCTTTGAACCTGCGGGGAATACGTCAACCACTACCGATTTATCTGCTGAGGAAATCAGAAACGAACTCTTCTTAGGGAAAAGGAGTAATGATGCCAACCCTACTAGGGTACAGTACTGAGCTCACTCCTCTATTGGGGATTCGTCCTCTGCCCTTAACCTACTGGGGACAAGGGGATAACAACTGGAGATGAGAACATGCTTGGGAAGCACAAGCTAATCACTATTATCATGTACGAGGTAGCCAGCTTCTGACACTCACTAGGGAACGACCAACCACACACATCAATGGCTGGGGGAGAATAAATTCCTGAACTTCTGCTGGAGACTTCACTAGGGAAGATGATAGACAAATTCACAATGCTTTGCTGAGGAAGACAACACTTTTGTGGCCTCCGTCGGGGAGAACAACTCTTAAAGTCTTGCTGGGAGACTAATCAAAATCTCAGTTGGGGATGATAACACTTTTATAGCCTCTGCCGAGGAGAGAAATTCTACTAGGGAAGAGTAATCACGTTGTCCTGCAAACACATACCAAACAAGAAAATAATCTATATGCGGCATGGCAACCTCGGTTACCATCCAAGACACTCACGATTTAAGAAACTTCTATTGTTTTTAACCTGTTTCACAAAGCTTCAATGATTTCATATACAATGTTTATCAAAATATTTGACATTTTGCAAACAAAATAGTAAAAGTAAAAACAACAAATGGACAACTTTTGAATGAAATGAAATTTTATTGATTGAATAGTCTGTAAATAGGCAATTACACAAGGAGGCAATTCCTGAAAAGACGTAATTACATAAAAGAAAAAGAGAAAATACACAAGTTGGCAATGTGGAAACATATTTCCATCAAGTTCTGACTCAACTATGACCCATATATCTTCGACGTTCTTGAATACTTCTATCTTCAAAAGAGACTTATTGGACTGATTCTTATCTTTAGAAATTCCCCTGTATCAAGATGAGCTCACAGATCGAATGCATATCGCAGCCTCTTGCTTTCAAATCCCTAAATTTGGCTTGGATCGTCTTTTCGGGTTTTCAATACACCGGGATACCTATTTTTGCAAAAGTTGCCTTTGTAGGTTTTCAACTTTGTGGGTTATTCAATTCTTTTCTTTTATTTTATCCCTAATTTTTGCCAGAATCTTTTCTTTTATTTTATCCCTAATTTTTTCCCGAATATTTTCTTTTTGTGATTCGACGGGATGCCCTTTTTTGCATGGACCTTTTCTTTTTGTGGTCCAACGAGTCTTTTTTATGCGAAGTATTTTTTTTACTGTGCTCACAAGGAATGTAAAATCTTCTCCATCCATAGTTGAAAGCAACAAGGCTCCACCAGAGAAAACCTTTCTCACAATATATGGTCCTTCGTAGTTTGGAGTCCATTTTCCCCTGTGATCTTTCTGAGAAAGAAGGATCCTTTTCAAAACTAATTCACCTATCTAGAAACACCGAAGATACACTTTCTGATCAAAGGCCTTCTTCATCATGCTCTAGCATAATCGACCATGTTCAGTGGCTGCCAATCTCTTCTCTTCGATGAGGTTCAGTTGGTCTAACCTGGTTTGTACCCACTCGGCTTCATCAAGCTTCACATCTGCCAACATTTTTAAAGAATGAATCTCAACTTCTAATGGTAGGACATCCTTCATACCATACACTAGTGAGAAAGGAGTTTACCATGTTGATGTACGCACCAAAGTACGATAACCATGTAACGCAAAGGGAAACATCTCATGCAAATCTTTGTATGTTACAACCATCTTCTGCACAATCTTCTTGATATTCTTATTCGTTGCCTCAACAACACCATTCATCTTAGAATGATAAGGAGAAGAATTATGACGTTCAATTTTGAAGCTCTGGCACAACTCCTTCATCACCTTGTTATTCAAATTTGAACCATTACCAGTGATGATCCTCTCAGGGATGCCGTAACAACATATGATGTCCTTCTTTATGAACCAGGCGACTACCTGCTTAGTAAAGTTGGCGAACGAGGCCGCTTCCACCCACTTGGTAATATAATCAATGATAACCAGAATAAAGCGATGCCCATTGGAAGCAGTAGGCTCAATCTTTCTGATCATATCAATGCCCCCACATAGCAAAGGGCCAAGAAGATGTCAACACACTCATAGGGGTCGGTGGCATGTGCACCTTATCAACATAAATCTGGAATTTATGACACTTTATAGCATATTTAAAATAATCAGACTCCATAGTCGTCTAGTAATACCTCGCTCTCAATAATTTTATGGCCATATCATGTCCACTAACATGAGTACCGAAAGAGCCCTCATGAACTTCCTCCATCAATAGGCCGGCCTCATATTTGTCAATTCAACAAAGCAAAACCGTGTCAAAGTTCCTTTTATACAACACATCGTCCTTGTTCTGAAAGAAATTACAAGCTAGCCTCCTCAAAGTCTTCTTGTCTTTGCTGGATGCCCCCGACGGGTACTCTTGACTTTTAAGAAAGCACTTGATATCATGAAACTACGGTTTACCATCTGACACGTCTTTAGTAGCAAACACAAAAGTAGGTCTATCAAGACGCATAATGCTGGTTGCTGGAACCTCATTTCAATAATTCACCTTATACATCGACGCTAACATTGCCAACGCATCTGCCATCTGATTCTTAGCCCAAGGCACATGATGGAACTCAACACGGTCAAAGAATGACAACAACTTTCTGGCATAACTCTTGTAGGGCACCAAATTTTTCTGATGAGTCTCCCATTTCCCTTAATATGATTAACCATCAGTGTTGAATCGCCATACACATCAAGATTCTTGATCCTAACTCAGAATCAATTCTTAATCTGACTATGTTCTAGTTTGCATATATTTATGTGAGCTTCTTCGGTAAGGGGGTAACCAAGAAGAAGAAATTCTTAAAATTCCCCATACTGTCAAAATAAGTCTCGAAGAATCTGTTATCATAACTAAGAGAAAGAAAACTTGAACCATGCATATAATTTAGATTATTTTTAGTCTTAAAGAGATGGAAGAATAATATCATGCTCGGCTTACTCTCCTTGTACTTACATCAGTGCTAAAAAACCTTGTTAAGCGCCCAACTCACCGAATGTAACTGTGAAATGACAATCACAAGTGGTTCATAACACTAAATCCGATCTCGTTAAATGGAATATGGAAGCCTATGAGAGATAATAGACACTCATGAAGGGGGATGACACACCGATTATATTGGCTGCATATCCTCTTATATCCATCTAGGGTTAAATAGTCATCAATCAGATGAAGGAGCCACATCAATTGAAGTATGATATAAAGCACCCTCATGACCTTGATCGAATACTGGGACAGGGAAGCTCAAGAAGAAAAGAAGATAAAGGAAGTAAAAATAACTCTTTGTAGGTCTCTAATGGCAAAAAGGTCAAAATGACACTTCAGAAGCCTTTTTATACGATATTCATCCACTAATGATCATACGATTCAATGTGCATCACCAACAGTTGAAATCTTCTAAAAAATGTTTGAAAGCACTCAAGTGCTCTAAGGAAGAGGAAATATCATCATTAACTAGAGTAAGGACACATGTCAGTCGCCACTGGCGAAATGTTACCTGCTACAAGAAGCCATTTAAAACACTTATTCTCATTGACAACGACACTCATTCAAAGGCTTCTACATCCCGGAATTTAGCGATCGAGCAGGAATTCGTATCACTTATTATTGTCCTATAAAGCATGAATAAGAGCTTAGGAGCAATTATTTTGGGTCGTCCATGAGGTCCATGGATAAAGGCCCAACAACAAAGTGAAAGGATAAAGCACACAATAATTTGACCCTCCTCCTTTATGGAGTAGACGATTTCATGCGCGAAAGCTTTAATCAAATGGTTGACCATGATCCTCACTTCTTTTTTCACTTTCAGTTGCTAACCACTTCCCTTATTTAAAGAGGAAGGACATGTTGTTTCTCAAGTATTCAAATTCATTCTCATTCGCACTTCACTTTTTATTATTATATTGACTTGAGTGTTGGATAGCTAACCTTATAAGTTATTCCCCTTTCCACCGTATCAAAAATTCAAATCCATTGCAATAAACTATGTTCCTCCATTCACCGGTCAATTCTAGTTCCTGTAACATACCGTTAATATCATCTTATATAGTGCGTATGTATAACACTCTTCTAAACCCCGCAGAATATATATAAATAATCAGAATAAATTATCATGCATCTCAAATAAGGGTGTCACATATAATTCAAAACATCACGCATATACTTGTCATTCTCAGTAACACTTAAAATAAATGCATGCTTTTCATATACTTTCATTTAGCATGTAGCAACAGAATTAATTCAATCATAAATTAACATAATGAAAGCTTCATTATCAACTCATACATAATCATCACTTAGTCATAAAAGCTGATACTCTACATAATTCAAATAACAATAACGAAATAAAGTAGAGTACACAAAGTATCTCTCAAAACATGAATCAAAACATTCCCAATGTTATATGATCAGAGCACGACTCAACCCAAAATAAATAGATAAACTAAAAAAAGCTACCCCAATGGCTACCTCACGCTAGAAGCAACTCTACTTCTCGGTACCTGAGCGGTGTCGTACAAAACATCATTCCAATAGAAGGGTGAGAATTCACATTATTATCAAAATCATAAGATAATATATAATTTATGGCATACAAACATAACATAATTACTCTCACAGTCCAAAAGTTTCATCAACATATTATCGCTCAAGTGACCATGTTATTCACAAGCGCATACTCACAATTCCATAATTCGTCAATTCATCAATTTCACATATTTCGCATAATCTCATATTACAAACATATACATGATGTGACTCAATGCAAAACTCTAAGGTAACTTATGCATGTGGTACCAATCACTTGTTATTATTTTTTGGTTTTTATGTTAAACCGGGTCTATTCCCTAGACCAATAACACACAAAAATGTCATTCCTTAAACTTTCAAACCCTGCTCTAGGTTTGGGGCAAGTCACTAGTTCCCACGGAACTAACAAATATTGTCTCTTGAAAACAAATAATGCATGTGCAAGTTCAACAACCATATGCAATTAAGACCATACCATAATCTTAATATTCATGCATATCTTCAATAATTTATCACACTTGAATTACCACACAATTACACATACTTGCACATTTTTATGAATCATCCATACATAATTCACTTTCAATTGGTATATGATACATTTTACAATACAATCACAATTGTATTATCATTAGAAAAACAATAACTATCATGCATTTCATATTGTCACACCCAAAATAGACTTATATAAGCACATACATAAGTATTCGATAAATTATCCACAAATAATTTCACAACCAGCAACAAACAACACAACAATCCATTAATAGAATATATACACATTTGGATTCCCAGACATATTCTATATAAAAATATTGGGCAACCAATTCTCTTATCTATACTATGGTATAGTTCTATTCACTAGCTTTCCGACGCTTCAAATAGGGACCAAAACAGACTTACGAATCAAAAGTTATGGCAAAAATCGTCGAAACGAAAATTTTACTAATACACAGCATGCATCGACCACTAGCGACAGAGTAAGTCGACGCATTGAAGACATAAACAAATCCAAAAAAATGCACTCAGTATGCATTGACCGCTGCGACGGATGTGTCGACGTAAACAGTACAGTATGTAGAATTTTCTGCGTGTTTCATCGTTTAAGGCCTTCCAGACCTCCGATTTAAATTCCGTAAAAAGTCAAGTTCTAGAATTCGAAATACCATTATATAACAATTATAATAGCCCAGAACACATATTTAAGGATCCTACCATCATACATCATGTAATCATTAATTTCAAAACCATGGAAATTAGAGATTTTTATCCTAAATATGATACTACCCATCATACACTATCATACAATCCCAATAATCATATAAAAACTCACTCTTACCCTGATTTTCTTGGATTCTTGAGTTTTCTGTTAGTTTCCTCTTCTCTTCTCCTCTTCCTCTCATTATCCTCCTTTCCAACTTCTAACCCTATTCTATTTATTTCTCTTATTTTATCAATCTCACAATCTTCACATTAGTCTATTGGGCTTACTAACCCACTTTCTCACTTTCTATTCACACCCCCAATCTAGGCCCATTTACTAATTCTACCAATTCTATATTTTATGCTACCAAATAAAATAAATAAAACAAATCAATTAAATCAAATAAATCAGTTAATTCAAATAAATCAAATAATTCAATTAATTCAATTAAATCAAATATGCATAAAATCACTCAATGAATTAATATAATATAATTAAATAAATAATTACTAAAATTGGGGTGTTACAGTATGTATCAGAAAAACTATAAAATGTCTTTAAGAAATTGAATATCATATAACTTAATTTTGATATAACTGTTATTAAAATAGAGATAAGGACACAAAAGTTCTATGAGATATTGGATCGAACTCTAGTATAGTCGAATGATAGCTTTTTGTTCGACAAGAATTAAGCATGAGGTCGAAGTCTGTTCACATGTTACTGTCGGAGTAATGCATGTTGTAGTCGAAGTTTGTTCTAACATGCATTAGTCAATATTGCTAGGTTTGTTAGCATGTTAAATTGGGTCTTGCTTGTAAGCCAAATGGTTTAAGTTAGCTTGTAATGGGTAATTATTAAAAAGCCCATTAGGTTAGTGTGTTATTTTTCTTATAAATAGGATGTTAGTCTCTCATCTTGGCATAAGTAAAAATAGGAAGATAAAATCCTAATTTCAAGAGAGAGAGAGGTTATTTTGTTATTCTTGTATACTTATAATCTTGTTTCTAAGAGAAAGGAAAAAATAACAGTTTATAGCCAATCCTTATTGTTCCTTGTTGTTTAACCTTATTTTCTTTGTTAATCCTAACCCTTGTGTGTTTATTGATCATAAAGAAATAGTTTATATTTTGTTTAAAGGCATCCGATTCACAACAAATTGGTGCGGTGAGCATGGAGAGGATGACTTCAACAACGCATGATATTGAAAAGTTCACCGGAGTGAACGACTTCGGTCTGTGGCGCTTGAAGATGAAAGCCCTACTGGTTGAGAAGGGTTGTTTGGAAGCGTTGAAAGGAGAGGCAGCCATGGACAATGCGTTAATGGAAAAAGAAAATATGGGAATGATTGAGAAAGTCCACAACACAGTGTTGTTGAGCCTTGGTGATAAGGTTCTTCGACAGGTATCAAAGGAGACTACAACATCAGAGTTAAGGGCGAAACTTGAAAGTTTGTACATGACCAAATCCCTAGTGAATCGACTCTACCTGAAGCAAGCTTTGTATTCATTCAAGATGAGTGAAGACAAAGTGTTGGATGAGCAGTTGGATATGTTCAACAAGCTGATTCTTGATCTTGAAAATATTGATATGAAGATCGATGATGAAGATCAAGCACTGTTATTGTTGTTGTGTGCTTTCACCAGAATAAATGCTCACTTCAAAGAAACACTCTTGTATGGAAGGGAGTCTCTGAACTTTGAAGAAGTTCAATCAGCCTTGTATTCTAAGGACTTGAATAAATGAAAGGAGCATAAACCTTCAACAGTGGGCGAAGGTTTGGCCGTTAAGGGAATATTCTTACAAAAGGATGGTAAGTTCGACAAGAAGAAAGGTAAAAGTTAGGAGAAGTCTTATAATGGCGAAACATCTGGTATTCGATGTTATAACTGTAAGAAGGAGGGTCACCCAAGAAAGGTGTTCCCTGAACGCCTGAAAGATCTTGGAGGTAATGGCAACACAACCATTGTTCAAGATGACTTCGACTCATTTGATGTTCTTGTGGTTTTAAGTGGCGACTCGAGAAAAGAGTGGATTATTGATTCAAGTTGCACTTGACACATGACTCCAAACAGAGAATTGTTCGAGGAGCTATGTGATCAAGATGGTGGATCTATGCTGTTGGGAAACAACAAATCTTGCAAAATTATAGGTATTGGATCTGTGACATTCAAGCTCCATGATGAGTCAATAAGGTTATTGACTGAAGTCAGGTATGTACCTGACTTGAAGAGAAATTTGATTTCTCTTGGTAAATTCGACAGAAAGGATATGTTTTTCAAGGAGAGGAAAGTATCCTAAGTGTCATGAAGGGGTCAAAGGAAGTCTTGAGAGGCGTGAAGAAATAAGGCTTGTATACCCTTGAGGCTGAGGTTGTAAGTGGTTCTACAAATGTTGCATCCATGAAACCTGTGTCGAAGATAGAATTATGGCACATGAGGTTGGTCTATGTCAGCGAAAGAGGCCTGGTCGAATTAGGGAAGCAGAACCTGTTAGGAGATGACAAAGTCGAAAAGTTGGAGTTTTATGAATCTTGTGTATTTGATAAATCCTGTAGGACGAAGTTTAACAAAGGCAAGCAAAGAACACATGGATCCCTAGATTACATTCATGCTGATCTTTGGGGGCTTGCAAAGAATCCTTCACACTCAGGTGCAAGGTATTTTCTATGTACCGTTGATGACTATTCTAGAAAGCTATGGTTATTCATTCAGACGAAGGATGAAACTTTTGAGAATTTCAAAAGTTGGAAGATTCTGGTCGAAACTTAAATTGGCAGAAATGTTAAGAGGTTGAGAACCGACAATGGCCTTGAATTCTGCAACGAAGGGTTCGACAGTTACTGTGTTGAGTCTAGGATTGCAAGGCATAATATTGTAGCAGGTACTCCTCAACAAAATGGCTTAGCTGAAAGATTCAATCGAACAATCCTTGAAAGGCTTATATGCATGTTGGTTAGTGCTGGATTGAAGAAGGTGTTTTGGGCGGAAGCTGTTTCGACGGCAGCTTACCTGATAAATAAATGTCCCTCGACTGCCTTGAGAATGAAGACACCTGAAGAAGTTTGGTCGGGACATCCACCTAGTCTCAACAAACTGAGAGTATTTATCGACGTGGTCTATGCTCATATTAGGCAAGACAAGTTCGAACCTAGAGCTCTGAAATGCATATTCATGGGATACCCTGAAGGAGTCAAAGCTTACAGGTTATGGTTCCTAGAGCCAGGTCATAGGAGGTGTATCACGAATCGAGATGTAGTTTTCAATGAAGTAGAAATGGCTTTCAAGAAAACTGATGATGCTGATGAAGAGTTGGAACAGGAAGAGATTCCTGTAGAGGTGGAGCATGTTGATGTTGAATTGCATACCCTAGATGAAGTTGAAGAAGATGCAGAAGATGTTGTCGAAGATGAAAAGACGGATAATGACTACCTTCTAGTAAGAGACAGGTAGATGAAAGTCATCAAGCCGCCTCAGAGACTTGGGTATGCAGATCTTATAGCTTATGCCTTAATCTCTAAAAGTGAGGTTCTAGATGAAGAACCTAGAGACTATAAGGAAGTCATGAGGAGTCGAAAGAAGACTGAATGACTTAAGGCCATGGATGATGAGATGAAATCTCTTCATGATAACAATACCTGGGAACTGATCAAGAAACCTGCTAGAGCCATGTTAGTCAGATGTAAATAGATTTCTAAAGTTAAGGAAGGAATCGAAGGAGTGGCGTCGAAGAGATACAAGGCAAGATTGGTCTCTAGGGGGTTCACTCAGAAAGAAGGTATCGACTTTAATGATGTGTTCTCTCCTGTTGTGAAGCACAAATCTATTCGAATTTTGCTTGCCACAGTGGCACAATTCGACCTTGAACTGGAACAGATGGATGTGAATATTGCATTCTTATATGGTGATCTAGATGAAACAATCCTTATGAGGCAACCTGAAGGGTATGTAGAAAAGGGAAGGAAGATTATGTGTGCAAGCAGAATAGATATTTATATGGTCTGAAACAATCTCCTCGACAGTGGAATAGGAGATTCGACAAGTTCATGGCACACATAAGTTTCATTAGAAGTCAGTTCGACCACTATGTTTACTTCAGATTTCGACCTGGTAATTCATTTGTTATTTTGTTGCTTTATATGGATGATATTCTAATAGCAAGCAACAATGTAGAAGATGTAATGAGGGTAAAGGCTAAACTTAACAAGGAGTTCGACATGAAGGATCTGGGAGTTGCGTCCAGGATTCTTTGGATTGACAGCTGAAGAGATAGAAAGCAGTCGAAATTATGCTTATCTCAAGAGGCATACATGTCGAAGATTCTCGAAAAGTTTGGTATATCGAATTCAAAGCCTGTTGTGACTCCGCCAAACTCTTAATTCAAGATGAGTATAGATCAGTGTCCCAACACTGATGTCGAAATAACTTATATGAATAGCATTCCATATGCTAATATAGTGGGTTCTTTGATGTATGATATGGTTTGTGCTAGGCCTGATATAACATATGCAGTAAGTCTTGTAAGGAGGTACATGGCGAATCCTAGAAAGTGTAACACCCCCTTTCTATACCCCCAAATAATCACATAATCAATAGAGTCCTAATTTATAGTAGAGCCTTGGGTGAAGATAGTAAAGCAGCAATCGAAGGATATGTCGACTCTGATTATGCAGGTTGTATTAATTCTAGAAAGTCTAGTTCTGGATATGTGTTCACTATGTTTGGGACATCAATCAATTGAAAAACAACACTTCAGAAGGTCGTTTCCTTATCAATCACTGAAGTGGAATATATCGTCCTAACTGAAGCTGTGAAGGAAGCATTGTGGCTTGAAGGTTTTGCAAAGGAGATGAAACTTCAAGATCAAGGTATCATTGTTAAATGTGATAGTCAAAGTGCAATACACATGTCGAAGAATTCAGCCTATCATGAGCGAACCAAACACATTGATGTGAGGCTGTATTTCATCAGAGGGGTAATCGAGCGTGGAGAAGTCCAAGTGCTGAAGGTTTCAACAAATCATAATGGTGCTGATATGATCACCAAGACGTTGTCCAGTTGCAAGTTTTTCCACTGTATGCAGTTGATAAAGCGGCATGAAGAAAGCTAGTTTCTTGATGTTATAGAGTTAGATCCAAGGTGGGGATTTGTGAGGTATTGGATCGAACTCTAGTATAGTCAAAAGGTAGCTTCTAGTTCGACATGAATTAAGTATGAGGTCGAAGTCTATTCACGTGTTGTTGTTGGAGTAATGTGTGTTGTAGTTTAAGTTTGTTTTGACATGCATTAGTCAATATTGCTAGGTTTATTAGCATGTTGAATTGCGTCTTGCTTGTAAGCCCAATGGTTTAAGTTAGCTTGTACCCTAAGTTAGCTTGTAATGAGTAATTGTTTAAAAGCTCATTAGGTTAGTGTGCTATTTTTCTTATAAATAGGATGCTAGTCTCTCATCTTGGCATAAGGAAAAATAGGAAGATAAAATCCTAATTTCAAGAAAGAGGTTATTTTTTTATTCTTGTATACTTGTAATCTTGTTTCTAAGAGAAATGAAAGAATAACAGTTTATAACCAATCTTTGTTTTACGTTTTTTTTGTTAACCCTAACCCTTGTGTGTTTCTTAATCATAAAAAAACAATTTATATTTTGTTTAAAGACATCTGATTCACAACAAATCCAAATTATAAAATAAACTATAAAAGACATTTATAAATTTTCATGCTTCAACTCGAATCACAATTTCAAAGTAACCAATCCTAACATAAGTCACATACACACATAGCATTTTATATACAAGCATTATGCATGTAATTTTATACAACTCTATGATCGAAAAATTAAACAAGTTCTATATCAAATAACAAAATTTAAACAAAATCCATAGGGTTAACTCATTTAATGGCTAAAAATGATCATCGATTACCAAAGAAATAGCCGGTTATACATTTTGTAACATGAAAAGAAGGTGGTGATGAGTTACTATTAGAAATCAAAGAAAGACTTAATCGACGACATTTCACAAATGGTGGATTATATGGCCAAGTCTTGTAAATTCCAAACTTATACATGACTAAAAGATCCAAATCAATAGCGAAATCATTATAGATCCCTAAACGCGACTCTTCATTATACTCAAATAATTGTTTATCTTTTAGTACACTCTTCCCTTCAAACACTAAATTAATAAAAGTGGTATTCTTGTGGCCTTGATTAAAAGATGACAAATTCACCGTAGCAAAGTTATAATCTTTGTACAATGCAATCGCGGTGATCGTCAGATAGTATATTTCAACGTTCTTGTTGGGATTTCTTGATGTGATGTTGGCTTCGAATTTGAAATCCAATGTGTTGTTGCTTATGACTTTGAACTTTGTGAGGGAAGCATCACTTATGTAGAACTTTACATTAGAGGGGACAAAGGTGATGACTAGCAAAAAGATCAAAGAGAAACAAAATGAAATTGCAAAAAGTATGAGGAATGCGAGCTTTATGCTCTCAAATGAAGGACATTTGTTACTCATGAACATTGTGACATCTTGTTGTATTTTTTTAGTTGTTATTATTATAGATCAAAAGTTACATGGTCAAAATTTAGAAAAGGTGTTTCCCTATTATTATTCACATTTCCATAATTTTAGCATTCATACTAACACTTATTAGAAAACTATTACGTTTCCAAAAATAAATGACTCATGGAAGCCCTATTTTTAGATACTAATGCTTTGATGGCACTTGGCTAATTTACTTAGTCAAAATCTGATGTGATTTATCATTATAGCATAATTATATTAACAGAATTGTACTCTTGTATATGTGTTTAAATATAGTGATGATAATATTTACTTAATACATGTGAATGTTAATAGATAAATTTGGAAACAAAATGGTATAAGTTGAGAGGGTAAAAAAGTTCTTAAATATTCCATCATAATTTGTGATGAATGGTTTATGTTTATTGTTGTTTTTTATTAGTTTGGCTCTTCAACCTATGTTTTGAATATTTTGCTTGTGGTGATGAGGTTGAATGAGATTTGATTTTGTGGAAGTTCTAAATATCTTCAACTTCAATTGTTTTATGTGTAATTGTGTACTAAAAATATATAATTGGATTCTTATAATGGACCACAAAGCACATAGTTTTAAATTTTAGAAGATTTCAAATTTTAAAACGTCCACTATTTTCCATAAATATTAATAGAAATAAATAAATTATTATAATAAAAATCCAATAAGTCAAAATAATACTATGATAAAAACTTAATACATATAAAAATTGAGATTGATCAAAATTCAATTATAATTAAATTTTTTTATTAATACATAATTGTATTTTTTATGTCTTTTTTAGTTATTATAATTGTATTCTTTTTAAATATTTAAACCTATTTTTAAAATTAGAACTGATCCTCTAAAATGATTAGGCTGACCTAAATGTTGGTTCAATCGAATTTTTTTGAATGGTTTCCAAAATAAAACTGCATAATATTAAGAATGATATTAATAGGAAAATTTTTTATATTAAATTGTGGTCACCAATGAAGACTTAAAACACATAAAAACATTGGTAATGCTTTTGAACCCTTTATTTATGGTGTTGAGTAGTATAAATTCACTCAAGTTTGGAGGGGAGAGATTTTGACACTTAATGATGTTAGTGATATTGTGTTAAGGTATTATGTCTCATACGTAGAATAAAATTAAACTTTATTTTGATTATAAAATAGGAGAAAGTACATTTTTAAAGTATTATTTGGTGGTATGTAAAGCTGGACAACGGGAAGGATTTAGCGGTTTCGAACTTAAAAACTTCACTCATCACAACCTGCAGTTGAAAGCCTTTCCTTTACAAGTCAATTGCGTTAACGGAAGTGCCAACTTCGAAACTCCCTCAATAAACCTTCGATAATAACCTGCCAAGCCTAAAAAGCTTCGAATCTCTGTAACCGATCTAGGAGCCTCCCGTTGCATCACCGCATCAATCTTGGATGGATCAACACTAATACCACTACCGGAAATAACATGTCCAAGAAAACTTACTTCCGACAACCAAAATTCACATTACGACAACTTAGCATACAATTGTTTCTCTTTCAAAATTTGTAACACAATCCTCAAATGCTCTTCATGCTCCTCTTGAGACTTAGAGTAAATTAAAATATCGTCGATGAACATAACCACAAAATGATCTAACTGTTCATGAAAAATACGATTCATGTATTCCATAAATACACCCGGCGCATTAGAAATCTTGAATGGCATCACAAAATATTCGTAATGGCCATACCGTATCCTAAAGGCTGTCTTTTGAATATCCTCTTCTTTCACACGAATCTGGTGATATCCCGATCTCAAACTAATCTTGCTAAAAACACGCGCACCAACCAATTGGTCCATAAAATCATCGATCCTTGGAAGAGGATACTTGTTCTTAATTGTCACCTTATTCAATTGTCGATAATCAACGCATACAGCATACTCCCATCCTTCTTCTTTACCAACAATACCGGAGCACCCCAAGGAGAAACACTTGGCCTTACAAATATCTTGTCCAACAAGTCATTCAATTTCTTCTTCAATTCTACCAACTCCGATGCCGACATACGATACGGTGCCATCGAAACCGGTCTAGTACCAGGAACTAGATAAATAGAAAACTCAACTTCTCTTTCCGGCGGTACATCTGTAATATCCTCCGGAAACACTTCTGGAAAATCACACACCACTGAGAACACATCGAGCTCAACTTTACTCTCCACCGACAATGATGCAAACAACCGAACAATTGAGCTTCGTCCGCTAAAAGTTTCTTCAACTCTTTAGTGGATATGAAACTCTCATCTTCATCATCTTCCAAAGAAGGAAACCTCACCAACTTATGGTAGCAATCTATATGAACTCTATTAAATTGCAACCAGTTCATACCCAAGATTACGTCCAATCCCTCCAACGGCAAACACACTAAATCTATAATAAAGTCTTTACCATACATGGTCAAAGGACAACTTACACACACCAAAGATGTAGTTACCGACCCTGAAGCGAGAGTCTCAATCACCATCCCAAGAAGACACGAACAAATTCAAACGCTTAGCGCAATCATAAGAAATAAACGAATGAGTCGCTCCAGTATCAATAATAGCAACTAAAGGCGTGCCACTAATAAAGCATGTACCTTTAATCAAATGAACTACACTAGTAGTGTCTGACCCAGCTAACGCAAACACCTTTCTGCCCGCTTGAGCTTGCTTCGACTTAGTAAACTTAGTACTAATGTGACCCACTTCTCCACAATTATAGCACTTCACTACATTCCTCCTACAATCAGTAGTAGCATGCCCAAGGCCTCCACAATTAGAATATTTCACTACGGTCTTCCCACACTCAAATGATTTATGACCCAATTCACCATACTTGTAACACTTAACGGAACCAGAACCTCCTCTTCCAGATCTCTTATCAAAGTTTCCCTTATGCTTGCCTTTATCAACGAGTGTCACATAAGGTCAACTTCTAGCTTGTTGCTTTCCCTTCCTCTCATTCAAACTTTTGTAATGTGTAGAACGAGCCTTGCTATCTTCCTCGAAGATTCTACAACATTCAGTCAAATCCATAAACCTTCTTATCCTTTGATATCCCATAGCTTTCTTAATCTTGGGACGCAAACCATTCTCGTATTTAATACACTTTGAGAACTCAGCAGTAATTGCAGCATAGTAAGGATGAAATTGAACCAACTCCACAAACTTAGCAGTATAGTCCACCACAGACATACTACCTTGTTTTAGTTCAAGGAACTCCATCTCCTTCTTCCATTTCACACTTTCAGGGTAATACTTCACCAAGAACTCAGTACGAAATAAATCCTAAGTTATCTTTTCATCATCCACCTCAAGAACTTGACGCATACCGACCCATCAATCGTCAGCTTCTTCCTTCAGCATGTGAGACCCAAGCCTCACCTTATTCCCCTCCGCACAACCCATGACTTTGAAGATCCTTTCAATCTCCTTCAACCAAATTTGAGCACCATCGGGATCAAATCTTCCTTTGAAGACCGGTGGTTGATTCTTCCTGAACTCATCATTAGCATTCACGTTCGGTGCACCTTGCACTGCCCTGGCCATTACTTCCAAAGCAGCAGCCATCGCATTGTCGTTTCGACCAGCCATATTCTGACCATTCCCAAAAATAAAAACAAGGTTAAACAACCGTTCAACCATCACAACAACAAGACAAACACAACTGACTCAACACTGGCTCTGATACCACTTAATGTAACACCCCTTTTCTATACCCCCAAATAATCACATAATCAATTAGTCACATATTAAAATTTCATCAGAGTATAATTATAAACATAGTATAAAATGGGCGAGTCACATTACGCAAGAAATTAAAACATACAACACCTGCTCAACAAAAGATATGCAACAGTGGGGTAACTTTGTAACAGAGGAACTCAGTCCTTACACCCACATCTCAACATTTAGAATAAAAGCGGAAAATCTAAACATTGAATAACGTCAAACATATATACATACATATATACATACATACATATATATATATATATATATATATATATATATATATATATATATATATATATATATATATATATATATATATATATATATATATATATATACATATATATATATACATATATATATATATATATATATATATATATATATATATATCATCCAGTTTGATTCAACAACATAAGACATGTTCTCATAAACATTCATCAATAAGATACATATACAAATGTATTACAAAAGAATCATGAACATCCTAGCTACCCGGTGCTACATATCAGAGCCGACCGACCAAAAGAATAAAGACACGCTTCACAAAAGACCTCTAGCCTACCTACTTTGCAATGCCTCATAGAGCATCATAAAACAGCAGAAGGGTGAGAAATATTATCATAACAACAATGCATATAATTATATATCATAGCATAAAATACACATATTCTACATTCTCAACACAATTCACCACAAATCACTCATATACATCACAATGTATATATATAGATATAAAACCAAGCATATTCATCATGCATACTTTCACAATTCTTATCATTCCACATAAACATACACATTTATGTTTATTCACCAATGCATTATTGTAAAGATGATAAATGAAAATCATAGAGACCGACTCACGACTCTATGCAAATGCAATACGATACCGACTCAATCATCTCAAGTTCACTCAAGAACTTATTGGAACCATCGCTCGTTACTAATGTAACTCCTCGCCGGGCCTACAATGTTCACCCATTGCTCACACCTCACATAGGCACACAATGTTTATGGATTGCTCACACCTCACATAGGCACATAGTCTGATTACTCACACCTTACATAGGCACACAATCGTTTGTAATCATCGCTCACACCTCACATAGGCACACGATGTTACAACGGATTCTCATTAGAATCCCACAACACAAGAATGCACATCATTATGCTTCACATACAAAATGACTCAAGACATTCTTGAAATGCATACATATTCATAATATATTTATGCATTCATCTCATACTATCACATACAATCGATATACATTCACATCAATTACGCCAAACGGCAACGAGCATCGCTTTACCACCTAAATGGCAACGAACTCTATCACAATCATCATGCATTCACATTTAATTTAAACAATGCATTTATTTTCCAAAAGACCATAATTCACAATAGATTCCACCATCTAGGATTCACGCCATACGGCTACCCACAACACATCATATAACAGCACACAAGCTACACGTTCGGGATAAGGTTAATCACATCCGAGTCGAAGAACCGATGTTGGATGGAATAAAAAGAAAATGTTGTGTTGTCATGCTCGCTAGGCAAGCAAAATGGCGAGTCCTTCGCTACTCCACTCGCTCTAGCGAGTTTGGGTCTTTTTGGTTCTGCCCAAGTCTGGGAGTGTTCGATGGCAACTCGCTGAGTGCTTGCATATCGAACCCTTTGCTACCTCACTCGCCAGTGATTCGCCTAGCGAATACTTCGCTACTCAAATCCTCCATTATCCAAAAATGTCAGAAAGTCACAAAATCACCCGATTTCAATCAAACAAGTTCCAATATTCTCGGCCTAACATTCCTCGACTAAACTACATAATTTATTTCGAATTCTAACCGTGAAAACATCGGTTTCTATCGATTTAATCCAATTCGACTTAAATAGAAATATGTAGAAAAACAACCAAACAATCCAACCAAACAAATACATAATGATATACAGTGATGAGATAATAAGATTTCACACCCTTATCCGATTAAATCGATTCCTAGAAGTTGTTTTGAAGATTTCCAAGCTTTTCCTCTTTTTCTTCTCTTTTCTCTTCTTCCTCTTTCTTTCTCTCCTTTTTCTTCTTTCTTTTTCTTTTCTCTCCTCTTTCTCTCTTATATCTTTCTATTCTAATTCCTTTCTATTACTTTTTCTCTCAAAATATCTCATAATTCATTTTCTCACAAAATATCTAACTTAATCATTAATTAAGAAATATCTAAAATACCCTCCAACCTAATTTCCCCGAAAACTCATAAACGATAAAATAACACAATATGCAAACATAACATATTAACACACCAATTCCACAAATAAAATAATAATCACCCAAATAAAATAAAAGACTCAACAAAATGGGAAATCAGAATCAGGACGTTACAGAAAGGCTCACTGGCAAGCATTGAAGTGGATTCTAAGATACATAAATGAGTATCTGAATAGAGTCCTAATTTATAGTGGAGCCTTGGGTGAAGATAGTAAAGCACCAATCGAAGGATATGCCGACTCTGATTATGCAGGTTGTATTAATTCTAGAAAGTCTAGTTCTGGATATGTGTTCACTATGTTTGGGACATCAATCAGTTGGAAAGCAACACTTCAGAAGGTCATTTCCTTATCAATCACTGAAGCGGAATATTGGACATTGGACATAAAAACATTGGTAATGCTTTTGAACCCTTTATTTATTGGGTTGATATTTTAAAATATCTTTCATTTTTTGTTTTTGTTTTTGTAGGCACTAAAAAACTTATTAATCATTGGATGGTGTTGAGTAGTATAAATTCACTCAAGTTTGGAGGGGAGAGATTTTGACACTTAATGATGTTAGTGATATTGTGTTAAGGTATTATTTGGTGGTATGTAAAGCTGAACAACGGGAAGGATTGAGCGGTTTCGAACATAAAAACCTCACTCATCACAACCTGCGGTTGAGCCATATAGGCACAATTATGTCCATTTTCTTAATCGATTTTGACGGGTTGGGTTAGAACGGGTTACGGATTGATAGGAACGGTTTAGTCAGATTATTAGATTATATTTTTAGTCAAATAACACATTTTGAGCTACAAACTACAAATTAAATTCAAAATAAATCCAAATTATAAAGAACTTCAATCCAAAATAACAACCACTGCTACTAAGCTACTTTCACATAGACGGTAAAAAGTAATTACTAACTTACAATCACTGTATCATTTACAAAACTCAAAATACATGAGTAACTAGAGAAATTTTGAAAATATGGCATTAAACAGTTGCAAATTGTTGGTGATTGTATGATAGGACTCAAAATACCTGTGTCAAGTTTTGGTCCTTGAATTATAAGTGCTTCCACTTCCACCTAAGTCAGACCATAACATTTCTCATAAACCTTCTATTTAAATGAGAAGTGGACAAAGGAAAATATGTTAAAACATATAAAGAAATGCAGAAAATAAACACAAGGGACTAAGGCATGCAATACAAAGTTCAAAAACAGTTTTGATTCTTGAAGTTTGAGTAACAAGAAACAAGTTAAGATCTCTGTTAGAGTGTTACAATACAACAAATCAAGTTCAGGAATTCAAGAAATAAATAGATGATATATAAATTTTTAATTTAAACTTAAGATCATTGATGTTCAGTAACTTAGTCAACAAACAAGACTCATACAAATCAAAACTTAAGCATATAATAGATTAATTGATCCATAAAATAGTGCAAGTGAAGTGACGACATCCAATGAGAATTAAGTATTTTTGTAAAATAGATTTATGTAGCAATTTTATTTTATTCTTGCAATACGCGTCATTTTTGTCTCTTTTCTTCCTCAACTTGAAATTAACTAGTAGCACAGCACCCAAATTCTCAATCCCAATTAAGCATAAGAGACAAAAAAAACCAAAAATTTATTTTTATTTTTATATATTATTAATCTTCCTTTCCCTGTCCCTATCATAATCATTGCTCAGATCAGATCCCGCGTTTCTCCCGCGTTTCACTATCGAAAATAGAAAAGGACATTTTTGGTAATTCCACACTATTAGTTATAGTTTACTTTTTTCAAAACAGCGTACTAATAAGGGTACACAACAAAAGGACATAACCGTACCCTTACACGACGAAAGCGAAACAACATTAAACTCTGTTTCATATGTTTCCAATTTTATATTCTTCTCTTACTACTCTTCTTCATTTCCTGGAAGTTGAACCAACACAAAACAATGAACTCAACGACACGTTGTTGCATTTCCCAATCACTTTCGTCGTTTCAAATTCTTCTTCTTCTATTTCTCTTCCTCTTGTTCCAACCTAAATACAAAAGAACAGAAAAACCGTAGTTTTTTTTTCTCAATGTTGTCTGAATCCTTGTTCTGTCTTTTGACAGAAGACTTAGTTCTAAAAATTCTCGACAGAGTTGATTCGGATCGGAAATCGTTCCGGTTAGTATGTAAAGAGTTTCTCCGGGTCGAATCAACGAGCCGGAGAACCATTCGGATTCTCCGGATTGAATTCTTACTCGGTTTGCTTCAAAAGTATTGCAACATTGAAGAGCTTGATCTGTCTGTATGTCCGAGAATCGATGATGGAGCAGTGTCGATTTTACTGAGTCATGGATCGGTGAGTTGGACTGGGGGAATTAGAACATTGGTGCTGAGTCGAGCTACCGGGTTAGGATACGTTGGATTGGAGATGCTAGTGAAGGCGTGTCCGTTATTGGAAGTGGTTGATGTGTCGCATTGTTGGGGATATGGTGACAGAGAGGCTTCTGCGCTATCGTGCGCGGGGAGGTTGAGGGAACTTAGTATGGATAAGTGTTTGATGGTTACGGATATTGGGTTGGCGAAGATTGCAGTTGGGTGTGGTAGGTTGGAGAGGTTGAGTTTGAAATGGTGTTTGGAGATTTCTGATCTTGGGATTGAGCTTCTTTGTAAAAAGTGTTTGGAATTGAAGTTTCTCGATGTTTCGTATCTCAAGGTTTGTTAATACTGTTTTTGCTGGAATTTTGTAATTATGATATGTAGTAAATGTCACATTTGCAAACAAAATTGTCTAAAAGAGTGTCGCGTTGTTTTGGTTTTGTAATTGTAAAAACTGATTAATAAGGTTAATTTGGTAAAACTGGTATATTGTCCATTCTTCATTTATGACAGTTATGTTGGGAAAGAGGTTTTGTAGCACTAACACTAGTCTCTGTCAACGGTGTTCGAACTCATTGTAGCCGAAAGCATTCGCCCAAAGTCACTCTAAATTCTAATACTATCATTTGAATGTCAAACGTAGGCGATTTCAACTTTCAAGGACAATATGCTTTTCGGTTTTACTATATCACCTTGCTCAACTAATAACCCGATTTTTATTTGGTTTGATTTATTGTTTCTTTGAATAGTAAAATTATTTTGACATCTTACATCATTAGGTGACAAGCGAATCTTTACGATCAATAGCTTCTTTGTTAAAGCTCGAGGTTTTCATTATGGTGGGATGTGATTTAGTGGATGATGTGGGATTGCGGTTTCTTGAAAAAGGATGTCCGCTACTTAAGGTAATTTTTTTATTCTAATGTTACACTGTCACAATATCGACTTCAAAATTAATAAACTTTGATTAAGTAGGTTTGGTCGAGTTGGAGTGTGAACGCATGTCTTTAGCAAGTTTCCTAACGTGTCGCAGGCAATTGATGTATCAAGGTGTAACTGTGTTAGCCCCTCCGGCCTATTATCTGTAATTAGTGGACATGAGGATCTTGTGCAGATCAATGCAGGATACTGTCTTTCTGTGAGTTTGTATCTTAAACTTTGGTGTATACATTTAATTCCATGCCCTATATTACTGTGATAAGCATGATATACACTAATACCTTAGGCATTTCCTGCAGGAGCTTTCAGCGTCTTTTATTAACGGCTTGATGAATTTAAAACGGCTGAGCATACTTAGAATTGAGGGTGTTAGAGTTTCTGACTTTATCCTCCATATCATAGGCACCAATTGCAAATCTTTAGTGGAACTTGGTTTAAGCAAATGCATAGGGGTGACGAACATGGGAATTATTCGGGTAGTATCTGGCTGTGGCAATTTGAAGACGCTTGATTTGACTTGTTGTCGTTTCATAACTGATGCAGCCATCTCTATTATATCATACTCTTGTCCAAACCTTGCGTGTTTGAAGTTAGAATCTTGTGATATGGTTACTGAGATCGGTCTGTATCAGCTTGGATCAAGATGCTTGATGCTTGAAGAGCTTGATCTTACCGATTGCTCTGGCGTGAATGACATAGGTAAACTATTGAAGTTTTATCTGTATATGTATATCAGTCTCATACAATATTGCCGACGGTTCTGATTAATTTATCTCCAACACTCCGTCTTTGTGCAGCACTCAAATATCTATCAAGATGTTCAAAACTTGTAAGGTTGAAGTTAGGATTATGCACAAACATATCAGACATAGGATTGGCACACATTGCTTGTAACTGCACAAAGTTGACCGAACTTGACCTCTATCGGTAACTTTAGTCAATGTGACTAAATGTTTTATGATTAAACAAAATTGTAGACAAAGTAGTGAGTCTGTTTTGTTCATTCCATTTCTTATTGCAGCTGTGTCCGTATAGGAGATGATGGGCTAGCAGCACTCGCAACCGGATGCAACAAGTTGACTATGCTCAACCTATCATATTGCAATAGAATGACAGACACAGGGTTGAAATGTATCAGCAATCTCAGTGAACTCTCTGATCTTGAGATGCGCGGGCTTTCAAACATCACAAGCATTGGTATAAAAGCAGTTGCTGTCGGTTGCAAGAGATTGGCTAGTTTAGATTTGAAACATTGTGAAAAAATTGATGATTCGGGTTTTTGGGCCCTTGCGTTTTATGCACAAAATCTACAGCAGGTCAGTGGTATCTACTTTACTCAATTACAATGTTATGTTAGTATACGAGGTTCAAGTTCTAACTCGACATAGCTATGATGATGGCAGATAAATATGAGCTACTGTAACGTGTCGGATCATGTGTTGTGCCTGCTTATGGGTAACCTGAAACGCCTCCAGGATGCCAAACTGGTGTATCTTACTAATGTCACTATACAAGGTTTGGAACTTTCCCTTAGATCTTGTTGTGGCCGGATTAAAAAGGTTAAACTACAAAGGTCTCTTAGGTTTTCGATATCCTCAGAAATACTCGAAATAATTCGTGCAAGAGGGTGCAAGATCAGATGGGATTAGCTATGCTATTGGTGAATGCAGAAGCGAGAGAATGTTGCTTAATGGTCAATTAAGTTAGTTATCAACATAGCTAGCTTAAACATAGAGCCGAAAACGATATGCAACTCTTATTAACTTCGCGTTATTGCATTAAGGTGTATTCAGATATCATTACAATTACAAGACAATGATTATGTTTCCCTTCAATTATCTCTTTCTATGTTTCTTTAGCGTACGAAGTAATTTTTCATTCTCTTTTATTCTTCTCCTCGTATTTTCTTTTATCACCTTCTTAGTTCTTATAGGATTCTAACATTTCCTATTCAATGAACAACGAAATTGACTGAACTTAAATAATGAGAACCTAAAGACAACCCTGATAGATATATTAGTATAATATCTACGTAACTCCGCTTTAAGGAGAAGGAAGACGTGATAATTGTTAATCAGGAAATAATCTTTGCAGTTGTGAATAATTTACATTCATAGAATAGGAAATTAGTCATTATGAATTGTAATTAGTTATTATGAGCTGTAATTAGTTATTATGAGTTGTAATTACCGATACTATTATATATAGTATGAAAGGCAATGAGAAAGGCATCAAGCCAAATTTCATGACATGGTATCAGTAGGTTCGATCAAACCTGGAAAATATTATTATATTGGCTGATCAGCGATACCCCACTGGTTCGCTCTCGTAATCGTGTTCGTTTCGAAATTCTTTCGTTTGAATTCGAAACCTTGCAGCTGTATGAGATTCTAAATCTTTGGTTGCCGGTTCGTGATTTCGTCTTGGAGATTCTCGTTGTTGCGCTGATATTGCAATCAATTTTTTTTGGTTCTTGACTGTTGTTGCTTCGTGATTCTGGATCGTCATAATCTTCTGTTTTACCACTCCTTCCAAATCGTGGATTTGATCGTATTTAGATGCGTGGGAAACTAAAGATACTCAAATTATCACTTGGATTCTAAACAATATTGATCCTCAGAGGATAAATAATTTGCGTTCTTTTTCAACTGCTCAAGAAATGTGGAATTATCTGAAGTGCATTTACGACCAGGACAATTCGGCAAAACGTTTTCAGTTGGAGTTAGACATCGCCAACTACAAACAAGGTGATTTGTCTATTCAAGAATACTATTCTAGTTTTTTGAATCTTTGGGCAGAACACTCTGCTATTATATATGCTAATGTTCCCAAGACCTCTCTTGCGGCTGTTCAAGAGGTCTACAACACAAGTAGGCGAGATCAATTCCTCATGAAGTTTCGTCTAGAATTTGAGGTTGTCAGAGGTGCTTTGCTAAATAGGAATCCTGTTCCTTCTTTGGATACATGTGTTGGTGAACTTCTTAGGGAGGAACAATGTCTCCTTACTCAAGGAACAATGTCTCATGATACTGCCTATTCTGAGCCTGTGGCAATTGCATATGCTGCTCAAAGTAGAAATAAAGGTCGTGATATGCAACATGTCCAATGTTTTTCTTGCAAATAGTTTGGACATATTGCTCGTAGCTACAGTAAGAAGTTTTGTAATTATTGCAAACAACAAGGTCATATCATTTCTAACTGTTCGACACGTCCTCCACGACCAACACATCATTCGGTGAAGGCATTTCATGCCACTACAGGCCATACAATTGGCTCTTCCACCAATGGTGCATCAGATGGCAATGCTCTACAACTTGAAATGATTCAACACATGGTGCTTTTTGCCCTTTCAGCCTTGGGTATTAAGGGTAAGTCTTCTCATGTTTCTCGTCCATGGTTTATTGATTCTGGTGCATCCAATCACATGACAGGTTCATCTGAAAACTTGCACAATTTACATTCTTATCATGGTAATCAGAAAATTCAGATTGCTAATGGTAATACCTTGTCTATTACTAACGTTGGGGACATAAACTCGGATTTTCAGAATGTGCTTGTCTCACCTGGATTTGCTTCTAATTTATTGTCTGTTGGTCAATTGGTGGACAATAATTGTAATGTTAATTTTTCTCGGTCTGGTTGTCTTGTGCAGGAGCAGGTGACGGGGAAAGTGATCGCGAAGGGGCCTAAAGTGGGAAGATTGTTTCCAATAAAGTTTATTTCTAATCATTTGTCTCTTGCTTGTCATAGTGTTTTGAATTCCTATGAGGATTGTCATAGAAAACTAGGTCATCCAAACTCTTTTGTTTTGTCTCATTTATGTAAAAGTGGCTTGTTGGGAAATAAAAATGTTATTCCTGATGCCTCTGTTTCATGTTTTGTTTGCAAATTGGCTAAAAGTAAAAGACTTCCTTTTCCGTCTGGTGCTAATCGTGCTTCCACTTGTTTTGAGATGATTCATAGTGATGTATGGGGAATGTCTCATATGGTTTCTCATGCTCACTATAAATATTTTGTCACATTTATTGATGATTATAGTCGTTTTACTTGGATATATATTCTCCATTCTAAATCCGAAGTGTTTTCTATGTTTAAGAAATATTTAACATATGTTGAAACTCAATTTCAAGCAAGTGTTAAAAAATTTCGATCTGACTCTGGTGGTGAGTACATGTCTCATGAGTTTCAGGAATACCTTCAACAAAAAGGCATCTTGTCTCAATGGTCTTGTCCCAATACCCCTCAACAAAATGGCACGACAGAACGTAAGAATCGTCATTTGCTTGATGTAACACGCACCTTACTTCTCCAAGCTTCTGTACCATCCCGGTTTTGGGTGGAGGCTCTTTCCACGACTGTCTTCTTGATCAATCGTATTCCTTCTACAGTTATTGATCTTGATTATCCTTTCTTCCGTCTATTTAAAATTCATCCTGATTATAGTGCTTTACATACTTTTAGGTGTGTGTGTTTTGTTCACTTACCTCCTTTTGAAAGGCATAAGCTTGGAGCACAATCGATTCAATGTGCATTTATGGGATATAGTAACTCTCATAAGGGATTTGTGTGTTATGATGTCTTTAACCATCGTTTTCGCATTTCTAAAAATGTGACATTTTCTGATAATCAGTTTATGTTTCCCTGTGTTTCTCCTGCCATTAATTATATTGTTACTCTTCCTAAGTTTTCTATTATGCCTCAAGCTATAGAACGTTATAAACCAGGTTATGTATACGTCAGAAAACACAGACAACAGGTTCCCACACCCCTTCCCGATGCTGAACTACCACCTGATCCTGTACCGGTTGAACCACGACGTTCTGGTCGAATATCTCGCGCACCAGATAGATATTCACCAGACAAGTATGATTCCTCACATGCTTCTCTGACTGCCACACTCTCTAGCATATCTATTCCTACTTGTTACTCACAGGCTGTTAAAGATGTGCGATGGATAAAAGCAATGACTGAAGAGCTCCAAGATCTTCAAGAGAATTTCACATGGGATATCGTCACTTGTCCTCCAGATGTAAAACCTATAGGTTGCAAATGGGTGTATTATGTGAAATTGAATTCTGATGGGTCCCTCAACCGTTACAAGGCTCGTTTGGTTGCGTTAGGAAACAAGCAGGAATATGGAATTGATTATGATGAGACATTTGCACCGATTGCCAAAATGACAACTGTCCGCACGATCATGTCTATAGATGTTTCTAATGGGTGGACTCTTCATCAAATGGATGTGAAGAATGCTTTTCTTCATGGTGACCTGACAGAAGATATTTATATGACTCCACCTCAAGGCTTATTCTCTTCATCTAAAGGCGTGTGTAAGCTCAAATGCTCCTTATATGGTTTGAAACAGGCACCTCGAGCATGGTACGAGAAATTCCGCTCCACTATACTTGGATTCTCCTTTACTCAGAGTCAGTATGATTCATCTTTATTTATTCATAGCACATTTGCAAGTATTGTTCTGCTTCTTTTGTATGTTGATGATATGATTATTACTGGTTCGAATCATGCTTCCATTCAGCGACTTAAGCAACAGTTACAGGCCTAATTTCATATGAATGATCTGGGTAATCTACATTATTTTCTTGGTCTTGAGGTTGATTCTACATCCAAGGGCATCTTTCTCCATCAACACAAGTATGCTACATATTTGATTTCTATGGCCGGTCTTGAATCGGCTAATCCAGTAGATACTCTTCTTGAGGTTAATGTTAAATATCATCGTGATGATGGGGATCTGTTGCCTGATCCCTTATTGTATCGACAACTTGTGGGTAGCCTCAACTACTTGACTATTACTCGCCATGACATATCTTTTGTTGTTCAATAAGTAAGTCAATTCATGCATTCTCCTCGCCATTTTCACTTGGCTGCAGTTCGTCGTATAATTCGCTACTTAAAAGGAACCTCTCACCGCAGATTATTCTTTTCAGTTGGAACTTCTCTTCAGTTGAGTGCTTATAGTGATGCTGATTGGGCAGGGTGTCCTGATACTCGTCGATCTGTTACTGGTTGGTGTATGTTTCTTGGTTCTTCATTGATCTCTTGGAAAAGTAAGAAGCAAGCAAGAGTTTCTAAATCTTCTACTGAATCAGAGTATCGTGCCATGTCTGCTGCTTGTTCAGAAATACTTTGGCTTCATGGTCTTTTGGCTGAACTTGGATTTCCCCGAACAGAGTCAACTTCACTTTATGCTACAATACAAGTGCCATCCAAATTGTTGCAAATCCTGTTTTTCATGAACGCACCAAACATATCGAAGTTGATTGTCATTCAATACGTGACGCCTACGATGATGAATAATATCACTTCCTCACGTCAGTACTCAGTTGCAGGTTGCAGATATTCTTACTAAGGCTGTTCCACGCCTAAGACATCAGTTTCTTGTTAGCAAATTAATGCTCCTTGACCAGCCGCATCAATTTGAGGGGGGATGTTAATCAGGAAATAATCTTTGCAGTTATTGTGAATAATTTACATTCATAGAATATGAAATTAGTCATTATGAATTGTAATTAGTTATTATGAGCTGTAATTAGTTATTATGAGTTGTAATTACCGACACTATTATATATAGTATGAAAGGCAATGAGAAAGGCATCAAGCCAAATTTCATGACAATAATTTGGATTTCAATTGGAATATAAGTAAAGATTGACTAAGAATTGTTTTAACCTCGACTCAAATGATTTGTCTTTAATTGAAGCTCATTAATAGCATGTAATCTAAGTTGAATTTCTCGGCTAAACAAGAACTAATTAAATTAATTGGCAAAAATATGCAAGGCATGCAAAAGCAACTTACTCAAGTTTTCTGGCAGTAAAAAGTAAAGAATACTGATAGGTTTGGTTTGTGATTCATAGGTTTTCATTTCTCTATTTTGCTTAACGATCAAGGAAAAAACAAAGGTGTATGCATGGAATATCATGCCAAGCCTCCAACAAAAGAAAGCATTAGAATAACTTGAGAGTTCTGTCCAGAACAAAAGCATAAAGGAATGTGAATATTTAAACTCGGAAGAAAATTCCTTAATTAACTTAGAAAGCAAAGATCATTATAAATAATTAAAAGGTTCTTCGAAAGACCATAAGCAAATTTGTCTGTCTTTCTGATTCTGGCAACGGAAAGATGGCATTTCTTGTAAATTTCCTTTTCATTCTCGTCCTTTTTCCATCATTTGATCAGGTTCTCTCATTCCCAGATGAATTTCCCTCAGAAATGCAAACCCAAGACATGCAAGCTTTGATTGCACAAGCCTGCATGGATATTGAAAACCAAAACTTATGCCTCACAAACATTCATAACGAGCTAACGAAAACTGGTCCTCCGAGTCCGACTTCAGTAATTAATGCTGCACTCAGAACCACGATCAATGAAGCCATAGGTGCGATCAACAACATGACAAAGATAAGTACTTTTTCTGTTAATAACCGTGAGCAACTTGCAATAGAAGATTGCAAGGAGCTTCTTGATTTCTCTGTATCAGAGCTTGCATGGTCATTAGGTGAGATGAGGAGAATTCGAGCCGGCGACAGCACCGCGCAATACGAGGGAAACCTCGAAGCGTGGCTAAGTGCGGCACTTAGCAACCAAGACACGTGTATTGAAGGCTTCGAAGGCACTGATAGACGTCTTGAAAGTTACATTAGTGGAAGCTTAACACAAGTAACACAGCTTATCAGTAATGTTCTGTCATTGTACACTCAGCTTAATCGCTTACCCTTTAGGCCTCCAAGGAACACTACCCTGCATGAAACAAGCACCGATGAAAGCTTGGAGTTTCCCGAATGGATGACCGAGGCTGATCAAGAGCTTCTTAAATCTAAACCTCGCGGGACAGTTGCAGATGCGGTTGTTGCGTTGGACGGAAGTGGTCACTACCGTACAATCAACGAGGCTCTTAATGCAGCTCCAAGTCATAGCAATAGGAGGCATGTTATCTATGTGAAGAAGGGAATTTACAAGGAGAATGTTGATATGAAGAAGAAGATGACCAACATCATGATCGTTGGCGACGGTATTGGCCAAACCATTATCACAAGCAATCGCAATTTCATGCAAGGATGGACCACTTTTCGAACTGCCACATTTGGTAAGTAAAGTTCTTAATTAACATTATATATTGAAAAAAGTGTGCTAGAGAATATTGTTTGATAATTTGAAATGTTAATATGTAGCTGTATCTGGGAAGGGTTTCATTGCGAGGGACATGACATTCCGGAACACAGCTGGACCAGTAAACCATCAAGCCGTGGCACTGCGTGTGGATTCAGACCAATCTGCATTCTTTAGGTGTAGCGTAGAAGGGCACCAAGACACGCTTTACGCGCACTCGTTGAGACAATTCTACCGCGAATGCGAGATTTATGGAACCATAGACTTCATTTTTGGCAATGGAGCTGCCGTGCTACAAAACTGCAAGATATACACAAGAGTTCCACTTCCATTACAAAAGGTAACAATCACAGCTCAAGGTAGGAAAAGTCCTCATCAAAGCACGGGGTTTACGATCCAAGATAGCTATGTTTTGGCCTCGCAACCAACATATTTGGGAAGGCCATGGAAACAATATTCTAGAACAGTTTACATTAACACATACATGAGTAGTATGGTTCAACCTCGAGGCTGGCTCGAGTGGCTTGGAAACTTTGCATTGGACACTCTCTGGTACGGCGAATACAGAAACTATGGCCCTGGTTCATCACTTGCAGGTAGGGTTAATTGGCCTGGTTATCATGTCATTAAAGACGCCTCTACCGCCGGTTTCTTTACGGTTAACCGCTTCCTTAACGGCGGTTCATGGTTGCCTAGAACAGGTATCAAGTTCACAGCAGGGTTGAGCAATTGAGTTTCCAAACCAATTGATGAATATACTATTTGTTATTTATCATATTACTACTATATGCAAACTAGAAACTAAGAAGTTTATTATCTCACTTTTTAAATGAATAATTGTACCATTTTCTTTGATTGATGGAGAAATTAATAGAATATTTTTTTAGTGGTAGATGTTTAGCAATAAATATTAGAACTTCTGATATGAAGAGTTCAAAAATCATTAGAGACAAGAAGATATCTGTTTTATTGAAGAATTGTTACTATTAAATTAGGGTGTCCAATTATTAGTTATTAAATTAGGGTGTCCAATTATTAGTTATTACTTGTTGTTTGTGTTTTTACTTATTTGGGCCCATGACGCATTAGTCCTTTTGTAAACTCTAATTATTTATTCTCATCTTCTTGTTACTTTGAGGTAATGAAAATTCTGAAAAATTTATGTCTTGTGTTTTTATTTTTTTTGTCATTTTAGATCTATAGGTAACTAAGGGGTAGTCTAGCATTTGGTGCTTTCAATCCTTGTTCTCCAAATCTTTCACTACCCCTTACCAAAAAACCAGCACCTTTTTCTCTAACTTTCAACCCTCAACTTCAAAATCTCTTCAACCACAAGAAACTAACACTTTCAAACCTCAATCATCCATCATACCTCCCAAATTTCTCATTCGACATCTTTCTCAAAACCAACTTCAAGAAAGAAGGGCCCAATGGCAATGTTTTAATTGTGATGAAAAATTTATTCTGGGACACAAATGCTATACCACTAGATTTTTATTTCTTTTGGCAGAAGAGGAAGTTATGGAAGACCAAAATCTAGTTTAGGACAATATTGACCCTGAAACTTCTGAATATGAGGAAAGAGACACATATTTTCAACTTTCCACTCAAGCTTTGACAGGTCAAATTTCCCCACAAACACTCAAGTTTAAAGGCTTAATTAGTGGATTATCAGCCATGGTACTTGTTGATACAGGCAGCACCCATAACATTCTCCAACCACGAATTGTTCACCATCTCAACCTCAACACAACCCCTATACCTCAATTTTTAGTAACGTTGGGAAATGGATCACATTTACAATGTGAGGTAATCTGCAATAATGTTCAAATCGTGCTACAAAATAAACCCTTTCAACTTCCTTTTTATTTATTGCCAATTGAAGGCGCTGACGTGGTTTTGGGCATGACGTGGTTACACACTTTTGGTCTAATTCAGGAAGATTTCTCTATTCCCTCGATCACTTTTACCCATCAAGAAGAATTCGTAACCTTAAAAGGAGACCCAACATCTCACCTAATCCATACCACTTTCCATCAACTTCGCCATCTTATTCATACTAACTCAATATCCTCATTCCATTTACTAACCTTTCAACCAATTAATCCCCATACAACCAGCCCATTTATCCCAACCCAAACTTTTCAATCCTTACCACTAGACTTACACCCAAAAATTCATAACTTGATGCATACATACCCAACAATTTTCCAATAACACTCAAGCCTAACTCCTAAATACCCACATGACCATCACATCTCTCTAGAACCCAACACATCCTCTATCAACGTTAAACCATACAAATACCCTCACTCACAAAAGGAAGCAATGTCCTATATTATCCAAGATATGTTAAAATAAGGTGTCATTATTCCTAGTCACAACTCATTTTCACCCTCTGTGTTACTTGTAAAAAAAGATGGTACTTGGCACTTCTATGTTGATTATCGGGCTCTCAATGCTGTTACGATTAAAGATCGTTTTTCAATCTCTACCATCGATGAACTCCTAGACGAATTGGGATCAGCCAAAAATTTCACCAAGTTAGACGTACACTCAGGTTACCACCAGATCCGAGTTGCATCGGAAGACACTCACAAAATAATTTTTCGGACTTTTAACGGGCATTGCGAATTTCTAGCCATGCCCTTCGGGCTCACTAACGCCCCATCCACTTTTCATGATTTATTACGCCCTCATTTACGCAAATTTGTTTTAGTTTTCTTTGATGACATACTGATTTATAGTGCAAATATCAATGATCATTCAACTCATTTGCATATTATTTTTGAGTTGTTAAGGTACAATTCTTTTGTTGTGAAATTATCCAAGTGTGTTTTTGCAATGAATCAAGTTTATTATCTTGGTCATGTAATTTCAGCGGGTGGTGTTGCACCTGATCCAGAAAAAGTTAAGGCCATTTTGTATTGGCCTCAACCGCGTTCTCTCACAGCTCTTCGCGGATTCTTAGGACTTATTGGTTTTTATCGTCATTTTGTGCGTCACTATGCTACACTCGCCGCTTCCCTCACCGATTTGTTACGTTTCAATAAACTCATATGGAGTACAGAGGCGGCCTTAGCCTTTACAGAATTACAAAAATAAATGACCGACATGCCTGTCCTGGCTTTGCCAGACTTTACAAAAAAGTTCATTGTTAAGACTGATGCATTTGGAGTTATAGTCGGAGCAGGGTTATCCTAAGGCAGTCATCATATCACTTTCTTTAGTAAAAAGTTATGTCCCCGCATGCAATCCGCTTCTGTTTATGTGCGTGAAATGTTTGCTATTACAGTGGTAGTAAAAAATAACGTCAATATCTTATCGGCCAAAAATTCGACATATATACAGATTAGAAGATTTTGTGTAATATTTTACTCCAAAATATACAAACACCAGAACAACAAAAATAGGCGTCTAAATTGCAAGGATTTAATTTTGAAATTTTTTACAAACCTGGAAAATCAAATCTGGTTGTTTATGCTTTAAGTAGAAAATTTCACACTGAAGATCCTGTATTGTTGACTTTGTCGTCTCCAATTACATACCTCTTATCCAAACTGAATGAATTTTATGAAACAGACACAACATGGAAAACATTAGTTGAGAAAATAATACATAACACCAACAACTCTCTCTACAAGTTTTCAAAAGGCTTATTGTACTACAAAGACAAATTATTCATACCTGGCCTACCAGGAATTCATCATAGTATACTTCATGAGTTCCATAATACTCCCACAACTAGACACTCAGGTGTCAAGGCAACTCTAGCTTGTGTTTCTGCATCTTTCTCGTGGCCAGGCTTATATATTTTTGTTAAAGATCTTGTTAAGTGTTGTTCTACCTGTCAACACAACAAATATCAGACACAGAAGAAAAAAGGGTTATTACAGCCTCTTCCAATCCCTAACCAAGTATGGGAAGACCTAACTGTGGACTTCATTACACACTTACCAAATTCTTTTGTTCACACATTCATCTGGGTTGTATGTGACTGACTCACAAAGTATGCACACTTTTTCGCTTTGCCTACACATTTCACAGCTCAAGATCTGGCCACCATGTTCTCTGTGGAAATCTCACGTCTTCATGGGACTCCTAAATCTATCATATCTGAC
This sequence comes from Lathyrus sativus, assembly GCA_963859935.3. Lineage (NCBI taxonomy): Eukaryota > Viridiplantae > Streptophyta > Magnoliopsida > Fabales > Fabaceae > Lathyrus > Lathyrus sativus. The sequence continues at coordinate 694,165,308 of OZ012737.1, forward strand.
CGAGACCCTCTGTTCCTCATCAAATTTTGGAAGCATTTCTTCAAGGTTCAGGGCACTATATTGAAGTATAGCACAACCTATCACCCAGAGACTGTAAGTAGAGTTGCACCTAAGATGGGGGGGATTAGGTACTGAAATTTTTTTCTGGTCTTTATGTAGATTTCTTATTTTACTTTCCTAAAAGCTACTAAGTATTGAATGCAGTAAAAGCATAAAGTAAAGAGACACAACGATGTATCCTAGTTCCCCTCACAGTCCGAGAGTACTCCAGTCCCCTTTCAACACGAAAGAGATTTTTCAATTTTGTTAGATCCTAAGGTAAGACTTCTACCTAGTCTTTCTTATACAGACTCTAACCAATAGAAACACCAAGAACAACCCTCTTGGATTTTTATTACTAAGTTCAATGAGAACAATCCTCTCAAAATGGACCTCTTGCTTCCAAAAATCCTGGACAACAAGGTTACAACCTTACAAACTTAATTTCAACAATCCTGGAAAAATAAGATGTAATCAAAGAACAAATAATTCTGATTTTGAGTAGTTTGCAGCAATATTTGACTATCAATCTTGAGATTGATCTTCTTCTTGACATATAAACTCTTATATATCAAATACAAGTGTTCAAGAATAGAGGAACAAAACTATGATGAAATAATGGAATTTGAGGTGCAGTAGTTTTATTCTTGAAAATTGAGAATTTTTTACACTTGTGAAAATTTGGAATTTGAGAGATGAAATGAAATTTGAATTTTTGCAAGGAGGTTAATCTCAAAGTTCGAGATTATGAGATATATAAATGTCTCTAAACACCTTTTCAAAAGAGTGCAAATCACCATGAGTTTCCGTGGTTCAAGAAGAAAAGAGAAAACACAATTTTGCCAACAGATGCAATTTTCTGGCTCACTGCACCAGTAGTAACCGATTATCATATGTGGGTAATCGGTTACCAGCCTCAACGTTTGAAAAGATTTGAAAGTTTACATAAGGTAACCGATTATCAGGAATAGGTAACCGATTACTCTGAACATGTTTTGCTAAAAACACTTTGAAACAGAGGCAAAATGCATTTTAAGAGTTTTAAAATAATTTTAAAAAGATATGCAAGAATGAAAGATGAAGTTAAACATTTGTACAAGCTATATAGAAGCTGAATGTTGTACCTTCATTTGTGTAGAACTTTGTTTTCATTCTTTAACAAGTCTTGACATATTGATTTGACATTGAAGTTTTTTAAGCTTGATTTCTTTGAGATTCTTTTATCCATCCTTATATGTTGTAGAGTGTTTCATCATCAAAACCTTTTGAGAAGTCATGTCTTCACAGTCTCCCCCTTTTTTATGATGACAACATCTTCTTTGAAATTTTTTGTGACTTTTCTAACAAGTGCTCAAGTGCTCCCCCTTGGATGATGCTCCCCCTTGGTTAGAAGAGAAAAAAACACAGTATACACACATACAAACACATGAAATTCTTCTCCCCTTTTGTCAACAACAAAAAGGATGGGAAAGGGTTTCAACAAGAAACTCATGTGGACAAAACGAAACACAAGAACATAAAGAAGAACACAACATGTCACAAATACAAAACCAAAATGTAACAAACGAAACCGAACATAGTGTACGAGTTACAACATGAAAATATAAGACAAAAACGTAATCAAATAGAAAACATTGTTCGATCACTTTCAGACATGACATCCTCATCTTCATTTTCTTCTTCATCTTCATCACCTTCTTCTTCTTCTTCTTTGCGGAGAGCTTAAAGTTGCTGCATAGCTAGTTGTTTGAACATTTTGCGCATATAAGCCATGTATTTCCTATGTCCCTTGCATTAATACCAACTTTATTCTCAAGAGCTACGATCTTTTTGTAGATAGCCTCATTGGTGTAGCCTTCTTCAGGAACAAAAGCAGCAGTATAAGAAGATGAAGCATCCTTGTAAACATACCTTTTTTCATCATTTTCTACAATTCCAGTATTCTTTGTTGTTTTGGTGACATTGATTTCATTTGCCCTTGTTGTCATCATGGTCTGAGGTTCCTGTTGAAGACGAGTGGAGCTTGCCTCTAGAATGATGGAAATGATTCGCCCATAAGGAAGTCCTCCAGCAAGAGATTTTATATGGCGCATATGATGCATGAACACATATACCCAATTCACCTGCAAATTCTTTTTGATCGCAAACAGGAGTTGAACCTCCATATCACTCACCTGAGAATGATTGGAGTGTTTTGGAACCAGAATGTAAGCCAGGACAAAATGCAGCATTCGGTCACTCAAAGTAAGGTTTTTAGCCAGCTTGAATACCCTAGAAGTTTCAGTATTTTGTCTGCTTAAAAACTCTTCTTGGGTTATTCTGGAAATTTCAATGTAATAATTCATGCTTGAAAAGTATTTCCACGGATCATCCTCTAACTTAATTCCATACTTGATGTTTTCTCCTTCAAAAGGGATTCCTAAACATTGATCTAACTCTTCTAAGTTCATAGAAATGGTTACTTCTTTAACAGTAGTTTGAAATGTTAAGTCTCCAAATTCATCATGACCCAATTTGTAAGAAGCAAAGAATTCTTTAACTAAATCTTGGTAAATCGGTCCAATATTTCTAACAAGTTTATCTATCCCTTGAGTTTTCAACAGTTCAGGAAAATCAAAGCTATGAGCAGGAAATTAATTTAGACTCACATATTTTACCGGCATCAATGGACGATTCCAGATGTTGAATGTCAGTCTTCTTGCTTTGAATGTTTGAGCTTGCTCTTCTTCAATAGGTTCTGAGCTTAATTCTCCCAATTTCTTCTTTCTCTTGTTTTACATTTTGGGTGTCATTTTTGTTGTTGGAAGCTTTTAGGGTTTCACTGATGAAGTGGATTGATGAAGAGAGAGGAAATTTGTTGATGTATATAAGGAGAGGTATGTGATAGTGGATATTGATGTTTGTTGACCAACTCTTTAATGGAGAAGAGGAGAAGATCAGAGAGTGAAGAGAATAAATATGGAGTTGTCAAAATGTCTTAAAAGTATGAATAAGTGCTTATGAGAAATGTGAAGTGGGTTTTAAATGAGCTTTTGCAATTATGTTTTTAAATGAAAATTTTTGGAAAAAACGAGCAGTAGTAACAGGTTACCAGATATGGGTAATCGGTTACCATACCAAAAATAGAGAGCAGAAGTGAAAAATACAACAGACGTAACCAGTTACCAAGTTTGGTAATCGGTTACCATGAAAAAAAAATAAGCAGAAGAGAAAAACGTAGCAGTAGTAACCGGTTGCTAAACGTGGGTAATGGTTACCACAAGTCAAAAAACAACAACTTCATATTTCAAATAAAAAAATAAACCATAGAGATATTCATACCTTGACATTATTTTTTAGAAAAATAAAGAATTTGTATTGAAGATTTTACACATCACTTTCATCTAGAATTCCAAGTTCCCTCTGAATCTTGTAAAAACCTTCTTTTGGAAGTGGTTTTGTGAAGATGTCTGTCGCTACTGCGAAAATCGGCGCCGGCTGAACAGAAGAGTTGCCACCGTGCGTTATTTATTCCGACAGAGGGAAAGGAAACGCTCGAAGTAAACTTACCGCAAAGACGGGAAAGAAATGGTCATCGCAACCAAATCCTGGATTCGGGAGTCGGTTACGCAAGGGGAAGGTATTAACACCCCTCACGTCCGTCATACTCGACGGGATCCAAGCTTGTTTTCGGTCGAAAAGATTGTTATTCTATCTACTCTACAGGTCTGGGGTTAAAAGAAAAGAAAATGACTCGGCAAAGTATCACACTTTATGCCTACGTATTCCCGTCTGGAACGAGAAATCAGAGTCAACGTAGTTCGCCTACCTACGGGAAAGGAGGGGAAGGTTGCTCCCTAGGACATCGCATCCTATGCCTACGTACTTTCATACAGCATGAAAGATCAGAGCAAACGTAGTTCGGGCCACGTGCGACACAAGTCTGTCTTGATTGTTTTTATCTCCTTCTGAAAAAGGGTTCTTCTGCTTAACAGTCCAAGCGGACAAAAATGACGTTTTGACGAGTTCACATTCTTTTACGGAAGAAGTGTCTTTTATTGTGTTTGAAATATTTATTGTGTTTTTCTGTTTGTTTTGAGAAAGAAGCGACAGAACTCTAACCTACAGTTGAAAAGGGAATCAAACTAACCTAATGTTATCATGCATGGGTTAAGACCTAATGTCTATCATGTTCCTCTCTTGCGCAGAGAGAAACAGAGATCCTAAGGGATAAACGGAAACAGAAACAATAGCATATATACAATAAAGCAGTAAAATGCATGGATGTAGCAATACAAGCGAGGCAAGGGAGTCCCACTCAACCTCAAACCTAGAAAACAACAGGCAAAAGCGAACAAAATTCGCTTTCAACCTAACAAATTAAATGGCAAACAATACAGTCAGGGAAATTCAAACAATACATCAAAAAAATATAAACAGCAAACAACAGTCTTCATCAACATCTGCCTTCAAGTCATCCTCAACCATCTACAAGCGTCAGTCTTCATCTTCAAGCCTTCAAGCAAGGTCTCTATCTTCAATCTTTCATGGCTTTTCTTCAAGTCTCACTCTCCAAGATGAGTAGCAGTTAACAAGATGAATTAGATGTTAAGCAGTCAGTTGCCTACCAAGGGTGGCCTACTGACTGTTAACATGATACAGACAATTTTCTCTCAAAAGTTCTATCTTTTAAATACATTCACTAATCCTTCCAAAGGAAGGAGGTGGGTATTTAAAAGAGACTTTGAATCATAGAGAAAGAATGGAGGCAAACAAGACCTTCCATGTTTGTGAATCAAGTTCCTATTCTAGAGCTCTACCTAGCTCCTAAACCTTATAATCTTCAACAGCTGCCAGCAAGATATACTCTTCATCAACTCTGGAAATTGATCTTCATTCCTTGTCTTCAATGGGCTTCATCAGCAAAGTCTTCAGCTCAAACCCAAACCCCAAGCAGGCCCAATACCCCACACAGTCAAACAATAACCCTAGAAAGGGCACACCATACAATCAATCAATTACAGAAATATACTAAAAATATTAACATAATAGGGGAACGTCTAGCATTTTCTAAGGGATCTATCACTTACCCATAATACCCCTATAGTCCCATCTTCTAATTTGTCCTAAAGAAAACCCAGAAAGAAACTTGTTTTGTTATCTATATTATATTCACAACCTTAATTGACTATCCTAATAGTTTCTAACTAAACTACCTAAAATAAATCCTAAAAAATAGTATAAAAATCAGGGGGACACCTAATATCCATATCTAGTTATACTAAAAAGAATGGGGGAAAAATCCTAAAGGAAGCTCCTAAACTAAATTCAACAAATAGTAGCATAAACCAAAAGAATTAAAAAAAGCTATTAAATGTAAAAATATGCAAAAAAATATGAAAATGAAGTAAAATGACAATTTTATGTTTTCATATTTTTCTAGACAAAAAATAGAAAATAGGAAAAAAAGTCTCATTAAAAAATATGCATTTTTCAATTTTATATGAATTTTTAAAGTTAAATGAAATTTGGAGAAAAAATTAAATGATAATTGATGAGGGGGTGCTAGAAGTATGAACATTCAGTTGAAAATGGATGATGGGCCCAGGCTGGGGGTGCTGGAAGTAACGCGCCCCAGCCCATGGTATTTAGAAAAAAACAAATTAAAGCTAAAGAAAATAGAAAAAAAAAACGGTGTGAATAGCAGGTTTTTGTAGTGTAACGGTTGGGCCTTGGACAAAGGGGGGTGGGGAAAACAATTCGCTAAAGCCCATGAAGATCACTTATCCAAAATGCAGCGTTTTGTCTGCACATTCCCCCTCCAAAATTCCGATTGAATCTGGACCGTTAGATGGTCCTCCAAGTCAAATGTTCTTGCGCAATCCAACGGTCCTCATGTTGTCTTCAACCTTTGGATGTTAGGGTTTCATAAACCTCCATGAACATAAACTCCATGCACCAATCTTCATCTTCTTCGTTCTCTCTCATTACTCCACCAAATGCCATGATCCAAGAACCAATTTTGTCTAGAATTTTACGTAGAATCCAACTGTGCCAATGGTTTGTATTGAAACTCTCTCTATCATGCTAACTGAACAGTACAACATCAAGAACTCAAACTTTCTTCAATTTTCAACCATCACAAAACTCAACAATCTTCATATATAATTAATCCCTATGCCATGCTAATTAAAACTAACCAAAATTCATGCATTATCATCCATTAAATAGTGTGTTCTACCTCCATCAAGAATCAACCTCCATTAATGAAACCCCACTAATTGGTCTTAAACTCATCCAAATGAATCACCTAATGGTCTCTAATGGTTTCACAACAAGAGTCAATCCTAGCCATGCCTAAATCAAAGTGTGGGAAAGATTTTGCATACCTTGACCCTTGCAATGGTAGGTGTTGAAAAGCTTCGAACCAGGCCTTGTAGATCTTCAATAATGGTCCCTAGGTGATGAATAATACTCTGCTTGCACAAGATTTGATGGAGATGGCTTGTATCTTCAGATCCAATCCCTTTTGCTCTCTTGCAACTTCACTTGAAAAGCTCCAATTCTTCAACAATGGGGGCTCACTATAGCATGAACATGTTCAGGGAGGTTTGTAGTGATGATTTGTGGAAGAAAATGGAAGGGTAATGAAGAGAAAAATGAAGTTTCACTACAATTTGCAAATGGAAAATTCTTGGTTCAATTTCTATTCTCTACCACCATTAACATCAAAAATCACCAACCTCTCACCAATGGAGATTGAAATCAATATATAGACTCATTTAGAAGGGTCTAGAATCATCTAGATCACTCTAGTAGAAACTTGAAGTTTCATGACTTGATATTTTGCATTTCACTTCCCACCACATGAGATATCATGACAAAATCCTTACAACTTGAGTAATTCACTTGATTTTCTCCTTAAGTGGTATTTTGGACAAGATACAAAGCTTAAACACCTTGTTTATGAAGCTTTTCCTTGTTTTGGTTTGGTATGCCATTATGCAAGTAAGACTTTTACAAAGCAACCCAAAGAGTTAAGCCTCAAATCAAAATTGTGGCTGAACCATTGTTCTTAAAATGTCCTTGGGAGTCAAAATGGCCTATCATATGCCATGGTTTGGATTTGGAACTTGGATTTTAGGATTTTCCATTTCACTTGAATTAACTTATACCTCATTTTTAGGCCATTTTTATCACTTTTTGCTATGAGCCTTTCCAACATCTCATGAACACCCTACTAGCCTTAAAAAATCATTCTAAGCAACTTTGATGTTGAAGGTTTTTCCATTTGAAGCTTGGAAGTAGGAGATATGGCCATATGCTTGAAATGACCTATAACTTCCAAATAACCAAAATGCCCTTTGCTTGCCAAAGTCATAAGTAGAGTTCCACAAATCAGATGAAGGCATACTATACCTTTCTAGAAATCTAAGATCATGAGGAACAACTTTCATGTTGGCCATAAATACATTTGAAAGCTCCTTGAGGGGTAAAAGTTGCTTGGAAGTCAAGTAACTTTCACAGACAAATTTTAGTGTCCTCAGATGACCTGTAACTTGCAAGAACCATAACTTGAGTTCTATAAATCTCCTTGATGCCTTCCACCACTAAAATTAAAGGTATTGAGATCCTCTACAAGTTTCATGTTGGCCAAGGATCCATTTGAGACTTGCATTTTGAATTATCTTGCTGGGAAGTTTACCCTAAATCAGGGGATTTTAAACAGAAACCCTAATTTAGAAACCTCTCTTCTTCTTGATTTCTCTTGATCCCTACTTGGCACAACACCACATCCATATCTACATGTCAAATGAGGCATCCCACATCTTTCAAACAGGCCTTGATGCCCTTCAATCAAGCATTTGACCTAGGGTTGACCCAGGGTTGACCCAGATGAAACCCTAGTTGACTGTCTTCAACTGCAGCTCTTGTAATCACATCAATGACTTGTCTCACTTTGAAAATGACCCTCTAGGTCTTCCAGGATGTATATATACCCTCCATGGCCTCAATTCATAACTCACAACTTCTTTGATGATCTTCAAATACCCTCAAGATAGGAGATAGATCCACTACTTGGTCCACTAATTTCTCAAACTTCAATTTCTTTCTGATGACTTGGATAGGCTTGAATTTGAATAATAACCTCTTGATATGCCCATAGAGATAAGAATTGCATTTGGTCCCTTGTTGGATGGCTTGCCCATGCTATGCTATGCAGATGAATGAATTATGTACATGACCTGATATGCAAATGCTAATGCTATGAGACATAAACCAAGTGAAGTAGGTTGAGCAAATTTTAGGGTGCAACAGCTGCCCCTATTCAAGCGACTTGGACCCGACTGGGTGAAACGCCCAGAGCCTTCAGACATTCGAGGTACAAGACAGTTGAATACTAAGAACCCGGAAATTTGCCAACCGCAGAAATAAACTGCACAACTGTTTGGGGAACATTATCTACAAATCAGATCTCAACATTATTTTGTCAATACTGGAATGAACTTATTGACTTCACTGGGAGAAGTACTTCTGTCAACAAAACCTGACCCCGCCACTGATACAGGAGAATCACTCTGCCATCACTACGAGAAATCACTCCGCCACCACTGCGGGAAAAATTTGTCATTATTACGGGAAAATGACTCCGCCACCACTGCGGGTACGTATTCTGCCAAATACAGGCAAATAACTCCGTCGCTGCTACGAGAAATACTCTGCTAAATACAGGAACATAACTTCGCCTCTGCTACGGGAACTACCCTGTCAAATACAGGAAGATAACTCCGCCTCTGCTACGGGAAATACTCTGTCAAACACAGGAAAATAACTCCGTCACCATTACGGGAAATACTCTGCCAAATACAGGAAAATAACTCCGCCACCATTACGGGAAATACTCTGCCGAATACAGGAAAATAACTCCGCCTTTGCTACGGGAAATACTCTGTCAAATACAGGAAAATAACTCCGCCTTTGTTACGGGTAGACACTCTGTCAAATATAGGAAAATAACTCCGCCTTTGCTACGGGAAATACTCTGTCAAATACAGGAAAATATCTCCGCCTCTGCTACGGGTAATACTCTGCCAAATACAGGAAAATAACTCCGCCTTTGCTACGGGAAATACTCTGTCAAATACAGGCAAATAACTCCGTCGCTGCTACGGGAAATACTCTGCCAAATACAGGAACATAACTTCGCCTCTGCTACGGGAACTACCCTGTCAAATACAAGAAGATAACTCCACCTCTGCTATGGGAAATACTCTGTCAAACACAAGAAAATAACTCCGTCACCATTACGAGAAATACTCTGCCAAATATAGGAAAATAACTCCGCCTTTGCTACGGGTAACTACTCTGCCAAATACAGGAAAATAACTTCGCCTTTGCTACGGGTAATACTCCGCCATCGCTATGGGTAACTACTCCGCCAAATACAGGAAAATAACTCCGCCTTTGTTACGGGAAATACTCTGTCAAATACAGGAAAATATCTCCGCCTCTGCTACGGGTAATACTCTGTCAAATACAGGAACATAACTCCGCCTTTGCTACGGGTGCATACTCTGTCAAATACAGGTTTTCTGCCTATCTTGGCAGCAGCTAGCTCCATCAATCACATGGGTAACACAATATGAGTTTAGTCTTCCAATTTTCAGTGCTGACATGGCAGCAAATCTGAGAAGTACTCTACTGGGGATTTTCTGAATCCACACTGCCAGACACCTATTTTAACATAGGCGGCAACTTCCAAAAATCGATTCACGAAATCTTTTGATGCTGTCACAACAACAACCTTGAAGAAATACTCCGCTGGAGGGGTAAGAGAAACTTAAACAAGCAACTCTGTGGGGAACAATGCCACAACCGACATTATCATTACACATCTCACGTCGAGATCCTGAGTGTTTGGTAATTCATTTGAGCAAGAGCTCTCTCCACCTGCATGGGACACAATACTTGAAAACAAACGGTTAACCAACCTAGTTTATGTTTCAAAATGCATATGTTTGACAATGGCGTAATGCTCCATTCGACATGGAAATGCTACGCGTTTTTATTTGGTAGATGCAAATATGACACTATATGCCAATGCAGATGCAAGCTCGAACTGTTAGGATACAGAAAACCGCTTCAGCAAAATAAATGCTGAAGACATGCCAACTCTGCTGGGGGTGACCGGGCGTTACAGAATTATTCCAGCAAAATAAATGCTGGAAGAGTGAAGCCCGCTTCGCTGAGGAATAACTGAATGCGCCAATCATGATTAGACTTCTGCTGGAGAGTGAACGGGTATCACACGGTATTCCGACAAAATAAATGCCAGGACATACAACTAACTCTGCCGGGAAGAGTTTTAATCTTCGAGTTCCACTGGGAGGAAAGAGAACACTTGCTGGAAAGAGAACTCCGCTGGGGACGAAACGACTCTCTTGGGGAAAATCACCTGACTCCGCTGGGGGAGAGTAAATGACCCTACTGGGAGGAGTAGACTGTCTGGGTACAACTTATAAGTTGGAAATATTAATCTTCTGAGGTTATACCACTCTGCTCGAGATGGGGGAATCCTCTTGGGGACACCACATTATCTGAATACAGCCTTTGATCTCGAAATCATCAATTCTGTTGAGAGTAAACGACCCTGCTGGAGAATGTCCTTCGGCTAAGCTGCGACTAGCTGGGGAATTTGATCCTTCTTCAGTAAGGAACATTGTCATCTCAGAAGCGCGACCTGCGTGGGGATCGAGTCTTTCGTTACGAGCCTCTGGTCAATACTGCAATCTTTTAATCGTCCACTTCATATGGTCACGAACGCTGCAACACCACAAACGAGACAAGACAAGTCTATGCAACCAAATCTATTCAGGTTAATGTTAGTGACATTATTTTCAGTTAATTCAAAGTTTTATCAATTATTGGCAAGGGCCAGCGACGTTATACACTTGCTAGTTTTATTAAACCTTGGCGTTTGTCATGTACAAAACAGTAAAGAAAAAGCATCAAATACTGAATAACATGTTTTATTGATTGGGCCCCTAAATGGGCGGAATTTTGTACACGGGATGTAACTCCTGAAAAGAGGAAGCTACGCACGACAAATATACAAGTATGCACAAGAAACATAAATATAATGACAACTCAAATTTGTACACATGTCGGCAACGGGATGCAGACGAACATCATGAGTTGATCCTCCTATGACTCGCCTGACTCTAGTGCTTTCCCGGTATTCACACTTCCGAAGAGATTGTATCTGATAATCGACCCCTCAGGTATATTCTCCCGCACCAATGCTCATTGCAGTATCAAATTCGGACCGCAGTCATTTTCTTTTCAAATCCCTAACTTTTGCGTGAACCGCCCTTTACGGGTTTTCAGTTCACCGGGATACCCTTTTTTGCCGAAGCCGCCCAGTGTAGGTTTTCAACTTCGCGGGTGTACATTTTTTCAATTTTATCCCTAATTTTTGCCCGAACCTTTCATTCTGTTTTTGGTTCGCCAGGATGCCCCATTTTTGCCTGGACTCTCTTTTTTCTGTCCAGCGGGTCAATTTCAAGCAAAGTATTTTTTAACTGCGTCCGAATTCACAGGCGACGTAAAGTCTTCACCGTCCATGGTGGACAACAACAAAGCTCCTCCTGAAAAGACTTTTCTGACAACGTATGTCCCTTCGTAGTTGGGGGTCCACTTGCCCCTGTGATCTGCCTATGGCGGGAGAATCCTTTTCAGCACAAGGTCGCCCGTCTGAAAGCTCCGAGGATGTATCTTCTTATCATATGCTTTATTCATTCGGCTCTGGTACAAACGACCGTATGCTAGAGAAGCTAGCCTCTTCTCATCCATTAAACTCAACTGGTTCAATCTGTCTTTCACCCATTCTGTCTCATCTAGTTGGACATCTCGTAATACTCTCAGGGAAGGAATCTCAACTTCCAGTGGTAACACTGCTTCCATTCCATATACCAACGAGAACGGGGTTGCCCCGGTTGATGTGCATACCATCGTACGATAACCGTGCAAAGCGAAAGGTAGCATCTCATGCCAATCCTTATAGGTCACCACCATCTTCTGAACAATCTTCTTTATGTTCTTATTGGCCGCTTCGACAGCGCCATTCATCTTGGGTCGATAAGGAGAGGAGTTGTGATGCTCGATCTTAAAATTCTGACATAGCTCCTTCATCATTTTGTTATTCAGGTTTGAACCGTTGTCGGTAATTATCCGCTCGGGGATTCCATATCTGCAAATGATATCTCTCTTGATAAACCTGGCTACCACCTGCTTGGTCACATTTGCATAAGATGCCACTTCAACCCATTTGGTGAAATAATCAATTGCTACCAAAATGAACCGGTGTCCGTTAGAAGCCGTCGGCTCGATCTTTCCAATCATATCGATTCCCCACATTGAGAATGGCCATGGCGACGACATCACATTCAGAGGACTCGGAGGCACATGGATCTTATCTGCATAGATCTGGCACTTATGATACCTCTTCGCAAACTTGAAACAATCGGTTTCCATAGTCAGCCAATAATAACCTGCCCGCAGCAGCTTCCTCGTCATAGCATGCCCACCAGCATGCGTACCAAATGTACCCTCATGTATTTCCTCCATGAGCAGCTTCGCCTCTTTCTCATCTACACAACGTAGTAACACCAAGTCGTGATTTCTTCTGTATAAGACACCGTCCGGATTCAAATAGAAATTACCCGCCAATCTCCTGAGAGTCTTCTGATCATGACTGGATGCCCCAGCCGGATACTCTTTGTTTTTCAGGAAATTAAGGATATCGAAATACCAGGGTTTATCATCAGATGCTTCGTCAATGGGAAATACGAAGGCAGGTCTGTCAAGCCGAGAGATAACAATTCTGGGAGCCTCATTCCAGAAGTTGACTTTATACATGGAAGACAAGGTGGCCAGGGCGTCAGCCATCTGATTCTCTGCTCGCGGTACATGATGCAACTCAACCTTGTCAAAGAAGGGCAACAATCTCCCGGCGTAATTCATGTATGGTATCAAATTAGGCTGACGTGTCTCCCATTCTCCTTTTATTTGATTCACCACCAGAGCTGAGTCTCCGTATACATCCAGATTTTTGATTCGCAAATCGATGGCTTCTTCAAGCCCCATGATACAAGCTTCGTATTCGGCTTCATTATTGGTAACCGGAAAGGTCAATCGAGCAGTAAACGGGATGTGCGACCCGTGTGGAGTAGTGATGATTGCCCCTATTCCGCTACCGTAGGCGTTTACAGCTCCATCAAAGATCAACTTCCATTTCGAACCCAATTCTGGTCCTTCGTCTGGCAACGGCTCTTCACAATCTTTCGTCTTTAGGTACATGATATCCTCGTCAGGAAAATCAAACCTCATCGATTGGTAGTCCTCAATAGGCTGCTCTGCCAAGTACTCAGATAATACCCTCCCCTTTATAGCCTTCTGTGAGACATACTGGATGTCATATTCGGTCAAAACCATCTGCCAACGGGCAATTCTCCCCGATAGTGCCTGCTTTTCAAATACATATTTGATAGGATCCATCTTCGAGATGAGCATGGTTGTATGGTTCAGCATGTATTGCCTCAAACGCTTGGCGGCCCAGGCTAGCGCGCAACAAGTTTTTTCGAGCATTGAATATCGAGATTCACATTCAGTAAACTTCTTACTCAAGTAGTATATTGCATGCTCTTTTCTTCCTGTCTCGTCGTGTTGACCGAGAACACAACCCATACTTCCCTCAAGAACCGTCAAATACATAATCAAGGGTCTCCCTGCCACTGGGGGTATCAAAATAGGAGGCTCCTGCAAATACTGTTTTATTTTATCGAACGCCTTTTGACAATTTTCATTCCATGTTACAGCCTGGTCTTTTTTCAACAGCTTGAATAACGGCTCACACGTAGCTGTTAGGTGAGATATGAACCGAGCGATGTAGTTCAACCTCCCTAAAAACCCACACACCTCTTTTTCTGTTTTAGGCGTCGACATCTCTTGTATTGCTTTTATTTTTGCAGGATCAACCTCTATTCCTTTTTCACTCACGATAAACCCCAGCAGTTTACCCGATCTCACCCCGAAGGTGCACTTGTTAGGGTTTAGTCTCAGCCTAAACTTCCTAAGCCTTTTGAATAGCTTCAGCAGATTCACCAAATGTTCTTCCTCCGTTTGGGATTTGGCAATCATATCATCAACATAAACCTCGATCTCCTTATGCATCATATCATGAAAGAGAGTCGTCATTGCACGCTGATACGTTGCCCCAGCATTCTTTAATCCGAAGGGCATCACTTTGTAACAAAATGTTCCCCAAGGCGTTATGAAGGTAGTCTTCTCCATGTCTTCTGGCGCCATTTTAATCTGATTATAGCCCGAGAAGCCATCCATGAAGGAGAATACGGAGAATTGAGCGGTTTTGTCAACCAGCACATCGATGCGAGGAAGCGGGAAATCATCTTTCGGGCTCGCTTTGTTCAAATCACGGTAATCTACGCACATTCTCACTTTACCGTTTTTCTTTGGCACTGGTACAATATTAGCGACCCATGAGGGATATTTAGTAACAGCTAGGAAACCAACATCCCACTGCTTTTGAACCTCCTCCTTAATTTTCACTGCCATGTCAGGTCTAGTTCTGCGAAGCTTCTGCTTGACCGGCGGTCATTCTTCTTTTAGTGGCAGATGGTGCACAATGTAACACCCCACTTCCCAAAATCAATTAAATTAATAAACATTATAAATAAACAAAATCATAGTTCCAATTTCCCAAGTGGGATATCACATGAAAACAACGTTTCCTTATAAAAAGGGTTTTCTCCAATACAGCGGAATATTAAATAATAAAATCCAATAAAGGTTTGATACGTTTCACAGGAAAATAAAATATAAGTTCTTCATAAAGTAAATAAAAACGCCCAAGTCCCGTGCTACGTATCAGAGCATCCTAGACTCGACTGTCACACCATAATCCAAGCTAGCTAAGTACCTGGATTATCTGTACTTCCGAAGAAGCACAGACCACAACAACAACAAAGGGGTGAGAAATCATGATCAAAAATATAATGGTAATGTAATACATGTAAATAAGGCAGTAAAATACACCATCACATCAATTATTCACCCCAACAATACCATATAACGAACCTACTGTTCAAATTAGAATATAACATATTATAATGCAATTATGCAACACAACACCATGCATGCGGTACCGACTCATTGGTTCATTCAATCGAACCTGGATAGATCACTTACGCTCCTCCTGAGACATGATCTATCCCCCCACCATTCTCCACAAAGGAGTACGGATGAATCACTTACGCTCCTCCTGAGACATGATTCATCCCACCAAAACACCATGATATGCAAGACACCAATGCATAACTATTACATTCTGGCACACTAAGTGCACACGATCCTCCTGATCATATCATCATACATCAATGCATATGTATAGATATAACATACACCAACATCATATAATTCAATCACACAGTGAGTAGTCTCACTTTCTAACACCAAATATAAACACATCTCACCGCTCGAGAAATACACGATCCTACTGATCACTACACACATATACATCAACTAATTGTTCACCAACAATATTAAGGGAAACGCGTACTATCACCAAGTACACAAGTTATATCTCATACTCATCATTTTCACACTACAGCAAGGCTAGAAGGATCACACGAGACCAATTCAAACATCTCACCAAAAGTCTCTGAGGTTACTCAGAACCTCCCTAAACCAACACCTCAGCCTATACACCAAAATCAACAATTCATCAACATCAATCCACAATCACAAACATGCCAATAGGTATTATACTTACCAATTATCCTATAATTTCTACTCTAGAACCGACATTATGGTACATTACCGACACTTCAGAGTCACTCTGAATCTCACCAAGGTTCTAACCATAGTCGTTAACAAGACTATAGGGAAACAACACATAACTTTCCCAAAGCTATAATCATGGTCATTGCCAACACTACGGTAACAACACAGAATCTCATCAGCTTTATATTCCTAGTTACTATCAACACTACAGTAACATCAACAATCCAACAAAATGGATCAATACTACAGTAACATCAACAATCCAACAAAATGGATCAACATTACAGTTACTATCATCACTATATATATATATATATATATATATATATATATATATATATATATATATATATATATATATATATATATATATATATATATATATATATATATATATATATATATATATATATATATATATATATATATATATATATATATATATATATATATATATATATATATATATATATATATATATATATATATATACACCAAAATGCATCATCAGCATTCATCAATCCCCCAACATCAACAATAATCATAGCATGCCAATATAAAACTTTATATAACGATAAATTCCTACGGGGTTAAGGAATCCCCTCTACCCTATACATGTATAAACCATTCCCAATCAAATTTCTCCCCGCTTACCTTATCAATTGGTTGATTGATAGAAATCCTCCTAGAATTGGTCTCTTGGCCTTCCCCTTTTCTCTTTCGTTCTTCGTTCCCTTTTTCCTTCGCTCTTTTTCCTTTCTTTCGTCTTTTTCTCTTCTCTCTTTTCTATCGCCCTTTTTCTCAATTTCTAAAATGTATCGTACCACTCTCCCCACCCCTTCACATTCTATTTTCTTTATTAAATCTAATCTCAATTAATAAAATAACTTAATAAAATAATACAATATTATTATTAATACTAATAATATTATAATACTAATAATAATAATAATCATAATAATAATACTCATTAATAATAATAATAATAATAATAATAATATCATTATTTCACCAAAATAATAATAATAATATTAATAATATTAACAAATATAATAAATATAATAATAATAATAATAATAATAATAATAATAATAATAATAATATCATTATTTCACCAAAATAATAATAATAATATTAATAATATTAACAAATATAATAAATATAATAATAATAATAATAATATCATTATTTCACCAAAATAATAATAATATTAATAATATTAACAAATATAATAAATATAATAATAATAATAATAAAAATAATAATAATATCATTATTTCACCAAAATAATAATAATATTAATAATATTAACAAATATAATAAATATAATAATAATAATAATAATAATATCATTATTTCACCAAAATAATAATAATATTAATAATATTAACAAATATAATAAATATAATAATAATAATAATAATAATAATAATAATAATAACACCCCCACCAATGTTACTATTATTTTTATATTATTATATTTCACACCAAAATACCACCAATAGTCCTCCCACATTAGGGACACCCACCAAACATCACCAAATACACCCCCACCAAAGGACACACCAACGTATAATTTTTAAAATAATAATAAAATGACTAAATAATTAAAATGGGTGTTACAACTCTCCCCCACTTTAATTATTTTCGTCCTCGAAAATTATCTGATGGAAATAGCTCCGGATACGCTTCTCGCATCCTGTTTTCCAACTCCCAGGTCACACTGCCTCCTGCAGCACCTCCCCACGCTACCTTCACCAAAGGTATTTCCTTCCCTCGGAGCTATTTCATCTTACGGTTCTCGATCCTCAACGGCATCGTCTCAACAGTAAGATTCTCCCGAATCTGAACATCATCTCTCTGAATCACATGAGATGGATCAAAAACATACTTTCGCAATTGCGACACATGAAACACATTATGTAAGTTTGACAACTCAGGCGGCAACGCCACCCTATAAGCCACAACACCAATTCTCTGCAAAATCTCATAGGTCCAATGAACTTAGGATCCAGCTTCTTGGACTTCAATGCACGACCCACACCAGTCATCGGATTAACTCTTAGGAATACGTGATCACCTACACAGAATTCCAACTCTTTCCTCTGATTATCATGATAACTTTTCTGCCTACTCTGAGACACTTTCATTTTCTCACGAATCATTTGAATTGTCTCAGTAGTCTGCTGTACAATTTCTGGTCCAAGCACCATATTCTCACCAATTTCATACCAACACAGAGGAGTCCTACACCTCCTCCCATACAAAGCTTCAAACGGTGCCATTCCGATACTAGAATGGTAACTGTTATTGTACGTGAACTCAATCAATGGTAAATGAGTATCCCACGCACCACCCTTTTCTAACACACAAGCTCTCAACAAATCTTTAAGCGACTGAATAGTCCTCTCCGACTGACCATCAGTTTGCGGATGATAAGCTAAACTCAATTTCAACTTAGTTCCCAAAGCTTCCTGCAAGCTCTTCCAAAATTCCGAAGTAAACCGCGGATCTCTATCCGACACAATACTAGACGGAACACCATGCAACTTCACAATTACCCGAATGTAAATATCCGCCAGCTTCGTTAACGGAAAACTAATATTGAGCGGCACAAAGTGTGCAGACTTCGTCAATCGATCCACAATCACCCATATAGCATCAAAACCTCTCGCCGTATTCGGCAAACCTGTCACAAAATCCATAGTAATGCAATCCCATTTCCAAACTGGAATCTCTAATGGTTGCATAAATCCATAAGGTCTCTGGTGTTCCACCTTTGACTTCTGACATGTCAAACAGGCATACAGAAATTGAGCTATGTCTCTTTTCATACCAGACCACCAAAATAATTTCTTCAAATCATGATACATTTTCGTAGCTCCCGGATGAATACTCAGGCTACTACGATGTCCTTCGCTCAAAATTGACTTTTTCAATTCTTTATCATCTGGTACACAAATCCTGCCTTTAAATCTCAACACACCTGTACTATCCAATTTAAAGTCACTATCGGAGTCACTTCCTACTCCAGGCATCAAATCTACCAATTTCACATCCAACTTCTGATTTTCTCTAATCATATCCAAGAAGTCATTATTTACCTGCAACATACCCAACATTACACTATCTGCAGTAGTCTCACAAACCATGCTCAAATCTCTAAATTGTTCAATTAACTCAATTTCTTTCACCATCAGAGCTGCCATATGAATTGCTTTCCTACTCAAAGCATCTGCCACTACATTGGCCTTTCCTGGATGATAACTCAAACTGAAGTCATAATCCTTCAAAAATTCCAACCATCTTCTCTGCCTCATATTCAGCTCTTTCTGATCAAACAGGTATCTCAGACTCTTATGATCACTAAACACTTCAAATCTTGAACCATATAAATAATGTCTCCAGATTTTCAACACAAAAACAACCGCAGCTAATTCAAGATCATGAGTCGGATAATTTCGCTCATGCACTCTCAATTGCCGCGATGCATATGCTACTACTTTACCATTCTGCATCAGAACCCCGCCTAATCCCATCTTAGACGCATCACAGTACACCACAAACGGTTCACTCGGAGTCGGTAACACTAACACCGGTGCCGTAGTCAATCTCTTTTTCAACTCTTCAAAACTTTCTTCACAAGCAGCATCACATACAAAAACTTGGTTCTTTCTCGTCAACTGAGTTAATGGCAATGCCAAATTAGAGAACCCTTCAATAAACCTGCGGTAATAACCGGCTAACCCCAAAAAGCTTCTAATCTCTGTCGCTGTCTTCGGCGGTTCCCACTGCAATACTGCACTTACTTTTGACGGATCCACCGCTATTCCATCTTCAGATATTACATGCCCCAAGAAACTTACTTTCTTCAACCAAAAGTCACACTTTGACAGTTTAGCAAATAATTTATTTTCCTTCAACACTTGCAAGGCAATTCTCAGATGTCCTGCATGTTCTTCATCAGATTTAGAATAAATTAATATATCATCAATAAACACTACAATGAACTGATCCAAATAAGAATGGAAAATTCTGTTCATATACTCCATAAATACTCCCGGCGCATTAGTCACTCCAAACGGCATTACATCATATTCGTAATTTCCATATCGAGTCCTAAAGGCAGTCTTCTGAACATCACCTTCTTTTACTCTTATCTGATGATAACCCGATCTTAAGTCGATCTTACTAAATACACGAGCTCCCACCAGCTGGTCCATCAAGTCATCAATCCTAGGTAAAGGATACTTATTCTTAATAGTCACTTTATTCAATTGACGGTAATCGATGCACAAACGCATACTACCATCCTTCTTCTTCACCAATAACACTGGAGCTCCCCACGGCGATACACTTGGCCTAATAAACTTCCTATCCAACAATTCTCCAATCTGAGACTTCAACTCAGCCAATTTCACTGCAGACATCCTGTACGGCGCTATAGAAATAGGCCTCGTACCAGGAACAAGACCAATACCAAATTCCACTTCTCGCGTCGGAGGCAATTCCGTAATGTCGTCAGGAACACTTCCGGAAATTCATTCGCCACGGCTACTTCCTCTATTGACACTTTGCTATCCCCCGATAATGTTGCAAATAAAGCAAACACTCTAGTTTCATCTTCCAACAAGGCCCTCAATTCTTTATTAGACAAAGAACTTGCTAAAGCTTCCTCTTCAGGGGTCAAGAACAACAATTCCTTCCGAAAACAGTCGATGTAGACTCGGTTGAACTCTAACCAGTTCATACCCAGAATAACATCCAACTTACCAAGTGGTAGACAAATCAGATCCACTCTAAATTCTCTACCGAAAATAGTCAGCGGACACTTCAGGCATACCAAAGAAGTAGTCACTGAACCTATAGAGGGTGTCTCAATAGTCATCCGCCTCTCCAGAGTGGACGGCACCAAACCTATCCTCTTCACACAATCTACAGAAATAAACGAGTGCGTTGCACCCGTATCAATAATAGCAATCAAAGGAATATTATTGATAATACAAGTACCTCTGATAACACGTTCATCACTGGCAGCTTGAGTTCCTGCCAAGGCAAACACTTTTCCACCAGCCGGAGACATTTGAGGCTTCTTCGGCTTCTCATAATGTGTACTGATATGACCCTTCTCACCACAGTTATAACAGGTCGGCATAGTTGCTCTGCAGTCAGCTATCACATGACCTGGTTTCCCGCACTTAAAACATTTCTTGGCTTCATTAGGACAATCATTAGCACGATGTCCCATACCACCGCACCGAAAACATTTCCCTTCAGCATATGCTTTCCCATCTCTAGGCTTCTTATCAACAACAGCTTTACGTTTTCCCTTATCAGCAGCAACACTATAAAGAGTACCACTAAACCGCTGCTTACCCTTACGGTCATTAACAACTTTGTAGTGCGCAATCCTTGCTCGGTTATCGTTATCATAAATCCTGCTTCTGCTTACCAGCTCAGGATAGCTCCTGATCTTCTAACAAGCAATCCCCAACTTAATCTCTGGACGCACTCCATTCTCAAACTTTAAGCACTTAGAAGTCATTGCCCCCTTCATATTATAGTGGGGACAATACTGCACCAGCTCCTCAAACTTAGCAGCATACTCTACTACAGTCATACTACCCTGTTTCAGCTCTAGGAATTCAATCTCCTTAGCGCTTCGGATATCTTCCGGGAAATACTTCTCCAGAAAACCTTTCTGAACCACCTCCCAAGTAATGGCGGTTCCAGCAGCTTCCAATCTTTGGCGACTATTGTCCCACCAGGCTTCAGCCTCACCTTCTAACATGTGAGTACCAAACCTCACCTTCTGCTCATCAGTACATTCCATCATTCTGAAGATCTTTTCAATTGCCTTCAGCCACTTCTGAGCAGCTTCAGGATCCAAAACTCCTCCTTCGAACGTCGGCGGCTTGTTGCTCCGAAACTGCGCCAAACTCCTGAATTGGGCATCTGCAGTTTGATTCTGATTAGCAACCGCATGCGCCATTGCTTGCATAGCAGCAGCCAATGCAGCATCGTTCCTTCCTGCCATACTTCTCAAAAAGAACAACACCAGGTTAAAAGATATTCAACTACATCATAAAGGAAAGACTCAACTCGACTCAACAACACTGACCGGACGGACCGACCTGCTCTGATACCAATTGTAACACCCCACTTCCCAAAATCAATTAAATTAATAAACATTATAAATAAACAAAATCAGAGTTCCAATTTCCCAAGTGGGATATCACATGAAAACAACGTTTCCTTATAAAAAGGGTTTTCTCCAATACAGCGGAATATTAAATAATAAAATCCAATAAAGGTTTGATACGTTTCACAGGAAAATAAAATATAAGTTCTTCATAAAGTAAATAAAAACGCCAAGTCCCGTGCTACGTATCAGAGCATCCTAGACTCGACTGTCACACCATAATCCAAGCTAGCTAAGTACCTGGATTATCTGTACTTCCGAAGAAGCACAGACCACAACAACAACAAAGGGGTGAGAAATCATGATCAAAAATATAATGGTAATGTAATACATGTAAATAAGGCAGTAAAATACACCATCACATCAATTATTCACCCCAACAATACCATATAACGAACCTACTGTTCAAATTACAATATAACATATTATAATGCAATTATGCAACACAACACCATGCATGCGGTACCGACTCATTGGTTCATTCAATCGAACCTGGATAGATCACTTACGCTCCTCCTGAGACATGATCTATCCCCCCACCATTCTCCACAAAGGAGTACGGATGAATCACTTACGCTCCTCCTGAGACATGATTCATCCCACCAAAACACCATGATATGCAAGACACCAATGCATAACTATTACATTCTGGCACACTAAGTGCACACGATCCTCCTGATCATATCATCATACATCAATGCATATGTATAGATATAACATACACCAACATCATATAATTCAATCACACAGTGAGTAGTCTCACTTTCTAACACCAAATATAAACACATCTCACCGCTCGAGAAATACACGATCCTACTGATCACTACACACATATACATCAACTAATTGTTCACCAACAATATTAAGGGAAACGCGTACTATCACCAAGTACACAAGTTATATCTCATACTCATCATTTTCACACTACAGCAAGGCTAGAAGGATCACACGAGACCAATTCAAACATCTCACCAAAAGTCTCTGAGGTTACTCAGAACCTCCCTAAACCAACACCTCAGCCTATACACCAAAATCAACAATTCATCAACATCAATCCACAATCACAAACATGCCAATAGGTATTATACTTACCAATTATCCTATAATTTCTACTCTAGAACCGACATTATGGTACATTACCGACACTTCAGAGTCACTCTGAATCTCACCAAGGTTCTAACCATAGTCGTTAACAAGACTATAGGGAAACAACACATAACTTTCCCAAAGCTATAATCATGGTCATTGCCAACACTACGGTAACAACACAGAATCTCATCAGCTTTATATTCCTAGTTACTATCAACACTACAGTAACATCAACAATCCAACAAAATGGATCAATACTACAGTAACATCAACAATCCAACAAAATGGATCAACATTACAGTTACTATCATCACCATATATATATATATATATATATATATATATATATATATATATATATATATATATATATATATATATATATATATATATATATATATATATATATATATATATATATATATATATATATATATATATATATATATATATATATATATATATATATATATATATATATATATATATATATATATATATATATATATATATATATATACCAAAATGCATCATCAGCATTCATCAATCCCCCAACATCAACAATAATCATAGCATGCCAATATAAAACTTTATATAACGATAAATTCCTACGGGGTTAAGGAATCCCCTCTACCCTATACATGTATAAACCATTCCCAATCAAATTTCTCCCCGCTTACCTTATCAATGGGTTGATTGATAGAAATCCTCCTAGAATTGGTCTCTTGGCCTTCCCCTTTTTTCTTTCGTTCTTCGTTCCCTTTTTCCTTCGCTCTTTTTCCTTTCTTTCGTCTTTTTCTCTTCTCTCTTTTCTATCGCCCTTTTTCTCAATTTCTAAAATGTATCGTACCACTCTCCCCACCCCTTCACATTCTATTTTCTTTATTAAATCTAATCTCAATTAATAAAATAACTTAATAAAATAATACAATATTATTATTAATACTAATAATATTATAATACTAATAATAATAATAATCATAATAATAATACTCATTAATAATAATAATAATAATAATAATAATAATAATAATAATAATATCATTATTTCACCAAAATAATAATAATAATATTAATAATATTAACAAATATAATAAATATAATAATAATAATAATAATAATAATAATAATAATAATATCATTATTTCACCAAAATAATAATAATAATATTAATAATATTAACAAATATAATAAATATAATAATAATAATAATATCATTATTTCACCAAAATAATAATAATATTAATAATATTAACAAATATAATAAATATAATAATAATAATAATAATAATAAAAATAATAATAATATCATTATTTCACCAAAATAATAATAATATTAATAATATTAACAAATATAATAAATATAATAATAATAATAATAATAATAATAATATCATTATTTCACCAAAATAATAATAATATTAATAATATTAACAAATATAATAAATATAATAATAATAATAATAATAACACCCCCACCAATGTTACTATTATTTTTATATTATTATATTTCACACCAAAATACCACCAATAGTCCTCCCACATTAGGGACACCCACCAAACATCACCAAATACACCCCCACCAAAGGACACACCAACGTATAATTTTTAAAATAATAATAAAATGACTAAATAATTAAAATGGGTGTTACACACAACCATATCCGTATCCAGCCCAGGCATGTCTTCATACGACCAAGCGAACACATCACTGTACTCTCTGAGCATTTCAACCAGTCTTCGCTTGACATCGCTCTGCAGCGCGGCTCCTATACGGATGTTCTTTTCAACCCCTTCCGGTCCCAGGTTAATAATTTCAATGACCTCCTCATGAGGCAGAATGACTCGCCCTTCTTGCTTTACCAACCAAGACAACTCTTCGGGAACGTCGCCATCTTCAACAATCTCTTCTTCGGCCTGAAATACCGGGTGCTCAAAGTCGAAATGAGTCATAGGCGGTTCAATGATGTCATCTGAAAATATTATCCTGCAAAAGGAATGGTTAAATGCTTCAAAATATGTATAAAGCGAATAACCACGTTGCCATTTTATTGTAAAACACAAAAACAGGAAAAACAGAGATCACAATATTTGTACATGAAAAAACGCCTTTTATTTAATGATTAAACAATGCAATGTACATAACAGCACGGCCCTAAGCAAAATCGCGATGCCCCGGGTAAGACACCGGATTATTCAACAATTAAGAAAACAAAGTATTACTGTTTGAGAGTCACAGGAACAATCTCCTGAATAGACCAATTGCATAATCCTTGTCCTGGCACGCTCGGCTGAATCCAGGCGTCCATGTCGCAGTCACTATCTCCTTCTTCGGAATCTGAAACAGCGTTGATGGCCTCGTGGTACACTCCACTAGCTGTGATCGTTATCGGTCCTTTGAAACGGGGTGCCCCTGCAGCAGGCGTTGATGATGATGGTTGATATCCCAGCCCAAATCTGTCCATCTTCACGGGAATATCCAGGACCTTGCCCCAGCCTTTTGTCTCACTAGTCTCCACTAGAGCCTGAGCTTCCTTGTATGACGAGACGGCCACCTCTGATGCTTTACATGGCTCTGGAACTTTGTCTTTGATGCGCAACCCTTCAAAGGCTTGACAGGGTGTTTCATGAATCTCGCCGTCGACTTCTACATACTTGAATGATGACAGATGGCTAACCAATATATCTTCTTCTCCACAGACCGTGACCACACTGTCCCCTACCATGTATTTCAGCTTTTGGTGCAAGGTAGATGTGACTGCCCCAGCACCATGGATCCAGGGTTGTCCGAGAAGGCAGCCGTATGCGGGCTGGATATCCATAATGTAAAATTCAGTTTCGAAAACCTCCGGCCCCACCTGTAGAGGTAACGTTATGGATCCAAAGACTGTTCTTCGCGTACCATCAAATGCCCTGACCACCAAGTCACTAGGCGTACACATAATTCCCCTGACGTCCAATTTCATCATTGCTTTCTTGGGCAGCACATTCAAGGAAGATCCGGTATCTACCAGTACATGAGACATGACTGAGCCCCTACACTCAACTGAGACGTGCAACGCCATGTTATGCTCTCTCCCCTTTGGGGTCAAATCAAAGTCTGTAAATCCCAAGCTATGGCCTGCGTTCACATGTGCCAACACCCCCTCCAGCTGATTCACAGAAACATCTTGGGGTACGAAGGAAGTATCCAGAACTTTCAACAATGCATTCCTATGAGCTTCGGAACACAATAACAACGACAGTATGGATATCTTTGATGGCGTCTGTTGAAGGTGCTCAACAATCTTATAATCACTCTTACGAATAAGGCGCATAAACTCTTCCACATCCTTCAACGACGTTTCTTTTTTGTTCCTCTGCACAGGGATATCCTCATTCATCTTTCCTTTTCCTTTCACCAGTCGTTCAGCCTCTACCTCAGGCGATATAAAAATTCTCCCACTTCTTGTCATCCCTCCGGTACCGACGACATTGTCTACAACCTCGACTGGCTGCTTACTAACATCAATTTTCACCCCATCACAATACGCTTCCAACCCATAGGTCCAAGGTACTTCCTTAGTGCTCTCGTAAGGGATTGGTCCTGCCTTGGTGATAGTGATCGGCGGTCGCCTGGCTGGCGCTGTTATAGTTATTGTTTTTCGGGGAATCGTCACGGTAGCTACATCACTTTGCTCGTCTACTAATACCTCTGCAGGTTCTTCAACCGCCGTTCTGTCGAATTGTAATGTGCCTCCATCTATCAAGGTCTGAATACCCTTCTTCAATTCAGCACAACCCCCAGCCTGGGTCCAACACTCTAAACAATACTCGTCGCATCCCGGATACACACCTCCTTTCAATAATCTGCTCTTTATCTCACACAACGGTGTCTTTAGGTCATCAACATTCATGATTAAGTTCAGACCCTCCTCAGTTAAAATAGCATTTGCCCCATGATTGGGCATGGGCTTTTGTACTATGTTCGGACCCGCCTGTCCAAAATTGATAGCCTTACTATCCAATAGATCCTGCACTACATGTTTGAACGCGTGGCAACTTTCTACGTCATGGCCAGGAGCCCCGGAGTGGAATTCACAGTGCTTGTTCGTGTCAAAGCCGTACGGAGGAGTGCCTGTTACTGGCGCCATAGTTCTCTTTTCTACCAAGTTCAAACCCAGTAACGTCTGTAGCAATTCTGCATACGTTGAAGGAGGCGTTTCAAACACCCTCCTTGGTCTGCCCCCCTGAATTCTGCGCTGGGCAGGATGTACCCCCTGTTGTGGCTGCTGTTGCTGTTGTTGCATTGGTTGTTGCTGAAATGGAATGGTGACACTTGCCACCTGCTGCGGCTGATTGTACTGGTTTCGACCTCTGCACCGGCCTCGGCCTCGGCCCCCGAACACTGCACTTGCATCACCTTGACGGCGCCCACCGAAAGCCCTTCTGTTACTGCCAGCTGAAGTGGATTCCTCAGCTTGGAATCTTCCCAGTTTAATATTGCTTTCAATTTTCTCACCCATCAGGATTAAGTCCGAGAAACTGCCCAAAGAAGTATGAAACAGCTTGTCATAAAACATACCGGTAAATGTTCCTATGAACATATCATTCATTTCTTTGTCGTCCAAAGGAGGATGAACTCGAGCAGCCATGTCGCGCCATCTCTGCGCGTATTCTTTGAAGCTTTCCCCCTTCTTCTGGGACAACCCCTGCAATTGGACCCGGTTGGGTGCCAAGTCACTGTTGTACTTATAGTGAGCCACAAACGCTTCAGCCAGCTGCTTCCATGTCTTTATCTGAGTTGGCTCCAATCCCATATACCATTCAAGGGAAGGACCAGACAAGCTATCTTGAAAGAAATGCATCAGCATCCTCTCATCGTTTGAATACGCCGACATCCTTCTGTAGTATGATCGCACATGCACCTTTGGACAGGTATCCCCCTTATATTTGTCGAATGTGGGAGCTTTGAATTTTAATGGTACCCTCAGGCCAGGCACCAGACCCATTGTGGTCATATCTAAGCCAACAACGCTTTGATTCACGACCCCCTTCATCTGCTCCTCGAGCATCTTGATTCTCTGAGAGTCATCCATAGGACCTTCAAAACCTCCACCGGAGAAAGCATCTTCTTGTTGATCTTCTAGCCAATTACCGTTCCCCTTTCCGTATCCATCGTACCCGTTGTTATGGCCAAATCTAGTCTGATTCATTATAGGGCCCCGCCCCCTATTACCATACCCCGGAGTGACTCCGGCAGGTCCAAAAGACATTATCCCGGCACCATTCCCATTACCGAGTCCGCCACAACCCTGATTAGTAATACCAAATCCATCCTGTCCGAAGCCCTGAGCGTTGAAGCCGTACTTCCCAGCATGATCAAACCCCTGGTCATTAAAGCCGAATCCATTATTACCGAAGCCATTACCTCCCATATTATCACCACCCAGGTTGACATCTCCGAACCCGACGTTGTTGACGACAGTCTCGTTACCGATTCCTGCGTTACCGTTCCCGGCGGCAGCGCCGTTGTTCACATTGACAGCAGGTATGTTCACCACAGGTGGAGCTACCGGTGTGGGAGTACCATCCCCGTGAATAGTGTCAACTCGCACAGAATTATGGTCTTCATTCCCGTGCCCAGCATTTCTCATCAGCAACGGCTGCACCAACGCTTGCAAGTTCTCCTGGCCTTTCACAATGGTCTCCATTGTCTGCATGAATAGCGCCAGCTTCTCACGCATGTCCTGCATTTCATTCTGCATCTGATCCATAACTCTTCTGCAGTTGGTACGAGTGGAGTATCGGTGCGGGCGTTGAATTTCAATCCTGAAAAGACCTGTACGGTGCAGGAAATGAGATACAGTTCAATAATCACCTGTAATGCAATATGAATGTGAATGCAATGCAATATGTGTCTGTGCATTAGGGGATATCATTCCCCGATTCTAGTGCGAATGTGTCAGTGTAGTGACAGTGACAGCAATACGAAGTTCGGAGCCGAATCATAGAAAACACCTCATATATTGCAGAGAAATCCATCAAGTCAGGAATACAATATCAATGCGTGTACAATAAGAAGGCATGACCTCAACCAACAATCATGGTGATGGTCAGCACAAATGCAAATAAAGCATACACATTAATACATGAAACGGTCAAGTGCTCCCATAGGCCTGGTACTCTTCTAATAACCTCTTAGTCTCTGGATGACTTGGTCGGGTAAGCAGACCCTCAACAAGTAGATCTCATCGCTTGAGAACACGTCGTAAATCACCAGCGGATTCCTCCCATGCCCCTTCTCCGAAGCGATCCTCTAGCTTCCGTTTCTGAGACAACCTCTTTCTTGCCTTCGATGGCCTTGTTCAATGCATTCTGGAGACTATATCTCGCCATTACTTCCTCTTCATACTTCTTAGTGCTAGCCTTCAATTGTTCTTCGAGTTCAGAAATTTGCTGCTTCAATTTGTCTTCCCTCTTTTTGTTGTTGGTTAGCGTAGCATTCCACGTCTTGTTACAAGAAGAGATTTCCCGGTGGGCAGCATCGAGTGCTTTCTTTTTGGACTCCAACATGTCATGAGAGCTTCTGAATTCTTTCCCCAGGCGTTCGCGCTTCTTTTTCTCTTCGGTCAGTTCAGCACCTAACCTGTTTACTAATTCAATCTGCTGTTGGAAAGAATGCACAACCTTGTTCTTCTCACTACGCATCTGAGCCAGTTCTTTTTCTAACTCTTCATTAGCCAACAGCAAGGCTTCCTTCTCTTTTACAACTCGCTCTTAGACCTTCATAGCAACGGTGGTTGGTTCCTCCATTGGAACATGAACATGAACCGGTGCAGCTGGAAAGGGCATCAGCAACTGTTTTGCCCTCTCTTGGATCCAAACTTTGTATGGTACACAAGCCTGACAATCATTCTTCCCCAACAGTGGTTTCCCTCTTCTGTTTATACGCGTCCAAGCGTGCTGAAGCTTGGCTAGTAACTCTCCATTCAAATCACCGGTGAAGTACAAAGATTCCTGTACTTCTTCCTCCCTAGGTGGGTTCTTCAACGCGTATCCAAACTGGCGAATGAACAGAG
The DNA here is from genome assembly GCA_963859935.3 of Lathyrus sativus. Classification (NCBI taxonomy): domain Eukaryota; kingdom Viridiplantae; phylum Streptophyta; class Magnoliopsida; order Fabales; family Fabaceae; genus Lathyrus; species Lathyrus sativus. The sequence continues at coordinate 694,195,539 of OZ012737.1, forward strand.
ATGGGTTATAATTGATGCACCCTTTTCTTCCTATCAAAGGAACATTAGGATATCCGGTGCAGCTGAAAATAAGCTCAGACCCCAGCAAGTCTCGGTCAAACCACTCAATGTCTTCAGAAGATAGTCTCATCAGGCGCTCTGGCCAGTCAGCTGTAGTTGCACTATCTACAAAAGGTCCCTTCAGGGGGAGATGGCTCTTAAACCACATGTTCAACAGCGGTGCACAGCAGTAAACAGTCTTTCCTCTCCTATTTTCATTTTTGTAGTGCAATGAATGATAGAGATCTCCAATCAAAGTGGGTACAGGGTTGCCAGCAGCAAACAGATGAAAGGCGTCCAAGTCCACAAAATTGGGTAAATTGGGAAACAGCACTATTCCGTAGATGCACAAAGCCAAGATAGCATTAAAGACTATCCAGCACCCGCTCTTGGCGTATTCTTGAGCTTTGCCAACCAGAAAATCGAGGGAGAAACCTAGAACCCCGAGCCAAGAAGTCACTAATAGTTCAGAAGCGTTCATGTGCAAGGCCTTAGCTAAGTCCTCCAGCTGGGGCTTAGCGTCACGATGGATGAAAGGAACCTTATTTTGCACCGGCAGCTCGATAAACTCTGCGTACTCTTCCATGGTAGGCCCTAAAATAAAGTCAGCAAATGTGAAACACCTCAAGGCAGGGTCATAGAATTGCATCAAGGTATACAGCCCATTCATCTCAACAGCAGTTGGCTTGCAGACCAGTCTCAACAGTCTTCCATAACTCATTCTGAAACTTCTCCTAACCTCCTCATCAGCAAGGGACATCAGACCAAGTAGGGGAGTAATGTCAGGTGTAGGTAACTTGTACGCAACTGTCTTTCTCAAACCAGCCATGATCAATAAGCAGAAGTCCGGGCACTAGAATCAGGGAATATGCAAATGCACCTGCAGCACAGACACACGTTAATGAAATGCACATGACAATGGTTATGCGAACAATGCAATGCAAATAGATGCAACAGGGATCAAATGCCATGGCTGAGAAGCCTGAACCACATCATAAGCCTCAGATAGACCATCCAGAATTCCTCAAACCCTGGTCTTAGACAGACCCAATATGAAGCTTCAACTCTGGTCTCTGATAGACCCCATAACATAACTCCAACTGGTCTCTGATAGACCCCTCAACTGTCCATAAATACCCTGAATCTCAAATCAAGAAACAAATCGGTATCTGAAGGTCTAGTTACCTGCATAGCCCCAAACCCTCTCACAGGTAGGTGTCCTAGTAACTGACAATGGTATGGCATCCTATGCGGTCGTCGGCATCACAGGCTTTCAGGGTTGATGATGCGATTCCCAGAAGGAGTGGCATCATCAAATCCTGAAGAGGCCTCACTTAGCCAACTTCCAAATGATCGGTTCCCGGAGTCGACAATTCAACTAACCAACAACCCCTTCGACCCAAAGGGTAGAAAAAGAAGCCAACCAGAAGAACCTCGTCCGAGTGTGGATTTTGTAGGACACTAATGCAAGCAAAGCCGGCACGCGCCCACTACTTTCCACTCTAATTCTAAGTGCAATCAAGCCCAGGTCCGGCTTATCTCTCAATCATAGAACACCCGTCACACCCCAATACATCAATAATAACAATAATATAATGCTGAAAGTAAAATACAGAAACAGTAAATCCATACAAAATCCTCGACGGGAAAACAAGCGTTAGGATTGACTCGCTTAAGGGACGTTGGATCCCAAATGCATAAGGAACTGTCGCAGTCCTTAGCAGCCAGGGGACGTTGGATCCCCAGCAGAGTCGCCAGCTGTCGCTACTGCGAAAATCGGCGCCGACTGAACAGAAGAGTCGCCACCGTGCATTATTTATCCCGACGGAGGGAAAGGAAACGCTCGAAGTAAACCTCCCGCAAAGACGGGAAAGGAATGGTCATCGCAACCAAATCCTGGATTCGGGAGTCGGTTACGCAAGGGGAAGGTATTAGCACCCCTCACGTCCGTCGTACTCGACGGGATCCACGCTTGTTTTCGGTCGAAAAGATTGTTATTCTATCTACTCTACAGGTCTGGGTTTAAAAGAAAAGAAAATGACTCGGCAAAGTATCGCACTTTATGCCTACGTATTCCCGTCTGGAACGAGAAATCAGAGTCAACGTAGTTCGCCTACCTACGAGAAATGAGGGGAAGGTTGCTCGCTAGGACATCGCATCCTATGCCTACGTACTTTCATACAGCATGAAAGATCAGAGCAAACGTAGTTCGGGCCACGTGCGACACAAGTCTGTCTTGATTGTTTTTATCTCCTTCTGAAAAAGGGTTCTTCTGCTTAACAGTCCAAGCGGACAAAAATGACGTTTTGATGAGTTCACATTCTTTTACGGAAGAAGTGTCTTTTATTGTGTTTGAAATATTTATTGTGTTTTTCTATTTGTTTTGAGAAAGAAGCGACAGAACTCTAACCTACGGTTGAAAAGGGAATCAAACTAACCTAATGTTATCATGCATGGGTTAAGACCTAATGTCTATCATGTTCCTCTCTTGCGCAGAGAGAAACAGAGATCCTAAGGGATAAACGGAAACAGAAACAATAGCATATATACAATAAAGCAGTAAAATGCATGGATGCAGCAATACAAGCGAGGCAAGGGAGTCCCACTCAACCTCGAACTTAGAAAACAACAGGCAAAAGCGAACAAAATTCGCTTTCAACCTAACAGATTAAATGGCAAACAATACAGTCAGGGAAATTCAAACAATACATCAAAAAAATATAAACAGCAAAAATAAACAGCAAACAGCAGTCTTCATCAACATCTGTCTTCAAGTCATCCTCAACCATCTACAAGCGTCAGTCTTCATCTTCAAGCCTTCAAGCAAGGTCTCTATCTTCAATCTTTCATGGCTTTTCTTCAAGTCTCACTCTCCAAGATGAGTAGCAGTTAACAAGATGAATTAGATGTTAAGCAGTCAGTTGCCTACCAAGGGTGGCCTACTGACTGTTAACATGATACAAACAGTTTTCTCTCAAAAGTTCTATCTTTTAAATACATTCACTAATCCTTCCAAAGGAAGGAGGTGGGTATTTAAAAGAGACTTTGAATCATAGAGAAAGAATGGAGGCAAACAAGACCTTCCATGTTTGTGAATCAAGTTCCTATTCTAGAGCTCTACCTAGCTCCTAAACCTTATAATCTTCAACAGCTGCCAGCAAGATATACTCTTCATCAACTCTGGAAATTGATCTTCATTCCTTGTCTTCAATGGGCTTCATCAGCAAAGTCTTCAGCTCAAACCCAAACCCCAAGCAGGCCCAATACCCCACACAGTCAAACAATAACCCTAGAAAGGGCACACCATACAATCAATCAATTACAGAAATATACTAAAAATATTAACATAATAGGGGAACTTCTAGCATTTTCTAAGGGATCTATCACTTACCCATAATACCCCTATAGTCCCATCTTCTAATTTGTCCTAAAGAAAACCCAGAAAGAAACTTGTTTTGTTATCTATATTATATTCACAACCTTAATTGACTATCCTAATAGTTTCTAACTAAACTACCTAAAATAAATCCTAAAAAATAGTATAAAAATCAGGGGGACACCTAATATCCATATCTAGTTATACTAAAAAGAATGGGGGAAAAATCCTAAAGGAAGCTCCTAAACTAAATTCAACAAATAGTAGCATAAACCAAAAGAATTAAAAAAAGCTATTAAATGTAAAAATATGCAAAAAAATATGAAAATGAAGTAAAATGACAATTTTATGTTTTCATATTTTTCTAGACAAAAAATAGAAAATAGGAAAAAAAGTCTCATTAAAAAATATGCATTTTTCAATTTTATATGAATTTTTAAAGTTAAATGAAATTTGGAGAAAAAATTAAATGATAATTGATGAGGGGGTGCTAGAAGTATGAACATTCAGTTGAAAATGGATGATGGGCCCAGACTGGGGGTGCTGGAAGTAACGCGCCCCAGCCCATGGTATTTAGAAAAAAACAAATTAAAGCTAAAGAAAATAGAAAAAAAAAACGGTGTGAATAGCAGGTTTTTGTAGTGTAACGGTTGGGCCTTGGACAAAGGGGGGTGGGGAAAACAATTCGCTAAAGCCCATGAAGATCACTTATCCAAAATGCAGCGTTTTGTCTGCACATTCCCCCTCCAAAATTCCGATTGAATCTGGACCGTTAGATGGTCCTCCAAGTCAAATGTTCTTGCGCAATCCAACGGTCCTCATGTTGTCTTCAACCTTTGGATGTTAGGGTTTCATAAACCTCCATGAACATAAACTCCATGCACCAATCTTCATCTTCTTCGTTCTCTCTCATTACTCCACCAAATGCCATGATCCAAGAACCAATTTTGTCTAGAATTTTACGTAGAATCCAACTGTGCCAATGGTTTGTATTGAAACTCTCTCTATCATGCTAACTGAACAGTACAACATCAAGAACTCAAACTTTCTTCAATTTTCAACCATCACAAAACTCAACAATCTTCATATATAATTAATCCCTATGCCATGCTAATTAAAACTAACCAAAATTCATGCATTATCATCCATTAAATAGTGTGTTCTACCTCCATCAAGAATCAACCTCCATTAATGAAACCCCACTAATTGGTCTTAAACTCATCCAAATGAATCACCTAATGGTCTCTAATGGTTTCACAACAAGAGTCAATCCTAGCCATGCCTAAATCAAAGTGTGGGAAAGATTTTGCATACCTTGACCCTTGCAATGGTAGGTGTTGAAAAGCTTCGAACCAGGCCTTGTAGATCTTCAATAATGGTTCCTAGGTGATGAATAATACTCTGCTTGCACAAGATTTGATGGAGATGGCTTGTATCTTCAGATCCAATCCCTTTTGCTCTCTTGCAACTTCACTTGAAAAGCTCCAATTCTTCAACAATGGGGGCTCACTATAGCATGAACATGTTCAGGGAGGTTTGTAGTGATGATTTGTGGAAGAAAATGGAAGGGTAATGAAGAGAAAAATGAAGTTTCACTACAATTTGCAAATGGAAAATTCTTGGTTCAATTTCTATTCTCTACCACCATTAACATCAAAAATCACCAACCTCTCACCAATGGAGATTGAAATCAATATATAGACTCATTTAGAAGGGTCTAGAATCATCTAGATCACTCTAGTAGAAACTTGAAGTTTCATGACTTGATATTTTGCATTTCACTTCCCACCACATGAGATATCATGACAAAATCCTTACAACTTGAGTAATTCACTTGATTTTCTCCTTAAGTGGTATTTTGGACAAGATACAAAGCTTAAACACCTTGTTTATGAAGCTTTTCCTTGTTTTGGTTTGGTATGCCATTATGCAAGTAAGACTTTTACAAAGCAACCCAAAGAGTTAAGCCTCAAATCAAAATTGTGGCTGAACCATTGTTCTTAAAATGTCCTTGGGAGTCAAAATGGCCTATCATATGCCATGGTTTGGATTTGGAACTTGGATTTTAGGATTTTCCATTTCACTTGAATTAACTTATACCTCATTTTTAGGCCATTTTTATCACTTTTTGCTATGAGCCTTTCCAACATCTCATGAACACCCTACTAGCCTTAAAAAATCATTCTAAGCAACTTTGATGTTGAAGGTTTTTCCATTTGAAGCTTGGAAGTAGGAGATATGGCCATATGCTTGAAATGACCTATAACTTCCAAATAACCAAAATGCCCTTTGCTTGCCAAAGTCATAAGTAGAGTTCCACAAATCAGATGAAGGCATACTATACCTTTCTAGAAATCTAAGATCATGAGGAACAACTTTCATGTTGGCCATAAATACATTTGAAAGCTCCTTGAGGGGTAAAAGTTGCTTGGAAGTCAAGTAACTTTCACAGACAAATTTCAGTGTCCTCAGATGACCTGTAACTTGCAAGAACCATAACTTGAGTTCTATAAATCTCCTTGATGCCTTCCACCACTCAAATTAAAGGTATTGAGATCCTCTACAAGTTTCATGTTGGCCAAGGATCCATTTGAGACTTGCATTTTGAATTATCTTGCTGGGAAGTTTACCCTAAATCAGGGGATTTTACACAGAAACCCTAATTTAGAAACCTCTCTTCTTCTTGATTTCTCTTGATCCCTACTTGGCACAACACCACATCCATATCTACATGTCAAATGAGGCATCCCACATCTTTCAAACAGGCCTTGATGCCCTTCAATCAAGCATTTGACCTAGGGTTGACCCAGGGTTGACCCAGATGAAACCCTAGTTGACTGTCTTCAACTGCAGCTCTTGTAATCACATCAATGACTTGTCTCACTTTGAAAATGACCCTCTAGGTCTTCCAGGATGTATATATACCCTCCATGGCCTCAATTCATAACTCACAACTTCTTTGATGATCTTCAAATACCCTCAAGATAGGAGATAGATCCACTACTTGGTCCACTAATTTCTCAAACTTCAATTTCTTTCTGATGACTTGGATAGGCTTGAATTTGAATAATAACCTCTTGATATGCCCATAGAGATAAGAATTGCATTTGGTCCCTTGTTGGATGGCTTGCCCATGCTATGCTATGCAGATGAATGAATTATGTACATGACCTGATATGCAAATGCTAATGCTATGAGACATAAACCAAGTGAAGTAGGTTGAGCAAATTTTAGGGTGCAACAATGTCTGCTAGTTGGTTATGAGTATCCAAAAAAGTAACTTCAATGTCTTTTTGGAGAACACGATCTCATAGGAAATGATGTTGAATATCAATGTGTTTTATCTTGAGTGCATGACATGGTTTTTTGTAATGTTGATCGCGCTTGTATTATCACACCTTAGAGGAACACATTCGAGGTTTAGTCCATAATCATGTAGTTGTTGTTTGAGCCAAAGGATCTATGCACAACAACTTCCTGCCGCAATGTATTATGCTTCAGTAGTGCTAAGAGCAACACATGCTTGCTTCTTACAGGACCAAGAAACCCATGCATTACTTAGAATGTGATAAGTTCCACTTGTGCTTTTGCAATCTGCTTTACAACCTGCATAATCCGATTCAGAATAACCTACTAAGTTATATATATACTACCTTTTGGATACCATAGTCTAACATTAGTTGTTCCTTTGAGATACTTCATGATCCTCTTTACAGTAGTGAGATATGATTCCTTTGAATTTGCTTGAAACCGAGCACACAAACACACATTGAACATTATGTCAGGACGGGTTGCCGTCAAATATAATAGAGAATCAATCATAACTTGATACTTTTGATATCAACTGAAATATCTGATTCATCCTGATCAACATAAGTTTCGGATCCCATTGGAGTAAACATTGCTTTACAACTTTCCATGTCGAATCTCTTTAACAACTCTTTGCAATAATTGGTTTGGCTGATGAAGATAACATCCTTTAAATGCTTTATTTGTAATCCAAGGAAGTAATTCATCTTTACCATCATAGACATCTCGAACTCTCCTTGCATCATCAACGAGAATTCATCACACAGATCTTTGTTGGTTGATCCAAATATGATGTCGTCAACATAGAATTGAACTAGTAAAATGTTGTCCTTAATTTTCTTGATGAACAAGATCTTATCTACTTTTCCTTTTTCAAATCCCTTTTCACATAAAAAGTTGCTGAGTCGATCATACCATGCCTTGGTCACTGCTTTAAGCCATAAAGAACTTTTCTCAACTTAAAGACATGTGAAGGATTCTTGAAGTCTTAAAATCCAGGGGGTTGCTTGACATAAACTTCTTCATTGATGTAGCCATTCAGGAAGGCGCTATTGACGTCCATCTGGTACACCTAAAAATTCAATGAACATGCATAAGTAAGTAATAAACGAATAACTTCTAACCTTGCAATCGAAGCGAAAGTTTCTTCAAAATCAATTCCTTTTTCTTGATTATATCCTTGGGCCATCAATCTTGCCTTGATTCGAACAATTATCCCATTCTCAGCAAGTTTGTTTTTAAACACCCATCTGGTACCTATGATGTGTTTATTACTTGGCCTAGGAACAAGTTCCCACACTTGATTCCTTTCAAGCTGGTTTAATTCATCTTGCATGGAAATTATCCATTGGTCGTCTCCTAGGGCTTCATCAACTTTGGAAGGTTCAATTTGAGATACAAACGCCATATTCAAGCATGCATCCTTGAGATTGAGTCTAGTTGTAACGCCTTGACTAATATCACCAATTACTTTATAATTTGGGTGATCTCTATGTGTTTTCCATTCCTTAGGTAGATCATCATCTTCTTAATTTTGTTGAATCGGTTCTTCTTGATGCTTAGGTTGATCATTTGAATGATAAGTACCTTCTTTAGGAGCATCTACAAAATCATCATCATCATCACACAAAATAATTTCCTCCTTGGAGGGGTTAGATTCATCCAATTTAACATGCATTGATTCTTCAATAGTTAAAGTTCTTTTATTATAAATTATATAAGTCTTACTAGAGAGAGAGTAGGCGAGAAATATGCCTTCATCAGATTTTTCATCAAACTTACCGAGATTGTCTTTGTCATTGTCCAAGACAAAGCACTTGCATCCAAAGATGTGAAAGTAAGCAATGTTTGGTTTTCTCCCTTTTAAAAGTTCATAGGGATTCTTCTTAAGAATAGGTCTAATATTCACTCTATTACTTATAAAGCATGTCGTACTAACCGCATCTGCCCAAAAATATTTTGGAAGATTCGAATCGCTAAGCATTGTCCTTGCAAGTTCCACCAATGACATGTTCTTCCTTTCTACAACACCATTTTGTTGAGGAGTCCTTGGTGCTGAGAAATTGTGAGAGATTCCATATTCTTCGCAAAATTCTTCAAAAGGAGCATTTTGGAATTCTCCACCATGATTGCTTCTTATGGAGGCAATGGTTAAAGACTTATCATTTTGTATTTGTTTTAAAAACTTCTTGAATGCTTTAAAGGCATTACCTCTGAAGCTCTTTGTTCTCAATGGACCAAATAAGTCCATATGTAAAAATTGTAGTGGCCTTGTAGTGGACACCACATTCTTTGACTTGAAAGTTGATTTGGGTTGTTTTCCCTTTTGACATGTGTCACATAACTTATCCTTGATGAATTTAATCTTAGGAAAACCAACAACTAGATCATGTTTAACCAACTTGTTCAAATGTTCCATATGTATATGAGCAAATCTCTTATGCCATAACCAGGAATCATTATTGCTTTCCATGAGACATTTAACCTTCAAAAACAAATTGTCAAGAGAAATCATGAATATATTATTGATCCTTTTACCTTTTATCTTTACCTCATTAGCCACTTCGTCTTTTATCAAGCATTCATCTTTTGTGAATTTGATTTTGAATCCTTTGTCACATAGTTGGCTTATGCTAAGCAAGTTGTGCTTTACTCCTTCAACATAAAGTACATCTTCAATATATGTGAAAGTTGGTGCTCCAAGTTTGCATATGCCAAGAATCTTCCCTTTTTATTGTCACCATAAGTAACGTAACCCTTGGCCTTAAGCTTTAGATTTGAAAATTTGTTGAGATCACTGGTCATATGCTTCGAACAACCACTATCAAGATACCAAAGATTTGAAGTGGTCTTCAAGCAAACCTACAAAATAAGTTATTTTTTGTTAGGTACCCAAGTTGCTTTGGGTCCTTCATAATTAGTGCCTTTCTTAACCCACACATAATGCCCGCTTGCTATACTAAAGTTTCTAACATAGCATGCATTAGATGTATGGCCAATAATACCACAATAAAAACAAGTAGGTACAAATTACTCTTATATCTATGAACACAAGATTTATTTTTCACAATATTTTTCTTTTTATGATATGCACAACTTTAGGCTTGCTCACTTTCTCGTTAGAAGTTTGGTCACTAGCCTTAACAAAGATTGTTTTGCTAGAACTTGGTTTAGAAAACTTAGAATAATCAAGTCCACTTTTATCATTAGAAAATCTTTGTTGACTAAGGATCCCTTCTAAACCACTTTTCCCTTTTTCATATCTATCTAGAACTCTTTTAAGTTGAACAATTTGAAAAGAAAGTGATTTACAATTTTTGCATACAAAGTTTTGTTTTTCTTCTCTAATAACCTTTTGTTTTTAATTCTTTTCATCTTTTTTTAATAATATTCACTTTTTCCTCTAGAGATGATATTTGTTTCTTTTGTGAATATATGGTTTTACACAAAACTTTGCATTCATTTAAGAGTTCATTTATCACCTCTTTAAGCATCATTATCATAAAGTGAAAAAGAAGTACTAACCTCATCATTTTTGTCATGGGAGTGATGAGAAGCCATCAATGCCAAGTTTTCACTTTCATCTTTATCTGATTCAAATGATGAATTTATGTCGTTATCTTCCCATGCAACATAAACCTTCTCATTTTTTGTCTTTTTTTTCTTCTTTTGAATCCATTTTTCTTCGAAAGTTTTGGACAATTCAATTTAATGTGACCTTGCTTTCCACATTCATAGCATGTGACATCTTGACCTGATATGGAAACCTCCATTTTCTTGAAGTGTTTCATCCTTTTTGCATAGCCGAAGGGTATGTCATTTTTGTTGAAGAATTTTCTAAGTCTCTTGAATAGAAGTATAAAATTTTCATCTTCCTCTAGTGCATCATCGTCTGGTCCTTCTTTCGAGTCTATCTTTAATTCGATTCCTTTATGTCGCTACTACGAAAAAGAGGTGCCGATAATGACAAAAGAGTCACCACCGTTCGTTATTTATCCCAAAAGAGGGAAAGGAAACGATCAGAGAAAACCTGCCGAAAAAGGGAGAAGACAGGTTCTCGCAACCATGTCTCGGGTTCGGGAGTCGGTTACGCAAGGGGAAGGTATGAGCACCCCTCACGTCCGTCGTACTCGAAGGGATCCACGCTTGTTGTCTGGTCTATGGGTAAAAAATAATCTATCTACGACTGCTAAAGCTAAACGGAAAGAACTGACTCGATAAGGCATCACAGCTCTATGCCTACGTATTCCCTTGTGCAATGGGAATGTCAGAGTCAACGTAGTTCGGGAAACTACGGGGGAAATTGCTCGCCAAGACATCACGTCTTATGCCTACGTATTCTCATCTAGCATGAGAAATCAAAGCAAAATGTAGTTCAGGCTAACTATGGGACAAAATGGGTGTTCTCGATCGCACGGAGGCGAGAGAAAAGGTTGATGATACTAGCGCACACATTCTAGCAGTTAGGTGTATTGTTGCTCGACCATTGGAGACTTAGGCGTTATCTGTTTGCGGTAGAACGAGCGTAATATGTCATTGGTTCAAAGGTACAGAGAACCTAAGGGATTCAGAGCTACAGGCTAGTCTCGACTGCACTGGGGAAAGAGAAAGGGATATTAGTTGCCAGCGGGAAAGTCTCGATCGCACGGAAGCGAGAGAAAAGAGGAATTAGTTGTTAGTGTGCTCGCCAAGACATCGCGTCTTGTGCCTACATATTCTCATATGGCATGAGAAATCAGAGCAGTTGTAGTTCAGCCAACTACAGGAAAGGGGGAAAAGTTCTCGCTAGGATTATCGCAATCCTATGCCTACGTACTCTCAACAAATATGAGAGATCAGAGCAGCCGTAGTTCGGCTAACTACGAAAAAACGGTCTCAATTGCACAGGGGCAAGAGAAAAGGGAGTCTCAATCGTCAGGATGCGAGAGAAAAGAGTCTCAATCGCCAGGATGCGAGAGAAAAGGTCTCAACCGCAAGGATACGAGAGAAAAGGTTTGAATCTGGACGCACACGCTAAGTCCTAAGACGTAGGAGCGAATGCGTCGCATATTGTCCAAAGGACATACGCTAACACTCTAGACAAGTGAGAGGCATCCACCCATTCATCATTTCCTACATATATAATGCTACGGCTCCCAACACTCGACGGTTGCATAAAAGAAATGAAATAAAAGCAATGTTACCGAACGGAGTGGTTCCGTTGCCCCTTGACTTTGCGTGCAAGCTCCATTTCCAAGCTCTCCTCTTTTAATCCTTGATGATGACGTTTCGAATCAGAACCAATGTGACGCTGAACCGTCGTAGTTCGACTTATAAGAGAAGTCAAACTATAGGAGGTCGCGTGTTGATATCCGTGTCAAAGACAAGATAGAGAAATGATATTGAGAATCATTCTCCAATTGAATCATGTCACACAGACCAAACCAGAAAAAAAATCAAAATAAAATCAGAAGAAGAAGAAAAATGAGGAGAGAAATAAGTGGTCTTGGATCCTACATTATCCATCAACAATTCGATTAATAACTGTTTACGGAAGTGTCGTCATCGACCTACAAAATGAAAATAAGATGAAAAGTCCAATAACAAATGGAAACAAGAATTCAACTTCTAAAATGGAAAATAAACCTCTAATAGAAAAATAAGTTTTATAGAAATTATAAAAAGAAATTGAATACGAAAATAGAATATAATATTCTATACAAAAATATATGTAATAATATTCTAAAAGAAAATATAATAATATATATTATGAATTTTCTAAGAGAAAAAAGTATGAAGTATATTAATATGAAATATACAAAAGGAAATACAGCACAAGGGGGTACAATCCAGAACAAGGGGGTTCAGTAAGGAATTCGGTTGGGCTTGAGGTTGGAAGGCCCACAATCAAAAATAGAACAACACACAGGGGGTGCAATAAGGGATAACGGGGTGCAAATCCAAAAGAAACAATTGGGCCAAAGGCCCACTAACCCAATTGGAGGTGTCCGTGAAGCTTCCTCTTCCTCATTTGCCTAAACCCTAACTTTCCTCTTCTTCCACAACACTATCACCTTGTTGCGCCGCCGATCTCAACCTCTTCCAACCTTAACAAAACCTCCCTCCCTCTCATCAATCATTTTCATTTCCTTCAAACATCATCATCACCTGAACATGCAGAAATTCAGAGGCGGAAGTTAAACAAAAATGGAGGTTTGGAATCCGAGTGGTTGAATCTGAAGATAGCGTGTTTGATGGATTATGGTTCGATTGGAGGTTTTGCATTCATATGGATGCAGATCTGGAAATTTGGTTGGTGTTTTGGTCGAAGCTTGTTCGTAATTTTGACGGGTGGAAATCAGAGGTGAGTGGTGACGGTTTGGATGTTTGAAGTTTGGTAAAAATCTATGGCATTTTGATTTGAAGATTTGTGAAGCTTCGTTGTTGTTTTTTCGTGAATGTTGATGGTTCTGGAGATCTATTGAAGTTCGCGAGATGTGAAGAGAGATCGAAGAAATCTGTTGTGTTTACGGATAGTGGAATACGTTTGGTGTGAATTTCAGATCTGGAGTTGTATGAATTTTTATGGTTGAGTTTGGATCTTGAAATCTGTTGTAGATCTGGATGATTTTAGTGATGAAGTTTTTAATGTGGATAGTCTGTACGACAAATGTTTGAAGGTTGTTGAACTCAGATCTGGAATGGTGTTATGGTGGATGAAGATTGATGAGATCTGAAAAAAATGCTTGAAGGTGGATGAACATCGTATGAATGTGACAGAATATCTGGAAAAATAGGATGAAGATTTGAATAAGTTGATGAAAGCTGGAAAAAGTTGTTATGAATGATGAAGTTGTTGGAAAAAACGTATGAACGTGATGAAGATATGAAGAAATCTGGCGAATGTTGTATGAATGTGATGAATATTGCATGAACACAGATGAGTTTATGAAGAAATCTGGAAAATTATCATGAAGGTATGAATATCATATGAAGGTCTTATGAGTGTTGCTGGAAAAAACGGATGAACATATGATGAACATGATGAAGTTTTCGATGGGTTCATGAGTTTTCCGGCGAAGACTTGGGTGGCCGTTGATTTCTCAGGCGAGGATGATCTAGGGTTTTTTGGGGTTGCGTGCCAGCCACCTGGAGAGAGAGAGAGAGTGAACAAGGCTATTTATAGCCCTGACACTTGGCACAGATCTGACGTATTGGACCTGCAAAACTTGATTAGTGGACTGATCAATGATTAAAGCTGATAGATTAAATGCAACAAAATGACTAATTAAATGAACTACCAGTTAATATTAAAACTAGTAAATGATTAAATGTTGATTAAGAAATCAATTAACAAAAGCTGGTGATATTAACAGCTAATCCAACGTGACTTCTTTAAAAGCCAAAATCAAATAACTAAAATAAAAGCTAATTAAAACCCTAAAAAAAATCTGAATCCTAATTAAACTAAGACTAATTAATAACCAATAATATCCTAATTAAACTATCTAAAATTCTAACCAAATTCAATCTAGATTAATAGATCTAATTAAAATCTAAAAGAATTAATCTAAACTATTCTAGAATAATAAAAACCCTAATATTCTAAAAAAGAATTAATTTCTAGAAAATACTATTTAAAACTATTAAAAACTAAAATCTAAAATAGAGAAATTAAATCTAAAAATCTATTTAAAAACTCTAATTTCTATGCAATAAATTCTAGAAAATTAAATCGGTGAATATAAAATGCGAGAATGCAACAGAATGAACAGTAAAAAGGCGGACACCAAAATATCCCCAAAAATAACAGCATAGACTGAATCACCGGGAAGAGCACAAATTCCAAAATAAACCTGCTTATTCGAACTGGTTTGAATCGCCTGAATCGCGAGGAAAGGGGCTATAATCCCGATAAAATCAATCTGACCAAAAAAAATGCACAGTATGTGATATGCAGATGCAAATGAAACGAAACATAAGCCAAATTGCAAGAAACGGTTGGTCAAATTTTGGGGTACAACAGCTGCCCCTATTCAAACGGCTTGGACCTGAAGGGTTGAAAAGCGAACGACTTTCAAACATTCAAAGGTAAAAGATGGTTGAATACCAAAGAACCCAGAAATTTTCCAACCACAAAAATAGAACTGCCAACTTTGACGGGGACAAAAAACTCCGGAAATAACTGAATTGATAGTTGTAACATCGACACGCATTCGAAAGAATCATCTGCTATCGCTGCCAGACAACGACACTAAGTCGAAAAGATCATCTGACATCGTCGTCAGGTCTCGACATCCAGTCAGTAAAAGCATCTGCTATCATGTAGCGGATAATGAATCTCTGACCTCTCCGTCAATTAATAACATCAATTTTGAAAGAAGATATCTCTGACTTCGCCGCCAGGCATCGGCAATAGGCCGGTAAAACATCTGACATCGCTGTCAGGCATCGACATAAATCTGGAAAACACATCTGACATCGCCGTCAGAACCATTGAACCCAATAAGCAATAAACCAATCGGCCCAACATACAGCTGAAAAGAAACATCTGACATCGCTGTCAGACATCCGCGAAGTTGATACACATCTGCAGGAGATAAACATCTGACATCGCCGTCAAGTGTTCACGCAGTTGAGAAACATCTGGCATCACCGCCAACCATCAATATCCAATCGGTAAAACCTCTGACATCGCCTCCAGACCTTCGCTAAATAAAAGCGAGCATCAAACTCTAAGACCAGATCAACAAGAA
Organism: Lathyrus sativus; assembly: GCA_963859935.3. Classification (NCBI taxonomy): domain Eukaryota; kingdom Viridiplantae; phylum Streptophyta; class Magnoliopsida; order Fabales; family Fabaceae; genus Lathyrus; species Lathyrus sativus. The sequence continues at coordinate 694,210,998 of OZ012737.1, forward strand.
ACTAATAAACAACTGGCATCGCTGCCAGGCATCTGTAAGGGATAAAAATTTCTGACATCACCGCCAGATATCCACACACATATTACATCGCCGCCAAACAACCACAAAGTTGATAAACATCTGACATCGCCGCCAGACAACCACAAAGTTAGTAAACATCTGACATCGCCGCCAGAAATCTACGGGGAATAAAATATCTGACATCGCCGCCAGAAATTCACACATATCTGACATTACAGTCAGGTATCTTGCTTGATAGAATACAAACACCAAATCTGAAGATAGGCACTTCTGACATCGCCGCCAGACATTCGCTAAATAAAAGCGAGAAATGAACCCAAAGGTAATAACATCTGACATCGCTGCCAGACCTTCGCTAAATAAAAGCGGGAATCAAGCCCAAAGATAAGGACTTCTGGCATCACCACCAGACATTCGCTAAATAAAAGCGAGCCTTGAATCCTAAGGCCGGATCAACCAAAGCTAATAGATCCATCTTGAGAATACTCCGCTGGGGAAGGGAGAAACTTAACCAAGCAACTCTGGCAGGGAGGAAGAGAGAAATTTAACCAAATAACTCTGCTTTGCGAGCGCGAAGAAACTTAATCAAGTAACTCTACTAAGGAACAAAGAGAAACTTAACCAAGTAACTCTGTTGAGTAGCATATAATAAGATGAACGCGTCCATCAAAGATTGCACCATGGTCTGGATACCAAATGGGCTGAAGGGTGACATTTCAAATTGCCAGAATTTGGATATTCAACAAACATGAATCAATGAAATTTACCGGAGTATGAACACTTGATATAATAACCGGAGTCTGGATACTCAACGAGATAAACCGGAGCCTGAATGCTCAACAAACATAGGAAAACACATTTGAAGCTGCCATGGCCTAGATACCACATGAGCAGGAGGAATTACATTTAAGCTTATCATGGTCTGGATACCATATGTCAAATCGCCGGAGTCTGAATACTCAACGAAAGTGACTGGAGTCTAGATACTCAACATACAAAGGAATACACCACAAACATACTTATCATGGTCTGAATACCACACGAGTTTATAACAACCTAATCATCTGAGGTCTGGTGACACTACTGAGGAATACCATAAGCCAGTGTCTGGATACCACGCAGGCTAACAGTAATAACACTTGCCTGTGATCTGGGTATCACAAAATAAGCTGCTATGGTCTGGATACCACAAAATCACAACTAGAATGACTGGAATATGGATACTCCACGGAATACACCGGAGCCTGGATGCTCAACGAAATTAACCAGAGTCTGGATACTCAACGGACAAAACAAATCTGAGATGGCCAATGGTCTGGATACCATTTGGACAGAAAAACAACCTTTGTCGGGGTCTAGACACCACGCGAGCAAAGTAAACCATCAACATATCCATCAAGGTCTGAATATCTCATGGGTTTATAACAACACCATCAACCAAAATCAAGCGACTTTGCTGGGGAAAATGTAAGCCAGGGTCTGGATACCCCACGGGCTAACGGAAACTGCCATGGTTTAGATACCATTCGGGCAACAAGATATCAGTCAAACTTGCGGGGTCTGAATACCATGCGAGCAAAGTAAATCAACCCCTTGTTGGAAATACACCTGAGAACAGAGAGGTAACAACCTGACTTATGTTTCACACGCACATGTTTGAAAATGGCGTAATGCTCCATACGAAATGGAAATGCTACGCGTTTGGTGGATGTTATGCATGATGCAAATGCGAAGGAACTGCTCCAGCAAAATAAATGCTGGAGAGAAGGAAGCGAACTCCATCGGGTATCAGATTAAACCCTGCTGAGGAAAACGCCCTGGATGGCCTGCCAGAATACGACTCTTCTGAGGAACAAACGACCCGGCTGGGGGACATGTCCACTCTAATGAGGAATCAACGAATCTGCAGAGGAAACATAATCAACCACGGAAATTGAATCTCGCTTCACCGAGGAAAACAGCCCTGAACGGCCTCCTAGGACACCAAAATCCTTCTAAGGTACAAAATACTCATCTGCAAGTGGAAACTTCACTGGGGAAGAATCAAAGTCCAACCTGCCGGGGATACTCAGTTGGGGAATAATCTACCTTCGTTATAGACTGCTCCGTGATGGAATCGGTACCGACCTCTGCTTGGGGTAAATGAGAATAAAACTCAACAATATTAACCTCTGATTAGGGAATGAGTCAATGACCTAGATTCTAAGGGGAAAGGAGTCAAAGACTTGGACTCTGTGGGGATAACAACACTGCATTCATCCCACTGCTGGGGAAATAAACCCAAATCTTCCTGTCGGGGAAAATTTTAATCTCAACCCACTAGGGATACACAATCCATCTACTGGGGATAGTTCTACTCTGACGGGGCTATCAATCTTGACCCGTTGAGGATAATTTTGATCCTGCTCTAATAAGGGATGAGTGCCATCTCAACTTGCTGCAATCTTAAACTGCTGAGAAGAAACAATCTTAAACCGTACATCTCTGCTGGCGAGATATTCTTGATTTAACAACACCAACCTGGGAATACAAAATCTCAACTATGGAGGAGTGAGGTCAATCGAGCCTCGTGTCGGGGAATGTGATAACATGTGAGTCACTGGGAATTATTGTGCCAGGTACAGTTGGACATTTTCTGGTTTAGGAATGGGAATAGGTTTATGGTGATAGTGTTGCACCCCAAAATTTGCTCAACTTTTTCTTGCTTGATTTGTGTTTCATTGCATTTCATTTGCATAGTTACATCATGTACATAGTTCAATCATTTGCATATCATAGCATAGCATGCATCCAACAAGGGATCATGGTGTTTATCAAGAAAAGAGCCTAGCAAGGTGTGTTATCCAAGATTGAGAAGTCATCCAAGCCATCAAGAAGTGATTTGAAGTCTTGAGAAGTTTGAGTGTCTACATGTGGGTTTTGCTCCTATCCTGAGGAATGTTGAGAACCATCAGTGGGATGAGAGGCATGGAATGTGAATGTGAGGTGTGTATGGATCTCATGGGATGTCTAGAGGGCCTTATTGAAGCTAGGGCAAGTCATTGATTCAAGTGTGAGAGCCATAGTAGAAGTGCAGTCAACTAGGGTTTCATCTGGGTCAACCTTATTTCAATTGAGTAATGGATGAACATCAAAGCCTACCTTGAGGTCATGGGATTCATGAATTGGTATGTTGATACATGTGTGGTGTTGTGCCAAGATTGAGCAAAGAAAGATCAAGAAAGTGGGAAGTTGCTAAATTAGGGTTTCAGTGTAAAATCCCCTGTTTAGTGCCTAACTTCAAAGCCATATAAGTCAAAATACAAGTTTCAAATGGATCTTTGGCCAACATGAAACTTGTAGAGCTTCTCAATACCTTTAATTTGAGTACTAGAAGTCTTAAATAATATTTGTAGAACTCAATTTATGGTCTTTGCAAATTACAGGTCACCAGAGGACACTGAAATTTATCTATGAAAGTCACTTGACTTCCAGGCAAATTTTTCCCTTCAAGGATTTTTCAAATGGATTCTTGGCCAACATAAGAGTTGTAGATCTTGATCTTAGATTTCCATAGAGTACTATAAGTCCTCAAGGGGATTTGTGGAACTCAAGTTATGATCTTGGCAATCCAGGGGTATTTTGGGCATTTGTGATTATATGTCATTTTCAAGCATGTGCCAAAATCCCCATCTTCCACTCCTCAAATGAAAAATTGTTCAACATGAAATGTGCTTAGAATGATGTTTTTAGGTCAAATGTGAATTCATGGGGGATTGAATGAGCTTATATCAAAAGTCATTCAAAATGGCCTAAAATAAGGAAGGATTTTAAATGAATCAAAGAGGGAAATTGTGATTTTTGAGTTATAGGTCCTAAACATGGCAAATGACTACATTTTTTGACTGGAAACCATATTCTAAAGACATTGGCAATGTTACTTTTTTGAATTGAGGCTTGGTTTCATGACTTGCTTTGTAATTTTGTTACTTCCAAAACAAGCCACATATCCAAATCAGCCACCAATGCAATTCAGGGCTCCATTTTACTCTAAATGCATTCACTAAGCCACAAGGAGTTGGTTAGAATCATCTAGAACAAGCTGGAAGCAAGGTTTCACAACTGTCATGGTGAAACTTCAAGGAAAAAATCAGAATTGTGGATTCATGGAATTGGGCCTCAAACTAGGCTCAAAAGCCCATGGAAAGTTTCTATATATTGAGGGGAGTGATTGCAGATTAATTTTGGTGATGAATTCGTGCTAGAAGCTGTTAGAGAAGATTGAATTTCCTCACCTCCAACTCAGAATCGGTTTTGGAGTTGCAAGCTTATTCAAGCCAAATTGAAGGTTGAAGGAGCTTCATTGTGCATCACTGATCGTGTCTGAAGAGTCTTGGAGCTTGAATTGAGCATTTGATACCTCTGTTGATCCAATTTTTCCAGGTATGTAAACCTTCAAATTCCTCATAATCTAGGAAGAATTGGATAGGATCTTGCATGTGGTTAAGGCCTAGGATGTATAAGGATCGTTTCTGGATAGGTTTGGGAGCCATTAGAGACCAAATTAGGGTGATGTCATTTTCTGTTGAAGCTTGTATCTCTGTGTTCTTGAAGCGTTAATGGTGTTTAAATGTTGAGAATTGATCAGGGAGAAGTGTAGTACATATTGGGATCATTAATTTTAAGGTTTGAGGTGATTCAAGATTTGTGATTTTTCTGCAACTACCATCGGGTTTGGAGTTGTAGTGAGAATTAATAAGAATGGAGGTCGTATTCATGATTAGGGTGAAAAATTAGGTGGAATAGGGTATTTGGTTGCAAAGATTGATGAGGTTTTGAAGTTGGCTCGCCGGAGAAGACGGTGGTTGGACCACTGGACCACCGTCTGAAAGTTTGACCTTCGCCTGAGTTTGTTTGGAGAAGATGAGGTCTTCACCTTTGGATCATCTTGAATTAGAGACTTGTTATGTTGATCGTGTGGCTAGGATTCAAACTGAGATTGCCTCTAAGCCATTGAAACGCATCGTTTCATTAAATGATGTGGCACGCCAGTCATCACCACACGTGGACACGCTCTGAGGCTTTGGATTTGTTTACCAGTCAATTGATCTAATGGCTCCCATTTAATTCAGCATTTTAATTTCTTTTATTTGATTTTCTTTTATTTTTAATTCATTTTGATTCAAAATTCACAATAAATAGGAAAATAATCATTTTTAAGCTAGATTTTTTTCCCTAACTCCTTAAAAAATGTAGAATTTAATAGGACAAAAAAAAGTTAATTCATGCATTTTATATTTTATTTGCATTTTTTGCATTTTAATTGACTTTATTTTTAATTTGTTTGGTATGCCATTTTGCTGATTTTATTGTGGATGATTGGTGATGAATTTTGAGTTGATTCTTTTTGGACTAGCTAGCTTAGATATGCATGTACCCATAGTAAGTTTCTCATATTTTTGTGAGAGAATTTTAGGCTAGTTTGAGCATTGGGCATTAGGTGGTTTAGAATTAGGGTTTTAAGTTGATACCTTTAGGTTTAGGGCATAGTTTAGGGTCAAAATGAATGGTTAAACCCCTGGTTTTTGTATGAGAGATTCTTAAGAGGTTTAGGAACCCTTAGTAATTTTTGTAGGAGTTTACAATCATGTTTGGTATTTTAAGTAGAATTAGTTTTAGGACTAACTTCTAGGTGCTTCTGATGAACTAATTTGGCTAGTTTATCTCAGTAGTTCCCCTTAGACTAGGGTGGTGTTGCTTTTGAGCTTGGATGATCATGAAAACCAATTGAAGATGATTTGGAGAGCTTGAAGGAGCTTGGATGTGAAGATTCTCTCATCTGTTGGAGTGCTTGTCAGGAGCTTAGGAGAACTAGGGTTTTTTAGGAAGAGCATCAGAGTAGTTCTATCTGTTTCTTCAAACATGGAGTATCTTGTCCATCTCCATTCAATCCAATGACATAAATTCCTTTTAAAGAAGTCACATTTCTCCTTAGGAGGGATGAATGGCATGCTTTGAGAGTAGAACTTTGAGGATGCCAGTCTCTCCTAATGTTAAGTTCTCAGTGACTTCCCTTGGTTGTCATTGAGCTTCTTAACATTCCAACTTGATCTTGTTGAATGATTCTCCCTTGGAGGTGCTTGTTGAAGCTGGGTAAAGGAAAGGATGAGGTTGCTTGTTGAAGCTAGGGTTTTACTGCTTGTTGAAGTTGAAGTCAGGAGCTTGTTGAAGTTGGTTACTGGTTGGGGTTTGAGCTTGCTTAAGCTGGGAGCTTGATGAAGCCTGGTGCTTGTTGAAGGTTGAAAGTTTATTGAAACTTGAAGGTGGGAGTTATTCATGAAGATGAAGGTTGTTGCTGTCAAATTTTTGCTGGTTAATCATCTGTTGCTGTCAGAGCTGCTGTTTGCTGCAGGAGATTGGTGTTGCTGCTTGGGCTTCCTCCTCTGCTTTGGGGTTTTGTTTTCTGTATTGTGTGTTGGCTTGTGTAGATTTCCCCCTAGGTTTGAGGTGAATGTTGATTCACTTTTCCTGTTGTTTTCCCAGGTTCGAGGTTGAGTGGGACTCCCTTGCCTCGCTTGTATTGCTGCATTGCATGCATTTTACTGTATTTGCTTGCTTTCTTTCCTGTTTATCCCCTAGGATCTCTGATTTCCTCTGTGCAGGAGGGAATTATGACAGACATTAGGATTCTTATCCATGCATTACAACATTAGGTTAGTTTTATTCCCCTTTCAACCCTAGGCTTTTTAGAGCTTCTTTCTCTTTCCTCATCTCAAAACAATTCAAAAACACAGAAATAAGGATAACGCGCGTTGTACGCTACGAGCCTTAAGCTATTTGAGAAAAGGTTGTTGGAGGGTCACTCTTCAGTAATCTGATTGCTTAGTATGGTACCCTTAGGGTGACATGCGACGTAGTCACTCTCAGATCACAAGTCTTTAGTACAGTACAAGTTGCAAACAGAATAAAAAACATTTCTTTCGTAAAAAGTTCAAAACAAACATCAAAGTGTCATTTTTGTCCGCTTGGACTCTTAATCAAGAAAAACCCTTTCATAAGGTAATAAAAAACCAGTCAGACAAGCTTGTGTCTTCCGTAGCCCGAACTACGTTTGCTCTGATCTTTCATGCTGTATGAAAGTACGTAGGCATAGGATGCCGTATCCTAGTGAGCAATCTTCCCCTCCTTTCCCGTAGGTAGGCGAACTACGTCGACTCTGATTTCTCGTTCCAGACGGGAATACATAGGCATAAAGTGCGATACTTTGCCGAGTCATTTTCTTTTCTTTTTAACCCAGACCTATAGAGTAGATAGAATAACAATCCATACAAGAAAACAAGCATGGATCTCGTCGAGTACGGCGGACGTGAGGGGTGCTAATACCTTCCCCTTGCGTAATCGACTCCCGAATCCAGGATTTGGTTGCGACGACCCTTCCTTTCCCATTTTGCGTTAGGTTTACTCTGAGCGTTTCCTTTCCCTCCGTTGGGATAAATAACGCACGGCGGCGACTCTTCTGTCATAGTCGACGCCGATTTTCGCAGTAGCGACAGCTGGCGACTCTGCTGGGGACTCCAACGGTTCCCTGCGCGAGTCAATCCTAGCGTTTGTTTTCCCGTCGTGGGTTTTGTATGGATTTACCTTTCTGTCTTTACTTTCTACATTTTATTGTCAGCTTTATATTGTTATTGCTGTTGTGGGAAGGGGTGATCTGCTGAGAGATAAGTCGGACCTGGGCTTGAGTGCACCTAGAATTAGTTGTGGAAAGTAGTGGGCGCGTGCATGCTTTGCATGTACTAGTGTCCCGCAAAATTCACGCTCAGACGAGGTTCTTCTGGTTGACTTCTTTTTCAACCCTTTGGGTTGAGGGGGTTGTTGGTTAGTTGGATTGTCGACTCTGGGGATCGATCAATTGGAAGTTGGCTAAGTGAGGCCTCTTCAGGACATGATGATGCCACACCTTCTGGGTATCGTATCATCAGTCTTGAAATTCTGTGACACCGACGACCGCATAGGATGCCGTACCTTGTGTCAGTTGATAGGACACCTACCTGTGAGAGGGATTGGGACATGCAGGAAACTTGACCTCCAGACTACCCGGTCTTCTTGATATTGGATCAGTATGTGTGGTTACTTAGGGTTCTTCATCAGGACAGTGTTATAGGTCTGTTGAGACCAGGTTGGAGCATTGTTATAGGTCTGTTTAGATCAAAGTGGAGCATTGTTATGGGTCTGTTGAGACCAGGGTTGAGCAGTATTATGGGTCTGTTGAGACAAATATTGTGGATGGATCTCTTCAGCAATATATCACTTGATCCCTGTTGCATGTTTGCATATTGCATTGTTGCATACTCATTTTGCATATCATTAACGTGTGTCTGTGCTGCAGGTGCATTTCATACCTTCTGATTCTAGTTGCCCGGATTTCTGTCTGCTATTATGGATACTTTGAAGAAGACTGTGGCGTATAAGTTGCCTACCCCAGATGTTTCTTCCTTGCTTGGTTTGATGTCTTTAGCTGATGATGATATGAAGAGAAGCTTCAGGAAGAGTTATGGGAAATTGCTTAGGTTGGCTTGCAAACCATCCACGTACGAGCTGAGTGGAATGTACACGCTTATGCAGTTTTATGATCCCCCGCTGAGGTGTTTTACTTTCCCTGACTTCATTCTGGCTCCGACCATGGAGGAATATGCTGAGATCTTGGAGTTGACCATTCAGAATAGGGTACCCTTCATTCATATGGATGCTGAGCCCAAGCTGGAGGATTTGGTTGTTGCTTTGCATTTAGATTCCTCAGAGTTGCTATTAACCTCGTGGAATGGAGTTTCTGGTTTCTCTCTTAAGTTTTTGGTTGGGAAAGCACAAGAGTATGCCAAGAGTGGCTGTTGGATTGTGTTTAATGCTATCCTTGCTTTGTGTATCTATGGCATTGTATTGTTCCCTAGTATGCCTGACTTTGTTGATTTGGATGCATTCCATATATTTGCTTCAGGCAATCCCGTGCCTACACTGATTGGAGACTTCTATCACTCTCTGCATTTAAAGAACGAAAATAGGAGGGGCAAGAATGTCTCTTGTTGTGTTCCTCTGTTGTATATGTGGTTTGATAGTCACCTGCCCAAGAAGGGTACCTTTGCTGAGTCTGCAGCTACGGTGGAATGGTCTGAGCGTCTGATGGGGCTTTCTTCAGAAGAGGTTGTCTGGTTCGATAGGGATTTACTGGGATCTGAGATTATCCACAGCTGCACAGGCTATCCTAACGTTCCTCTGATTGGGAGGAAAGGGTGCATTAACTACAATCCGTCATTGTTGATCAGGCAATTTGGTTATGCTTTGAAAAGCCCGCCAAAAGAGGAGGAAGTGCAGGAATCTCTGTACTTCATGGGTGTACTAAGTGGAGAATTGTTGTCCAAGATTCGGCATGCTTGGAATAACATCAACAAAAGGGGTAAGCCATTGTTGGGTAAGAATGATAGTCAAGCCTATGCTCCGTACAAGGTCTGGATCCAAGATAGGGCAAAGCAGGCGCTGATGCCATTTTCTGCAGTATCACCTCCTGCTCCCCTCGTGGTTGAGGAGCCAACTACTGTGTCTATTGAGAGATATGAACAGGTTATGAAGGAGAAGGAAACTTTGATGAAAGCCAACGAGAAGTTGGAAGAAGAACTAGTGCAACTCAGGAACGAAAGGAATGAAGCCGTATATTCCTTCAAGCAGCAAACAAAGCTGGTGAACCAGTTAGGTGCAGAACTAACTGAACAACGAAAGAAGCGTGAACGTTTGGGGATAGATTTCAAGAGCTCTCACAACATGCTGGAGTCCAAGAAGAAAGCACTTGATGTAGCCTACCGGGAGATCTCCACATTCAACAAAACCTGGAATGCCACACTGACCAGTAATAAAGAAAGAGAAGACAAACTGAAGCTGCAGATCTATGAACTAGAAGATCAGTTGAAAGCTAGCCAGAAAGAGTTTGAAGAGGAGGTTATGCGGAGATACGACGTTCAGAATTCGTTGAACAAAGTTATCAAGCGCAAGAAAGATTCTGCATCCCAGAAGCGAAAGCTGGAGGATTGCTTTGGAGAAGGTGTTTGGGAGGAATCCATTGGGGATCTCCAGCGTGTTATCAGAAAAAGGGACTCGCTCGTTGAAGGGTTGCTTTCCCAGCCGGATCATCCCAAGACTAGGAGATTGTTAGAGGATTATCGGGCATATGGTCGCATTTGATTACCTTATGTACTATTGTATATGCTTTATTTGCATTGTGCTGGCCATCACCAGGATTGTTGGTTGAGGTCATGCCTTCTTGTTATTGTACACTCAGTGATATTGTATTTCTGCCTTGTTGGGCTCTTTTCAGCAATATACGAGGAACTTTATCCCATGAATGGAATCCAAGCTTTTTATCACTATCACTGCACTGGCACTTTAGCACTAGAATCAGGGGTTGATCTCCCTAGCGCACAAGCACATATTGCATCTGCATATTCATTTTTGCATTGCCAGTTACTTGTTGAATATGTATCTTATTTCCTGCATCTCACAAGTTTTTCAGGATTGACGACCAAAGAATCCACCACTACTCAACCAGAACCAACTGCAAGAAAGCAATGGATCAAGTCCAAGTCGAGATGCAGGAGATCCGTGAGAAGCTGACTCTGTTCATGCAAGCTATGGAGAGCATGGCCAAGGGCCAGGAGAATCTTCAGACTTTGGTGCAGCCGCTGCTGACGCGGGCAAACGGAAACGGCAATACAGACCACATTTCTGTTGAAACACCTCACCGAGAGGATGATATACCGACAGTTGTTACTCCACCTGTTGTGACTGTCAACGGAAACACGGGTACTGGTGTAGGGGCTGGCGCTGGTAATACTGGAAATGGTGGTGATGGGCATGATGTTAACAACAAAGGCAACACTGTGGATGCCGATCAAGGATTCGTTGACAATGTGGGCTTTGGGAACAATGGGTATGGCAATGTCAATCAGGACGGGAACTTCGGGTTCAACAATCAAGGCTTTGGTAATGATGGTTACGACAACAATCAGGGGTATGGCTACGGTAATGGTGGATTCGGTAATGTGAACGGCGTTGGAGTATTTCTTTTCAACAATGGTTTTGGACTTGCTGGGGCCAATCTAGGGTTCGGCAACCGAGGACAGGGTCCTGTGTTCAATCAGCAAGGATTTGGCCGTAACATGGGTTACAATGGGTATGGCAATGACTAGAATGTGGATCAACAGGAGGACGCTTTTTCAGGAAGGGGTATGGGACCTGAAGGCCCTATTGACCCTGTTCAAAGGATCAAGATGCTAGGAGAGCAGATGAAAGGGGTGGTTGATCAGAACTCCGCTGGGTTAGACATGACCACAATGGGGTTGGTACCAGGGCTGAAGGTGCCATTGAAATTCAAGGCTCGAACATTCGACAAATACAAAGGGGATACCTTCCCAAAGGTCCATGTACGTTCTTATTATAGAAGGATGTCTGCATATTCCAATGATGAAAGGATGCTCATGCATTTCTTTCAAGATAGCTTATCGGGACCATCATTGGAATGGTACATGGGACTGGAGCCCACCCAGATTAGGAGCTGGAATCAGTTGCAGAGTCTGTCGCAGAAAAGCGATGAAAGTTTCAAAGAGTACGCGCAGCGGTGGCGCGATATGGCAGCTTGGATGCACCCTCCTTTGGTTGAAAGGGAGATGAATGACATGTTTGTGGGGACATTTACAGGAATGTACTATGACAAGTTACTCAATGTTTCGATGGGTAGCTTCTCCGATATGATCCTTATGGGAGAAAGGATTGAGAATGGAATTAAAATTGGGAAGATTCAGGCAGGCGAATCTACTTCAGCTGGGGGTGCGAAAAAAGCGTTCGGCGGAAGACGACAAGGTGATACAAGTGCTGTATTCAGTGGCAGAGGCCGGGGCAGAGGTAGAAATCAGTACAGTCAACCTCAACAAATAGCCAGTGTTACTATTCCAATTCCTCAACAACAGCAGCAGCAACCACAGCAGCAGCAAAGGCAGAATCAGGGTCAGAGAAGATTTCAGAATGCAATGCCGAAGAGGGTATTTGATAAGCCTCCGTCGACATATGCAGAGCTTCTTCAGACATTGATGGGGTTGAATTTGGTTGAGAAAAGAACTTTGGAACCGCCTCCAGGACCGGTACTTCCTTATGGGTACGACGCTAATAAGCACTGCGAATTCCATTCTGGGGCGCCTAGACATGATGTAGAATCTTGTCATGCTTTCAAGCATAAAGTTCAAGACTTGTTGGACAGTAAAGCCATCAATTTTGGTCAAACTGGGCCTAATATTGTACAACAGCCTATGCCTAATCATGGGGCAAATGCTATCTTGACAGAAGAAAATTTGAACTTGGTGATGGATGTTCACGAACTGAAGACGCCATTGAGCGAGGTGAAAAGCAGGTTGCTCAGAGGGGGAGTATTCCCTGGTTGTGATGAATACTATTTAGAGTGTTGGACCCAGCCCGAGGGTTGTACTGATTTGAAGCAGGGCATTCAGGCCATGATTGACGAAGGAACATTGCAATTTGATAGAACTGCGGTTGAGAAGCCTGTGGAGGCATTATGTGATAAGTAGAATGATATTGCAACAATGACAATCCTGAGAAAGACTATAACGATAACGACGCCCGCCAAGCGGCCAACTATTACAATCACCAAAGCAAGGCCTGTTCCCTTTGAGAGTACGAAAGCTGCCACGTGGACATACGGATTAGAAGCATATTGCAACGGTGAAAAGATTGTGGTGAATAGCCAGCCAGTTGGGGCTATTGACAATGTCGTTGGAACATGGGGCATGACCCGTAGCGGAAGGATCTTTACCTCACCTGAAGTAGAAGCAGAGAGGTTGGCCAAAGGCAAAGCCAAGGTAAATGAAAGCGGGCCTACTCAGTAAAAAGAAAAAGATACGCCGCTCAAGGACGTAGAGGAGTTCATGAGACTGATTCGTAAAAGCGACTACAAAATTGTTGAACACCTACAGCAGACGCCGTCGAAGATTTCTATCTTGTCGTTGTTATTATGTTCCGAAGCCCACCGAAACGCCTTGCTAAAGATTCTGGATACGTCATTTGTGCCTCAAGAAGTTTCTATAAATCAGTTAGAGGGGGTAATGGCACATGTCAATGCTGGACATAGCCTGGGTTTCACAGATTTTGACCTAACACCCAGGGGGCGATAGCACAACATGGCTTTGCATATATCGGTGGAATGCCAGGGCACCGTAATGTCGTGTGTATTGGTGGATATTGGATCATCGTTGAACGTATTGCCAAAGAAAGCCATGATAAAATTGGACATACGGGGAATTATTTGCACGCCCAACGATTTGGTGGTGAGGGCGTTTGACGAAACGAAAAGATCAGTGTTTGGGTCAATAACATTACCGCTTCAGGTGGGGCCGGAAATCTTTGATACCGAATTCTACATCATGGATATCCATCCAGCTTATAGCTGCCTTCTTGGACGACCATGGATCCACGCTGCAGGGGCCGTAACGTCCACACTGCATCAGAAGGTGAAGTATATGGTGGGTGATAGTGTTGTTACCGTTTGCGGGGAGGAGGATATTTTGGTCAGTCACCTGTCATCATTCAGGTATGTGGAGGTCGACGGAGAAATACACGAGACACCTTGTCAAGCCTTCGAAGGGTTGCGGATTAAAGACAAAGCTCAGGGTTCCAGCAAAATATCAGAGGTGGCAGTGTCATCTTACAAAGAGGCTCATGCTTTAGTGCAGACTGGTGAGACTAAAGGCTGGGGGCAGGTACTGGAGATTCTCGTGAAGAATGACAAGTTTGGGCTAGGGTGTCGACCGACGTCGTCAGCGTCATCTTCAGGAGCGCCCAGGTTCAAGGGACCAGTCACGATTACGCCAAGCGGGGTGTGCTTTGAGGCTATCAACGCTATTTCCGATGCTGAAGACGGAGATAGCGACTGCGATTTGGACGCGTGGATCAAGCCAAGCGTGCCAGGACAAAGTCTCTGCAACTGGTCCATCTGGGAAACTGTCCCAGTGACTTTTAAACAGTAATGATTTGTTTTTATCAATTGTTGAATAATCCTATGTCCTACCCAGGGCATAGTGATGTTACATTAGGGCTACTTGATTATGTATATTGCACTATTTTAATCACGAAATAAAGGCGTTTTTCATATTCAAATATTGTGATCCCTGTCTTTCTTGTTTTTTACTTTAACATAAATGGCAACGTGGTTATTTGCTTTGTTTGCGTGTTGAAGCGTTTAACCATTTCCTTTGCAGGACTAATATTTCAGATGACATCTCCTACGAACCGCCTATGACTCGTTTCGACTTCGAGCATCCGGTATTCCAAGCGGAGGAAGAGATTGTTGAGGATAGTGACTTGCCAGAGGAGCTGACTCGTTTGGTGAAACAGGAAGAGAGAATCATTCTGCCTCATCAGGAGGAAATCGAGATTATCAACTTGGGATTTGGAAGAAGTTGTGAGAAATATCCGCATAGGGGCTGCGCTGCAGAGCGACATCAAGCAAAGGCTGATTGAGATACTGTGAGAGTATAGTGATATATTTGCTTGGTCGTACGAGGATATGCCTGGGTTGGATACGGACATGGTTGTGCACCGTCTGCCGTTGCGAGAGGAATGTCCGCCTGTTAAATAGAAACTCAGAAGAACCAGACCAGACATGGTTGTGAAAATTAAGGAGGAAGTTCAAAAACAGTGGGATGTTGGTTTCCTAGCTGTTACAACTTATCCGTCGTGGGTCGCTAATATAGTACCAGTGCCGAAGAAAGACGGTAAAGTGCGAATGTGTGTAGACTACCGTGATCTGAATAGGGCGAGCCCGAAAGACGAATTTCCACTTCCTCACATTGATGTGCTGGTTGATAACACTGCTCAGTTCTCCGTATTCTCCTTCATGGATGGCTTCTCAGGCTATAATCAGATCAAGATGGCGCCGGAAGACATGGAGAAGACTACCTTCATTACTCCCTGGGGAACATTTTGCTACAAAGTGATGCCCTTCGGACTGAAGAACGCTGGGGCAACATATCAACGTGCTATGACGACTCTTTTTCATGACATGATGCACAAAGAGATCGAGGTTTATGTTGATGATATGATTGCCAAATCCCAGACGGAGGAAGAGCATTTGGTTAATCTGCTAAAACTGTTCAAAAGACTTAGGAAGTTCAGGTTGAGACTGAACCCTAACAAGTGCACCTTCGGGGTGAGATCGGGTAAACTGCTAGGGTTTATTGTGAGCGAAAAGGGAATAGAGGTTGATCCTGCGAAGATAAAAGCAATACAAGAAATGTCGACGCCTAAAACAGAAAAAGAAGTGAGTGGGTTTTTAGGGAGGTTGAACTACATCGCTCGGTTCATATCTCACCTAACTGCGACATGCGAGCCGTTATTCAAGTTGTTGAAAAAGGATCAGGTGTTGACCTGGAATGAAAATTGTCAAAAGGCGTTCGACAAGATAAAAGAATACTTGCAGGAACCTCCTATTTGGATACCCCCAGTGGTCGGTAGACCTTTGATTATGTATTTGACGGTTCTTGAGGAAAGTATGGGTTGTGTTCTCGGTCAACACGACGAGACCGGACGTAAAGAGCATGCGATCTACTATTTGAGTAAGAAGTTTACAGACTGTGAGTCCAGATACTCAATGCTCGAGAAGACGTGTTGCGCGCTAGCCTGAGCCGCCAAACGTCTGAGGCAATACATGCTGAATCATACAACCCTGCTTATTTCAAAGATGGATCCAATCAAATACTTGTTTGAGAAGCAAGCACTCTCCGGAAGAATTTCCCGATGGCAGATGGTGTTAACCGAATACGATATCCAATATGTCTCGCAAAAGGCCATTAAAGGTAGTGTTCTGTCAGAGTACCTTGCGGAGCAACCTGTTGAGGACTACAAATCGATGAGGTTTAATTTTCCTGACGAGGATATCATGTACCTGAAAATGAAAGATTGTGAAGAACCGTTACCGGACAAAGGACTAGAGTTGGGTTCCAAATGGCAGTTGATATTTAACGGAGCTGTAAATTCCTATGGTAGCGGAATAGGGGCAATTATCACCACCCCTCAGGGGTCGCACATCCCCTTTACTGCCCGATTGACCTTTCCTGTTACCAATAATGAGGCTGAATATGAGGCTTGCATCATGGGTCTGGAAGAAGCCATTGATTTGTGAATCAAGCATCTGGATGTATACGGAGACTCAGCTCTAGTGGTGAATCAGATTAAAGGAGAATGGGAAACACGTCAGCCCAATTTGATACCATATATGAACTATGCAAGGAGATTGTTGCCTTTCTTTGACAAGGTGGAATTGCATCACGTGCCCCGAGCAGAAAATCAAATGGCTGACGCCCTGGCGACATTGTCTTCAATGTATAAAGTTAACTTCTGGAACGAGGCTCCCCGGATTGTTATCTCTCGGCTCGATAGGCATGCCTTCATATTCGCCATTGACGAGGCTTCCGATGGTAAACCCTGGTACTTTGACATCCAGAATTTCCTGAAGAATAAGGAGTATCCAGCTGGGGCATCCAGTCGAGATCAGAAGACTCTCAGGAGATTGGCTGACAATTTCTATCTGAATCTGGACGGTGTCCTGTATAAAAGAAACCACAACTTGGTGTTGCTACGCTGTGTAGATGAGAAAGAGGCGAAGTTGCTCATGGAAGAGATACATGAGGGTACATTTGGTACACATGCTGGCGGACATGCTATGACAAGAAAACTGCTGCGGGCAGGTTATTATTGGCTAACTATGGAAACAAACTGTTTCAAGTTTGCAAAGAGGTGTCATAAATGCCAGATTTATGCGGACAAGATCCATGTACCTCCGAGCCCTCTGAATGTGATGTCATCACCATGACCTTTCTCGATGTGGGGGATTGATATGATTGGTAAGATTGAGCCTACGACATCAAACAGGCACCGGTTCATTTTGGTGGCAATCGATTACTTCACCAAATGGGTGGAAGCAGCATCATATGCTAACGTGACCAAACAAGTGGTAGCCAGATTTATCAAACGAGATATTATCTGCAGATATGGAATCCCTGAGTGGATTATCACCGACAACGGTTCAAATTTGAATAATAAAATGATGAAAGAGCTGTGTCAGAATTTTAAGATTGAGCACCACAACTCTTCTCCTTACCGGCCCAAGATGAATGGTGCTGTTGAGGCGGCCAATAAGAACATAAAGAAGATTGTTTAGAAGATGGTTTTGACGTATAAGGACTGGCACGAGATGCTACCTTTTGCTTTGCATGGTTATCGTACGACGGTACACACATCAACCGGGGCAACCCCTTTTTCATTGGTATACGGGATGGAGGCGGTGTTATCGTTGGAGGTCGAAATTCCTTCCCTGAGGGTTTTACGTGATGTCCAACTCGACGAGGCAGAATGGGTTAGAGATAAACTGAACCAACTCAGCTTAATGGATGAGAAGAGACTAGCTTCTTTAGCCTACGGTCGGTTATATCAGAGCCGGATGAAGAAAGCTTACGACAAGAAGGTATGCCCTCGAAGTTTTCAGACGGGCGACCTTGTTTTGAAAAAGATTCTCCCACCACAAACAGATCACAGGGGCAAGTAGACTCCCAATTACGAAGGTCCCTACGTTGTCAGAAAAGTCTTCTCTGGAGGAGCCTTGTTACTATCCACCATGGATGGTGAAGACTTTACGTCTCCTGTGAATTCGGACGCAGTTAAAAAATACTTTGCTTGAAAGTGACCCGCTGGATAGTAAAAAGAGAGTCCAGGCAAAAATGGGGCATCCCGGCGAACCATAGAAAATGAATAAAAAGGTTCGGGCAAAAGTTAGGGATAAAATTGAAAAGATGTACACCCGCGAAGTCGAAAGCCTGAAAAGGGCGACTTCGGCAAAAAAGGGTATCCCGGTGAATTGAAAACCCGCAAAGGGCGGTTCACGCAAACGTTAGGGATTGAAAAAAGCAAATGACTGCGGTCCGAATTTGACATGGTATTGCTTAGTGGTTTGGGAGTACCTGGGGGCCGTCTATTCAAAAACAATCTCTTCCGAAGACCGAGTACCGGGAAAGCGCAGAGTCAGGCGAGTCATAGGAGGATCAGCCCGTGGTGTTTGTCTGTACCACGTTGCCGACATGTATATAAATATTGTTTTGTATTTTATTTATGCTTCTTGTGCATATATGTATGTATGTGTTTGCGTAACTTCCTCTTTTCAGGAGTTGCATCCAGTGTACAAAACTTTGCCTATTCAGAGGCCCATTATCAATAAAACATGTTATTCAGTACTTGATGCTTGTTCTTTACTGTTTTGTTTGTGAAAGACGCCGATGTTTTTGATAAACTTGCACTTACATAATCTTGCTGGCCCTTGCCAATAATTGCTAAAACTTCGAATTGACTGAAGAAATGTCACAGATGATAACCCGGATAAATTCTGTTGCATAAGCCTGTTTTGTCTCGTTTGTGTTTTGCAGGATTATTACCTTTGGAGCAAATGGTCAGGAATTGTATTTCCTAGCCAAGGTCTCTTGACGTAAGACCTGACTCCAGTTGATGTCATTCCTCAGCTAGTTGCAGCTTATCCCCCCGAGATTTGAAAGGACGTTTATCCCTTCTCGAAGCAGGGAATTATTTTCCCCAGGAGAGTGTCCTCATGGAAAGCCGTCCACAAGATTAATCCCAGCAAGTCAAAATCAGTGTCCCCTGCAGAGGTTGCGCTCCTCAGCGAATCAAAGATGTGCATGTTCAATCTCCAACATGGGAGATTCCCGCAATAGTTAACCGAGCTGCTGGTTCGAAAGGTTTATATCCGTGAAGGATGGGTTTTTTGATCCCACAGGTCGTCATGCCATTGACAGGATGCTGATCCTCAGCAAAGTCCGAGGCTCCGAGTTTATAAACTGTGCCCAGACAGTGTGCTTTGCCTAGAAGTGTTGCTTCTTCCCCCAGATGGGGTGGTTCACCAGCAGGGTGGTTTGTTCTTTCCTCCAAGTGGAAATTGGTGTTTAATCTCTCCCCGACAGAGATGGTTGTGTTTCTGGCATTTATTTCGCCAGAATATTTTGTGATACTTGTTCTCCCCAGCGGAGTTGGCTTTATCCTCAACATTCATGTTGTTGAGACATCATTATCAGAATGGCCCCGGCAGCTTGAGCCTGCATTTGCATTTTCATATATCGTCATATTTGCATCTACTTAAACGCGTAGCATTTCTGTGCCGTACGGAGCATTACGCCATTTTCAAACATACACATTTTGAAACATAGATCAGGTTGGTTAACCTTTGTGCTTGCAGGTGTGTTTTCTCAGCAGGAGTACGGAGTTCTAGCTCAGATTTATTACCGAGTATTCGAGGGCTCGCCGTGAGACGTGTGATGATACAGTTCATCTTATATTTTTCCCACAGAGTTACTTGGTCCCCGAGCAGAGTTATTTGTTTAAATTTCTCTTGTTTTCCCCGCCAGAGTTGCTTGTTGAAGTTTCTCTTATCCGACCAGCGGATTATTTTCTTCAAATTTGTTGTTATGTCAATGTCAAAGGGTTTCATGAATCAGAATTTCAGAGGATGCCGCCGGTTATCAGAACAGGCGTCCGACAATTTGGTTTCCAAATATCCCCCGTGGGGTCCTCCTCAAAGTCGTTGTCATGTCAGTGCTAAAAGGTTTGTGGGTTAGGACCAATGGAGTTAGCTACTGCAGAGATAAAAAAAGGAGAAACGGTATTCGGAGTATCTTCCCGTATGAATAGACGGATGTATTTTCTTACTGGTTGACAGGAGTATTTCCCCGGAGATCGTCAAAATTTTATTGCCTATGTTGATAGGAGTTCCTCGTGTTGACGAGATATGAGTCCTGACATGGACAATTTACTGACGGGATTTCTTCGTGCTAGTGAAGTGGGTGTCCTAACGTGGACAGATTTATTTCCTCGGGTTGACGTGATGTGCTAGTCCTAACGTGGACAAATTAGATTTCTCCGTGTTGACGGAATGTGGAGTCCTGACGTGGACAAATTGATTACTCTTCGTGTTAACGAAATGGCGTCCTGACGTGGACCATTTATTCCTAGCAGATATCTTTCTTCGTAATGGTGAAATGTGTGTCCTGACGTGGACAAGGTTATAGTTCTTCGTGTTGACAAGATGCATGAGTCCTAACGGGGACAAATTTATCTTTCTTCGTGTTAGCGAGGCGTGAGTCCTAACGGGGAAAGGTTTATTTCCTAACGGGGAAAGGTTTATTTCCTAACGGGGAAAGGTTTATTTCCTAACAGGGAAAGGTTTATTTCCTAACGGGGAAAAGTTTATTTCCTAACGGGGAAAGGTTTATTTCCTAACAGGGAAAGGTTTATTTCCTAACGGGGAAAGGTTTATTTCCTAACGGGACAAGTTTTATTTCCTAACGGGGAAAAGTTTATTCCTAACGGGGAAAAGTTTATTCCTAAAGGGGAAAAGTTTATTCCTAACGGGGACATGTTTATTCCTAACGTGGACGATTTATTCCTGACATGGACAATTTATTCCTATGTTGATAGGATTCCCTCGCGCTGATGAAATACAGACGAGTCATCCCCAGCGAAGTCGTCGGGATGTTTCCGTGTTGACGGCAGGTGGAGTCCTGACGTGGAAAAGTTTCAGTTGAGATTTCTTCGTGTTGGCGAAACAAGCATCCTAACATGGACAAAATTCTATTCCTGTGTTGTGGAGATGTGAGTCCTGACGTGGACAGATTTGTACTTATTCGTGATTTGACGAAATTTGGGGTCCAGATGTGGACAAGGGTACTCCTGTGACGACAAAATCTCTATTCGTATTGACGAATTTGTTTCTCTTTTTGTGTTGACAAGGTTGATCCAGTTGTGGACGGAGGTGTTTTGCGAAAATTGTTCAGCACCTGTGGCATTACATAGGTGGTTGAAGTTAAAATCTGAATTATTATCAGACATTGGGTCAGTTGTTGCCGTAACAACCAGATTCAGTTGGTGGATGTTGTTCCCCAAGCAGGGCAGTTTATTTCTGCGGTTGGAAAATTTCCAGGTTTCTTGGTATTCAACCGTCTCGTACCTCGATTGTTTGAAGGCCGTTCGCTCTTCACCCAGTCAGGTCCAAGCCGTTTGAATAGGGGCAGCTGTTGCACCCCAAAATTTGCTCAACTTTTTCTTGCCTGATTTGTGTTTCATTGCATTTCATTTGCATAGTTACATCATGTACATAGTTCAATCATTTGCATATCATAGCATAGCATGCATCCAACAAGGGATCATGGTGTTTATCAAGAGAAGAGCCTAGCAAGGTGTGTTATCCAAGATTGAGAAGTCATCCAAGCCATCAAGAAGTGATTTGAAGTCTTGAGAAGTTTGAGTGTCTACATGTGGGTTTTGCTCCTATCCTGAGGAATGTTGAGAACCATCAGTGGGATGAGAGGCATGGAATGTGAATATGAGGTATGTATGGATCTCATGGGATGTCTAGAGGGCCTTATTGAAGCTAGGGCAAGTCATTGATTCAAGTGTGAGAGCCATAGTAGAAGTGCAGTCAACTAGGGTTTCATCTGGGTCAAACCTATTTCAATTGAGTAATGGATGAGCATCAAAGCCTACCTTGAGGTCATGGGATTCATGAATTGGTATTT
This sequence comes from Lathyrus sativus, assembly GCA_963859935.3. NCBI lineage: Eukaryota > Viridiplantae > Streptophyta > Magnoliopsida > Fabales > Fabaceae > Lathyrus > Lathyrus sativus. The sequence continues at coordinate 694,232,678 of OZ012737.1, forward strand.
TTATACATGTGTGGTGTTGTGCCAAGATTGAGCAAAGAAAGATCAAGAAAGTGGGAAGTTTCTAAATTAGGGTTTCAGTGTAAAATCCCTTATTTAGTGCCTAACTTCAAAGCCATATAAGTCAAAATAAAAGTTTCAAATGGATCTTTGGCCAACATGAAACTTGTAGAGCTTCTAAATACCTTTAATTTGAGTACTAGAAGTCTTCAAGAAGATTTGTAGAACTCAAGTTATGGTCTTTGCAAATTACAGGTCACCAGAGGACACTGAAATTTATCTGTGAAAGTCACTTGACTTCCAGGCAACCTTTTCCCTTCAAGGAATTTTCAAATGGATTCGTGGCCAACATAAGAGTTGTAGATCTTGATCTTAGCTTTCCATAGAGTACTAGAAGTCCTCAAGGGGATTTGTGGAACTCAAGTTATGATCTTGGCAATCCAGGGGTATTTTGGGAATTTGTGATTATATGTCATTTTCAAGCATGTGCCAAAATCCCCATCTTCCACTCCTCAAATGAAAAATTGTTCAACATGAAATGTGCTTAGAATGATGTTTTTAGGTCAAATGTGAATTCATGGGGGATTGAATGAGCTTATATCAAAAGTCATTCAAAATGGCCTAAAATAAGGAAGGATTTTAAATGAATCAAAGAGGGAAATTGTGATTTTTGAGTTATAGGTCATAAACATGGCAAATGACTATATTTTTTGACTGGAAATCATATTCTAAAGACATTGGCAATGTTAAATTTTTGAATTTAGGCTTGGTTTCATGAATTGCTTTGTAATTTTGTTACTTCCAAAACAAGCCACATATCCAAATCAGCCACCAATGCAATTCAGGGCTCCATTTTACTCTAAACGCATTCACTAAGCCACAAGGAGTTGGTTAGAATCATCTAGAACAAGCTGGAAGCAAGGTTTCACAACTGTCATGGTGAAATTTCAAGGAAAAAATCAGAATTGTGGAGTCATGGAATTGGGCCTCAAACTGGGCTCAAAAGCCCATGGAAAGTTTCTATATATTGAGGGGAGTGATTGCAGATTGATTTTGGTGATGAATTCGTGCTAGAAGCTGTTAGAGAAGATTGAATGTCCTCACCTCCAACTCAGAATTGGTTTTGGAGTTGCAAGCTTATTCAAGCCAAATTGAAGGTTGAAGGAGCTTCATTGTGCATCACTGATCGTGTCTGAAGAGTCTTGGAGCTTGAATTGAGCATTTGATACCTCTGTTGATCCAATTTTTCCAGGTATGTAAACCTTCAAATTCCTCATAATCTAGGAAGAATTGGATAGGATCTTGCATGTGGTTAAGGCCTAGGATGTATAAGGATCGTTTCTGGATAGGTTTGGGAGCCATTAGAGACCAAATTAGGGTGATGCCATTTTCTGTTGAAGCTTGTATCTCTGTGTTCTTGAAGCGTTAATGGTGCTTAAATGTTGAGAATTGATCAGGGAGAAGTGTAGTACACATTTGGATCATTAATTTTAAGGTTTGAGGTGATTCAAGATTTGTGATTTTTCTGCAACTACCATCGGGTTTGGAGTTGTAGTAAGAATTAATAAGAATGGAGGTCGTATTCATGATCAAGCTGAAAAATTAGGTGGAATAGGGTATTTGGTTGCAAAGATTGATGAGGTTTTGAAGTTGGCTCACCGGAGAAGACGGTGGTTGGACCACCGGACCACCGTCTGAAAGTTTGACCTTCGCCTGAGTTCGTTTGGAGATGATGAGGTCTTCACCTTTGGATCATCTTGAATTGGAGACTTGTTATGCTGATCGTGTGGCTAGGATTCAAACTGAGATTGCCTCCAAGCCATTGAAACGCATCGTTTCATTAAACGATGTGGCACGCCAGTCATCACCACACGTGGACACGCTCTAAGGCTTTGGATTTGTTTACCAGTCAATTGATCTAATGGCTCCCATTTAATTCAGCATTTTAATTTCTTTTATTTGATTTTCTTTTATTTTTAATTCATTTTGATTCTAAAATTCACAATAAATAGGAAAATAATCATTTTTAAGCTAGATTTTTTCCCTAACTCCTTAAAAAGTGTAGAATTTAATAGGACAAAAAAAATAGTTAATTCATGCATTTTATATTTTATTTGCATTTTTTGCATTTTAATTGACTTTATTTTTAATTTTTTTGGTATGCCATTTTTCTGATTTTATTGTGGATGATTGGCGATGAATTTTGAGTTGATTCTTTTTGGACTAGCTAGCTTAGATATGCATGTACCCATAGTAATTTTTTCATATTTTTGTGAGAGAATTTTAGGCTAGTTTGAGCATTGGGCATTAGGTGGTTTAGAATTAGGGTTTTAAGTTGATACCTTTAGGTTTAGGGCATAGTTTAGGGTCCAAATTAATGGTTAAACCCCTGGTTTTTGTATGAGAGATTCTTAAGAGGTTTAGGAATCCTTAGTAATTTTTGTAGGATTTTACAGTCATGTTTGGTATTTTAAGTAGAATTAGTTTTAGGACTAACTTCTAGGTGCTTCTAGGGTGGTGTTGCTTTTGAGCTTGTATGATCATGAAGACCAATTGAAGATGCTTTGGAGAGCTTGAAGGAGCTTGGATGTGAAGATTCTCTCATCTGTTGGAGTGCTTGTCAGGAGCTTAGGAGAACTAGGGTTTTTTAGGAAGAGCATCATAGTAGTTCTATCTGTTTCTTCAAACATGGAGTATATTATCCATCTCCATTCAATCCAATGACATAAAGTCCTTTTAAAGAAGTCACATTTCTCCTAGGAGGGATGAATGTCATGCTTTGAGAGTAGAACTTTGAGGATGTCAGTCTCTCATAATGTTAAGTTCTCAGTGACTTCCCTTGGTTGTCATTGAGCTTCTTAACATTCCAACTTGATCTTGTTGAATGATTCTCCCTTGGAGGTGCTTGTTGAAGCTGGGTAAAGGAAAGGATGAGGTTGCTTGTTGAAGCTAGGGTTTTACTGCTTGTTGAAGTTGAAGTCAGGAGCTTGTTGAAGTTGGTTACTGGTTGGGGTTTGAGCTTGCTTAAGCTGGGAGCTTGATGAAGCCTGGTGCTTGTTGAAGGTTGAAAGTTTATTGAAACTTGAAGGTGGGAGTTATTCATGAAGATGAAGGTTGTTGCTGTCAACTTTTTGCTGGTTAATCATCTGTTGCTGTCAGAGCTGCTGTTTGCTGTAGGAGATTGGTGCTGCTGCTTGGGCTGCCTCCTCTGCTTTGGGGTTTTATTTTCTGTATTGTGTGTTGGCTTGTGTAGATTGCCCCCTAGGTTTGAGGTGAATGTTGATTCACTTTGCCTGTTGTTTTCCCAGGTTCGAGGTTGAGTGGGACTCCCTTGCCTCGCTTGTATTGCTGCATTGCATGCATTTTACTGTATTTGCTTGCTTTCTTTCCTGTTTATCCCCTAGGATCTCTGATTTCCTCTGTGCAGGAGGGAATTATGACAGACATTAGAATTCTTATCCATGCATGACAACATTAGGTTAGTTTTATTCCCCTTTCAACCCTAGGATTTTTAGAGCTTCTTTCTCTTTCCTCATCTCAAAACAATTCAAAAACACATAAATAAGGATAACGCGCGCTGTACGCTACGAGCCTTAAGCTATTTGAGAAAAGGTTGTTGGAGGGTCACTCTTCAGTAATCTGATTGCTTAGTATGGTACCCTTAGGGTGACATCCAACGTAGTCACTCTCAGATCACAAGTCTTTAGTACAGTACAAGTTGCAAACAGAATAAAAAACATTTCTGTCGTAAAAAATTCAAAACAAACATCAAAGTGTCATTTTTGTCTGCTTGGACTCTTAATCAAGAAAAACCCTTTCATAAGGTAATAAAAAACCAGTCAGACAAGCTTGTGTCTTCCGTAGCCCGAACTACGTTTGCTCTGATCTTTCATGTTGTATGAAAGTACGTAGGCATAGGATGCCGTATCCTAGCGAGCAACATTCCCCTCCTTTCTCGTAGGTAGGCGAACTACGTCGACTCTGATTTCTCGTTCCAGACGGGAATACGTAGGCATAAAGTGAGATACTTTGCCGAGTCATTTTCTTTTCTTTTTAACCTAGACCTGTAGAGTAGATAGAATAACAATCCGTACAAGAAAACAAGCGTGGATCCCGTCGAGTACGGCGGACGTGAGGGGTGCTAATACCTTCCCCTTGCGTAATCGACTCCCGAATCCAGGATTTAGTTGCGACGAACCTTCCTTTCCCGTTTTGCGTTAGGTTTACTCTGAGCGTTTCCTTTCCCTCCGTTGGGATAAATAACGCACGGTGGCGACTCTTCTGTCATAGCCGGCGCCGATTTTTGCAGTAGCGACAGATAGGGATTTATTTCTGGTTATCAACAAAAGTGGATTTAAAAGGGAAATACTAGACGAGAACTAGCATTCGAGGGTGGACTACCAGATGAGAACTGGTGGCAAAAGGTTTAGTTGTCAGATGAGAACTGACTTCTGGTTTGGTATCAGATGGGAACTGATTTCTGGTTTGGTATCAGACGGGAACTGATTTCTGGTTTGTGCTAGCCAGACAAGAACTGGTTAAACAGTGGGTTAAAGAAAGGGTGACCAGACGGGAATTGCTTTAAAAGCTTGACAGGCACCAGACGAGAACTGGTGTTTACTGAAGGGTTGACCAAACGAGAACTGGTTTGAAGGTTGCCAAACGAGAACTGGGCTTTGGAGGTTTTGTGTTACAAGGTTATGACAAGTAACAGGTTTAGGATGTGGGATGACAATCCAATCATAGCAAGGCCTTTTCGGAAGGTTAAGGTTATTTGATGGGGTAATGGCATGATTCCCCGACACTCAACTCTTACTGCGGAGAATAAACTCGCTTGAGTAACTTGCCCCCGGTGTAATTCAACTTGCCCCAGTCTTCTCTTTGGGAAAGAGTTCAACTTGAGAAGAAAGTAGTTTACCATGAGACGACCTCGAGATGGCTTGCCCCAGAATTTGTACGATGCAAGAATCTTGACTAATCAACTATCAGAATGGTTGGCTTCAATATACTCTTGAAGTAGCTTTCCCCTGAATGAGTGCTGAAGCGACTTAACTAATCCTGACTGAATACCGGAGGGATCTGCCTTTAACTCAAAGAAACTCTGGGTTGCATGCCCTTGATTGGTAGAGCCTCGAGATGACTCAACTTATGATCAACTTCTTCTTGAATGATTTGCCCCATAATCAACCGACGCTTCGGGACTTGTCTTAGACTGACTGATTCCAAACTCACTGGATGTCAATGCCCCAGATTCACAGGGTCTCAAAGTATACACAATTCTGATCCAGACTGCTGAATGATCCAGTCCTGCTCGACTATTCCCTATTGGAATTTCCTCCATGCCAACTACTGACCTGCAATTAAAATTGTTCGTTCACGAATGGTAATTTTAATGCGGTGTTCATGCAGATTTTGAAAGAGATGTCACTTATCAAGTGTCGTGATAGTGAGTGACGAATGCACCAAAAGTCCAAACGTAGTGCTGATTTGATTAGTGAAAAATACAACAAGGATATGATTAGAAAATCATGTAGGAGTCAGGTTACTCAACCTCATTGTAGTATGCCTTCAGAATAAACCCTGCCTTAGTTAGGTCTTTTAAGGGTTGTATCGTGGTCGGGTCCATTTATGAAACAAAGGATATTAGGCTCAAAGTATGATTTGTACCCACCCCTTCTCCATGATGATCTCCAATCCTAATGTTCAGTTAACCTAACACAAGCGCTCACCTCTTAAAAAGGTTTATTGTATGGTGAGAGTGATGGTTAAGGAACTCACAAGGCTTTTGGAGTGACAATTACCCCTTTTTGTTTTCGGTGTCTGTAGTCACAAGACTTCGTCCTTGTTTGAGGATTTTTCTTTTGAGATCCTTTCTTTTTATTCTATTGCTCCCTAATTTTTTCCTGGACTGACTCTTTTGAGTTCTTTTTGATTTTGAAGTCCAGCGGATGCCCCCCTTTGCCTAAGTATTTGCCTTCTAGCTTTTCTGTTTTTACTTAGCGGGCTTTCTTTCTCCTTTCTTTTTTCTTTTCCTTGAAATAAGTCGTGTGACATTGGTTGTCTTGATTTCTCCAAAAAGGTTGTAACTGTCTCACTCCTGATTAGTGAGTTTTAACCATTGTGGTCGATGAGGTACAACCTCTTTAGAGGTATTGTGATTGGTCCTCGAATGGGGACACTCCTCTATAACATTTTAACGCTCGGTCAAGCTAACTGAAAACTACCCTTCCCCAGGTTAATATGTGAGGGTTTAAAAGTCCAAAAGAAACTCCTAATTCTAGGCTCGAAGTGGTTAACTAGGGACTAACTCCTTATCTCTCCGGTGTTTAGGAGATTTGAAACAATGCCTGTATGTCATCAGCAGGGTTTTATCTGAAAGCATACAATCATCAGTTATGAGTGTTTAGTTTTCGACATCCTCCCTCCAATCTTTGCTAATCATAGTGATAAAGTGGAGTGGATAAAACGTGCATGTGTCTGTGCTGTGCAAAAAATGAGCGAAAGCGACATGATTAATTCAGAAAAATGCATAATCACTTCATTAATATTACCATTCAAAACAACAATGTTTAACATCAAGTAGCAACTAACAAGAAAGAAATTACAAATGCAAATGATAAAATTCCAAGGACTGCCAATGTTGAGGACGTCTGCCTGTCTGGACCACTTGCTTCTGGAAATGACCCTCTGAATCTGCAAGCTTAAATAGCTGAGAGGTTGACATGAACCACCAAAACTCCTTATGGAAAGGAAGTGCACCCTTTGTCGATCAACTACTGCACTTCTGCCTGAAAGGCTTTGCAATCTTCGGTTGAATTCCCCATGGATCCTCCATGATATCCACACTGAGCATGGGGATTGTACCCAGGAGGGTAAGGTTCTGGAACAGGCTTAAGAGTCTTAGGCTCCACCAAAGAGTTCTGAATCAGATGTGGCAGAAGCTGGCTGTACGGCACAGGAACTGGATGAAAAGGAGCAGTCCTTCTTTCCAAGTTGTTGTGAGGCCTATTCTGATTCTGGCACTGATTCGGATAACCTCGGCCACAGGCTCGTTGATTTGCATGAGGAGCGACCCAAGGTTTCTGATATGGTGCCCTAGGCACAGTTGTCTGTCCAGAATAACGAGACACAGAAGATATGACCACTGAGAAGATGAAGAACCAAAATATTTCACCGATCCACCCTGAGGATAACCAACATCGGCCATGACTACATCAATCACAGTTTCTTCTTCAGTTTGGGAGCTATCGAGAGATTCGGTTTCACTGGCCTGACTGCGTGAGACATTTTGAATTTTTCCAGTATTTATACCATTCTCAATGCGTTCTTCTGCTATTACCAATTCAGAGAAATTTGGTGTAATTCCAAGCATCCTTTGAAAATATGGGCTCTGCAAGGAGTTTATGAACATATCAGCTAACTCCTTGTCTAGAAGTGGTGGTTGCACTTTGGAAGCAAATTCTCTCCATCTTTGAGCATACCTTCTGAAGGGTTCATTATTCTCCTGGGACAATTCTTGCAACTGCATGCGACTAGGAGCCATGTCTAGATTATACTCATACTGTTTCAGAAAAGCCTTGGCTAAATCCATCCATGATCGGATGTGATTACACTCTAACTACATATACCAACTCAGAGATGCCCCAATCAGGCTGTCCTGAAAACAGTGAATCATCAACTTGTCGTTGTGCACAAACAAAGTCATTCTTCTACAGAACATCACCAAATGTTGCCTCGGGCAGCTATCCCCTTTGCACTTCTCGAACCTCGGTGCTTTGAAATTTAGAGGTAATACTAGGCTGGAAACCAGGCACATGTCTGAAGCATTGAGACCAACGGTATCATTAACTTCCAAGGCTTTGAATATTTCATCCAACGCATGAAACCTCTTAGCATACTCAAGAGCTCTTGGGTCCTTAGTCCTCCTTATCGACACCTCTCTTCTGGAATTCGACACAGAGAAAACAACATCATGATAATCTGTGGTATCAGAGGAAGAAGAACGTTCACTTCAGACAACAAACTGTTCATGTAGATCTTGGTCTTCAACAAAAGGCTGCACAGGCTGAGCTTCAGTCAGGTTGTTCACTTGCGGAGAGTCTTCATCGGGCAGAGAACCATACAGAGGATTGGTCAGCATAGTAAAACCTGACAAGGTATCAACATTCTGGAGGTTGTTCCCTGACATAGCTACCAACAACCTTCAACTGACTTCACTGCTTGATTCTGCTTGATTCTCATTCAACCACTTGGCCGTCTTCCAATAATCACCACTTGTTCAGAAAGGTCACCGAAGAATCACCTTCTGAATCAAAACAAAGGATGGATAAGAGCTATGGCCAACTGGAGAAATGACATGCAAAATGATGCAGAAATGCTTATGCAAATGCAATGCAAGATGCAACAAACACAGGATCACAACCCCCACAAAGCTCTGAACAGCTGTTGTACTGCTGACTGGATAAGTTCGCTCTTAAGAGAAAACCAAAATACCGGGTTGGCTGGAAGTCAAGTTTCTTGCAAAAACCCTCCTGCTCACAGGTATGAACCTAATCTGACAAGGTACGACATCCTATGCATTCATCAGCGTCACAAACTTTTGAGAAACAATGATATGTTCACCATTTCTGGTTTGGCATCATAATCTCCCGAAGAGGCCTCACTTAGCTGAATCACAAATGATCGGTCCCTAGAGTCGACAACCCTCAGATCTGAAATCCTCTCAACGGCCCACTGGGCTGGAAAGAAAGTCATCAAAGAGAATCTCGTCTGAGCACGAATTTTGTGGGAACTAGTGCATGCCTAACATACAGGTTCACCACTACTTTCCACTTCTAATGCTATGTGTGTACTCAAGCCTGGGTTTTGGCTTATCTCTCAAAGGAACAACCACCAAACAGCACAACAGCAACAAATAATAATATAGTGCGGAAAATGTAAATACAATAATATACAAAATACAACACACAAATGCACACCCATAAACAAAACAGACAAGCGTTAGGATTAACTCACATAGGGGATATTCCTATCCCTAGCAGAGTCGCCAGCTGTCGCTACTGCGAAAAAGAGGTGCCGACAATAACAGAAGAGTTTCCACCGTTTGTTATTTATCCCAAAAGAAGGAAAGGAAACGATCAGAGAAAACATGACGAAAAAGGGAGAAGACAGGTCCTCGTAACCATGTCTCGGGTTCGGGAGTCGGTTACACAAGGGGTTGGTATGAGCACCCCTTACGTCCATCGTACTCGACGAGATCCACTCTTGTTGTCTAGTCTATAGGTGAAAAACAATCTATCTACGGCTGCTAAAGCTAAACGGAAAGAACTGACTCGATAGGGGATCGCCGCTCTATGCCTACGTATTCCCTCGTGCAATGGGAAAGTCAGAGTCAACGTAGTTCGGGAAACTACGGGGGGAATTTCTCTCAAAGACATCGGGTCTTATGCCTATGTATTCTCATCTGGCATGAGAAATCAGAGCAAAATGTAGTTCAGGCTAACTACGGGACGAAAGGGGTGTTCTCGATCGCACGGGGGTGAGAGAAAAGGTTGACGATACTAGTGCACACATTCTAGCAGTTAGGTGTATTGCTGCTCGATCGTTGGAGACTTAGGCGTTACCTGTTTGTGGTAGAATAGGCGTAATATGTCATTGGTTCAAAGGTACGGGGAACCTAAGGGATTCAGAGCTACAGACTAGTCTCAATTGCGTTGGGGCAAGAGAAAGGGATATTAGTTGTCAGTGGGAAAGTATCGATCGCACGGAAGCGAGAGAAAAGAGGAATTAGTTGTTAGTGTGCTTGCCAATACATCGTGTCTTGTGCCTACATATTCTCATCTGGCATGAGAAATAAGAGCAGCTGTAGTTCAACCAACTACAGGAAAGGGGGAAAAGTACTTGCTAGGATTATCGCAATCCTATGCCTACGTACTCTCAACAGATATGTGTCACAACTGCGAAAAACACCCGGCGAAAAACAGAAGATTCGCCACCTTTCGTTATTTATCCAATAGAGAGGTAAAGGAAACAATCGGAAAAACCTGACGAAAAAGGGAAAAGACGAAGTTATCGCAACCAAGTCCTGGATTCGAGAGTCGGTTACGCAAGGGGGAGGTATTAGCACCCCTCACGTCTGTCGTACTCGATGGGATCCACACTTGTTGTATATCTAAGGGTGTGTTTAAACTATCTATGCTAAAGGCTCGCAGGACAAAAAGAAAAGAAAAGAGACTCGGCAAAGCATCGCCGCTCTGTGCCTACGTATTCCCTCGTGCAATGGGAAAGTCAGAGTCAACGTAGTTCGGCTAACTACGGGTGAAAAGGGAAAGGTTACTCGCCAAGACATCATGTCTTGTGCCTACGTATCCTCATTTGGTATGAGAAATCAGAGTAAACGTAGTTCGGGCTGACACGAAACCACGGGTTGATTAAGTGTTTTAATCGAGTAAGGTTAAACCTCCGTTCCAGTAGTTAGGGGCAATGCCTATTTGCGGTAGAACCGTAGCTCAACAACACTCTTTTCTGAAAATGAAAGTTTCCGATTAATCCCGAAGGAAAAAGGTTTGATGTTTTGCTTTGTGTTTTTTAGTGAAGTGAATTAATTCGGTTTGCGATTCACGTTGCACTAAAGACTATGACATAGAGGCGAATGTGTCGCGTATCGCCCCCAAACGGGACGTACACTAAACACTCTAGACAAGAAAGAGGAGACCCCTCACTCATCATTCCCCATGTAGCTTAAGGCTCGTAGCGCGCAACGTTCATCACATTTATTAGATGAGTTAGAATTGTTTTGAGATGAGAAGAGAGACCCACAAAAGGTCTAAGGGAAACTCGGCCCTAATGTTGTCATGCAAAATAGTCCTAAGGTTAGGATTAAAAGGGGAAACATCTACCCTAATGTTAGCATGCATAGTTAGAATCCTAATGTCTATAACCAACCTTAAACAAGGAAGGTTAAATTCTAGGGGAACATGGCAAAGGAAGACAAAAGGAGAAAACATAACAAAATGCACATGCAAACATGAAAATGCACAATTAGAATGGAGGGAGGGAGGAAAAATGTGTGGGGTAGCAACCGCCACAAGCGCATCTCAACCTCAACAGCGGTGCAAAAATGAAGGAAAACGCAAAAGATGAAAGCAAACGAACATGCAAGAGATCATCACGTTGAACCACATCCATAAGCATGCATTCAAGTGGAAAAGAATACAAATGTCGGTAAAACCTCGATTAAACAATCAAAACAACGACATATATCCCAAAACATTTCACTTTTAATGCATCATATCGAATTACAATGATTCGAAGTGAAATGATACTCAAACATGCAAGAAAACAGCAAAACAGACCCATTGGCACAGTGTTAATCGGTTAACCCCAGGGGTTAATCGGTTAACACACTGTTAACGTTTAAAAAATTTGAAAATTTGAACTGGTTAAGCGGTTAACCATATGCGTTAACCGATTAACGCTTTGAAAACTTTGAAAAATCTGGAAATTTGTAATGGTTAATCGGTTAACCATATGCGTTAACCGATTAACACTCTGCCAACAACAGAAAATCAGCAACAGAACAACATGTGCAGCAAATAAGCACTTATCCAATCAACTGGATGATCACATAATCACTTAATCACGAAATTGAACCAGCAAATCATAATTCAAACAGCATGTAAACAGATCCAAACAGCAACATCCACAATCATGTCAACCAAAATTCAATCGAATATGAGAATCAACATGAACATGCAAATAAGCTCAAAAATGCTATGGATCTAGGATTCCAACCTTCGAAGCGGATATTTACTTCGGTTAATGTTGAATTAACTGAAATTGAACAGATCTAATGATAGAAGTCCGGAATACTTCAAGATCCACACCAATTCTTGTTGTTGCAATGGAGATTCTTCAAGATCAATCCAAAATAAGCCAAATAATCACTTCTAGATCTAGACCCAATTGTGCACGAAAATTAGATGATGAAATCACTTCGATGGAGATGATGGATGGAGGTTTGAGCTCAAGAATTCATTAATTCCAATGAAGAATCAAAGAATTCAATGAAAAAGAGCTTTCAGTGAAGGTTTTGGAATTGGAAAGTTGAGAGAGAATTTGAGAGAATTGAGATGAATTTTGAAAAATGAGAGTGAGAAATGAAGATTGGATTCCTTTGGTTTAGAGTGAATCACTTAAATATTACTTAGGTTTGGATCTAAATGAGAGGCTTGGAAATTGGTTTGTGAATTTTGGTTTGGCACTAGGAATGGGATTTTGGAGGGAAATGAAATTAATCAAATCTCAAATATGTTCTAGATCCTTCCCAAAGTGAAAAATTGGAATTTAAATGACCAAAATTGGACCCCAAATGGCTCTGCATTGAAAAATCACGTATAGAGGCAAAATTGCACTGGTTAATCGGTTAACCATATGCGTTAACCGATTAACGCCTTCAAAATTTCAAATCTGGCCTGATTTTGCCTTGGTTAATCAGTTAACCATATGCGTTAACTGATTAACACCTTCAAAATTTTGAATTTGGCGCCTTTTAAAGGGAAATCTGTCCATTTGCCCTGTTTCAACTGTTTTGAGCTCTGTTTAGCCTCTGGAACCCGTTCTTGAATATCATAACCATTGAAATGCTTGACACATCCTGAGTGCTGATTTCTGAACTGCTGTTATCCTGCAAAATAAAATCGGCCACCTGATCGTTGGGCAAAATAAATGCCAGAGCCTCTGATGCTCGCTGTTCATCATTCAGTCCTTTGCACCGAAATGAACCTGAGCCACAGGAATACCTTGATCCCATGCCTCGAGAACAAATGCTATGATATGCAAAATGCAAAGAAACAAAAGACAGTTAAGGTTAAAAATGAAAGGGAAAATTTTGGGGGTACTACAGCTGCCCCTACTCAATCGACTTGAACCTAAAGGGATGAGAGCATCAGCTTTCAAACAATCAAGGTAAAAGGCGGTTGAATACCAAAGAACCCAGAAATTTTCCACCTATAGAAATAAACTGCAAACTCTGATTGGGGATAGAAATCTCCGGCAGTAGCTGAATTTGTAAACATCTGCATACTCCGCTGAGGAAGAGAGAAACTTAACCAAGCAACTCTGGTGGAGAAACAAGAGAAATTTAAACAAATAACTCTGCTTCGGGACAAAGAGAAACTTAACCAAGTAACTCTGTGGGGAAATACATAACAAGATGAACACGTTCATTAAAAATTATGCCATGGTCTGGATACCATATCAGCTGAAGGGTCACACTTCAAATTGTCGGAATTTGGATATTCAACAAACAGAATGAATCAACGAAATTTTCCGGAGTCTGGATACTCAATGCAATGACCAGAGTCTGGATACTCGACGAACAAAGGAACCGAATCCTGAATGCTTGACGTAATGATCGGAGTTTGGATACTCGATGGACAAGGTGAATCAATACATGAATTGTCGGAGTCTGGGTACTCAACGGACAAAGGGATCTACAAATTGGAAATTTGCCGGAGTCTGAACACTCAACAAACAAAAACCGGAGCCTGGATGCTTGATGCGACAACCGGAGCCTGGATACTCGACAAAACTGGCGACTTCACTGGGGATTTACCGGAGTATGGATACTCGATGGAGAAACTGGAGCCTGATTGCTCAACCAAATAGCCGGAGCCTGGATGCTCAACGAAGATTGACCGGAGTCTGGATACTCGATAGATGAAGAAACATTCATTATGGCCTGAATACCATCTGAGTTTGCAAGGATACCATCCATCGATGTTTGAATACACCGCTGGGGGGAAAATAACAGAAGCCGAGATCTGGATACCACGCGGGCTAACAGGAGCTGCCATGGTCTGGATACCACGCGGGCTAACAGGAGCTGCCATGGTCTGGATACCATGTGAGCTTAATAATATTGTCTCAAATTGCCGGAGTCTGAATATTGCACGGACAAAATGAATCAATGAAGTCTGCCAGAGTCTGGATACTCGATGACACAGGAACACACTTCTGCAATCGGAGGTTTGCCAGAGTCTGGCCACTCGATGACATTGATCAGAGTCTGAACACTCAACGGAAAAAGAAAATATGTCTGACATCACCATGGTCTGAATACCATAATTGTCTTTACCGGAGTATGGGTACTCGACGACAAGAGAAAATAACATCAACAACTGGGGACTGACCGGAGTCTGGGTACTCGACGGACAGAGACATTCATCGCAAATACTCATCAAGGCCTGACTGCCAAATAAGTCCCAAAACAACATAATCAGCTGAAATCCGATGATACCGCTGGGGAATAACGTAAGCCGGGGTCTGGATACCACACGGGCTAATAGAAGCTGCCATGGTCTGGATACCAAGGGAAAAAAGAATCAACTCTCCGGGGAATACACCTGAAACAAAGAGATAACCACCTGACTTATGTTTCACATGCGTATGTTTGAAAATGGCATAATGCTCCATACGAAATGGAAATACTACGCATTTGGGAGGATGCAAATGCAAAATGCAAATGCAAAAGGAACCGCTCCAGCAAAATAAATGCTAGGGAGAAAAGACCAACTTTGCCGGGGAGAGGAAACGACCCTGCCGGGGATAATTAGCACATGCCAGCAAACTGGACTTACTGGGAAAACAAGCCCTAGATGGCCTCCTGGAACAAAACCTGGGCAGTACTGCTCTTTCAAGAACAAAAATCCACTCCGCTGGGGATTAAATCACATCATGCTGAGAAAACGCCCTGGATGTCCTTCCAGAATACAACTCTTCTAGGGAATCGAAAAACTCGGCTGGGAAACAAGCGACCCTCTGCTTAATTCAAACCCCTCCTGCCGAGGAAACCGACCCTACAGGAGAAATACAACCAACCGCCTGAAATTGACTTTACTCCACTCGGGAAATCAACCCTGAATGGCATCCAAAACACCCCATCCTGCTTGGGAAAGAACCCACTCTGCTTGGAATTACATCAGGTATCAACCTGTCTTGCTGAGGAATATGAAATACTCCTACTAGGAACTCCATTCTATTGGGGAAATCCCACACTCCTGTTCTACCACTTACTCTGGCGAGGGAATCAGCACCGCACTCTGCTAGAGAAAATCCTGAATACCGGTGTTATCAGGAAAACACCTAAATGCTGACTTCGTTGGGAAAGGGCGTCACCGATGTTGCCTCTGCTGGAGAAGAAAACTGGTTTACAAACTACCCTGCCGCTGAGAGGACAACCTTTTACCTTGCTCCGCCGGGAACAAACTCCACCCTGCTGGGGACTCACTTTCTCATGAAGACAAAGCTTTATTCTGTTGGAGATACAACATTCAAATTCGATAATAAGATTTCACGATAACTTCACCGTGGACGCAAAATCTATGCTATGGGGAAGCAAACATTCTCGTTGCTCATGCCTGACTGCATTCAACCTATCGGGAACAAGTCCACTCTGCCGGAGGTATCAAACTTAACCTGCTGAGAATACCCGGCTAAGAACAACTACCATTTGCTATGATTTTGCACTGTTGAGGATAAGAAAATCTCCACCAGCTGAGAATAACCCTGATGACCTGCAACAAAGAAAGACACCAGAAATGCTCTATACGCGAAAGGGTTACCATCCATGATACTTGTCGCTCAAGCAAAGTCAGCGCTTTCATTATGCTCTGTACAACCTCTTGCCCTTACCTGCAACGTTTACCAAAATAACATACATTTCACAAACAAAACAATAAAACAAACAAGCAAAAGAAAGCTCTTTGACTGAAGTGAATACTTTATTGATGAAGGGCCTGTAAATAGGCGAATTACAATTCAGATGCAATTCCTGAAAAGAGGTAATTGCTCAAAAAGAAGAAAAGTAATACAATATAAATGTCGGCAATGTGGAAACAGACAACTACCATGTGTCAATTCGGCTATGACCTGTATGTCTTCAATGTTCCCCACGTTTCGTCTTCTGACAAGACTGACTGGACTGATTCCTTTCCTTCGAGATAACTGTTCACAAGCGTACAGATCAAACGCAGATGTGATCATTTGCTTTTTAAATCCCTAAATTTTTCCTGGACCGCCCTTTCGGATTTTCAATCCACCAGGATACCCATTTTTGCGAAAGTCGCGTTTTCAGGTTTTCAACTTTGCAGGGTTCATTCTTTTTCTTTTATCCCTAATTTTTGCCCGAACCTATTCTTTTTTATGGTTCGCCGGGATGCCCCATTTTTGCATGGACTTTTCTTTTTGTGTCCAGCGGGTCTCTTTAAGCAAAGTATTTTTTAACCACGTCTGCATTCACAGGAGACGGAAAATCTTCACCATCCATGGTAGATAACAACAAGGCTCCGCCAGAGAAAACCTTTCTTACCACATACATACCTTCATAGTTAGGAGTCCATTTTCCCCTGTGATCTGTCTAAGGAGGAAGGATCCTTTTCAACACCAAATTACCCATCTGGAAGTACCTAGGACGCACTTTCTGATCAAAGGCTTTCTTCATCCTACTCTGGTACACCCGACCGTAAGCAATGGCTGCCAATCTCTTCTCGTCAATCAAGCTCAGTTGATTTAACCTTGTCTACACCCATTCAGCTTCGTCAAGCTTTACATCCGACAATACCCTTAAAGAAGGAATCTCAACTTCCAATGGTAAGACTGCTTCCGTACCATACACCAGTGAGAAAGGAGTTGCCCCGGTTTTATGTACGCGCCGAAGTACGATAACCATGAAGAGAAAAAGGCAACATCTCGTGCCAATCTTTGTAGGTCACAATCATCTTCTGCACAATCTTCTTGATATTCTTATTAGCTGCCTCAACAGCGCCATTCATCTTCGAACGATATGGAGAAGAATTATGATGCTCAATCTTGAAACTCTGACACAGTTCCTTCATCATTTTGTTATTCAAATTTGAACCATTATCGGTAGTTATTCTCTCGGGAATTCCATAACGAAAAATGATGTCCTTCTTTATGAATCGGGCTACCACCTGCTTCGTGACATTGGCGAAGGACGTTGCTTCTACCCACTTCGTAAAGTAATCGATCGCGACCAGAATGAAGCGATGTCCATTAGAAGCAGTCGGCTCAATCTTTTCGATCATATCAATTCCCCACATGGAAAAAGGTTAAGGAGATGTCAAAACATTCAGAGGAGTTGGTGGCACATGCACCTTGCCAACATAAATCTGGCATTTATGGCATTTTCTGGCATATTTGAAGCAATCGGATTCCATAGTCATCCAATAATACCCAACTCTCAACAGTTTTTGGGCCATTGCATGTCCATTGACATGAGTGCCAAAAGAACCCTCGTGAACTTCCTCCATCAACAGGTTTGCTTCAAGTTCATCAACACAACGCAGCAAGACCATGTCGAAAATTCTCCTGTAGAGCACATCGTCCTTGTTCAAATAAAAGTTATCAGCTAACCTCCTCAGAGTCTTCTTATCTTTGCTGGATCCCCCAGGTGGGTAATCCTGAGTCTTGAGAAAATGCTTGATATCAAAATACCAAGGCTTTCCATCGGATGTTTTCTCAACTGCAAACACAAAAGCAGGTCTATCAAGATGCATGATGGTGATGGCTAGAGTTTCACTCCAGAAATTCACTTTGTACATCGAAGACAACGTGGCCAAGGCATCCGCCATTTGATTCTTAGCCCTCGGTATATGATGGAAATCAACTCTATCAAAAAAAGGCAACAGTCTTCTTGCATAATCTCTATAAGGGACCAGGTTGGCCTGACGAGTTTCCCACTCTCCCTTGATTTGGTTAACGACTAACGCTGAGTCACCGTACACATCCAGATTCTGAACCCTCATATCAACAGCCTCTTCTAAACCCATAATGCAAGCTTCATACTCGGCTTCATTATTTGTGCAGGCGAATGTCAGTCGGGCGGTGAATGGTATATGAGAACCGTGAGGAGTAGTAATGATCGGACCGATTCCATTACCATATGAATTAACGGCTCCATCGAAAACCAGTTTCCACTGAGATCCAATCTCAGGACCCTCTTCAAGTAAAGGCTCATCACAATCTTTCGTCTTCAAAAACATGACGTCTTCATCTGGGAAGTCAAACTTCATCAGCTGATAATCCTCAATTGGCTGTTCCGCGAGATATTCCAACATAACGCTTCCCTTAATGGCTTTTTGGGAAACATACTGAATATATCATATTCCGTTAACACCATTTTCCATCGGGAAATCCTTCCGAAGAGCACTTATTTTTCAGAGACATACTTGATCGGATCCATCTTTAAAATCAATAGGGTTGTGTGGTTTAACATGCACTGTCTCAAACGCTTAGCGGCCCAGGCGAGTGCACAACATGTTTTTTCCAGCATCGAGTACCTCGACTCATAATCGGTGAATTTCTTACTCAGGTAGTAGATGGTGTGCTCTTTTCTACCTGACTTGTCTTGTTGACCGAGCACACATCCCATTGAATTCTCAAGAATCGTGAGATACATGATCAGTGGTCTCCCTGCAACTGGAGGCATGAGTATTGGAGGTTCTTGTAGATATTCTTTTATTATTTCGAACACCTTCTGGCAATTTTCATTCCACCTGAACTTTTGATCTTTTCTTAGCAATTTGAATATTGGTTCACAAGTGGCTGTAAGATGAGATATAAACCTTGCAATGTAGTTTAATCTCCCCAGGAAACCATGAACCTCTTTTTCCGTTTTCGGCTCAAGAATTTCTTGTATAGCTTTTATTTTGGCAGGATCTACCTCAATACCCTTTTCACTGACAATGAAACCCAATAACTTCCCAAATCTCACCCCGAAGATGCACTTGTTAGGATTCAGCCTCATCTTGAACTTCCTCAACCTTTCGAACAATTTCAGAAGATCGACCAGATGTCCCTCCTCCGTCTGTGACTTTGCAATCATGTCATGAACATAGACTTCCACCTCATGATGAATCATATCATGAAACAAAGTGACCATCGCCCACTGGTAAGTTGCCCCTGCATTTTTCAATCCAAAAGGCATCACTTTATAGCAAAAAGTCTCCCATGGTGTGATGAAAGTAGTTTTCTCCATGTCCTCTAGGGCCATCATGATTTGGTTATACCCAGAGAAGCCATCCATGAATGAAAACACAGAAAACTGAGTGGTGTTATTAACCAACACATCGGTATGGGGGAGTAGGAAATTGTCTTTCGGGTTCGCTTTATTCAGATCTCGATAATCAACGCACATCCTGACCTTTCCATCCTTCTTAGGCACAGGAACAATATTAGCGACCCACGGAGGGTAATTCGTGACAGCAAGAAATCCAGCATTCAACTACTTATGAACTTCCTCTTTGATCTTGACTGCCATGTCAGGCCTTATGCGTCTCAACTTCTGCTTGACTGGCGAGCATTCTTCTCTGAGAGGTAACCGGTGTACCACAATATCTGTATCCATCCCAGGCATGTCTTGGTAAGACCAAGCGAAGATATCCTTATACTCACGGAGCATTTCAACCAATCTTCTCTTGACACTATCTTCCAATGAAGCCCCCACTTTAACCTCTTTCTTATCATCCTCGGTACCCAGATTGATAATCTCAATATCCTCCTAATGAGGCACAATAACCCTTTCCTCCTGCTTAAGAAGTCTGGCTAACTCTTCGGGTAGTTCACAGTCTTCGTCAGTCTCATCTTCAGCTTGATAAATGGGATTATCAAAGTCATACGAAGTCATAGCTGAACCTGAATCGATGGCATCTGATAGAAAAGACCTGCATGAGGATGTTATGTTTATTATGCGATGCAACAAACAAAACACATTGCCATTTTTCTGTTAAGTATAAATGCAAAACAAAAACAAGAAAAACAGGGATCACCATATTTGAATGTGAAACGTCTTTTATTTAATGATAAATTGCAAATAACAAGAAGGCCCCACAAATGGGTCACTACGTCTTGAGCAGAATGCAGGACTGAACATAATTAAAACAATGAACATTACTCAGCAGCAGTAACACGAACGACTTCTTCGGTAGTCCAGTTGCACAGCTTCTGGCCGGGAGTACATGGACGAACCCATGCATCCATATCGCAGTCACTGTCACCTTCGTCGTCTTCAATGGCATTGATCCTGTCGAATATCACGCCACTACTGGTGAACTGCACAGGTCCCCTGTATCTCGGAATACTCTGAGAAGAACTGGAGGGTTTGTATCCCAGGCCGAACTTGTCCTGCTTGACAGAAACATCAAGAACTTGGCCCCACTTCTGAGACGAGCCAGATTCTATGATAGCACGAGCCTCCCTGAGTGACGACATCGAAACCTCTAGGCTTTTAGCTTCTGCAGGAGACTTCCCCTGAATCTAAACTGTTTCGAACGCCTGGCAGAGCGTTTCGTGGATCTCCCCATCTACTCCACGTACTTGAAAGATGACAAATGGCTAACCACAATGTCCTCTTCACCGCATACAGTGACTATCTTCCCTTCCACCATGTATTTCAGCTTTTGATGCAATGTTGAGGTGACTGCCCCAGCAGCGTGTATCCAAGGTCGGTCGAGCAAACAACTGTATGCTGGCTGGATATCCATAATATAAAAAGTTGCATCAAAGATCTCTGGCCCTATCTGAATAGGCAATGTAATTTCCCCAAACACTGATCTCTTAGATCCATCGAAAGCTCTCACCACCAGATCACTAGGCGTGCATATCAAACCTTGAATGTCCAACTTCATCAATGCCTTCTTCGGAAACACATTGAGGGATGGTCCTGTATCAACCAAGACATGTGACATCAGAGATCCTCTACACTCCAAAGATATATGCAAAGCACGATTATGGTTCCTCCGAGCAGGAGTTAGATCCAAATCAGTAAAACCGAGACCATTACCGGTGTTTACATGAGCTATTACCCCTTCCAACTGATTAACAGAAATCTCCTGAGGTACGCATGCTGCATTCAAGACTTTCAGTAGAGCGTTGTGATGCACCTCCGAACTCATCAACAATGACAGGATAGAAATCTTTGAAGGAGTTTGATTCAAGTGATCCACAATTCTGTAATCACTTTTCTGAATTAGCCTCATACATTCTTCTGCATCCTTTGAAAGATCATCGACACCACCCTGCGGTTGGAAATTCTCTTCAATCATAACCTTACACTTACCTTTGTCATTCTTATCGGCATTAAACTCCGGGGGAAAAAAGACCCTACCACTTCTGGTGATACCTCCAACACCAACTATGTTCTCAACCGACGAACTTCCGCTTGCAGACCCTGTCCATTCTTGCTTCTACCTATTACAGAATACCTCTCCCCCATAATTCCATGGGATAGCTCTAGTGCTCTCGTACGGCATGGGTCCAGGTACAGTAATGGTAACCGAAGTTGGCCTAGCAGGCGCTGAAATATTGATAGTCTAGTATGGAATGGAAATCGTGGCAACTTCATTTCCGTCATTACTCACTTTATTCTCGACATCTTCTTTCACGACCTTATTCACTTGGTTTATGTTTCAATATCATTAGCATTTGCATATAGAGTCATGTATTCATCTGCATTGCATAGCATGAGCAAGTCATCCAACAGGGGACCAATCATTATTCTCATCTCTAGAGGCCTATCAAGAGGTTATTATCCTGATTCAATCTCATTCAAGTCATCAGAAAAGAATTTGAAAGTTGGAAAAGTCAGTGGATCAAGCATTGAGTCCATCTCCTATCTGAGAGTGCCTGAGGGTCAACAAGTAAGTGTGAGCTGTGGGCTGAGTATGGAGAGTATGTGGGCATCATGGGAGACTTAGAAAGTCATTTGGAGAAGGAGACAAGTCATTGGTGTAGTCACAAGAGTTGTGGAGGAAGGCAATCAACTAGGGTTTCATCTGGGTCAACCCTGGGTCAACCCTAGGTCAAAGGATTGATTGAAAGGCATTGAGGGCTATTGAAGAGATGTAGGGTTTATCATTTGACATGTAGAAAAGGACATGGTGTTGTGATAAGAAGAAATCAAGAGAAATCAAGGAGAAGAGGAGTTTCTAAATTAGGGTTTCTATGTAAAATCCCCTAGTTTAGGTCAAATTTCCAAGCAAGATAAGTCAAAATGCAAACTTCAAATGGATCCTTGGCCAACATGAAACTTGTAGAGGATCTCAAGACCTTTAATTTGAGTGGTGGAAGACATCAAGGAGATTTATAGAACTCAAGTTATGGTCCTTGCAAGTTACATGTCATCTGAGGTATATGAAATTTTGTCTGTGAAAGTGACTTGACTTCCAAGCAATTTTTACCCCTCAAGGAGATTTCAAATGAATTTCTGGTCAACATAAGAATTGTTCCTCATTGTCTTAGCTTTCTATAATGGTATGGTATGCCTTCATATGATTTGTGGAACTCTACTTATGGTCTTGGCAAGCAAAGGGTATTTTGGTCATCTGAGGATTACAGGTCATTCTTAGCCTATGCCTAAAACTCATATAAGGAAGCTTCAAATTAAAAACTTCCCAACATAAAAGTTGCTCAAAATGCCATTTTAAGTCTATAAAAGAAGTCATGAAAGTTTGGAAATGCATAGAATGAGACTTGACCAAAGTTGGTGAAAATGACCTAAAAAAGGCATATAAGTTGAAAAAGTTGAAATGAAAAATTGGTTTGAGAGATCTACAAATCCAATATGGGTCATCCAATATACCAAATTGATTCCCAACATCATTTTAGAGACATTGGTTCAGCCACATTTTTGAGTTTAGGCTTAAAAATTGGACTTCCTTTGTAAATGTGTTTCTTGCATCATAAGGCAACATGGTAAAACTTAACACAAGGCAAGAAAAAGCTTGGTTTTTCATACATACACTCCTAATATCTCATGAAAGGAGATTTTAACACAAGTTTACAAAGGTGCAAGCATGAGATAAGAGAATTCAAAATACCATCAAATGACAAGTTCATGAAATTTCCACAAGTTTCTAGATCCCTCTAGGACCAATCTAGAAGCTTCTCATTCTGTTAATCATCATCTATATAAGGAAATGAAGCCATTTGTGCATGGGTTGGTGATTCTTTGAGCTTGCAAACCCTACTTTGATTCCTTCACTCCCATTTGCATTTTCTCTTCAAACTCCATTGAAACTTCATCAAACATATTAATTCCTCTTATCATCATCATCTACCATCATCATAGAGTAATTGGCAAAGAAAATTGAGAGGAACTCGTGGCTGGTTTGTGTGATCCAAGTTTTCACTCCAAGTTGCATGAAGAAGGGGATAAGGTGATTCAAGAAGTTTGAGCCACAACCATTGCAAACAGTAGAAAGCACACCATTGGAGGAGCATCTAGAAGCAATTACAAGCATTGGATCCACCTGCAACTACCTCTACCATAGCTGATAAACAGGTTGGTGTTTTCTGTCTTCTCTCTATGATTAGGTATTGTTAGGTTAGATTAGTGGTATAAGATTGTTAGGGTTAGGAAGAGGAACATTTACCCCATCTGTTATGGCCATTAGAGACAATTGGATTAATGATGATGAAACTGTGATGATCAAGAACTCCTGAATTAGGGCAAGAGAATGTTAGATGTTTGGCTCAGAATACTCACCATGACCTGTAGATCGTTCTAGGTTAGTTTGAGTAAGATTGGTGATCATGCACACCAGGTGCAATTCAGTATGTCCAGAACTTCCACCTATCGGGTTTTATTATAGGGCTAGTTTCAGTACAAACTAAGAGCATAGACTTGTAGAGGGGAAGAAATGGAGTGATTTTGGTCTTTACAAGTTTCGTTTTCATGGGGTATTAAGGGAGAATGAGAAGCTCGAAGGTCATGCATGGGACTGGTTTTTCTGAAACCCTAGAGGATGATTGGGGACGATGATGGACGACCGTGGGATCTATCGTTTGACCATGACTTTGAGTCTAATCCAATGGCTGATATTTGAAGTTGGGATACGAGGGAAACGTGGCTGAGAATGAAACACATCATTTCATTAATGGAAACGCGTGGGCTGGGTCCAAACTTCTATCCCCACCCCCCAATTGATGAGCCCAATGGAATGCACATGTTTTTACTGCTATTTGCACCAAAGGTTTCTTCTTTTTCTGGTAATTTCCATTTGATTTTTTGCTGAAGCGCATGGGCCTAGTAACTTTGATATTCACACCCCCCGATCTGGCCCACTTAATAAAAACAACTGAGCGCCTTGCTATTCTCACCTCCTCCCTCTATGTTTCTATATTTCATTTTTTTTATTTCTTTTCATTTTCAGGCATTTTGTAAAAATCATAAGAAAATGAAAAAACCTTATTTTTTAATAATTCTTTTTGCATTAATTTCTTCAAGATGTCTAGAAAATTATAAAAAATAAAAATTGCATTTTATTTTTTATTTGATATTTTTCCCATATTTTCCAAATAAATTCCTATTTTAGGTGTTTCATTTCATACATGAATTTGATAATTTTTGTTCTAATAGTTGCTATAATATTTTTTGTCCATTCTTTTTAGGTTGATTAATAGACATTGTTAGCTTGTACATACATTTTAGCCCATATTTTTAGGACTTAGTTTTAGGTGTTTAGTTTAGGTGTGAATAACATGAACAAAATTAGGGTTTAATTGACAACATAGGTGAATAATTTCATTTCCCTTAGGACTTAGAGATTGAATATTTTAGCTATGGGACTATAGGGACTATGGGTAGTTATTAGATCCCTCAGAAATCACTAGGGTTCCCCTACTGCTATTAGTATATTACTGTATTTGATTGACTGGTATGGTGTGCCCTCTGGGGATTATTGTTTGTTTGCGTGGGTATTGGGATTTGCTTGGGGATTGGGAGAGCTGAAGACTTGTGATGATGAAGCCATTGGAGATCCAGAGCTTGAAGACCAACTTCCAGAGTTGATTCCTGCTAGCAGCTGTTGAGGAGATTAGGGTTTAGGAGCTAGGCAGAGCTCTAGATTAGAAAGCTTGATTCTCAAACATGGAAGGTTTTGACTGCCTTCATTCCTCTCTGTGATACAAAGTCTCTCTAAGACATTCACCCCCTTCCTTGGGAAGGCTTGGTGCTACTGTCTAAGGGATAGAACTCTTGAGAGAAAATGTCTTATGTGTTAGTAGCAGTTGGTTTGCCACCCTTGGTAGTCAACTAATTGCTTAACACCCAATTCACTCTTGTGATTGATCCCTCAGCTTGGAGGATAGGACTTGAAGAAAAGCCACTGTAGACTGAAGATTGATGATCAAGACCTTGCTTGAAGGCTGTGGAGATGGAGATTGATGCTTGCTGAAGCTTGAAGTCAGATGTTGTTTCAGAGCTGCTGATGCTGTTTATTTTTCTGCTGTATCTCATTTCTGATGTATTGATTGGTTTTCCTGACTGTATTGTTTGTTGTTTAACCTGTGGGGTTGAAAGTGAATCCTGTTCACTTTTGCCTATTGTTTTCTAGGTTCGAGGTTGAGTGGGACTCCCTTGCCTCGTTTGTATTGTTGCATCCATGCATTTTACCCCTTTACTGTATATATCTGCTATTGTTTCTGTTTCCGTCTATTCCCTTAGGATCTCTGTTTCTCTCTGCGCAAGAGAGGAGCATGATAGACACTAGGTCTTAACCCATGCATGATAACATTAGGTCAGTCTGATTCCCTTTGCAACCGTAGGTTAGAGTTCTGTCTCTTCTCCCTCAAAACAAACAGAAAAATACAATAAAATTTCAAATACAATAAAAGACACTTCTTCCGTAAAAGAATGTGAACTCATCAAGACGTCATTTTGTCCGCCGGGACTGTTAATCAGAAAACCTTTTTCAGAAGGAATAAAATCAACCAAGACAGACTTGTGTCATACGTGGCCCGAAGTACGTTTGCTCTGATCTTCCATGCAGTGTGGAAGTACGTAGGCATAGGATGCGATTATCCTAGCGAGCAACCTTCCCTTCCTTTCCCGTAGGTAGGCGAACTACGTTGACTCTGATTTCTCGTTCCAGACGGGAATACGTAGGCATAAAGTGCGATACTTTGCCGAGTCATTTTTATTTTAACCCCTTGACCTGTAGAGTAGATAGAATAACAATCCATACCCGAAAACAAGCGTGGATCCTGTCGAGTACGACGGACGTAAGGGGTGCTAATACCTTCCCCTTGCGTAACCGACTCCCGAATCCAGGTTTTGGTTGCGACGACCATACCTTTTCCCGTGTTGTGCGAGGTTTACTCTGAGCGTTCCATTTCCCTCCTGTGGGATAAATAACGCACGGTGGTGACTCTTCTGTTCAGCCGGCGCCGATTTTTGCAGTAGCGACAGCTGGCGACTCTGCTGGGGATCCAACGTCCCCTGGCTGCTAAGGACTGCGATAATTCTTATGCATTTGGGATCCGACGTCCCTTAAGAGAGTAAATCCTAACGCTTGTTTTCCCGTCGAGGATTTTGTATGGATTTATATTTCTGACCGTTATTTTCAGTATTATATATATTGATTATTATTGTTGTATTGGGGTGTGACGGGTGTTCTGACATTGAGTGAGAAGCCGGACCTGGGCTTGAGTGCACCTAGAATTAGAGTAGAGATTAGTTGGCGCCCACTTGCTTTGCTTGCCTTGGTGTCCCGCGAAATCTACACTCAGACGAGGTTCCTCTGGTTGGCCTCCTGCCCCTTCCTTTGGTTGGCGTGGGTTGCTGGTTGGTTGAATTGTCGACTCTGGGGACCGATCATTTGGAAGTTGGCTAAGTGAGGCCTCTTCAGGATTTGATGATGCCACTCCTTCTGGGAATCGTATCATCAACCCTGAAAGTCTGTGACGCCGACGACCGCATAGGATGCCATACCTTTGTCAGTTACTAGGACGTCCACCTGTGAGAGGGTTTGGGGTTATGCAGGTAACTAGACCTTCAGATATCGGTTATTTCTTGATCAGAGATCCTGGGTATTTATGGAGAGTTATGAGGTCTGTCAGAGACCATTTTGAGAGTTCTGAAGACTGGCAGAGACCAGTTCGAGATATGATTTGAGGTCTACCAGAGACCAGTCGGAGAGTTCTGAGGTCTGTCAGAGACCATTGTTGGAGCTTTGTTTTAGGTCTATCTGAGACCAGGGTTTGAGGACTTCTATAGAGTCTATCTGAGACTTCTTGATACGATTCAGGCTATTCAGCTACAACATTTAGTCCCTGTTGCATGATTTTTGCATTGCATCGTTTGCATACTCATCATCATTGCATCCCACTAACGTGTGTCTGTGCTGCAGGTGCATTTGCATTTCCCTAGTTCTAGTGTCCGGATTTCTGAGTGATTGGTCATGGCCAGCTTAAGAAGGACAGTTGCTTACAAATTGCCTACTCCTGATGTTGTTCCCCTGCTTGGGTTGATCTCTCTGGCTGACGAGGATGTTCGTAGGAGTTTCAGAATGAGCTATGGAAGACTATTGAGATTGGTGCGCAAACCCACAGAGACAGAGCTAGATGGGCTGTACGCTTTGATGCAATTCTATGATCCCGCATTGAGATGTTTTACGTTTGCTGATTTCATTATGGGGCCTACCATTGAGGAGTATGTGGAGTTTACTGAGTTACCCGTGCAGAACCAGGTTCCATTCATTCATTCTGGCGCTAAGCCCAAACTAGAGGACTTGGCCAAAGCTTTGCATGTGGATGCTTCTGAACTGTTGACTACTGTTTCCCGTGGAGTGCCGGGCTTCTCGCTCCAGTTCTTGATTGGTAAAGCCCAGGAGTACGCTAAGAACGGGTGCTGGATTGCCTTCAATGCTGTGCTGGCTCTGTGCATTTACGGCATAATATTGTTTCCCAATGTACCGAATTTTGTGGACTTCGATGCCTTCTACTTGTTTGCCGCTGGTAATCCTGTACCGACCTTGCTCGGAGATTTCTACCACTCACTGCATTACAAGAATGAGAAGGGAAGAGGAAAGAATGTTCATTTCTGTGCACCATTGCTGGATATGTGGTTTAAAAGCCACCTTCCCATGAAGGGATCTTTTGTGAAGAGTGCAACCACAGCTAGCTGGTCAGAGCGCCTGATGAGGCTATCTTCCGAAGACGTTGAATGGTTTGATAGAGATCTGCTGGGATCCGAGCTTATCTTCAGTTGTTCTGGTTACCCTAATGTCCCGCTGATAGGAAGGAAAGGGTGCATCAACTACAACCCATCCCTGTTGGTCCGTCAGTTCGGATATGCGCTGAAGAACCCGCCAAAGGAGGAAGAAGTACAGGAATCTCTGTACTTCACCGGTGACGTGAAGGGGGAGTTACTAGCCAAGCTGCAACATGCCTGGACGCGTATTAACCGAAGAGGGAAGCCGTTATTGGGGAAAAATGACTGTCAGGCCTATGCACCTTACAGAGTCTGGATCCAGGAAAGAGCAAGACAGTTGCGGATGCCATTTCCAGATGCACCGGCCCTTGTTCCTATTCCGGTAGCTGAGCCCACTACTGTTTCTAGGGAGGCCTACGAGCAAGTTGTGAAAGAAAAAGAAGCCTTGATGAAGATCAACGAAGGGTTAGAGCAGGAGCTAGCCCAAATACGCAGTGAGAAAAACAAGGTCGTGCATGCTTTCCAACAGCAGATTGAGCTAATGAACAGATTAGGGGCTGAGTTGACTGAGGAGAGGAGGAAGCGCGAACGTCTGGGGCAAGAGTTCAGAGACTCCCATGACATGCTGGAATCCAAAAAGAAAGCACTTGACATCGCTCACCGAGAGATCTCTTCTTGCAATAAGACCTGGAATGCCACGCTCACCAACAATAAGAAGAGGGAAGATAAGTTGAAGCAGCAAATTTCCGACCTCGAAGAGCAGTTGAAGTCCAGCATCAAGAAGTGTGAAGAAGAAGTGATGACCAGGTATAGTCTCCAGAACGCACTAAACAAGGCCATCAAAGGCAGAGATGAAGCTGTGTCTCAGAAGCGTAAACTAGAGGATCGCTTCGGAGAAGGGGCATGGGAAGAAACTGCTGAAGACGTGCAGCGTGTTCTTAAGAAAAGAAACCAACTTGTTGAAGGGCTGCTTGCTCGACCAAGTCATCCGGAGACCAAGAAGTTGCTAGAAGAATACCAGGCTTATGGGAGTGTTTGATCATTTCATGTAGTAACTTGTATGCTTTATTTGCATAGTGCTGACCATCACCAGGATTGTTGGTTGAGGTCATGCCTTCTTGTTGTACTCTCAGTGATATTGTATTCCGGGCTTATTGATTTCTTTGCAATAGATGAGGCTTTCTGTGATTCAACTCCGATCTTTGTATTGCTAACACTGTCACTGCACCGGCACCTTCACACTAGAATCGGGGAATGAATTTCCCTAATGC
Organism: Lathyrus sativus; assembly: GCA_963859935.3. Lineage (NCBI taxonomy): Eukaryota > Viridiplantae > Streptophyta > Magnoliopsida > Fabales > Fabaceae > Lathyrus > Lathyrus sativus. Next base: position 694,261,955 of record OZ012737.1, read on the forward strand.
ACAGACACACATTGCATTGCATTCATATTCATATTGCACTACAGGTAATCTTTGGATGGTGTCTTATTTCCTGCTCTGTACCAGGTACTTTTCAGGATTGCAGATCAACGCCCGCACAGATACTCCACTCGCACCAATTGTCGAAGAATCATGGATCAAATGCAGAATGAGATGCAAGATGTGCGCGAGAAGCTAGCTCTCTTTATGCAGACCATGGAAGCTATTGCAAAAGGTCAGGAGAATTTGCAAGCCATGGTCCAACCTCTGTTGGCCCGAAATGCTGGTCACGGTAACGAGGATCATCAGTCTGTGCGGGTCGATACTGTTCATGGAGATGGCACCCCCACGCCAGTGGCTCCCCCTGTAGTCAATATACCCGCTGCTAATGTCAACAACGCTACCGCTGCGGGGAACGGTAACGTTGGAGTTGGGAACGAGACTGCTGTCCATAACGTTGGGCTTGGTAATATCAACGTGGGTGATAATATGGGAGGCAACGGCTTTGGCAATACTGGATTCGGGTTCAATGATCAGGGATTCGATAATGCTGGGAAATATGGTTTCAATGCTCAAGGCTTTGGGCAAGATGGTTATGGTGTGGCCAATCAGGGTTACGGAGGTTTCGGAAATGGAAACGGCGCTGGGTTAATGGCTTTTGGGCCTGCTGGAGGTGTTCAGGGATACGGCAACAGGGGCCGAGGCCCGGTGATGAATCAAATTAGAGCTGGCCGCAATAATGGATATGATGGGTATGGAGCTGGGGATGGTATGTGGCAAGAAGATCAGCAGGAGGACGCTTTCTTCGGCGGAGGCTTTGAAGGGCCGATGGATAACTCCCAGAAGATCAGAATGCTAGAAGAGCAGATGAGGGGGGTCCTGAACCAAAGTGCTGTGGGCTTAGACATGTCAACAATGGGCCTGGTACCTGGCTTGAGGGTGCCAATCAAATTCAAAGCTCCTACGTTTGATAAGTATAAAGGAGACACCTGTCCGAAAGTGCACGTGCGGGCTTATTACAGAAAGATGTCTGCATACTCAACTGATGAGAGAATGCTAATGCATTTCTTTCAAGATAGTTTGTCAGGCCCTTCCCTAGAGTGGTATATGGGATTGGAGCCAACTAATATCAAGACATGGAAGCAATTGGCAGAGGCATTTGTAACTCACTACAAGTATAACAGCGACTTGGCGCCCAATCGGGTCCAATTGGCAGGGCTGTCGCAGAAGAAGGGTGAGAGCTTTAAAGAGTACGCGCAAAGGTGGCGCGATATGGCTGCCAGGGTCCGCCCTCCCTTAGAAGACAAGGAAATGAATGACATGTTCGTCGGCACAGTCACAAGCTTGTTTCATGACATGTTGTTTCATACATCTCTGGCCAGTTTCTCAGACTTAATTCTGATGGGAGAAAAGATTGAACGTAACATTAAGCAAGGAAAGTTCCAAGTCGAGGAGTCAACTGCATCTGGCAGTAATAGGAAGGCTTTTGGTGGGCGCCGTCAGGGCGAGGCAAGCGCAGTGTTTGGAGGCCGAGGCCGAGGCCAAGGCAGGGGACGAAGCCTATATCATCAGCCGCAGCAGGTGGCGAGTGTTACTATTCCGTATCAGCAACAACCACTTCAACAACAACAACCGTTTCAGCAGCAGCAGCAGCAACAGCCACAGCAGGGTGCGCAGCAGGCTCAGCGAAGATTCCAGGGTGGTAAACCAAGAAGAGTGTTTGAGAAGCCTCCCTCAACGTATGCTGATTTGTTGCAGACATTGTTGGGTTTGAACCTGATAGAGAAGAGGACTCTGGCACCGATAACGGGGACTCCTCCGTATGGTTATGATGCAAGCAGGCACTGTGAGTTTCATTCTGGGGCTCCGGACCACGATATAGAAGGTTGCCATGCCTTTAAGCATGTTGTGCAGGATCTTTTGGACAATAAGACTATCAATTTCGGAACAGCAGGTCCGAATATAGTGCAGAAACCCATGCCTAATCATGGGGCGAACGCCATTCTGACTGAGGAAGGGTTGAATCTGATTATGAATGTCGACGATTTAAGAACGCCGCTGAGCGAGATAAAAAGCAGATTGTTGCAAGGGGGTGTTTATCCAGGATGTGACGAGTATTGCTTAGAATGCTGGACCCTAGCTGGGGGGTATGATGATCTGAAGAAAGGCATCCAGGCTTTAATTGATGGAGGCACATTGCAGTTTGACCGAGCAGCAACTGAAGAGCCTGCAGGGGCGGTAGTAGATGATCAGAGTGATGTGGCCACTGTAACGATTCCTCGAAAGACAATCACTATTGCAGCACCGGTTCAGCGACCGCCAATCACTATTACTAAGGCCGGACCGATCCCGTACGAGAACACGAAAGCAGTCATATGGGTTGGAGGTGTATCGTGACGGGATAAAGATTGATGTTAATAAGCAGCCAGCCGAGACTGTAGATAACGTTGTTGGGTCAGGAGGTATGACAAGGAGTGGTAGGATCTTCATATCGCCTGAGGTGGAGGCCGAAAGACTAGCAAAAGGAAAAGGGAAGATGGTTGAGAATGTCCCAGTGCAAGCAAGCGAAAAAGAAGCGGCATCGAAGGATGTAGAAGAGTTCATGCGCTTAATTCGAAGAAGTGATTATAAGATTGTGGAGCATCTGCAGCAGACGCCGTCAAAGATATCTATACTGTCATTGTTGTTGTGTTCTAAAGCTCACAGAAATGCTTTGTTGAAAGTCCTGGATACTTCCTTCGTACCCCAAGACGTCTCCGTGAATCAGCTGGAAGGAGTGTTGGCACATGTGAATGCAGGCCACAGCTTGGGCTTTACTGACTTCGATTTGACCCCGAAAGGGAGAGATCATAATATGGCGCTGCACATATCTGTTGAGTGTAGAGGATCCGCCATGTCGCATGTATTGGTTGATACCGGATCATCCTTGAATGTGATGCCCAAGAAGGCGATGATGAAGCTGGATGTCAGAGGAATCCTGTGCACGCCCAGTGACTTGGTAGTTAGAGCCTTTGACGGCACGCGAAGAACAGTCTTTGGATCGATAACATTGCCTCTGCAGGTGGGGCCGGAGGTGTTTGCAACGAAATTTTATATCATGGATATACAGCCTGCGTATAGCTGCCTGCTCGGAAGACCCTGGATTCATGGGGCTGGGGCAGTCACGTCTACCCTGCACCAGAAGTTGAAATATATGGTCGGAGACAGCGTAGTCACCGTATGCGGAGAAGAAGACATCCTGGTCAGCCATATGTCGTCATTTAAATATGTGGAGATCGACGGAGAGATCCACGAAACACCTTGCCAGGCATTTGAAGGTTTGCGTATCAAGGACAAAGGTCCCGGGCCGAGCAAAGTGTCAGAGATAGCCGTCTCATCGTATAAAGAAGCCCAAGCTCTGGTGGAGGCAGGAGAAGCAACAGGCTGGGGCAAAGTGCTGGATATTCCTGTGAAGATGGACCGGTTCGGGCTAGGATATCAACCGTCGTCGTCAGCACCTGCTGTGGGGCCACCCTGTTTCAGAGGGCCGATAACCATCTCTACCAGTGGAGTATGTCATGAAACCATCAATGCTGCTTCGGAGTCTGACGAAGGAGACAGCGATTGCGACATGGATGCCTGGATTCAGCCAAGCACGCCAGGACAAGGACTGTGCAACTGGTCTATTCAGGAGCTTGTTCCTGTGACTCTTAAACAGTAATGCTTTGCTTTATTAATTGTTGAATAATCTGATTTCTTGCCCGGGGCATCGTGATTTGCTTAGGGCTGTGTTGTTATGAACATTGCGTGTTAATCATTAAATAAATGGCGTTTTGCATGTGCAAATATTGTAATCTCTGTTTTTCTTGTTTTGTATTTTTCAATAAAATGGCAACGTGGTTATTCGCTGTAGACGCATTTTGAAGCATTTAACCATTCTTTTTGCAGGATAACGTTTTCAGATGCCATCCTTGAACCACCTATGACTCGTCCCGACTTTGAGCATCCGGTATTTCAGGCCGAAGAAGAGGTTGTCGAAGATAGTGACGTTCCTGAAGAACTGTCTTGGTTGGTGAAGCAAGAGGAAAAAATCATTCTGCCTCACGACGAGGTCATCGAAATTATCAATTTGGGGTCGGAAGGGGTTGAGAAGAATATTCGTATCGGGGCCGCACTGCAGAGCGATATCAAGCGAAGACTGGTTGAAATGCTCCGAGAATATAGTGATGTATTCGCTTGGTCTTATGAAGATATGCCAGGGCTCGATACAGATATGGTTGTGCACCGTCTGCCACTGAAAGAAGAATGCCCGCCAGTCAAACAAAAACTTCGCAGAACTCGACCAGATATGGCAGTGAAGATCAAAGAGGAAGTTCAAAAACAGTGGGACGCTGGTTTCCTGGCTGTGACAAAATATCCTTCATGGGTTGCTAACATTGTACCAGTGCCGAAGAAAGATGGCAAGGTTCGGATGTGCGTGGATTATAGAGATTTGAATAAAGCAAGCCCAAAAGACGATTTTCTGCTTCCTCATATTGATGTGCTAGTTGATAATACTGCTCAATACTCCGTATTCTCCTTCATGGATGACTTCTCAGGCTATAATCAGATTAAAATGGCGCCAGAGGATATGGAGAAGACTACTTTCATAACGCCCTGGGGAACATTTTGTTATAAAGTGATGCCCTTTGGTTTGAAAAATGCTGGGGCAACATATCAGCATGCGATGACGACTCTTTTCCATGATATGATGCATAAAGAGATCGAAGTTTATGTTGACGATATGATTGCCAAATCCCAGACGGAGGAGGAGCATCTTGTGAATCTGCTGAAGTTATTTAAAAGGCTTAGGAAGTTCAGGCTGAGACTGAACCCTAACAAATGCACCTTCGGGGTGAGATCGGGTAAACTGCTGGGGTTTATCGTAAGCGAAAAAGGAATAGAGGTTGATCCTGCTAAAATAAAAGCGATACAAGAAATGCCGACGCCTAAAACAGAGAAAGAGGTGCGCGGGTTTCTAGGGAGGTTGAACTACATCGCTCGGTTCATATCTCACCTAACTGCTACGTGTGAACCATTGTTCAAGTTGCTGAAGAAAGATCAAGCTGTAACGTGGAACGAAAATTGTCAAAAGGCGTTCGATAAAATCAAGCAGTATTTGCAGGAGCCTCCTATTTTGATACATCCAGTGGCGGAGAGACCCTTAATTATGTATTTGACGGTTCTTGAGGGGAGTATAGGTTGTGTTCTCGGTCAACATGACGAGACAGGAAGAAAAGAGCATGCAATTTATTACTTGAGTAAGAAATTTACAGATTGTGAATCTCGATACTCAATGTTGGAGAAAACTTGTTGCGCGCTAGCCTGGGCCGCCAAGCGTTTGAGGCAATACATGTTGAATCATACAACCATGCTCATCTCGAAGATGGATCCTATCAAATATGTATTCGAAAAGCAGGCGCTATCAGGAAGAATTGCCCGTTGGCAGATGGTCTTGACTGAATATGACATCCAATATGTCTCGCAAAAGGCTATAAAGGGGAGTGTGCTGTCTGAGTACTTGGCGGAGCAGCCTATTGAAGATTACCAATCGATGAGGTTTGATTTTCCTGACGAGGATATCATGTACCTAAAGATGAAAGATTGCGAAGAGCCGTTGCCAGACGAAGGACCAGAGTTGGGTTCCAAATGGAAGATGATATTTGACGGAGCTGTGAACGCTTACGGTAGCGGAATAGGGGCAGTCATCACTACTCCACACGGGTCGCACATCCCGTTTACTGCCCGATTGACCTTTACAGTTACCAACAATGAAGCTGAGTACGAAGCTTGTATAATGGGGCTTGAAGAAGCCATTGATTTGCGAATCAAACATCTGGACGTATACGGAGACTCAGCTCTGGTGGTGAATCAGATCAAAGGGGAATGGGAGACACGTCAGCCCAACTTGATACATTACATGAATTATGCAAGGAGATTGTTGCCTTTCTTCGACAAAGTCGAATTGCATCACGTACCGCGGGCAGAGAATCAGATGGCTGACGCCCTCGCCACGTTATCTTCCATGTACAAAGTCAACTTCTGGAACGAGGCCCCCAGAATCATTATCTCCCGGCTTGACAGACCAGCTTTCGTATTTGCTATTGACGAGGCATCCGATGACAAACCGTGGTATTTCGATATCCTTAATTTCCTGAAGAGCAGAGAGTATCCGGCTGGAGCATCCAGTCTAGATCAGAAGACTCTCAGGAAATTAGCGGGTAATTTCTATTTGAATCCGGACGGTGTCTTATACAGAAGAAACCACGACTTGGTGCTGTTGCGTTGTGTAGACGAAAGAGAGGCCAAGTTGCTCATGGAGGAAATACACGAAGGTACCTTTGGTACGCATGCTGGTGGGCATGCTATGACGAGAAAGCTGCTGCGGGCAGGTTATTTTTGGCTGACTATGGAAACTGACTGTTTCAAGTTTGCAAGGAAGTGCCACAAGTGCCAAATCTATGCTGATAAGATCCATGTGCCTCCGAGTCCTCTGAATGTGATGTCATCGCCATGGCCATTCTCGATGTGGGGAATCGATATGATTGGAAAGATCGAGCCGACGGCTTCTAACGGGCATCGGTTCATCCTAGTAGCAATCGATTATTTCACCAAGTGGGTGGAAGCGGCGTCATATGCAAACGTAACGAAGCAAGTGGTGGCCAGATTCATCAAGAGAGATATCATTTGCAGATATGGGATTCCCGAGCGGATAATCACGGACAACAGTTCAAACCTGAACAACAAAATGATGAAGGAGCTCTGTCAGAATTTCAAGATCGAACATCACAACTCCTCCCCTTACCGACCCATGATGAATGGCGCTGTCGAGGCGGCCAATAAGAATATCAAGAAGATCGTTCAGAAAATGGTGGTGACCTATAAGGATTGGCATGAGATGCTACCTTTCGCTTTGCACGGTTATCGTACGACGGTACGCACATCAACCGGGGCAACCCCGTTCTTGTTGGTATACGGAATGGAAGCAGTACTACCGTTGGAAGTTGAGATCATTTCTCTGAGGGTACTACGAGACGTCCAACTAGACGAGGCATAATGGGTGAAAGATAGGTTGAACCAGCTGAGTTTAATGGATGAGAAGAGGCTAGCTTCTCTAGCATACGTTCGTTTGTACCAGAGCCGAATGAAGAAAGCGTATGACAAGAAGATACATCCGCGGAGCTTTCAGACGAGCGACCTTGTGCTGAAAAGGATTCTCCCGCCGCAAGCAGATCACAGGGGCAAGTGGACCCCCAACTACGAAGGGCCATACGTTGTCAGAAAAGTATTTTCAGGAGGAGCGTTGTTGTTGTCCACCATGGACGGTGAAGACTTTACGTCGCCTGTGAATTCGGACGCAGTTAAAAAATACTTTGCTTAAAATTGACCCGCTGGACAGAAAAAGAGAGTTTTCAGGCAAAAATGGGGCATCCTGGCGAACCAAAAACAGAATGAAAGGTTCGGGCAAAAGTTAGGGATAAAAGTGAAAAAATGTACACCCGCGAAGTTGAAAACCTACACTGGGCGGCTTCGGCAAAAAAAGGGTATCCCGGTGAACTGAAAACCCGTAAAGGGCGGTTCACGCAAAAGTTAGGGATTTAAGAAGCAAATGATTGCGGTCCGAATTTGATATTGCAGTGAGCATCAATGCGGGAGAATACCTGAGGGGTCGATTATCAGATACAACCTCTTCGGAAGTGTGAATACCGGAAAGCATTAGAGTCGGACGAGTCATAGGAGGATCAGTTCGTGATGTCCATCTGCACCCCGTTGCCGACATGTGTACAAATTTAATTTGTCAAAATATTTAGGCTTCTTGTGCATACTTGTATGTCTGCTTTACGTAGCTTCCTCTTTTCAGGAGTTACATCCCGTGTATAAAACTCCGCCCACTCAGGGGCCCAATCAATAAAATGTGTTATTCAGTACTTGATGCTGGTTCTTTACTGTTTTGTGCATGATAAAACGCCTAAGTTTATTGAAACTAGCATGTGTATAACATCACTGGCCCTTGCCAACGATTGCTAAAGCTTTGAGTTAACTGAAAATAACGTCACTAACCTGAATTGATTTGGTTGCATAGGCTTGTCCTGTCCTGTTTGCGTTGTTGCAGGTTTCATAGCCGTACGAGGAAGATGAGCAAAAGGTTGCAATAACGACAGACTCGACCCCCACGCAGATCATGCAGGTGCCTCCTGAAGAAGGATCGAATTCCCTAGCTAGTCATAGCCTGCCCAGAAGGCATGATCCAACAAAGCCATTCATCCTCAGCAAAGTTTGGCGATTCCAAGGTTATAAGGCTGTATTCAGACAGTGTATCTCGAGCAGAGTTGGTTTAGCCTCAGAAGATTAATGGTTGTGAGCTGTATTCACACAAGTTCACCTTTCCTCGCAGGGTCATTTACTCTCTCCCCAAAGGAGCCAGCGGATTTTCCCTAAGAGAATCGTCCCGTCCCCAGTGGAGTTCTCTTTTCGGCAAGTATTTTCATTCCTCCCAGTGGAATTCGAAGATTAAGACTCTCCCCGGCAGAGTTGGTGTGCCGCATTGGCATTTATTTTGTCAAAATACCGTGTGATATCCGTCCACTTTCCAGCAGAAGTCCAATTATACCAGGCGCATCTGGTATTCTCCAGCAGAATTATATTCCCCAGCAGGGCGTTACTTCAACGAAGTGTTTAGTTCCCCATTTCCTAGCTGAGTCGACTTCACTCTTCCAGCATTTATTTTGCCGGAATAATTCTGTAGCATCTGGCTATCCCCAGCGGAGTTGGCATTATCTTCAGCATTTATTTGGCTGAAGCAGTTCCTGTATCTCAGCAGTTTGAGTCTGCAATTGCATTGGCATATAGTGTCATACTTGCGTTCACCAAATAAAAGCGTAGCATCTCCATGTCGAATGGAGCAGTGCATCATTGTCAAGCGCATGCATTTTGAAACATAAACCAGGATGGCTAACCTTGTGTTTCAAGTATTGTTTCTCTTGTAGGTAGAGAGAGCCCTCGCTCGGGTGAATCAATAAACATTCGAAGTTTCGGCACGAGACATTCAACGAAGTGTCAGCTTTGGCACTACTCCCCACAGAGTCATCAGGATAAGTTTCTCTTTGTCCCCAAGCAGAGTTACTTATTTCCCCGCCAGGGTTTCTTGTTGAAGTTTCTCTAGTCCGACCAGCGGATTTGTTTCTTTCAAAGTTGTTGTTACGTCAGCAGTAAAAGGTTTCATGAACCAGAATTTCAGAGGCTACCGCCGGTTATCAGAACAGGCGTCCGGAAGTTTGGTTTCCAAATATCCTCAGTAGAGTCGGCCTCAAAGTTGCTGTAACGTCAGTGATAAGAAGTTGGCGGACCAATGGAAGGAGGAGTCCTAACGTGGACGGGTTTATTGACAGGTTTTTGTGCTAAGAGAAGTGGGAGTCCGGACGTGGACATTTCCTCAAGTTGACGATGCGTGTTAGTCCTAACGTGGACAGAGTCGAGTTCTCGGTAATGATTGAGTGAGGAGTCCTGACGTGGACAAAGGTTGGTTACTCTTCGTGTTGATATCCTGACATGGACAATTTTATTTCCAGCAGATAGCTTTATTCGTAATGGTGAAATGTGCGTCCTGACGAGGATAAGTTTGTAGTTCGTTGTGATGACAAGATACGAGAGTCCTGACGTGGACAAATTTATCCTTCTTTGTGTTGTTGGCAAAGTATGAGTTCTGACGTGGACGCAGTCGTATTTCCCCAGCAAGTAGAAGACGTGCCAGTCCTACCATGGACAGGTTCTATTATTTCATCAGATGAAGATGTGAGTCCTGACGTGGACAAGTTTTATTTCCCCAGCGGGTCGAAGATGCCTGAGTCCTGACGTGGACAAATCAAGACGAAACATGGTTTCCTTACGTGGAAAAGTTTAGTCCTGACGTGGACGGATCAAAGTTTGATTCCTAACGTGGAAAGATTAGAGTCCTTACACGGACATATCAAGATTGATTCCTGACGTGGAAAGAAAGAGATTATTCCTGACGTGGAAAAGTTTAGTCCTAACGTGGACAGATACAAAGAAGATTTATTCCTTACGTGGAAAGATGGAGTCCTTACGTGGACATATCAGATTCGTTCCTTACGTGGAAAGGTGGGTCCTTACGTGGACGGAATTGGTTTCCTTACGTGGAAAGATTGAGTCCTTACATGGACATATCAAGTCTGAGTCCTTACGTGGGCAGATTGAGTTTGTATTCCTTACGTGGAAGCACGGGTTATTCCTTACGTGGAAAGCTTAGTCCTGACGTGGACAGATTCAGAAAAGAAGTTGGTTTCCTTACGTGGAAAGAGGGCATTCCTTGCGTGGAGGAACGATGTATTCCTTACGTGGAAGAAAAATGTTTCCTTACGTAGAGAAGAGATTGTGTTCCTTACGTGGAAAGGTGGGTCCTTACGTGGACGGAGTTGTATTCCTTACGTGGAAAGAAGAGAAGTTTCCTTACGTGGAAAGATGATGATTCCTAACGTGGAAAGATGCATTCCTAACGTGGAAAGCAGAGGTATTCCTAACGTGGAAAGATTTTATTCCTGGCGTGGAAGAATTTAGTCCTAACGTGGACAGATCTAGACGATGTTTATTCCTGACGTGGAAGAGTTTAGTCCTGACAGAGGCAGATGAGATGATTCCTTACGTGGACGGTGTTATTCCTAACGTGGAAGAGTTTACTCCTAACGTGGACGATTTATTCCTGATGAAATGCAGACAAATACTCCCCAGCACGGTCGCTATTGGATCAATTGGTAGCCATAACAGTCAGATCCAGACAGTGAATGTCGTTCCTCAAGCAGGAGCGCAGTTTATTTCTGCGGTTGGCAAATTCTTGGGTTCTTAGTATTCAACCGTCTCGTACCGCGAATGTCTGAAGGCTCCGGGCTCTTCACCCAATCGGGTCCAAGTCGCTTGAATAGGGGCATCTGTTGCACCCTAAAATTTGCCCAACCTTATTCACTTGGTTTATGTTTCAATATCATTAGCATTTGCATATAGAGTCATGTATTCATCTGCATTGCATAGCATGAGCAAGTCATCCAACAGGGGACCAATCATTATTCTCATCTCTAGAGGCCTATCAAGAGGTTATTATCCTGATTCAATCTCATTCAAGTCATCAGAAAAGAATTTGAAAGTTGGAAAAGTCAGTGGATCAAGCATTGAGTCCATCTCCTATCTGAGAGTGCCTGAGGGTCAACAAGTAAGTGTGAGCTGTGGGCTGAGTATGGAGAGTATGTGGGCATCATGGGAGACTTAGAAAGTCATTTGTAGAAGGAGACAAGTCATTGGTGTAGTCACAAGAGTTGTGGAGGAAGGCAGTCAACTAGGGTTTCATCTGGGTCAACCCTGGGTCAACCCTAGGTCAAAGGATTGATTGAAAGGCATTGAGGGCTATTGAAGAGATGTAGGGTTTATCATTTGACATGTAGAAAAGGACATGGTGTTGTGCTAAGAAGAAATCAAGAGAAATCAAGGAGAAGAGGAGTTTCTAAATTAGGGTTTCTATGTAAAATCCCCTAGTTTAGGTCAAATTTCCAAGCAAGATAAGTCAAAATGAAAACTTCAAATGGATCCTTGGCCAACATGAAACTTGTAGAGGATCTCAAGACCTTTAATTTTAGTGGTGGAAGACATCAAGGAGATTTATAGAACTCAAGTTATGGTCCTTGCAAGTTACATGTCATCTGAGGTATCTGAAATTTTGTCTGTGAAAGTGACTTGACTTCCAAGCAATTTTTACCCCTCAAGGAGATTTCAAATGAATTTCTGGTAAACATAAGAATTGTTCCTCATTGTCTTATATTTCTATAATGGTATTGTATGCCTTCATATGATTTGTGGAACTCTACTAATGGTCTTGGCAAGAAAAGGGTATTTTGGTCATCTGAGGATTACAGGTCATTCTTAGCCTATGCCTAAAACTCATATAAGGAAGCTTCAAATGAAAAACTTCCCAACATCAAAGTTGCTCAAAATGCCATTTTAAGTCTAGAAAAGAAGTCATGAAAGTTTGGAAATGCATAGAATGAGACTTGACCAAAGTTGGTGAAAATGACCTAAAAAAGGCATATAAGTTGAAAAGGTTGAAGTGAAAAATTGGTTTGAGAGATCTACAAATCCAATATGGGTCATCCAATATACCAAATTGATTCCCAACATCATTTTAGAGACATTGGTTCAGCCACATTTTTGAGTTTAGGCTTAAAAATTGGACTTCCTTTGTAAATGTGTTTCTTGCATCATAAGGCAACATGGTAAAACTTAACACAAGGCAAGAAAAAGCTTGGTTTTTCATACATACACTCCTAATATCTCATGAAAGGAGATTTTAACACAAGTTTACAAAGGTGCAAGCATGAGATAAGAGAATTCAAAATACCATCAAATGACAAGTTCATGAAATTTCCACAAGTTTCTAGATCCCTCTAGGACCAATCTAGAAGCTTCTCATTCTGTTAATCATCATCTATATAAGGAAATGAAGCCATTTGTGCATGGGTTGGTGATTCTTTGAGCTTGCAAACCCTACTTTGATTCCTTCACTCCCATTTGCATTTTCTCTTCAAACTCCATTGAAACTTCATCAAACATATTAATTCCTGTTATCATCATCATCCACCATCATCATAGAGTAATTGGCAAAGAAAATTGAGAGGAACTCGTGGATGGTTTGTGTGATCCAAGTTTTCACTCCAAGTTGCATGAAGAAGGGGATAAGGTGATTCAAGAAGTTTGAGCCACAACCATTGCAAACAGTAGAAAGCACACCATTGGAGGAGCATCTAGAAGCAATTACAAGCATTAGATCCACCTGCAACTACCTCTACCATAGCTGATAAACAGGTTGGTGTTTTCTGTCTTCTCTCTATGATTAGGTATTGTTAGGTTAGATTAGTGGTATAAGATTGTTAGGGTTAGGAAGAGGAACATTTACCCCATCTGTTATGGCCATTAGAGACAATTGGATTAATGATGATGAAACTGTGATGATCAAGAACTCCTGAATTAGGGCAAGAGAATGTTAGATGTTTGGCTCAGAATACTCACCATGACCTGTAGATCGTTCTAGGTTAGTTTGAGTAAGATTGGTGATCATGCACACCAGGTGCAATTCAGTATGTCCAGAACTTCCACCTATCGGGTTTTATTATAGGGCTAGTTTCAGTACAAACTAAGAGCATAGACTTGTAGAGGGGAAGAAATGGAGTGATTTTGGTCTTTACAAGTTTCGTTTTCATGGGGTATTAAGGGAGAATGTGAAGCTCGAAGGTCATGCATGGGACTGGTTTTTCTGAAACCCTAGAGGATGATTGGGGACGATGATGGACGACCGTGGGATCTATCGTTTGACCATGACTTTGAGTCTAATCCAATGGCTGATATTTGAAGTTGGGATACGAGGGAAACGTGGCTGAGAACGAAACGCATCGTTTCATTAATGGAAACGCGTGGGCTGGGTCCAAACTTCTATCCCCACCCCCCAATTGATGAGCCCAATGGAATGCACATGTTTTTACTGCTATTTGCACCACATGTTTCTTCTTTTTCTGGTAATTTCCATTTGATTTTTTGCTGAAGCGCATGGGCCTAGTAACTTTGATATTCACACCCCCCGATCTGACCCACTTAATAAAAACAACTGGGCGCCTTGCTATTCTCACCTCCTCCCTCTATGTTTCTATATTTCATTTTTTTTATTTCTTTTCATTTTCAGGCATTTTGTAAAAATCATAAGAAAATGAAAAAACCTTATTTTTTAATGATTCTTTTTGCATTAATTTCTTCAAGATGTCTAGAAAAATATAAAAAATAAAAATTGCATTTTATTTTTTATTTGATATTTTTCCCATATTTTCCAAATAAATGCCTATTTTAGGTGTTTCATTTCATACATGAATTTGATAATTTTTGTTCTAATAGTTGCTATAATATTTTTTGTCCATTCTTTTTAGGTTGATTAATATACATTGTTAGCTTGTACATACATTTTAGCCCATATTTTTAGGACTTAGTTTTAGGTGTTTCGTTTAGGTGTGAATAACATGAACAAAATTAGGGTTTAATTGACAACATAGGTGAATAATTTCATTTCCCTTAGGACTTAGAGATTGAATAGTTTAGCTATGGGACTATAGGGACTATGGGTAGTTATTAGATCCCTCAGAAATCACTAGGGTTCCCCTACTGCTATTAGTATATTACTGTATTTGATTGACTGGTATGGTGTGCCCTCTAGGGATTATTGTTTGTTTGCGTGGGTATTGGGATTTGCTTGGGGATTGGGAGAGCTGAAGACTTGTGATGATGAAGCCATTGGAGATCCAGAGCTTGAAGACCAACTTCCAGAGTTTATTCCTGCTAGCAGCTGTTGAGGAGATTAGGGTTTAGGAGCTAGGCAGAGCTCTAGATTAGAAAGCTTGATTCTCAAACATGGAAGGTTTTGACTGCCTCCATTCCTCTCTGTGATACAAAGTCTCTCTAAGACATTCACCCCCTTCCTTGGGAAGGCTTGGTGCTACTGTCTAAGGGATAGAACTCTTGAGAGAAAATGTCTTATGTGTTAGTAGCAGTTGGTTTGCCACCCTTGGTAGTCAACTAATTGCTTAACACCCAATTCACTCTTGTGATTGATCCCTCAGCTTGGAGGATAGGACTTGAAGAAAAGCCAATGTAGACTGAAGATTGATGATCAAGACCTTGCTTGAAGGCTGTGGAGATGGAGATTGATGCTTGCTGAAGCTTGAAGTCAGATGTTGTTTCAGAGCTGCTGATGCTGTTTATTTTTCTGCTGTATCTCATTTCTGATGTATTGATTAGTTTTCCTGACTGTATTGTTTGCTGTTTAACCTGTGGGGTTGAAAGTGAATCCTGTTCACTTTTGCTTATTGTTTTCTAGGTTCGAGGTTGAGTGGGACTCCCTTGCCTCGTTTGTATTGTTGCATCCATGCATTTTACCGCTTTACTGTATATATCTGCTATTGTTTCTGTTTCCGTCTATTCCCTTAGGATCTCTGTTTCTCTCTGCGCATGAGAGGAGCATGATAGACACTAGGTATTAACCCATGCATGATAACATTAGGTCAGTCTGATTCCCTTCGCAACTGTAGGTTAGAGTTCTGTCTCTTCTCCCTCAAAACAAACAGAAAAATACAATAAAATTTCAAATACAATAAAAGACACTTCTTCCGTAAAAGAATGTGAACTCATCAAGACGTCATTTTGTCCGCCGGGACTGTTAATCAGAAAACCTTTTTTAGAAGGAATAAAATCAACCAAGACAGACTTGTGTCATACGTGGCCCGAACTACGTTTGCTCTGATCTTCCATGCAGTGTGGAAGTACGTAGGCATAGGATGCGATTATCCTAGCGAGCAACCTTCCCCTCCTTTCCCGTAGGTAGGCGAACTACGTTGACTCTGATTTCTCGTTCCAGACGGTAATACGTAGGCATAAAGTGCGATACTTTGCCGAGTCATTTTTCTTTTAACCCCTTGACCTGTAGAGTAGATAGAATAACAATCCATACCCGAAAACAAGCGTGGATCCCGTCGAGTACGACGGACGTAAGGGGTGCTAATACCTTCCCCTTGCGTAACCGACTCCCGAATCCAGGTTTTGGTTGCGACGACCATACCTTTTCCCGTGCTGTGCGAGGTTTACTCTGAGCGTTCCCTTTCCCTCCTGTGGGATAAATAACGCACGGTGGCGACTCTTCTGTTCAGCCGGCGCCGATTTTCGCAATAGCGACACTCTCGTACGGCATGGGTCCAGGTACAGTAATGGTAACCGAAGTTGGCCTAGCAGGCGCTGAAATATTGATAGTCTAGTATGGAATGGAAATCGTGGCAACTTCATTTCCGTCATTACTCACTTTATTCTCGACATCTTCTTTCACGACTTTATCAAATTGAAAATAACCCTCATCAATCATTCTCTGAATACCCTTCTTCAAAAGATCATAACCTTCAGGCCACGCTTCACACTCTGAGCAGTCAGCAGAACAACCAGGAAACACCCCCTTCTTCAACAAACAAGCCTTCACGAAACCCAATGGAGTCTTCAAATCCTTAACATCAGTTATCATATTCAACTTCTCCCCCTCAATAATGGCATTGGCTCCTGCCACACCATGATTCAGCATCAGGTTTTGAGTCACATTAGGCCCATCGTTGGTGAAATTGATAGCTTTAGAATCAAGCAAGTCCTGTACTTTATGCTTGAAAGCTTTGCACTGATCAATATCGTGCCCTGGAGCACCCGAATAAAACTCGCATCTAGTGTTCGCATCGTACCCAGCAGGTGGCGGACCAGTGAGAGGAGCTAAGATCCTCTTCTGAACCAACTGTAACTGCAGCAACCGTTGTAATAACTGAGAATACGGTATCGGAGGATTCGCAAACTGCCTATTCGTCGTTTTGTGTCTGGCAGCATAAAGTCGTTGAACATTGGCATGCTGATGAGCTACAGTCAGGATGTCCAATGTAGCGACTTGTTGATGATAACGGGACTGAGCTCTACCTTTACCCTTGTGAGAAATAGCATTTGCATCTC
The DNA here is from genome assembly GCA_963859935.3 of Lathyrus sativus. Classification (NCBI taxonomy): domain Eukaryota; kingdom Viridiplantae; phylum Streptophyta; class Magnoliopsida; order Fabales; family Fabaceae; genus Lathyrus; species Lathyrus sativus. Next base: position 694,278,542 of record OZ012737.1, read on the forward strand.
CCTCCCTTCTTTTGGGGTTTGCAGAATATGGCTTCTTCGTTCCTCCCGACGAGGATTCTCCACCATTCGAAATCTTACCAGACTTGATTCCGCTCTCCAATCTCTCGCCAGCGATTACTAGATCAGAAAACCCTGCAGACATGCATCCTATCAACTTCTCAAAATACACACCAGGTAACGAAGCCATGAACAAGTCGACCAAATCCCTTTCAACCAAAGGAGGTTGCACCCTTGCAGCCAGATCCTGCCACCTTTGGGCGTATTCCTTGAAACTCTCAGTATTTTTCTGCGACAAACTCTGCAGTTGTACCCGATTTGGTGCCAGGTCACTATTATATTAATAATGACACTCAAAAGCCTCAGCCAATTCTTTCCAGCTACGAATATGAGTTCTTTCAAGCCCCATATACCATTCCAAAGAAGCCCCTTGTTGCACCCCAAAATTTGCTCAACCTTTTCTTAACTTGGTTGATGTTTCATTTTGTTCTAGCATTTGCATTGTATAGCATATTTCATTTTATAGGGGATCAAGAGGTTGTGAATAGCAAGAGAAGTCTTCTCAGAGTGTTGAGCCTAAGAAAGGGGTGTTACTCAAGTTTGAATGGTCATCAGGTCATCTAGAAGTGGTCAGGGTTCTTTGAAAGAATGAATGGATGTATGTGGGTCAACTCCTAACTTGGAGGCCAGTTGAAGAGCATCAGAGGATTGTGAATGCATGATTATGGGTATAAGATGTTGAGAGAGCTCATTGAGTTCTTTGAGATCCATTTGGAGCTTATTCAAGTTGTTGTGTGAAGTGGAACAAGCCACAGTCAAGAATGTTGCACCTAGGGTTTTCATCTAGTAAATCCTCAATTAACTTTGAAATTGAATGAGGTTACAACTCAATTCCAAGTCTCTATGGTCATGGGATGTTGTGATGTCTAATATATCATTTCAAGATCAATTCATCAAGGATCAAGAGTGTGAGAAGTTACTAAATTAGGGTTCTCAGTGTAAAATCCCCTATTTAGTCCCCAACTTTAGGACCACCTATCTCAAGATACAAGTCTCATCTCACCTTTTGACCAATATGAAAGTTGTAGAGCATGTTCTTAGCTTTCTTTTGAGTACTAGAAGTCCTTGATTGTATTTATAGAATTCAAGTTATGATGCAGACAAGTTACAGGTCCTCAGAGGAATGTGATTTTGGTCAACAAAAGTCAACCAACATCCAAGCCATTTTTCACCTAGAAGGATTTTTCTCCTCAGCTTTTGGCCAACATGAAAGTTGTAGATCATGGTCTTAGATTTCCAAAGAGTACTAGAAGTCTTTCATCTGATTTGTAGAACTCAAGTTATGAGGCTTGCAAGTCAGGGGTATTTTGGGAAAGTGAGATTATAGGTCATAAAGTTATAGGTCCATTTCACCAACTTGCACACTTCAAATGAAAATATTTTCAACATGAAACTTGCTCCAAATAGGGCTATTTGCATTACTAAATCATATCTTGTCATGGTTGGAGCTTGGAGTGATGAATTGGTGTTTGAATTTTTCATGAAGGAAGCTTAAAATGTGAAAATTGGAATTAATTCATTTGAGATCATTTTGAACCAATTCTATGCATTTTTTGAGTGTAAATGATGTTCCAAATACAATGCCAAGTTTAATTTTGTAATTTGAGGTCATTTGGTTGGTTATTTCCATGGTTTCTTCACCATGAAGTAACAAATGGGAAATCCACCATAAAATCAAAACAAGGACCAATTGCTGGCCCTTTGATCAACTTAGGCCATGTGCAAATGATTTGGAGCAAATTTGAGGTTGGTGCAGTGGATAGAACACGAGTATGGCAAGCAAAAAAGTGAAGAAAAATTGAATTGGCAATTGGGCTTTAGGGCATGAAATAAGGCTCCATTTACATCTGAACCCAACACATATAAGGTTAGAAAACTTCCCAAACCCTCAGAGCTCGAATTGGTGGTGGAATGGCAAAAATAGCAACTTGAAAAAGCAAGAGAAAAGTGAAATTCGGTTTTGGAGATTTGGCCATTATCAAGTGAAATTGAGCATACCAAGAGCTTTATTCAAGTGTTTGGAACGATTCTGGGTGATTTGCTTGAAGGTTCAGCCAAAGACAAGACTCAATGGAGGTTCTCCACTAGGTAATTTTGAAATCACCATATCTCTCTATTTATGCCTTGATTCTGTGCCATTTTTGCATATTTGAGACATAGGAATCATGTAGACCATTAATAAGTAAAACGAACTGGCATTTGAGTTGATTTTTGTTTGGAGCACAAAACTTCTTGTTTGCATTTTGGCTTGTTCTTGAGTTTTTAGAGTAAATGGACTATGGATTTGAACTCTACATGAAGTGTAGATGAATTCTGGACACTTTGGTTGGTTGATTTTGAGTTTTACAATTTGTGCACATTTTATATTTTTCTTCGATTTGCTCTGTGTGTTGCTCAAACATGAAAACCAAGGTTGGATTTGAGTTCCTCGTGACGAGAGGATGAATTTGGACTTTTAGTTTGTCATTTTTGGTGAAGTTTTGATAACTCTGTTTTGGTTGCTACTGTTCACGGTGGATGTTAGCCCGGAGAAGATGATAGGAAGGGATCTCCGGCCACCCTCTGATTTCCATGGTTTTGTTGACTTCTCGTTGGAGAAGATGATCCACACACCACACGATTGGTTTACTTTTCTGTTTAACATTCATGATTAAGACACACGCGACACCTCCTTTGACTACACACACTCAATCACGTTTAAATTATTCATTAATGCGCTGACACGTTTTTATCCACTTGATTTGATTACTAGTAAATCATACAGTCTTGATTGCAATCCACGCTGGTCCTTCTGTTGACCAGCCTTAGTGGATCATTGTTTGAAACCCTGATTTTGTTTGGGTGCCTTGGGCCTCAGCTGCTAATGGCACCCCCTCTTGGCCCAATCTCATTTTTAACTATTTTTCTTTTGCTTTTTGCACCGGTTGTTTATTTATTTTATTTTCATTTTCATTTTATTTTTGTTTATTTTCTGTTTACATTTAAATCATTTTTAATTACTTCCAATCATCCAAAAAAGTCACAAAAATATTTTTTAAACACTTTGAGGTGTCTTCTTATTTTAGAAAATTTTTATTTTATTTTTTGATTTATTTTTCAATTAAAATTGGATTTAAATATTGGAAGTGTATTAAATGACTTAAATTGTGACATTGTTTGATCTTTTATTTGTTTCTCTCATTTCCTTTGGGTCCAATGACTAAAATTAAATCCTCATATCCATGATGAGTTGGTTAAATTTTGAGGACCATTTTGCCCCTGGTTGGTTGACTTTAGGGTTGACTTTGGTGGCTTTTCTTTTGACCCTCGATTCCCCCATTTCAAAGTGGTACATCTTGAATATTATTTTCTTTTGATGGTGCTTTGAGGGGATATTTTCTTTGAGATTTTGGCTTCTGTTTGCCAACTTGTTTAGCTTCTTGTGCATTTTATTTGGTAATTTTTGAACCATTTTCCTAATTTTGAGGTAACTTGCAAGTCAAGTTACCTCTAAGGGAGGTTCACACATGCACCTTGACCTAGTTTGACTTGGATATGACATTTTTGGATCCTTTGAGCTCTCAATGCCTTTTGTTTCATGTTGCTATCATGTTAAGGATGATGTTTGTTCAATTTTAGGTCATGATATGGTTTCTTCCTTGTTCATTTGTTTGTGTTCTTTTGAGCTTTCAAGTAGGGTTTCATTGTGTAGTTTGCTTGCATTTATTTGTGTTCTAGCTTGCATTTCCTTTTGTTATGATTTGCTTTTGCTTTTGAGCTTTCCTCTTCATCTTTACCTTCTGTCTAATGACCTTGGAGTGTCATTTAAGGTGGCTTGGTCCCTCCTTTGGAGGTATTTGAAGCATACCTAAAATGATGAATCCTTGAGGACATTTTTGGTGCATCTTTGTGTGGTTTGGTTGGTTTCTTCTTGTGCACTTCTTTTTCTTTTCTTTTCTTGAATTTCCATATGCATACTTGGTTGAGATGAGCTTGTGGAGGCTACTTCCCCACACTATTTTCCTCTCACTTTCATTCTACTTGTGCACTTAATGTGTACATTCTTTCATTTACATGTTTCTTTTGTTGTTTCTTCTTCTTCTCTTGTCTTTCTTCCCTTAGGGTTTCTAATCTCTCTTGTTCAAGAGAGGTTATGATAGACATTAGGATTCTAAACATGCATGATAACATTAGGTAGCTCCCTTCTAAACTCAACTTTAAGTCCACTTTGCATGATAACTTTTAGGATTGATTAGTTTCCCATTAGTGTCCTTTCTTCTCTTCTCATCTTTAAACACTCATAAGACATCTAATAAAGAATGACAAGTATGGCATGCTACGAGCCTTAAGCTACTTGAGAAATAGTGATTGAGGGGCATCCTCTCAATGACCTAGAGTGTTTAGTGTACACCCTTTGGATGATATACGACGCATTCGCTCTTAGGTCATAGTCTCTAATGCGACATGAGTTACAAATCAAGTTCAAAACATTTCTTCTCTAAAAAACAAAAAAGCACTTCAAACCTTTTTCATCTTTCGGGATCTTAATCAGAAAAATCTTTTCAGATAAAAGAGTTTCGTTAAATTTTAGTTCTACCGCAAACGGTAACGCCTAAGTCTCCAATGGTCGAGCTGCATACACCAATTGTTAGAACTACTTGTTAACCCTACTCGGGCCTAAAAAACTTTTGAACCAACCTGTGGTCCTTTTAGCCCGAACTACGTTTACTCTGATCTTTCATACCAGATGAAAGCACGTAGGAACAAGACGCAATGTCTTGGCGAGCAACCTTCCCCCCTTCTTTACCCTTAGTTAGATGAACTACGTTAACTCTGACTTTCCCATTGCACAAGGGAGTACGTAGGCACAGAGCGGCGATGCTCTGATGAGTCAGTCCTTTTTTCTTTTTCTTTTGTCCATAAGCCTTTAGCATATATAGTTTACACCCCTTTTTAGATAGACAAAATATGCGTGGATCCCGTCGAGTACGATGAACGTGAGGGGTGCTAATACCTTCCCCTTGCGTAACCGACTCCTGAATCCAGACATGGTTGCGATGACCTTGTTTTTCCCTTTTCCGTCAGGTTTTTCCGATTTTTTCCTTTCCCTCTCTTTGGGATAAATAACGAAAGTGGCGACTCTTCTGTTTTTCCGCTGGTTATTTTTTCGCAGTAGGGATAGTTGGCGACTCTGTTGGGGACAAAAATATCGCCTATGCAAGTCAATCCTAGCGCTTGTCTGTTTTTCTTTGGGTGTTGTATATATGTGCTTTATTTACTTTCGCATTTTATTTTCCCGCATTCATTTTCTGCATCATATGTCATTACTGTTGTGCTGTGGGGAGGGAAGTTCCATTGAGTGATAAGCCAGACCCAGGCTTGAGTATACAACTAGCTTTAGTAGTGGAAAGTAGCGGTGGATGTGCTTTCTTTGCTCGTACTAGTTCACCATGAAATTCGCGCTCGGACGATATTCTCTTTGACAACTTTCTTTCTGGCCCTTTGGGCTCGAAGGAATTTTGGATCTGAGGGTGGTCGACTCTGGGGACCGATCATATGTGAGTTAGTTAAGTGAGGCCTCTTCAGAAGACGATGATGCCAAACCAGAAATGGTGAACGTATCATCATTTCTTGAAAGTCTATGACGCTGACAAATGCATAGGATGCCGAACCTTATCAGAGGTGTCGCTACTGCGAAAATCGGCGCCGACTATGACAGAAGAGTCGCCACCGTGCGTTATTTATCCCAAAAGAGGGAAAGGAAACGCTCAGAGAAAACCTAACGCAAAGAGGGAAAGGAATGGTCATCGCAACCAAATCCTGGATTCGGGAGTTGGTTACGCAAGGGGAAGGTATTAGCACCTCTCACGTCCGTCGTACTCGACGGGATCCATGCTTGTTTTCTATCTAAGGGTATGTTTATCTATCTACTCTAAAGGTTTGGTCTAAAAAGAAAAGAAAATGACTCGGCAAAGTATCGCACTTTATGCCTACGTATTCCCGTCTGGAACGAGAAATCAGAGTCAACGTAGTTCGCCTAACTACAGGTTAAGGGGGAAGGTTGCTCGCCGAGATGTCGCATCTCGTGCCTACATACTTTCATACGGCATGAAAGATCAGAGCAAACGTAGTTCGGGCTACGGAAGACACAAGTTTGTCTAACAATTTTTTATCTCCTTAAGAAAGGGTTTTCCTGATTAAAGGTCCAAGAGGACAAAAACAGAGTTTGAATGTTTGTTTGAGTCTTTTACGAAAGAACTGTTTTTTAGGTTGTTTGCAATCTCAGTCGCACTAGAGACTATGACCCAGGAGTGAACGCTTCGTATGTCACCCAAGGGGTACCACACTAACATCCAGATTACTGGAGAGAGACCCTCCACCAACCTTTTTCCAGATAGCTTAAGGCTCGTAACGTACGACTTCAATTAACCTTATTACTGTGTTTTTGAATTGTTTAAAGATGAGAAGAGAAAGACACCCTAAAACTATGGTTAAAAGGGAATCTACCTACAGTTATCATGCATGGGTCAAAACCTAATGTCTGTCATAATTCCCTCTTGCACAGAGGAAATCAGAGATCCTAGGGGAAATAGCAAAAGAAAGCAAGCAGTAAACAGTAAACAGTAAAATGCATGCTATGCAACAGTACAAGCGAGGCAAGGGAGTCCGGCTCAACCTCAAACCTAAGAAAACAACAGGCAAGAGGAGACAAGCTCCACCTCAAACCTAGAGGTAATCAACACAAGCAAATAGACAATACAACAAAATAAAAGAAGCAGAGAAAGCAGCCCAAGCACAACAACAGTCTTCAGTAGACAACAACTTCAATACTCAACAGCAGCAGCTCTAAACAGCAAATCTTCTTGACAGCAAAGTTGACAGCAAAAGGCTTCATCCTCAAGCTAGCTTCTATCTTCAAGCTTCATAAAACTTCATCTTCAAGCTCTAGCAAGCATCCTCCAAGCAAAGGATTAATCACTAAGATCAAGGTTGCAATGTTGAGAACCAAATGAAAACCAAAGGAAATCATCAAGTACCAACATTGAAATGGAAGAGCATCCTCAAAGTTCTACTCAACTATGGGCATACCACACATCCCTCCAAAGGAGAGATGGAGTTTCCCTAAGAGGACTTTACATCATTGGATAGAATAGAAGCACACAATGCATTCTATGTTTGATGAAAGAATCAAAACTAGTTCTAATGGCTCTTCCTAAAATCCTAATTTCCTAAGCTCCTAAAACAACTCCTAAAAGAAAAGGAAACTTCAACTCCAAGCTCCAATCTTCAAGCCACAGCAGCTACACCAAGTCCAGAAGACCTCTCAAAAAGGAAACCAAGCAAATCCAGCTCCAAAGTCACCAACAAGACCAAGCAAGCAAAGGCACACAAAATAGAACACCACAAGCACAAGCAACTTGCAAAATACAACTAAAATAGAAAACAAAGTTGTAAAATTCTAATAAAGTTCCTAGGGGAACATACATGTTTGAACAGCCTAGGGTTAACATATTAAAGCCTAATTCAACTTCTAAGTCACCTAAATAATTTCTAAATTGAAGGGTATCAAGGTGATCCACAATTTTGGGAAGGCTCTAATCTCAACACCTAAAACAGAACCTAAAGTTGTTCTAAAATTCCAACAAAAATTCTAAGGGAACATGAATATCTACCCTAAAACATACTAAAAAATCAAAGCCAAATTCATCACCAATTGGAAGAACAAAATTCAACAAAACAGATGGTCAAATATGCAAAATTAAAAGAATTAAACAAAATAAGAAAAATCAAATAAAAATGAAAAATGCATGAAAATGCATTTTATTGATTTCAGAAAATCAAAAATTCTCTCAAGATCATGGAGATATTTTTGAAATAATTTTTGGATCAAAATTGAATTTATTGTGATTTTTTGAATCAATAAAGCATTTAAAATAAACAAAATCAAATAAAAGAAATAATAAAACTGAAATAAAACCACATCGCGTGGATCAATTGACTGAGTATGCAGATCTAAGGTCATTGAGCGTGTCCACGCAGGCATCCCAGTCACACGCTGACTGGAATTAATGAAACGCATCATTTTGGTTGAGAGGCAAATCCTCAAATCAAATGTGAGCCCTCAGATGCTCCTACTAAGTCCAACTTTCAAACTCATCCAATGGCTATGAACTCATCTTCAACCTTGAGCTCAGGCGAGGGGGGAACAACTCCGGTGACTCTCACAGTGGAAACAACCGTCTTCTCCGGTGATATGGTGGTTTCAGGTGATCAAACATCAACAATCCTTACATCAATCTTTCCAGAATTTCACGTAGATTCTAAATATCATACTCATTTTCTCTAGATCAGGCTAGGTTTTCAAATCCGATTCAAAGTTCAAATGACACTCCAACATTGATCATCACCAAACTCTAATCTAATTGCACATAAATGTTCACCACACTTCCTAGTTCATCATGATCCTTCCAAATCATATCAATTCCTTAAGATCAAGCTAAACCGTGCCTCAACAGAAATTACACATCACCTAAGTTTATCTCTAATTGTCCAAAATTCTGTCCAGAAACGATCTACTCCTTAACTAGATCCTAACCACATATGCAAATTGATCTACATCTTCCTACAATGGTGAGAAATTTGAAGGTTACATACCTGATGTAGATCCACTAACAGATGTAGTTAGAGCACGATTCAACCTTCAAAACTCTCCAGAATCGTTCAAGGATGCAAGAGAAAGATGTTGTAAGCTTCAATTTGATCTGAAATGGCTTGGAACTCAAAACCCGATTTGTACTTGCTTGCTTGATAATGAAGTTGCTATCTCTGCTTCAGCCATGAAAACTGCACCAAAATGATTCTGAAATCATCAAAGAACTTAAATAGAACATGTCTATGGGCTTTAGAAACTCAACTGAGGCCCAATCCAGCCAATCCAATTTTCTGTTTTTCTCTTCACATGTGCAATGTAACAGTCACGAATTGGCCATGAAAATTGATCTAGAAGCTTCCCTTCCAACTGCACATTACCTTGTGAATGTATTCAGACCAAAAAGAGTGCTTGAAATGCCTTGGTGAGTATTTTGGATGTGTGACTTACAAATGAAGAAACCAAATGACAACTCATGAAACTTGGCCTAAACTCAAAATTCTGGTAATGCCAAAGTGCTTAGAATTCAATTTCCATTCAAAAAATGTAGTTACTTGACATGTTTTGGTCCTTTATCTCAAAAAATCAATTTTCCCTCCTTAATCCATTTGAAAATCTTTCTTATTTAAACCATTTCAAACCAAGTCTTGCTATGAGCCCAATCAATCCATCATGACCTCTTGTCTAGCCTAAAAACCCCATTTTGAACAACTTTCATGTTGAACAAAAATCCATTTGACAAGTGCAAGTTGGAGATTTTGACCTATGATTGAAAATGACCTATAATCTCACTTTCCCAAAATACCCCTGACTTGTAAACCTCATAACTTGAGTTCTACAAATCAGATGGAAGACTTCTAGTAAAATTTAGAAATCTAATACCATGAGGAACAAATTACACGTTGGCCAAAAGTTCAGGTGAAACCTCCTTCTAGGTCAAAAATAGCTTTGAAGTCAGATGGTTTTCACAGACAAATTTTAGAGGCATATGAGGACTTGTAACTTGTCTGGGTCATAACTTGAGTTCTATAAATCCCCTTGAGAACTTATAGTACTCAAATTAAAGGTATTGATATTCTCTACAAGTTTCATGTTGGCCAAAGATCCATTTAAAACTTGTATCTTGACTTATGTGGTCCTGAAGTTAGGCACTAAATAAGGAATTTTGCACTGAAACCCTAATTTAGCAACTTCCCACACTCTTGATTCTTCTTGATTTGATCTTGGCACAACACCACAAATGTCTCATCATATCATTTCATGAACTCCATGACCTAAAAGTAGGCTTTGATACTCTTCAATTGCTCAGTTGACCTAGAATTGATCCAGATGAAACCCTAATTGCTTGCACTTCAACTGTAGCTCTTACATTTGACACAATGACTTGATTAAACTCTCCCATGGCCCCCTAGGAATTCTATGAGCTCCATACACATCCTCTTCTCACATTCAACACTTCACAACCCTCTGATGGTCTTCAGTTGATCCTCAAGTTAGGAGAAGATTCACACTCAAACATCTAAACCCTTAGGCCCTCAACTCACCTCCTGATGACTTTGACAACTTCTCAATCTTGAATGAGATCTCTTGCTAGGCTTCTCTTGATAAGAATCACACTTGATCCCCTGCTATATGAATGATACCATGATATGCAAATGATATAACTATGCAAATGTTAATGCAATGAAACATAAACCAGGTAAGAAAAGGTTTTGCAAATTTTGGGGTGCAACAAGAGGATAGGTCGACACCTGTGAGAGGGATTGGGTTATGCAGAAAACTTTGGCTTTCAGAATACCCGGTTCTTTACAGTGTGAATCTGTTTATCAGTGGGTCCTATTGTCACTACTTTGTTCTTACTAAGGCGAAGCGCTGGTTCTTCTCGACCAATAGCACGGCAGTCTTGATCCCTTGTTTGCATTTGCATTTTCATTTTCATCTGCATTTCATTAACATGTATTTGTGTTGCAGGTGCATATTTCTCCTCCGATTCTAGTGATCTTATTCCTTCATTGCTGATATGAAGTCCTTGAAGAGAACAGTGGCTTACAAGCTTCCAACTCCAGATGTTAGATCTTTGCTGAGTTTGATTTCCCTGGCTGGTGGGAAGGTGATGGAGGATTTCAGGTAGTCTTATGGGAGATTATTGAGATGGGTCTGCAAGCCTTCAGCACACGAGGTGGATGGCCTTTATGCCTTTCTGCAGTCCTACGATCCACAATTGAGGTGCTTTTTTTTCCTTACTACATTCTGGCGCCTACATTGGAGGAGTACTCAGTATTGTTGGATGTGCCCGTTCTTAGTCAGATGCCATTTGTTCATATTGACGCTAAGCCTGATCTAGCTAAGCTAGCTGCCATAGTACATGTGGATGCTTCAGAGTTAAAGGGGGGGTCTGGCAGAGTGGAATGAAGTGCATGGTTTTCCTAGTTGACAAGGCTCGGCAGTTTGCTAAGGATGGTTGTTGGATTGCATTTAACGTTGTTCTTGCTCTTTGTATATATGGAATTGTATTGTTTCCAAACCTCCCTGATTTTGTGGATTTGGATGCATTTCATATCCTGGCTTCAAGAAACTTAGTGCCTACTCTTCTTGGAGATGTTTATCATTCTATGCATTACAAGAATGAGAAACGAAGGGGAAAGAATGTGGCTTGCTGTGTTCCTCTATTGTACGCTTGGTTTGCTAGTCATATGCCCAAGACAAATCCATTTGTGGCTACTGCTAATACTTCAAAATGGTCGGAGAGGTTGATGGGATTATTTGCAGAGAATATTGTTTAGTTTGACCGAGACATGCTTGGTACAAATATTGTTTATAGTCGGAAGGAAATATTGCATCAACTATAACCCTTCTTTATTGGTCAGACAGTTTGGGTACGCTTTGAGGGAGCCTCCTAGAGAAGAGGAGATACAGGAATCTCTGTATCTTACTGGTTAATTGGAGGGTGAGGATCTGGGCAGACTTGAGCATGCATGGAATAACATTCGTCGGAAAGGGAAGTTAGCTTTGGGGAAGAGTAACAGCCGAGCGTATGACCCTTACTTGACTTGGATTCATGATAGGACTGCGAAGTTCTTGATGCCATTTCCTGCAGTTGCACCTCTGTATCCTCTCATGATAGAGGAACCTACTACTGTAGATATCCAGAAATACAATCAGGTATTGTTGGAGAAGGAAGAGCTAAAGAAAGCAAATGAAGAATTGGAGAGAGAGATTATCCAGCTTCGAAGCGAGAAGATTGATGCTGTCAATTCTTTCAAGAGACAAACCGAGCTTGTTAACAAACTGGGTACGGATCTGACTAAAGAGACTAGCGATAGAGAGCGCACAGGCTGAGATTTGAACAGTGTCCACAGTGTTCTTACTACTAAGAATGAAGAGTTGGATAAGGCTTACTTGAGAATCTCCAAGTTTGAATCAATATGGAATGCCACACTCACTAACAATAAGGAGTGCGAAGATAGGTTAAAACTTCAGATCAACAAGTTGAAGGCGCAGCTTAATGCCAAAGATGGGGAGATTGCAGCAGAAGCATCACTTAGACGAGACAGTGAGTACAGGTTGAATGAAGCGATCGCGAACTTGAAGGATCTCAGGTTGAGAGTTGACTCCAAGAGACGCAGGCTTGAGGCATGTTTCGGGGAAGAAGCTCTGGAAGACCATGTTGATAGCCTACAACGTACTGTTAGCCAGCAAGATTTGCTTATTCAGGGACTACTTGCTAGGCCGGATCATCCTGAGACGCTGAAGCTGTTAGAGGATTTCCGATCTCGTCATCCTGCTTGACCATCTTGTTTATTTCTGTTGTAGTTTTTGCTGTTTATTTGTTGTATTGACCATCACCAGGCTTGTTGGTTGAGGTCTTTTCCTTATTTGTACTCAATTGTAGCTTGTATATTTCCTATTGGCCTTTGATGTATATACGAGGGGTTGGCGTTCTATGCTTGTCCGTAGGGTTCTCAGTTGTTCTGTTTTTCCTGAAAACTAGAATCGGGGGGAGGGGGGTTTCCCTGTTGCATAAATACATGTCTGCATTTTAGCATGTTTCTCGCATTTGCAGGTGCATCGGAACTGTTAACCTTATCTTGTTTCTTGTTCTCCACTAGTGTGTTTCAGGATTGCAGATCAGATAACTCACCGGTACGGTACCAGAAAAGGCTGATGGATCAGATGCAGGCAGAAATGCAAGAGATGAGAGATCGGATGGCACAGTTGATGGAGGTCATGCAAGGGGTTGCTAGTGGCCAGGCGCAACTTCAGACTTTAGTGCAACCTCTGATTGCATGTGTTGACGGTGATGGTGTGTTACACGGTGGGATTTCTGCTAACCCTTCCCACGTTGAGACTCCCCGAGTTAACAACTTTGTACCTATCCCTAATGTCGGAGGGAATGGTAATGCTGGGAATGTCGGAGGAAATGGTAATGATGGTAACATTGGAGGGATTGGAAATGTCTTCGGAAACATGGGAAATATTGGTATTGGTGCTGGAGAAGGCGAGTATGCTGGTAACAATGATGGTTTTTATGACCATGGAGATGATTGTACCATTCATGGAAATCTGTGTTATCCTCGGATTGAGGGTCAGCAAGGGGATGTTTTCTCAATGAGAGACTTCAAGCCTAAAATGTCAGCTGAAGCAAGCATAAGATTTAAGCTTTTAGAAGACAAGATGAAAAGCTATGAAAACCAGAATTCCATGGGTTTAGATATGGCCAATTTGGGTTTGATTCCTGATTTAAGGGTGCCTCACAAATTCAAAGTGCCTGACTTTGATAAGTACAAAGGCACCACTTGCCCAAGGGTTCACCTGCGCTCGTACTATAGAAAGATGTCCGCGTACTCGGACGATGAAAACCTCTTGATGCACGTCTTCCAGGACAGCTTGTCTGGTCCTTCTTTGGAGTGGTACATGGGGCTGGAGCCCACTAACGTCCGCAGCTGAAAAGACCTAGCCGAAGCTTTTGTAAGGCACTATCAGTACAACAGTGACCTTGCACCAAATAGAGTCCAGCTGCAGAATCTTTCCCAAAAGAATAATGAATGCTTTAAAGAATACGCCCAGAGGTGGCGAGAGCTTGCTGCTAGAGTGCAGCCTCCCATGGTAGAGCGTGAGCTCATTGACATGTTTGTTGCTACTTTACCGGGAGTATACTATGAAAAACTGATCAGCAGTATGTCGGGAAGTTTTTCAGATTTGATAATCACCGGTGAAAGGATGGAAAACGGAATCAAGCTCGGAAAGATTCAGGTGGGAGAAGTACCCTCAGCTGGAGGAGGAGGGAAGAAGATATTTGGGAACAAGAAGCGTGAAGGTGACGTTAACTCAGTGACAAGTTCTAGAGGAAGAGGTAGGGGTCATCCACATAACCAATATCGCCAACAGCAGGTTGCCAGTGTTACTATTCCAGTACCACAACAATAACAACAACAAAGGCAGTATCAGCCACAACAACAAAATCAGCAAGGATATAGGAGGTTTCCTGATAGGGCCAGGCCAAATAGAGTATTTGACACCCCACCGATGCCATATTCTCAAGTGCTTCAAAATTTATTATAACTGCAATTGATTCAGAAAAGGACTCTAGCTCCTTTGACAGGTCCTCCCCCACCCGGCTATGACGTAAATGCTCGTTGCAAGTTTCACTCTGGGGCGCCTGGTCACTCTATTGATGATTGCAAGGCTTTTAAACATAAGCTACAAGATCTCATTGACAGCAAAGCAATAAATTTTTCTCATGATGCACCTAACGTTGTGCAAAACCCTATGCCAAACCATGGGCAGGCTAGGGTTGGTGCTTTTTGGTAGAGGAGAATTTAGACTTGATAATGGATGTGAACGAGCTAAAAACACCATTGAAGTTTGTGAAAGACAAATTGCTAGGAGGGGGTGTATTCCCAGGCTGCAATAAGGACTATGTTGATTTCTTAAGTCATCCTGAGGGATGCGTTGATTTGAGAAGGTGTATCCAAGGAATGATAGATGAGGGGACGTTGCAGTTTGAACGGACCGCAGAAAAGAAACCTATTGAGGAAGTAGGTGAAGAGAGGGATGAGGTCGCTACGATCTCGATCCCATATAAGACTATAATTATCTCAGCGCCTCCTAGGCCACCAACAATCACTATCACCAAAGCGGGACCTGTGCCATATGAAAGCACCAAAGCTATTCTGTGGAACTACGGAGCTGAGGTGTATTGTAATGGTCAGAAGATAGACTTGAAAAGTTTTCCCGTTGAGTTAGCAGAGAATGTTGTGGGAGCAGGAGCAATCACCCGAAGCGGTAGAGTCTTTTCATCACCCGAAGTGGTGGATGAAAAAGCAGATAAGGGGAAAGGTAAGATGGTAATAGAAGAAACTTCCTAGTCTGGCGAGAGGGAGTCTGTGGAAAATGATGTGGAGGAAGTCATGAGGCTGATACGCAAAAGCGACTACAAGATAGTCGAACACTTACAACAGACACCTTCCAAAATTTCAATATTATCACTATTGTTGAGTTCTGAAGCGCACAGGAATGCGTTAATGAAAGTGTTGAGTACCACTTTCGTGCCCCAATAAATATCAGTGAATCAACTTGAAGGGGTTGTTGGGCATGTAAATGTGGGAAATGGTCTTGGATTTACAGATTTAGACTTAACGCCCAGGGGCAGAAACCACAATTGTGCGCTGCACATTTCTGTTGAATGTAGAGGAGTAGTTATGTCCCATGTCCTTGTTGACACAAGGTCATCTTTGAATGTGCTGCCAAAAAGGCACTTATGAAGCTAGATACTCGGGGCATTACCTGTACATCAAGTGACTTGGTTGTACGTGCTTTCGACGGTACCCGGAGGTCTGTCTTTGGTGAGCTGACTTTGCCTATCCAAGTGGGCCCAAAAGTTTTTGACGTTGTATTTTACATCATGGACATTCAGCCTACTTATAGCTGTTTGTTGGGCAAACCATGGATCCACTCGGCTGGGGTTGTTACATCAACTCTGCATCAGAAGCTTTTGAAACTGTTCAGTTGAAGGAGAAGTCTCCGGTGGCGAGAAAAAAACCTGAGGTGGCTATGTCTTCTTTCAAAGAAGTGCAGGCTGTGGTGCAAGCTGGTTCAGCCCAAGGCTGGGGACAAGTGATTGATATATCTCAGAAGCAAGACAAGTTCGGTCTGGGGTACCACCCATCGTCTTCACAAAGTATGCCGAAGTTCAAGGGGCCGATCAGGTTTACTAGCGGGGGTGTCTTCTTTGAGCAGATTAATGCCATTTCTGATGATGAAGCTGGAGACAGTGACTATGATATGGATGCTTGGATCAAGCCATGCATTCCAGAACAACGTCTATGCAACTGGTCCATTGAGGAATTTGTCCAAGTGACCAATGAACAGTAATGCTTTGTTTTTTTTTTCCAATTATTGTACAACCCTATGTTCTACCCAGAGTATAGCGGATTGTTATTTCAGGGCTTGTTCGTTTATGTTTGAATACTGTTTCATCTATTAATCAAAGGCATTTTTCCATTCAAATTTTGTGATCTCTGTTTTTCTTGTTTTTGTTTTAATAATAAAATGGCAATGTGTTTGTTTGCATATCATTTGAAGCACTTAACCATTTTCATTGCAGGACTCACATCATTGCAAATGACACCGATCAAGAATCTTCTATGACTCGGTTCGACTTTGATAACCTGGTATTTCAAGCTGAAGAAGAGATTGATGAGGATGAAGACTTGCCCGAAGAGCTAGCTAGACTCTTGAGACAAGAAGAAAAGATCATTCTGCCTCATGAAGAAGAGATTGAGTTCGTCAACTTGGGCTCTGAAGAGGTTATCAGAAATGTCAGAATAGGGACTGCATTGTAAGATGACATCAAGCAAAGGCTGATCGAGATGCTTCGAGAGTATAGTGACATCTTTGCTTGGTCCTACGAAGATATGCCCGGGCTTGACACTGACATTGTGGTTCATCGCTTACCACTTCGGGAAGAATGTCCGCCAGTCAAGCAGAAGCTTAGAAGGACAAGACCAGACATGGCTATAAAAATCAAAGAAGAAGTCCAAAAGCAGTTGGACGCGGGATTTTTAGCCGTGACAACTTAACCTCCGTGGGTCGCCAACATTGTGCCGGTACCAAAGAAGGACGGTAAGGTACGGATATGCGTTGATTATAGAGATTTGAATAAGGCGAGCCCAAAGGATGATTTCCCGCTCCCCCACATTGACGTATTGGTCGACAATACGGCTCAATTTTCAGTGTTTTCCTTCATGGATGGCTTCTTCGGTTATAATCAGATAAGAATGGCATCGGAAGACATGGAGAAAATAACATTCATTACACCGTGGGGAACGTTTTACTATAAGGTGATGCCGTTTGGGTTGAAAAATGCAGTGGCAACTTATCAGCGGGCAATGGTGACTTTGTTTCATGATATGATTCATCATGAGATCGAGGTCTATGTTGATGACATGATTGCGAAGTCACAAACGGAGGAAGAGCATTTGGTCAATTTATTGAAGCTGTTTGAGAGGTTGAGGAAGTTCAAATTGAGGTTGAATCCAAATAAGTGCACTTTCAGAGTTTGGTCTGGAAAGTTATTGGGGTTTATCGTCAGCAGAAAAGGAATCGAGGTAGATCCTGCAAAAATAAGAGCTATTCAAGAAATGCCAGCGCCGAAGACTGAAAAAGAGGTTTGTGGCTTCTTAGGGAGGTTGAACTACATCGCTTGGTTCATATCTCATCTAACAACCACGTGTGAACCAATGTTTAAACTGTTAAAGAAAGATCAGGCGGCTGTCTAGAATGAAAATTATCAAAAAGCATTTGATAAAATAAAAGAGTATTTGCAGGAGCCTCCGATACTGATACCCCTAGTTGCTGGAAGACCATTAATCATGTATTTAACGGTTCTTGAGAATTGTATGGGTTGTGTTCTCGGTCAACACAAAGAGATAGGGAGAAAAGAGCATGCGATTTATTATCTGAGTAAAAAGTTCACAGATTGTGAGTCCCGTTACTTAATGCTTGAAAAAACATGTTGTGCACTCGCTTGGGCGGCCAAACGTTTAAGACAGTACATGCTCAATCATACAACCATGCTAATTTCGAAGATGGATCCGATTAAATATGTCTTTGAAAAGCAGGCGCTTTTAGGAAGGATTGCCAGATGGCAAATGGTACTGACAGAGTACGACATCCAGTATGTTTCCCAGAAAGCCAATAAAGGGAGTATTCTGTCAAAATACCTTGCTGAACAACCAATTGATGATTACCAACCAATGAGATTTGAATTTCCTGATGAGGACATTATGTACTTGAAAGCGAAGGATTGTGAAGAGCCATTACCCAGTGAAGGTCCGGAGAAGGGTTCTCAATGGAGAATGATATTCAATGGCGCAGTTAATTCATATGGTAGTGGAATTGGGGCAATTATCATGACCCCTCATGGAACTCATATCCCTTTCACTGCCAGATTAACTTTTCCTTGCACCAACAATGAGGCCGAGTACGAAGCATGCATCATGGGTCTGGAAGAAGCTATTGATCTGAGGATCAAGAACCTCGATGTATATGGCGATTCAGCGCTAGTTATTAATCAGATCGAAGGAGAATGGGAAACTCGTCAGCCCAATATGATCCCTTACAAGGATTATGCAAGAAGACTGTTACCATTTTTCGATCGTATAGACTTTCACCATGTGCCAAGAGCGGAGAATCTGAAGGTGAGAAAAACACTTAGAAGAGGGGGGGGGGGGGGGGGGGTTGAATAAGAGTTTTAAGAAATATTGCAATAAAAACAACTCAAGATTTTTATCCTGGTTCGTTGAACTCAACTACTCCAGTCCACCTTATCAAAGATGATTTTCCTTTCTCCACAAGGACTTAATCCACTATTAATCAACTGATTACAATAGTAAGCACTAAGAACAACTGTCTTAGTCTTCTCAAGAACTACTGACCACACTTTGGTCTTCTTAAGGAACTTCTTACAAATTAATGTAAACTAACAAGTGTTTGAATGCTTCTAATAAGCTGTATCACAACTGTGATATTTACACTTAAGATTAAGTACAACAAAAAACTATACAGTTTTATGAAAGATCAAATGAATAAGATCTTTGTGAGATTTTCACTTTGATGAATCAAGCGTGTAAGAATATTTCTTTTTGAGTGAGCTAGCAAAGAGCAAGTGATGAGCAGGAAATTAGCAGCATCAAAATGTTGTAGAAGTTCTCCTTTTATAGCTTTTCCAATTGCTTTGAGTGATGTGCAGCTGTATATAATATTAGAATATAAGACTTTTCATTACCAAAAAGTATGGGCAAAGATAAGCTTTCTGCAGGAAAGGTATGGTTGTAAAAGCCTTGGGATTTGCACCACATCACTTCTTTGGACAAAATAGCCGTTGGTTACTTTGGAAGTAGCATCACGTCCAATCAAGTTTACAACTTCTTCAACAAGCTTCCTTCAGGATGAAGTCTTCATAATCTGCACTTCAGAACTTGTAGCAAGCTTAAAGGTATGAAATACTTTAAGATGGTCAGAGCTAAAATGATTGAGATGTTCAGAGCCTGAATAGATGATCTGATCTTAATATATCAGAGTCTCAATCTTGATAAGAGTCTTCATCAGAGTATGCAGTAGAATGTGCTTGAGCGTGAATATTAATGATAAGAGTCTGATTATCAAAGCCTCTGATCTTGCAGTGAAAAGAACTTCAGAGTCTGATGAGATCAAAGCTTTCAAATCTTTGTACACTTCTTTCATTAACGCTTCAAATCATTCTATAGCTTCTGCTTCAGATCCTTCTGGCAGCGCTTCAGAATCTTCTGATAGTCTTGCATCTGATGCTTCAGAGCTTTGCATAGTTTCTTGTACTTATGTATTTTGCTTCTTTAAGAGTATTTAATTTTATACCCGAAACAATAATACTAGAACAAATTTTAGAGTGTATATTTTCTTAATACAAAATTCCATAAAAGTTATCATCAAAACATAGAGATATAAGAAACACCAATCTGTGTTCTAACAATCTCCCCCTTTTTGATGATGACAAAACATAGGGAATTTTGTTCAATAAAGAGAAATAAAATATATATAACTCCCCCTGAGATTAAGAATCTCCCCCTGAAATGAATACTCTAATAGAAGAGAACACTTCCCTTTTTGCTTGAGTATATTTTAGAACCTGGTAGAAATCCTTGTTGAGAGAAAGAATTAGAGCTTGGATGCTTTCCAGAATTAGAGTCTGATTATTTCTTTCAAAATATCTTCCAGAATCAGAGTCAAATATGCTTCAAGGATCAGAGCCTGGTTGGGTAATTCTCAGGGTAACTTCAGATTATTTTTGTCAGATGAAATAGTAAGATCTGAAAGTCTTAAGATTCAATGTTAGATTAATACAATGTCTGAATTTCATTTTAGTATTGCTTATGGATTGAACAATCAAATTCTCTTTCTCCCCCTTTTTTTCATAATTAAAAAAGAATTTTAAAGACAGAAAAGATAACAGAAGAAGAGAAGAACACAACACATAAATGAAAAACATAACAGCCAGATTCATTTAGATCAAAATAGCACAAAAAAGATAAGATGGTCATAAAACAGATGATAGAAGATCAGTAATCTTAGCAGTGGACTCTTCTTGCTTGGCCATCCAAGTCTTGATCTCTTCAGTAGTCTATTCCTGTTTTATCATCCATGATCTGATTTTCTTGACTTCTTGGACAACATTTGGAGTCTCAGTCTTCATCTCAGATGCAGAGGGTTCAGAAGCAGATGCAGTTGCCATAGGATGATCAATCTCCATGTCAAATGCAACAGTATCTTCTATCATTGCAGAATCTTCAGCAGGAGCATCTTCCAGAAGAAGCACTGGGGTTGTGATAATGCTCAGCAGAGTCTGTCTGACCATTTCAGCAAACTTTGCCTTTGCATCATCAGCACAAAGTGTTCTGAGATCAGATGTAGCAGAGTTGAACTTAGAGATGAATCTGTTCCAAGAAGCTTCAGATTCAGCAAGATCCATACTAGCCATGCACTCTTTCTCCACAGAAGCAATCCCCATACGTATTTCCTTCTTGAAATTCTTGAACAGAGTAGAAACCTCTGATCTGGGTTTGGGGTTCAGAAAGTCTTCTATGGTGACTTTTTGTGATGGTTCAGGAGGTGTTTGGTTTTGTTCAGGAGGTGGGTGATCAGATGATAGTTGTTCAGATGGTGGTTGTTTAGATTGTTGGGGTATGAATGGTTGTGGTTCAGATGGTTGTGGTATGGATGTTTGTGGTATGGTGAGTTGAGGAGTAGAGGTGTCACCATCAGATGGTGTTGATGTAACAACATCAAATGAGGGTGTTATAAAATCTGTGAAGTTGAATTTGAAGCGAAGAGGGTGGTCAGAAGCAGGTAGGTCAGATGGTAGTGGTTTATAAGGATCAGGAATTTGTAAGCTAGTTAGTAAGGGGACTTCAGATTCATTAGAATCATATGATTCAGTTGAATGACATGAAGTTGAAGAGAGGACATACATGGTTGTAATGGGTTGCACATCCAGAATGTCTTCAGAGGTTTGTGGGACAGAGGGTTCAGGATTTTGGATGGTTGGTTCTTCTGGTGGTTGAGTAGAAGGGAGTTGTTCAGATTGATTTTGTGGTTCAGAAGATGGTTGTTGTTGTGGTTCAGATTGTGTTTATTGAGGGGGTTGTTGTTCAGAAGATTTCTGCTGAGGGGGTTCAGATGGTTGTTGAACAGAAGATGGTTGAGAATGTGTGTGAGGAGATGAAGTGGGTTCAGATGATTGAGGTTCAGATGGTTGAGGAGGAGATGGTGGAGGTGAAGGTGAGGGTGAAGGGGCAGATGGTTTGGGATCAGATGTTAATACCTGTTGAATTGTTTCTCTTATTTCCTCCAAGCTAGCTTCTGGAGGATTTTCCTTCTGCTTCTTGTCCTTCTCAGGCTTGTTAGCAGCATCAGAGGCTTTCCTCTTAGGTTGTGCAACAGATCCTTCCTCATCTTTCCTCTTCTTGCGCCTTTCTCTCAGAAGATTTGGCAGAACTTCTCCTTCCTTATGAACTATGTTAGCAGGCAGAGGGATACCATTCTTCAAACAATCAGCAATAAATGTCAGAATGATGTTCCTAGGTTCATCAGCACTGAACATACGAAAGTCTGCTAAAGGAATTCTCTTTCTGCTGACTTCTTCAGAGTTAAATTTCTTGGGTTTTCCAGCAAGCTCTGAAATGACCTTCATTCTTTTCAGAGCGTTCCCATTTATGACAGATCCTACAACATAAGACAGATCATCTGTCACTCCAGCATCAGTCAGATGCTTCACAAGACTATTCTCTGTTAGAATGTCTGATATCATTCTTCCCATAGGGATCCAATTTATGATGTTTCCAGCTTTAACCCTTACTTCTTCTCTTGTTTCCTTGATATGGTTCAGAAGATGACTGAACAGAAGATAAGGCAAATCCACCTTCTTGCCTTTACTCATACAGAACATGAAGTACATTTGTTCTGAGTTGACATAGTCTGGTGAGTTAGAAGATTTTCTATGAAAGATAGAACTCATGAAAATCTTAGCCCAGATTCTGTAAACAGGCTTCAGATCTCTGACTTTGTTGGATGGTTCCCCAGAAACACAAACTTCTTGAAAAATGCCAGCCAAGTCCACACGAGAAGTAGCCATACTTGTGATTCCATCAGTTTCCTTATACTCAAATAGTTGTCTGATTAACTTCTCAGTAATAACTATTTCCTTCCCAAAAACAGAAGAATGAATGAATTTAGGGAAAACTTGAGTGTGTATCCAGAATTCCTTCACCAATGTTGGATAAACAGGACCCATCATCCTGTCAAAATACTTTTCCCAGTTCTGAGTTTTGATGGTTGGGTAGAGATCAAAACCATTTTCTTTAATGGATTCAAAGTCCACAAAGTTCTCACACAGAACCTCAAGATCTTTGATTGGAGTGAGAAGAGTTCTCACAGGTGCCTTGTACACAACAACAGTTTGAGATGAAGCAGCAGCATTTGGAGATGATGCAGCAGCAGTTGAGGTTTGCATCTGAGCAAATGTTGAAGATGGTGAAGCCATTGATGTTCTTGAGATGCGTCTAGGTTTACGAGAGGTTTTGGGTTTTGAAATGAGATGGAAACAATAGAGAAGGCAGAAATGCATATGAGAAGTGAAAAGAGTGTAAAGTGTGATTTGTGAAGTGTTGTGAGAATTTATAGAGCAATATAGGGCATGCAAAAAGACACAAGATCTCACGCGTACACATAAGCATTGAATGAAGTGAAACATAATCATATCAATCAATTAATGCAAAGAATAAAATCATATCAAGCATTTAAGATTCTGACAGAAGGGGGGAAAATCAAGAGATTTTGGATTTTCAAAGCAATACCTCAAACGCCAATTCAGTATGGTGCACTCTACCTTTCCAGATTTTGAGCTACACGTGTTTGCTTGTATGTGCCTCTGAAACTCTTTGAGAAATGAAACGTTAGGCAATGTTCATATCCTCTGAGCCTTATTAGTTCAGATTTACACACAAATAAATAAACACAGAATTGAAAAGAAGAAATACTTCAGAGCTTAGACATTTATCATCTGAAAAAATTTTTCATCTGATGAGTATTTTATTCTGGACAAAAGTCCATACTTATATTTTTCAGAATAAATTTAAATCTATCTTTAGCAAGGGATTTTGTAAAGATATCAGCCCACTGATGATCTAAATCCACAAAGTTTAAATTGATAATTCCCTTCTGAACATAGTCTCTGATGAAATAATGTTTAATCTCTATATGCTTAGCTTTAGAGTGTAAAATAGGGTTTTTAGATAAGCATATAGCAGAAGTATTATCACTGAAGATAGAAATGTTACTCTCAAAAATCTGATAATCTTCCAGTTGACTTTTCATCCAGAGCATCTGGGTGTTATAACTAGCAGCAGCAATATATTATGCCTCTGTTGTTGAAAGTGCAATTGTGGGTTGCTTCTTGCTGAACCAAGAGATCAGATGACTTCCAAGAAATTGACAGCTTCCAGAAGTACTTTTACGTTCTACTATGTCTCCAACATAGTCAGCATCACAGAATCCAACTAATTTATACTCATCAGATCTTCTGTAACATAGACCCACATTAGTAGTACCTTTCAGATACCTTAGAATCCTCTTAACAGCTGTTAAGTGAGATTCTCTAGGATCTGATTGGAATCTAGCACACAGACAAACACTGAATAAAATATCAGGTCTTGAAGCAGTCAAATATAAGAGAGATCCAATCATACCTCTGTAAAGTTTTTGATCAACTTTCTTACTTACCTCTTCCTTACCAAGTCTGCTTGTAGGATGCATTGGAGTCTTTGCCAATTTTCTTTCATTCAGATTGAATTTCTTCAGAAGCTCTTTGACATATTTAGTCTGGTGAATGTATGTGCATTCTGGAGTCTGATTTACTTGGATTCCCAGAAAGAATCTAAGTTCTCCCATCATGCTCATTTCAAATTCAGCCTGCATAGACAAAGCAAACTCCTTTCCCAGCATAATATTGGTATATCCAAAAATAATATCATCCACATAAATTTGACACACTAGTAAATCTTTCTTAAATGTTTTACGGAAAAGAGTTGTGTCCACTTTGCCTCTGATAAAGTTCTTTTCCAGAAGAAAATTACTTAATCTTTCATACCAAGCTCTGGGAGCTTGTTTCAAACCATAAAGAGATTTTTTAAGTTTGAAAACATGATCTGGAAATTTATCACTTTCAAAACCAGGAGGTTGATGGACATAAACTTCTTCTTCTATAATGCCATTTAAGAAGGCACTCTTAACATCCATCTGATATAGAGTGATGTTATGTTGTGCAGCAAATGAAATAAGAAGGCGTATAGATTCTAACCTTGCCACTGGAGCATAAGTTTCAGTGTAATCAATTCCTTCTTGTTGACTGTAACCATGAGTTACTAACCTTGCTTTGTTCCTAACAACTTCTCCTTGCTCATTTAGTTTATTTTTGAATACCCACTTTGTTCCAATAATGTTGAAACCTTTTGGTCTTGGAACCAGATCCCACACATCATTTCTTGTAAATTGATTCAGCTCATCTTGTATTGCAAGTATCCAATCATTATCACTCAGAGCCTCATCCACAGATGTTGGTTCAATAATAGACACCAACCTAAGAAGTGATGTTCCAGATGATCTGATAAACAACCTTGTTCTTATAGGGTCATCTTTTTTCCCAATAATCATTTCTTCTGGATGAGAAGCTTTGATTCTGGATGATCCTTTAACTGTTGGTTCTTCAGAAATATTCATGTTATTCATCTGAGCAGCCAATGGAGTTGCATCTGGCGTAGTTTCTTCTTGAGCTTTCTCTACCTCTGGTTTCTCAGATTCTGTGAGAATAACTTCTCCATCTGCAGAGTTTTCAAGCTGCTTTGGCTTTTGATTGCTAAGCTTATCATCAAATCTAACATGTATAGATTCCTCCACAATCTGTGTCTCAGTATTGTATACTCTGTAGCCTTTAGAGCGTTCAGAATATCCAAGCATGAAACACTTTTGTGCTTTAGAATCAAACTTGTTAAGATTCTCTTTAGTGTTCAGCATAAAACAAATACATCCAAAAGGATGGAAGTAAGAAATGTTTGGCTTTCTATTCCTCCATAATTTATAAGGAGTCTTTTCCAGAAGAGGTATAATAGACACTTTGTTCTGAATGTAACATGATGTGTTAATTGCTTCTGCCCAAAATTTTTTTTGCCATGTTAGTCTCATTGATCATGGTTCTGGCCATCTCTTGCAAAGTTCTATTTTTCCTCTCTACAACTCCATTCTGTTGTGGAGTTCTAGGACAGGAGAAATCATGAGCAATGCCATTTTCATTAAAATATTTTTCAAAATGTTTGTTTTCAAATTCTCCACCATGATCGCTTTTGACTTTAACAATTTTGAAATCTTTTTCAGTTTGGACTTGTTTGCAGAAGTCAAAGAACACAAAATGTGACTCATCATCGTGTTTTAGGAATTTTACCCATGTCCATCTGCTGTAGTCATCAATAATGACTAATCCATACTTCTTGCCTCTGATGGATGCAGTTTTCACTGGTCCAAACATATCAATGTGAAGTAACTCTAATGGTTTTGAAGTTGAAACAACATTTTTGGATTTGAAAGATGATTTTGAAAATTTTCCTTTCTGACATGCTTCACAAAGAGCATCTGAGTTGAACTTCAGATTAGGAAGTCCTCTGACCAGATTAAGCTTATTAATCTGAGATATACGTCTCATATTAATATGACCCAATCTTTTGTGCCAGACCCATTGCTCCTCATTTACAGACATAAGGCATTTAACATTCTGAACCTTAAGTTCTGAAAGGCTAATTTTATAAATGTTGTTTTTCCTTTTACCATTAAAGAGGATTGATCCATCCTTTTGACTGACAGCTTTGCAACACTTTTGATTAAAGATTATGTCATAACCATTGTCACTTAATTGACTTATGGGCAATAGATTATGAGCAAATCCTTCAACAAGCAAGACATTAGTTATGGAAGGAAGTTTACCATTTCCAATGGTTCCAGAGCCAATTATCTTGCCCTTCTGATTCCCTCCACATCTCCTCCAGATCTAAGCTCCAGACTTTGGAACATAAACCTTTTTCCCGTCATATGTCATGAGCATCCAGAGTCCAGGTACCATGACTGGAGTCTTGACTTTGCTGCTAAGGATGTCTGCAACATAGATTATCTTATCCTTAGGTACCCAGATTGTCTTGGGTACTTTTTGGTTAGTTGCCTTAAAGCTTTTTTTGAACTTCTGTCTTTCGACATAAGACTTGTTCTGATTAGCTTTAGATCTATTAAACACAGGTTTGTTCTGTTTAGAACTTGTGTGTTTAATATCATTTAAGTGACCAAATGTAAATTGAGAATATAAAGGAGGATACTTGATATCCAGTTTATCTACATATTTTGGATTTGAATCTTCATAAGAGAAAGATTTATATCCAACACCTTTTCTATAGTTTCTGCTAATACCATAGATTATTGAAGCCATCTTGCTTCTATCTAGGCTTTTAGTTAGAAACCTCCTGAAGCTATAGTCATACTCTTGTAAAATATTTTTAGAGCGTGGTTCAGATTTTGAATCAGAGTTTAGTTGAACAGATTCTAAATTATTTTTCAATTGAAGATTTTCAGCTTTTAGCTCAGCTATTTTTGATTCAAACTTGTTATTCTCAAATTCAATATGCTTTAGAAGCGTTTTGTGTTTGAGTTTAACTTTGCTATAGTTTTCAAGAATATCAGATAGACTTTCAACAAGTTCTTGTCTAGAAAGTTCAGCAAATACCTCCTCAGAATCAGATTCTGATTTTGATCCAGATGATTCAGCATTGTCTTCAATGTCAGCCTTGAATGCTACATTTGCACATTCCTCTTCTGACTCTAATGACGAATTAGATGTATCTGAGTCATCCCAGGTAGCCATCAGAACTTTCTTTTTGTGATCTGACTTTCTTTTTGGGTTCTCCTTCTGAAGCTTTGGACATTCACTCTTGTAGTGCCCAGGTTCTTTGCATTCATAGCAAACAACCTCTCTTTTTTCAGATCTTCTGTGTCAAGAGGATTCTCCAGATCTTTTGTATCCAGAATGTTCTCCAGATCTTCTGTGTCCAGAAGATTCTTTGTGTTGATCTGGTTTTCTAAAGTTCTTGAACTTGCTTTGCTTATTCTTCCAGAGTTTGTTGATTCTTCTGGACAGCAAGGATAGTTCTTCTTCATCTTCAGAAGCAGACTCTTCAGAGCTTTCTTCTATTACCTGCAATGCTTTAACATATTTATTAGATTTTAAAGCAATTGACTTACCTTTCTTTAGAGGCTCATCTTCCTCTAGTTCAATCTCATGACTCCTCAGAGAACTGATTAGTTCCTCCAGCGTAATCTTGTTCAGATCCTTTGCCAGCTTTAGAGTAGTGACCATGGGTCTCCATCTGGTTGGAAAGCTTCTGATTATTTTCTTGACATGATCTGCTATAGAGTAACCCTTGTCCAGAACCTTTAGGCCAGCAGTGAGAATCTGGAATCTGGAAAACATGGCTTCAATAGATTCAGATTCTTCCATTTTGAAAGCTTCATACTTCTAGATCAGCGCCAAAGCCTTGGTTTCTTTAACTTGAGAGTTCCCTTCATGAGTCATCTTCAGGGATTCAAATATATCAAAGGCAGTTTCTCTGTTGGTTATTTTCTCATACTCAGTATGCGATATGGCATTTAGCAAGATAGTTTTAGCCTTGTGGTGATTTCTGAATTCCTTCTTTTGCGCCTCAGTCATTGATTTTCTGTTAACTTTCTTGCCATTCCCATCAGTGGGATGAACATATCCATTAATAACTAAGTCCCAAAGATCAGCATCAAATCCTAGAAAGAAACTTTCTAGTCTATCTTTCCAATAGTCAAATTTTTCTCCATCAAACATGGGAGGTTTTGTGCTGACTCTTTCTTCATATTTGTTGTTGTTGGGTGTTGAAGTTTCAGCAGCCATAATGTTTATCAACCAAGAATATCAAGAGTTTTTCCCACTGGATCTTTTCTGGTCACGGTTAAGTGATAGCACAAACAGAACCGGAGCTCTGATGCCAACTGAAGGTGAGAAAAACACTTAAAAGGGGGGGGGGGGGTTGAATAAGAGTTTTAAGAAATATAGAAATAAAAACAACTCAAGATTTTTATCCTGGTTCGTTGAACTCAACTACTCCAGTCCACCTTATCAAAGATGATTTGCCTTTCTCCACAAGGACTTAATCCACTATTAATCAACTGATTACAATAGTAAGCACTAAGAACAACTGTCTTAGTCTTCTCAAGAACTACTGACCACACCTTGGTCTTCTTAAGGAACTTCTTACAAATTAATGTAAACTAACAAGTGTTTGAATGCTTCTAATAAGATGTATCACAACTGTGATATTTACACTTAAGATTAAGTACAACAAAAAACTATACAGTTTTATGAAAGATCAAATGAATAAGATCTTTGTGAGATTTTCACTTTGATGAATCAAGCGTGTAAGAATATTTCTTTTTGAGTGAGCTAGCAAAGAGCAAGTGATGAGCAGGAAATTAGAAGCATCAAAATGTTGTAGAAGTTCTCTTTTTATAGCTTTTCCAATTGCTTTGAGTGATGTGCAGTTGTATAAAATATTAGAATATAAGACTTTTCATTACCAAAAAGTATGGGCAGAGATAAGCTTTCTGTAGGAATAGTATGGTTGTAGAAGCCTTGGGATTTGCACCACGTCACTTCTTTGGATAAAATAGTCGTTGGTTACTTTGGAAGTAGCACCACGTCCAATCAAGTTTACAGCTTCTTCAACAAGCTTCCTTCAGGATGAAGTCTTCATAATCTGCACTTCAGAACTTGTAGCAAGCTTAAAGGTATGAAATACTTTAAGATGATCAGAGCTAAAATGATTGAGATGTTCAGAGCCTGAATAGATGATCAGATCTTAATATATCAGAGTCTCAATCTTGATAAGAGTCTTCATCAGAGTATGCAGTAGAATGTGCTTGAGCGTGAATATTAATGATAAGAGTCTGATTTTCAAAGCCTCTGATCTTGCAGTGAAAAGAACTTCAGGTTCTGATGAGATCAAAGCTTTCAACTCTTTGTACACTTCTTTCATTAACGCTTCAGATCATTCTATAGCTTCTGCTTCAGATCCTTCTGGCAGCGCTTCAGAATCTTCTGATAGTCTTGCATCTGATGCTTCAGAGCTTTGCATAGTTTCTTGTACTTATGTATTTTGCTTCTTTGAGAGTATTTAATTTTATACCTGAAACAATAATACTAGAACAAATTTTAGAGTGTATATTTTCTTAATACAAAATTCCATAAAAGTTATCATCAAAACATAGAGATATAAGAAACACCAATCTGTGTTCTAACAGAATCAAATGGCAGATGCTCTAGCCACGCTGTCTTCAATTTACAAGGTCAATTTTTGGAATGAAGCTCCAAGGATTTTTATCTCACGCCTCGACAGGCCTGCTTTCATATTTGCCATTGAGGGAGATTCTGATGGTAAGTCGTGGTTCCATGACATCCAAAATTTCCTTAAGAACCAAGAGTATCTGCCAGGGGCATCGACCCAGGTTAAGAAAACTCTTAGGATATTATCAGACAACTTCTATTTAAACCCAAATGGTGTGCTCTATAGAAGGAATCATGATCTAGTGCTGCTCAGGTGTGTGGACGAAAAAGAAGCAAGCTTGCTTATGGAAGAGGTCCACGAGGGAACTTTTGGCACGCATGCTGGCGGACATGCCATGACCCAGAAGATACTACGAGCTGGGTATTTTTGGATAACAATGGAGTTAGATTGTTTCAAATTCATGAAGAGATGCCATAAATGCCAGATTTATGCTGATAAGATTCAAGTGCCGTCGTGCCCGTTGAATGTTATGCTATCCCCTTGGCCTTTCTCCATGTGGGGCATTGATATGATTGGCAAGATCGAGCCCACTGCTTCTAACAGACACCGTTTTATTTTGGTAGCTATTAATTACTTCACCAAGTGGGTGGAGGCAGCTTCGTATGCTAATGTGACCAAATAAGTGGTAGCAAGATTCATAAAGAAGGACATCATCTGCAGATATGGAATTCCCGAGCGAATCATTACTGACAATGGTTCAAATCTGAACAATAAGATGATGAAGGAGTTATGCCAGAACTTCAAGATTGAACATCACAACTCATCGCCCAATCGGTCGAAGATGAATGGCGTTGTTGAAGCGGCCAACAAGAATATCAAAAAGATAGTGCAAAAGATGGTTGTTACTTACAAAGATTGGCATGAGATGTTGCCCTTTGCTCTTCACGGTTATCGTACGATGGTACGCACATCAACCAGGGCAACTCCTTTCTCGCTAGTGTACGGTATGGAAGCCGTCCTATCGCTAGAAGTCAAGATTCCTTCTTTAAGAGTCTTGGTTGACGTGAAGCTCGATGAGGCAGAATGAATTAAGAATAGATTGAATCAGCTTAGCCTGATGGATGAGAAGAGGCTAGCATCTATTGCATATGGTCGGTTGTATCAGAGCTGGATGAAGAAAGCTTACGATAAGAAGGTGCGCCCTCGAAGCTTTCAGACGGGGATCTTGTGCTGAAAAAGATTCTCCCACCACACTCAGATCATAGGGGCAAATGGACTCCCAACTATGAAGTTCCATATGTTGTACGGAAGGTTTTCTCTGGAGGAGCTTTAGTGCTATCCACCATGGACGGTGAGGATTTTGCATCCCTTGTAAACGCAGACGCAGTTAAAAAATACTTTGCTTAAAAGAGACCCGCTGGACACAAAAAGAAAATCCAGGCAAAAATGGGGCATCCCGGCGAACCATAAAAAAGGAAATTAGGTTCGGGCAAAAATTAGGGATAAAAATAAAAAGATTGTAAACCCACAAAGTCGAAAACCTGAAAAGGCGACTTTGGTAAAAAAAGGGTATCCCAGTGAATCGAAAACCCGAAAGGGCGGTTCAGGAAAAAGTTAGGGATTGAGAAGCAAATGTCAGCGGTCTGCATATTGATTTCATCGCTTAGTGGATTGGGAGAACCTGAGGGCCGTTTATCCGAATCAATCTCTTCTGAAGATGAAGCGTCGAGAAAGCGTCAGGGTCAGGCGAGTCATAGAGGAATCAGCTCATGGTGTTTGTCTGCGCCATATTGCCGACATTGCTGTACTTTTTATTTAAAATGTACACTTTTGTATTTGCTTTTATGCATACTTGTAGTTTTGCGCAGCTTTCTCTTTTCAGGAGTTGCATCTGTTGTAAAACTTTGCCTATTTACAGGTCATTTATCAATAAACATATACTATTCAGTACTTGTCTGTGTGCTTTTGTTTTAGCTTTTACTGTTTTGTTTGTGAAAAACGCCCGATGTTTTTGGTGAACTTGCATACATAAACTTGTGGGCCTTGGCCAATAATTGTTAAAACTTTGATATCAATTGAACAATGTCACGGATGATGACCAAGATAGTCTTGTTGTATGGGATGTCTTGTTTGTTTGTCTTTTGCAGGGTTGTTGCTCTTAGGGAAAGGTTTTATGAATGTATGAATCAACTTATATGTCCCCTAAATAGTGTTGTTCTCCAGCAGTTGAGGTGGCATCTCTGTCCCAGTAGAGTTATGTGCAGTGTATTAGCATGTCCCTGGAAGTTTGCCAGTGCGCTTTAATCCTCCACCGAGTACGGGTATTTGCTTACTCCCTAGCAAGTCGAGATTCGGGCGTATCCCCACGGAGTCGGTGCAGAGTTTTCCCTAGTAGTGATCTGGTACTCTTCCCTTTTCATCAGTTTGATTGTAGGTACTCAGCTTTCAGCAATGCGGACCGAGGTCTCCGGCAGAGTTGATTTCTCCGCAGTGTCATTTATCCCTTAGCAGAAAAGGTATTATCGGTGTTGGTCATCTTTTCTCAATTAGATCTTTGTTCCCCAAGAGAGTTGCATCTTGGAAGGTCGTTCAGGGCATTGTTGTTCTCTATCGAGGAAGTTGGGCTGTTTAGCCTGGACGTTTTAAGTACTCGGTGAGTTGTTTGTTCTCCATAAAGTTTGCATTCCGGAGAATCAGCCCGGGCATTTTCCTCAGCAAGTGGTGATCTGCATCCTAAGTTGAGTTTGGATTTCCTATTCTTTTATGAACTTTGTTCCCGATAGATGAGCCCTTCGAGGCCTTTTTGTTTCAGTAGTAAGTCCAATCGTTATTAGCATGGGTAAACCATTCCCTGCAGGGTTGTTTGCTGTTTCTGACAGGGTAATTTCTGTTTCTCTAGCATTTATTTTGTTGTTTCAGTTCCGTTGCATCTGCATACGTGCATAACATCTACCCAAACGTGTAGCATTTCCATTTCGTATGGAGCATTACGCCATTTTCAAACATTTGCATGTGAAACATAGACCAGGTTGTTACCTCTTTGTTTGCAGGGATGTATCCGACAGATGATTGATTGATATTTGTGTCTGTATGGTGTCCAGACCATGGCAAGTTGAAGAGTATCTTTGCCCGAATGGTATCCAGACCATAATCTTTTCCGTCAGCCCGCATGGTATCCAGATCTCGGCTTGCGTTTCCCCCAGTAGTGTCATCGAATTTCGGTTGATGGTGTTATCCTTAGCCCTACATGGTATCTAGACCATGGCAAGTTAAAATATCTTTGTGTATATGGTATCCAGACCATAGCAAATTGTTAAGTTTCTGATAGCCCGCATGGTATCCAAACCCCGGCTTTTGTATTTCCCGACGGTTAGTTATCTTCGCCTATGCGGTATCCAGACCATGGCAGTTACCGATCTGTTTTGTCCGTTGAGTATCCAGACTCCGGTCAAATTCCCTTGTGATGTCCAGATCACGGCAATTGTATTTGTGTTCTTTTGCCTTATGGTATCCAGACCATGGCTTATGCTCATGTTATTATGCTTTCTCCGTTGAGTATCCAGACTCCGGTAAAGTCAGTTAGATATCCAGACCCTGATGAATTTTTGTTTATGTTTTCTCCGTTGAGTATCCAGACTCCGGTAAAGCCAGTTGGGTATCCAGACCCTGATGAATCTTGTTTGTACCTGCTCCGTTGAGTATCCAGACTCCGATAAAGGTAGTTATGGTATCCAAACCATGGTAGTTTATCTGATGCTCTGTGATATCCAGATCACAGTAATTGTTGTTATTTCCCATCGCCGTGTGGTATCCAGACCTTGGCACCTAATGTTTTTCTCAACCCATGTGGTATCCAGACCACAACTCATATTGTTTCCCAGCAACGTCGTTTGACTTGAACTCGTAGGATATCCAGATCCTGATGAATATATTTCTTTTGCATTGAGCATCCAGGCTCCAGTTACTGAGTATCCAGACTCAGATTTATTAACCGAGTATCCAGACTCAGGTTATTTGCATAGAGCATCCAGGCTCCGATTTGCATTGAGCATCCAGGCTCCAGTGATTGAGTATCCAGACTCAGATTTATTAACTGAGTATCTAGACTCAGGTTTATTACATAGAGCGTCCAGGCTCAGATTTGCGTAGAGCATCCAGGCTCCAGCTATTGAGTATCCAGACTCAGATCAATTATTGAGTATCCAGACTCAGATTTAGTACCGAGCATCCAGGCTCCGATTATTGAGTATCCAGACTCAGATCTATTGCCGAGCATCCAGGCTCCAATCATTTTGAGCATCCAGGCTCTAGTTTGTTTCTTTGAGCATCTAGGCTCCAGTTTGTGTCTTTAGACATCCAGACTCCGATCACTTCAAGCATCCAGGCTCCGATTTCTATGGAGTACCCAGACTCCAATAATTTGGATTATTACTTTTCACCAATATGGTATCCAGACCATGGCGCCGCTTTTGACGTTTTTTTTTTCTTTTTCCCCAACGGAGTGTTTTTGAGATCAGTACAACTATATTCATATTTTATGCGGTTGGCAAATTTCCGGGTTCTTTGGTATTCAACCGTCTTTCACCTTGATTGTGTGAAAGACGTTCGCTTTTCACTCATTCAGGTCCAAGTCGTTTGAATAGGGGCAGCTGTTGCACCCCAAAATTTGCTCAACCTTTTCTTAAATTGGTTTATGTTTCATTTTGTTCTAGCATTTGCATTGAATAGCATATTTCATTTTACAGGGGATCAAAAGGTTGTGCATAGGAATAGAAGTCTTCTCAGAGTGTTGAGCCTAAGAAAAGGGTGTTACTCAAGTTTGAATGGTCATCAGGTCATCTAGAAGTGGCCAGGGTTCTTTGAAAGAATGGATGGATGTATGTGGATCATCTCCTAACTTTGAGGCCAGTTGAAGAGTATCAGAGGATTGTGAATGCATGATTATTGGTATAAGATGTTGAGAGAGCTCATTGAGTTCTGTGAGAGCCATTTGGAGCTTATTCAAGTTGTTGTGTGAAGTGGAACAAGCCACAGTCAAGAATGTTGCACCTAGGGTTTTCATCTAGTAAATCCTCAGTTAACTTTGAAATTGAAGGAGGTTACAACTCAATTCCAAGTCTCTATGGTCATGGGATGTTGTGATGTCTAGTATATCATTTCAAGATCAATTCATCAAGGATCAAGAGTGTGAGAAGTTACTAAATTAGGGTTCTTAGTGTAAAATCCCCTATTTAGTCCCCAACTTCAAGACCACCTATCTCAAGATACAAGTCTCATCTCACCTTTTGACCAATATTAAACTTGTAGAGCATGTTCTTAGCTTTCTTTTGAGTACTAGAAGTCCTTGATTGGATTTATAGAACTCAAGTTATGATGCAAACAAGTTACAGGTCCTCAGATGAATGTGATTTTGGTCAACAAAAGTCAACCAACATCCAAGCCATTTTTCACCTAGAAGGATTTTTCTCCTAAACTTTTGGCCAACATGAAAGTTGTAGATCATGGTCTTAGCTTTCCAAAGAGTACTAGAAGTCTTTCATCTGATTTGTAGAACTTAAGTTATGAGGCTTGCAAGTCAGGGGTATTTTGGGAAAGTGAGATTATAGGTCATAAAATTATAGGTCCATTTCACCAACTTGCACACTTCAAATGAAAATATTTTCAACATGAAACTTGCTCCAAATAGGTCCATTTACATTACCAAATCATCTCTTGTCATGGTTGGAGCTTGGAGTGATGAATAGGTGTTTGAATTTTTCATGAAGGAAGCTTAAAATGTGAAAATTGGAATTAATTCATTTGAGATCATTTTGAACCAAGTCTATGCGTTTTTTGAGTGTAAATGATGTTCCAAATACAATGCCAAGTTTAATTTTGCAATTTGAGGTCATTTGGTTGGTTATTTCCATGGTTTCTTCACCATGAAGTAACAAATGGGAAATCCACCATAGAATCAAAACAAGGACCAATTGCTGGCCTTTGATTAACTCAGGCCATGTGCAAATGATTTGGAGCAAATTTGAGGTTGGTGCAGTGGATAGAACACGAGTATGGCAAGCAAAAAAGTGAAGTAAAATTGAATTGGCAATTGGGCTTTAGGGCATGAAATAAGGCTCCATTTGCATCTGAACCCAACACATATAAGGTTAGAAAACTTCCCAAACCCTCAGAGCTCGAATTGGTGGTGGAATTGCAGAAATAGCAACTTGAAAAAGCAAGAGAAAAGTGAAATTCGGTTTTGGAGATTTGGCCATTATCAAGTGAAATTGAGCATACCAAGAGCTTTATTCAAGTGTTTGGAACGATTCTGGGTGATTTGCTTGAAGGTTCAACGACAAGACTCAGTGGAGGTTCTCCACTAGGTAATTTTGAAATCACCATATCTCTCTATTTATGCCTTGATTCTGTGCCGTTTTTGCATATTTGAGACATATGAATCATGTAGACCATTAATAACTAAAACGAACTGGCATTTGAGTTGATTTCTGTTTGGAGCACAAAACTTGTTGTTTGCATTTTGGCTTGTTCTTGAGTTTTTAGAGTAAATGGACTATGGATTTGAACTCTACATGAAGTGTAGATGAATTCTGGACACTTTGGTTGGTTAAT
Source organism: Lathyrus sativus (assembly GCA_963859935.3). NCBI lineage: Eukaryota > Viridiplantae > Streptophyta > Magnoliopsida > Fabales > Fabaceae > Lathyrus > Lathyrus sativus. Next base: position 694,314,770 of record OZ012737.1, read on the forward strand.
TTTGAGTTTTATAGTTTGTGCACATTTTATATTTTTCTTCGATTTGCTTTGTGTGTTGCTCAAACATGAAAACCAAGGTTGGATTTGAGTTCCTCGTGACGAGAGGATGAATTTGGAATTTTAGTTTGTCATTTTTGGTGAAGTTTTGATAACTGTGTTTTGGTTGCTACTGTTCACGGTGGATGTTAGGCCGGAGAAGATGACCGGAAGGGATCTCCGGCCACCCTCTGATTTCCATGGTTTTGTTGACTTCTCGTTGGAGAAGATGATCCACACACCACACGATTGGTTTACTTTTCTATTTAACGTTCATGATTAAGACATACACTACACCTCCTTTGACTACACACACTCAATCACGTTTAAATTATTCATTAATGCGCTGACACGTTTTTATCCACTTGATTTGATTACTAGTAAATCAGACAGTCTTGATTGCATTCCACGCTGGTCCTTCTGTTGACTAACCTTAGTGGATCATTGTTTGAAACCCTGATTTTGTTTGGGCGCCTTGGGCCTCAGCTGCTAATGGCAACCCCCTCTTGGCCCAATCTCATTTTCAACTGTTTTTTTTTTTTGCTTTTTGCACCGTTTGTTTATTTATTTTATTTTTATTTTCATTTTATTTTTGTTTATTTTCTGTTTACATTTAAATCATTTTTAATTACTTCCAATCATCCAAAAAAGTCACAAAAATAATTTTTAGACACTTTGAGGTGTCTTCTTATTTTAGAAAATTTTTATTTTATTTTTTGATTTATTTTTCAATTAAAATTGGATTTAAATATTGGAAGTGTATTAAATGACTTAAATTGTGATATTGTTTGATCTTTTATTTTTCTCTCTCATTTCCTTTGGGTCCAATGACTAAAATTAAATCCTCATATCCATGATGAGTTGGTTAAATTTTGAGGACCATTTTGCCCCTGGTTGGTTGACTTTGGTGGCTTTTCTTTTGACCCTCGATTCCCCCATTTCAAAGTGGTACATCTTAAATATTATTTTCTTTTGATGGTGCTTTGAGGGGATATTTGCTTTGAGCTTTTGAATTATGTTTGCCAACTTGTTTAGCTTCTTTGTGCATTTTATTTGGTAATTTTTGAACCATTTTCCTAATTTTGAGGTAACTTGCAAGTCAAGTTACCTCTAAGGGATGTTCACACATGCACCTTGACCTAGTTTGACTTGGATATGACATTTTTGGATCCTTTGAGCTCTCAATGCCTTTTGTTTCATGTTGCTAACATGTTAAGGATTATGTTTGTTCAATTTTAGGTCATGATATGGCTTCTTCCTTATTCATTTGTTTGTGTTCTTTTGAGCTTTCAAGTAGGGTTTCATTGTGTAGTTTGCTTGCATTTCTTTGTGTTCTAGCTTGCATTTCCTTTTGTTATGATTTGCTTTTGCTTTTAAGCTTTCCTATTCATCTTTACCTTCTGTCCAATGACCTTGGAGTGTCATTTAAGGTGGCTTGGTCCCTCCTTTGGAGGTATTTGAAGGATACCTAAAATGATGAATCCTTGAGGACATTTTTGGTGCATCTTTGTGTGGTTTGGTTGGTTTCTTCTTGTGCACTTATTTTTCTTTTCTTTTCTTTCATTTCCATATGCATGCTTGGTTGAAATGAGCTTGTGGAGGCTACTGCCCCACACTATTTTCCTCCCACTTTCATTCTACTTGTGCACTCAATGTGTACATTCTTTCATTTGCATGTTTCTTTTGTTGTTTCTTCTTCTTCTCTTGTCTTTCTTTACTTTGGGTTTCTAATCTCTCTTGTTCAAGAGAGGTTATGATAGACATTAGGGTTCTAAACATGCATGATAACATTAGGTAGCTCCCTTCTAAACTCAACTTTAAGTCCACTTTGCATGATAACTTTTAGGATTGATTAGTCTCCCATTAGTGTCCTTTCTTCTCTTCTCATCTTCAAACACTCATAAGACATCTAATAAAGAATGACAAGTGTGGCATGCTACGAGCCTTAAGCTACTTGAGAAATGGTGATTGAGGGGCCTCCTCTCAATGACCTAGAGTGTTTAGTGTACACCCTTTGGGTGATATACGACGCATTCGCTCTTAGGTCATAGTCTCTCATGCGACATGAGTTACAAATCAAGTTCAAAATATTTCTTCTCTAAAAACAACAAAAGCACTTCAAACCTTTTTCATCCTTCGAGATCTTAATCAGAAAAATCTTTTCAGATAAAAGAGTGTCATTAACTTTTAGTTCTACCGCAAACGGTAACGCCTAAGTCTCCAATGGTCGAACTGCATACACCAACTGCTAGAACTACTTGTTAACCCTACTTGGGCCTAAAAAACTTTTGAACCAACTTGTGGTCCTTTTAGCCCGAACTACGTCTGCTATGATCTTTCATACCAGATGAAAGTACTTAGGCACAAGACGCAATATCTTGGCGAGCAACCTTCCCCCCTTCTTTACCCGTAGTTAGTCGAACTACGTTAACTCATACTTTTCCATTGCACGAGGGAGTATGTAGGCACAGAGCGGCGATGCTCTTCCGAGCCAGTCCTTTTTTCTTTTTCTTTTGTCCATAAGCCTTTAGCATAGATAGTTTACACCCCTTTTTAGATAGACAACATATGCGTGGATCCCGTCGAGTATGACAGACGTGAGGGGTGCTAATACCTTCCCCTTGCGTAACCGACTCCCGAATCTAGACATGGTTGCGATGACTTTGTTTTTCCCTTTTCCGTCAGGTTTTTCGATTGTTTCCTTTACCTCTCTTTGGGATAAATAACGAAAGTGGCGACTCTTCTGTTTTTCCGCCGGTTGTTTTTTTGCAGTAGCGACACCCCTGCCAGACTATCCTGGAAGAAATGCATTAGCAGCTTCTCATCACTGGAATAAGCATACATCTTTCTGAAATAAGCCCGAATGTGCACTCTTGGACAGGTTGTCCCTTTATATTTGTCAAAATCGGGCACCTTAAATTTGGGAGGAATCCTGACCCCAGGAACCAAACAAAGATCGGTCATATCAAGGCCTAAAGAGTTCTGATTCTCAAATGATTTCATCTTTTCCTCAATCAGTTTAAACCTTCGGTCAGCTTCAGTCGGTAAACCACCCTCCATATCTTTCACAGAAAATATATCATCCTGATTATCTTCCCAATGAGGACCAGCAACCCCGTGCACACTTCCATTACCAGCAATATTACCATTCTCATTTGCAGCTCCTCCGCCCGGAGGTACGACAACAATAGGAATACCCTGAGGAATAAATTCACCGATCGGTGGAGGAATAACACCAGCTCCTCCGTGCAAAACACCGTCTTCATCAACCCGTGCTATCAACGGCTGGACTAAAGTTCTCAACTGTTCCTGCCCACTAGCAACAGTCAACATAAGCTCCATGAATTGGGCCATGCAAGCCCTGACTTCCTGCAACTCGGCTTGAACCTGATCCATCACCTTCTGCTGATTCCCTCGAGTAGAATACCTGTGGAAACTGAACTCCTCAATCCTGAACTGGAGAAAACCAAGCAGAGATAAGAACACAAGGCCACCAAGAACAACCTGCGATGCAAATGAGAATGCAAGATGCAAAATGCAAACATGTCTATGTATGCACAGAGAGATCTTCCCCTTGATTCCGGTTTCAAATAAATAAGAACAACAAAGATAGATAAGAACACCACAATAAAGCTCCTCATATATCAAGTAAAGCCGAGACAATACAATCAAATGAGAAAATATCCGCATACAAAGAGGTATTGATCTCATCCAACATCCCTGGTGATGATCAAGACACAAAAGCAAAGGAAACTACAAAAGATAAAACTCCCTAGTAGCCATGATCTCCACGCCATTCCTGAGACTCCTCAAGCATCTCCTTTGTGTCGGGATGGTCTGGTCTCTCAATCAACTCTTTGATGAGGATATCCCTTTTGCGTATCACATACCAGAGATAATGACAATGATCCTCCAAGCACCCTAACCGAAGGCATCCTCAAGCCTGAGCTTCTTCACCTCTGCTCGAATCTTAAACTCTTCTAGTGCTGATAAAGTTTCCTGGTATTTCTGCTCGATCGTACTTCTGCGGAGCGATTCCAACAATACCTCCCTCTCCTTATCCTTGAATTGTGCTCTCAGCTTATCAACCTGAATACGAAGCTGGTCCTCCCTATTCTTATTGGCGGTCACAATAGCATTCCACTGCTCTTCGAATTTGGATATCTTCATATAGGCTCTATCTAAATCCTCCTTCTTACTTTTCAGAACGCTGCAAGTTCTTTTCAGATTAAGACCGACTTGCTTCCGTGCTTGTACCTGATCAACAAGTTCCTCCTTCAACTTAGTCAACAATTCTGCCTTTATCTTGGCCAAATACACAACTTCACCTTTATCATGCTTCAGCTGACTGATTTCCTATTTCAGCTCTTCATTCTCTTTGCGCAGCTCATCCTTCTCTTCCCAAAGCTTGGTATATCTCAGGATATCGACAGTTGTAGGCGGCTCAATGACTAAAGGATACAGTGGTGCTTCGACAGGAAACGAAAATAATACCTCTTCCACTCGCTTCTGAATCCAATCCAAGTAGGGATCATAGGCTCTACAATATCCTTTTCCTAAAGCGTCCACGAATCGGGCTGAGATACAAGGATCCACTACACCTGTGAAGTATAGAGATTCCTACACTTCCTCTTCTTTCGGAGGTCCTTTCAAAGCATAACTGAATTGTCTCACAACAAGAGAAGGATTATAGTTGATACCACCTTTCCTACCTATCAAGGGCACATTAGGAAAGCTACCACAACTAAAGATAAGCTCACGACCCAGCAAGTCTCGGTTGAACCAAACGATATTCTTCTCTGTTAAACCCATAAGCCTCTTCGACCATTTAGATTAGTTCGCGAAATCCACAAAAGCTCCAGAGCGAGGAAGGTGATCAACAAACCACTTATGCAACATCGGTGACAAGAAACCATCTTTCATCTTCTTTTCTCGTTCTTGTAATGCGCTGAATGATACAAGTCTCCTAGAAGAGTAGGTACAGGATTCTTGGAAGCGAAGATATGAAAAGCATCAAAATCCACAAAGTCCGGTACATTGAGGAACAACACAATGCCATAGACACACAAAGCCAAGATAGCACTGAAAACCATCCAACAACCCTTTTCAGCATAATCTCGGGCCTTGTCGATCAAGAAGGGTAAAGTAAAGCCGGAAAACCTGTTTCTGCTGATAACATGACCTACCAAGTCAGAGGCGCTCAAATAAATAGCGGCAGATAACTTCTCAATATTAGGTTCTTCTTCAAAACTGAAGAAAGGTACTTTGTTCAGAATCGGAACACCCAGGATGTAAGCAAATTCCTCCAAAGTCGAAACCAACACATAGTCCGGAAACATGAAGCATTTCAACGAAGGATCATAAAACTGCAACAGGGTATGAATAGCTCCATGCTCATAACTCGTGAGCTTACAGACAAACTTCAGAATTCCATCATACTGTTCCCTAAAAGCTGCAAGAACACCAGGATCAGCCATGGAAGTCAGACCAAATAAAGGTCCCAACTCAGGTACCGGAAATTTGTACACAACAATCCTCTTTCTGCCAACTTCCATCTTTGAAGAAGACCAGCACCAGAATCAAGGGAAAGACGAGAACCTGTAACATGCATAAACATGTAATGTTAGATGCAAAATGATTATGCAGATGCACACATGGGATCAAGGTATCCAATGCTCAAACTCGATGTTCTTCCGTTGACTGAATTCAACCAGAGCTCTGCTCTAATCAGAACACTGAGATGATACACTGGATGGAACACTCAAGATCAAAATTCCGCACTGACGAGAAAACCAGGGTTGGTTGAAGGCTAGGTTTCCTGCAAAAATCCATCCCTCTCACATGCGGGTTCTAGTCTTGAAAGGTACGACATCCTATGCGGGTTGTCAGCGTCACAGACTTTCGAGAAACGATGATACATTCACCATTTCTGGTTTGGAATCATAGTATAACGAAGCGGCCTCACTTAGCTGACCCCCCAAATGAACGGTCTCCAGAGTCGACAGTCTCTCTAAGTCAATATTCCCTCAACTGCACCAGACGCGCATGATAGAATATTTTCGAAGAAAAACCTCGTCTGAACGTGAATTTCACGCGAGCTATTGCGCAGCCAAACGCCACACAAGCTCCCGCTAATCTCCACTCTAATCCTACGTGTATACTCAAGCCCAGGTTCGGCTTATCTCTCAATGGAACAACCAAACCCACAGCACAACAGTAGTAAGAATAGGCAAATGCAATAATATACAACAGATAATGTACATAAAGCAAAAACTGCACAAAAGTAAACACCAAAAAACGCAACAGACAAGCGCTAGGAGTGACTCGCATAGGGAACCATCGTAGTCCCCAGCAGAGTCTCCAGCTGTCGCAACTGCGAAAAACACCCAGCGGAAAACAAAAGAGTCGCCATCTTTCGTTATTTATCCCAAAGAGAGGGAAAGGAAACAATCGGAAAAACCTGACGAAAAAGGGAAAAGACGAAGTCATCGCAACCAAGTCCTGGATTCGGGAGTCGGTTACGCAAGGGGAAGGTATTAGCACCTCTCACGTCCGTCGTACTCGAAGGGATCCACGCTTGTTGTCTATCTAAGGGTGTGTTTAAACTATCTATGCTAAAGGCTCGCAGGACAAAAAGAAAAGAAAAGAGACTCGGCAGAGCATCGCCGCTCTGTGCCTACATATTCCCTCGTGCAATGGGAAAGTCATAGTCGACGTGGTTCAGCTAACTACGGGTGAAGGGGGAAAGGTTGCTCGCCAAGACATCGCGTCTTGTGCCTATGTATCCTCATATGGAATGAGAAATCAGAGTAAATGTAGTTCGGGCTGACACGAAACCACAGGTTGATTAAGTGTTTTAATCGAGTAAGGTTAAACCTCTGTTCCAGCAGTTAGGGACAATGCCTGTTTGCGGTAGAACAGAAGCTTAACAACACTCTTTTCTGAAAATGAAAGTTTCCGATTAATCCCGAAGGAAAAAGGTTTGATGTTTTGTTTTGTGTTTTTTAGTGAAGTGAATTAATTCGGTTTGTGATTCACGTTGCACTAAAGACTATGACATGAAGGAGAGTGCATCGCGTATCGCCCCCAAACGGGACGTACACTAAACACTCTAGACAAGCAAGAGGAGACCCCTCACTCATCATTCCCCATGTAGCTTAAGGCTCGTAGCGCGCAACATTCATCGCATTTATTAGATGAGTTAGAATTGTTTTGAGATGAGAAGAGAGATGCACGGAAGGTCTAAGGGAAACTCGGCCCTAGCGTTGTCATGCAAAATGGTCCTAAGGTTAGGATTAAAAGGGGAAACATCTACCTTAATGTTAGCATGCATAGTTTGAATCCTAATGTCTATTACCAACCTTAAACAAGGAAGGTTAAATCCTAGGGGAACATGGCAAAGGAAGACAAAAGGAGAAAACATAACAAAATGCACATGCAAACATGAAAATGCACAATTAGAATGGAGGGAGGGAGGAAAATGTGCGGGGCAGCAACCGCCACAAGCGCATCTCAACCTCAACAGCGGTGCAAAAATGATGCAAACATGAAGGAAAGCGCAAAAGATGAAAGCAAACGAACATGCAAGAGATCATCACGTTGAACCACATCCATAAGCATGCATTCAAGTGGAAAAGAACACGAATGTCGGTGAAATCTTGATTAAACAATCAAAACAGCGACATATATCCTAAAACATTTCACTTTTAATGCATCATATCAAATTACAATGATTCGAAGTGAAACGATACTCAAACATGCAAGAAAACAGCAAAACAGACCCATTGGCACAGTGTTAATCGGTTAACACACTGTTAACGTTTAAAAAATTTGAAAAATTTGAACTAGTTAAGCGGTTAACCATATGCGTTAACCGATTAACACTTTGAAAACTTTGAAAAATCTGGAAATTTGTAATGGTTAATCGGTTAACCATATGCGTTAACCGATTAACACTGTACCAACAGCAGAAAATCAGCAACAGAACAACATGTGCAGCAAATAAGCATTTATCCGATCAACCGGATGATCGCATAATCACTTAATCACGAAATTAAACCAGCAAATCATAATTCAAACAGCATGTAAACAGATCCAAACAACAACATCCACAATCATGTCAACCAAAATTCAATCGAATATGAGAATCAACATGAACATGCAAATAAGCTCAAAAATGCTATGGATCTAGGATTCCAGCCTTCGAAGTGGAGATTTGCTTCGGTTAATGTTGAATTAACTGAAATTGAACAGATCCAATGCTAGAAGTCTGGAATACTTCAAGATCCACACCAATTCTTGTTGTAGCAATGGAGATTCTTCAAGAACAGTCCAAAATAAGCCAAATAATCACTTCCAGATCTAGATCCAATTGTGCATGAAAATTAGATGATGAAATCACTTCGATGGAGATGATGGATGGAGGTTTGAGCTCAAGAATTCATTGATTCCAATGAAGAATCAAAGAATTCAATGAAAAAGAGCTTTGAGTGAAGGTTTTGGAATTGGAAAGTTGAGAGAGAATTTGAGAGAATTGAGATGAATTTTGAAAAATGAGAGTGAGAAATGAAGATTGGATTCCTTTGGTTTGGAGTGAATCACTTAAATATTACTTAGGTTTGGATCCAAATGAGAGGCTTGGAAATTAGTTTGTGAATTTTGGTTTGGCACTAGGAATGGGATTTTGGAGGGAAATAAAATTAATCAAATCTCAAATATGTTCTATATCCTTCCCAAAGTGAAAAATTAGAATTCAAATGACCAAAATTGGACCCCAAATGGCTCTGCATTGAAAAATCACGTACAGAGGCAAAAATTGCACTAGTTAATCGGTTAACCATATGTGTTAACCGATTAACGCCTTTAAAATTTCAAATCTGACCTGATTTTGCCTTGGTTAATCGGTTAACCATATGTGTTAACCGATTAACACCTTCAAAAATTTGAATTTGGCGCCTTTTGGAGGGAAATCTGTCCATTTGCCCTGTTTCAACTGTTTTGAGCTCTGTTTAGCCTTTGGAACCCGTTCTTGAATATCATAACCATGGAAATGCTTGACACATCATGAGTGCTAATTTCTGAACTGCTGTTATCCTGCAAAATAAAATCAGCCGCCTGACCGCTGGGCAAAATAAATGCCAGAGCCTCTGATGCTCGTTGTTCGTCGTTCAGTCCTTTGCGCCAAAATGAACCTGAGCCACAGGAATACCTTGATCCCATGCCTCGAGAACAAATGCTATGATATGCAAAATGCAAAGAAACAAAAGCCAGTTAAGTTTAAAAATGAAAGGGAAAATTTTGGGGTACTACAATATGAGAGATCAGAGCAGCCATAGTTCGGCTAACTACGGAAAAACGGTCTCAATTGCACAGGGGCAAAAGAAAAGGGAGTCTCAATCGCCAGGATGCGAGAGAAAAGGTGTCAACTGCAAGGATGCCAGAGAAAAGGTTCATATCGGGACGCACACGCTAAGTCCTAAGACGTAGGAGCGAATGCGTCGCATATTATCCAAAGGACATACGCTAACACTCTAGACAAGTGAGAGGCAGCCACCCACTCATCATTTCCCACGTATCTAATGCTACGGCTCCCAACACTCGACGGTTGCATAAAAGAAATGAAATAAAAGCAATGTTACCGAATGGAGTGGTTCCGTTGACCCTTGACTTTGCGTGCAAGCTCCATTTCCAAGCTCTCCTCTTTTGATCCTTGATGATGACGTTTCGAATCAGAACCAATGTGACGCTGAACCATCATAGTTCGACTTATAAGAGAAATCAAACTATAGGAGGTCGCGTGTTGATATCCGTGTCAAAGACAAGATAGAGAAATGATATTGGGAATCATTCTTCAATTGAATCATGTCACACGGACCAAACCAGAAAAAAAATCAAAATAAAAGAAGAAGAAGAAGAAGAAAAATGAGGAGAGAAATAAGTGGTCTCAGATCCTACATTATCCATCAACAATTTGATTAATAACGGTTTACGGAAGTGTCGTCATCGACCTACAAAATGAAAATGAGATGAAAAGTCCAATAACAAATGGAAATAAGAATTCAACTTCTAAAATGGAAAATAAACCTCTAATAGAAAAATAAGTTCTATAGAAATTATAAAAAGAAATTGAATACGAAAATATAACATAATATTCTATACAAAAATATATGTAATAATATTCTAAAAGAAAATATAATAATATACATTATGAATTTTATAAGAGAAAAAAGTATGAAGTATATTAATATGAAATATACAAAAGGAAATACAGCACAGGGGGTACAGTCCAGAACAAGGGGGTTCAGTAAGGAATTCAATTGGGCTTGAGGTTTGAAGGCCCACAATCAAAAATAGAACAACACACAAGGGGTGCAATAAGGGATAACGGGGTGCGAATCCAAAAGAAACAGTTGGGCCAAAGGCCCACTAACCTAATTGGAGGTGTCCGTGAAGCTTCATCTTCCTCATTTGCCTAAACCCTAACTTTCCTCTTCTTCCACAACACTATCACCTTGCTGCACCGCCGATCTCAACCTCTTCCAACCTTAACAAAACCTCCCTCCCTCTCATCAATCATTTTCATTTCCTTCAAACATCATCATCACCTGAACATGCAGAAATTCGGAGGCGGAAGTTAAACGAAAATGGAGGTTTGGAATCCGAGTGGTTGAATCTGAAGATAGCGTGTTTGACGGATTGTGGTTCGATTGAAGGTTTTGCGTTCATATGGATGCAGATCTGGAAATTTGGTTGGTGTTTTGGTCGAAGCTTGTTCGTGATTTTGACGGGTGGAAATCAGAGGTGAGTGGTGATGGTTTGGATATTTGAAGTTTGGTAAAGATCTATGGCGTTTTGATTTGAAGATTTGCGAAGCTTCGTTGTTGTTTGTTCGTGAATGTTGATGGTTATGGAGATCTATTTAAGTTTGCGAGATGTGAAGAGAGATCGAAGAAATCTGTTGTGTTTACGGATAGTGGAATAAGTTTGGTGTGAATTTTAGATCTGGAGTTGTATGAATTTTTATGGTTGAGTTTGGATCTTAAAATCTGTTGTAGATCTGGATGATTTTAGTGATGAAGTTTTGAATGTGGATAGTATGTACGAAAAATGTTTGAAGGTTATTGAACTCAGATCTGGAATGGTGTTATGGTGGATGAAGATTGATGGGATCTGAAAAAAAATGCTTGAAGATGGATGAACATCGTATGAATGTGACGGAATATCTGGAAAAATAGGATGAAGATTTGAATAAGTTGATGAAAGCTGGAAAAAATTGTTATGAATGATGAAGTTGTTGGAAAAAACGTATGAACATGATGAAGATACGAAGAAATCTGGCGAACATTGTATGAATGTGATGAATATTTCATGAACACGGATGAGTTTATGAAGAAATCTGGAAAATTATCATGAAGGTATGAATATCATATGAAGGTCGTATGAGTGTTGCTGGAAAAAAACGGATGAACATGATGAAGTTTCTGGTGGGTTCATGAGTTTTCCGACGAAGACTTAGGTGGCCGTTGATTTCTCCGGAGAGGATGATCTAGGGTTTTTTGGGGTTGCGTGTCAGCCACCTAGAGAGAGAGAGAGAGAGAGTGAATAGAGCTATTTATAGCCCTGACACGTGGCACAGATCTGACGCATTGGACCTGCAAAACTTGATTAGTGAACTGATCAATGATTAAAGATGACAGATTAAATGCAACAAAATGACTAATTAAATGAACTGCCATCTAATATTAAAACTAGTAAATGATTAAATGCTGATTAAGAAATCAATTAACAAAAGCTGGTGATATTAAAAGCTAATCCAACGTGACTTCTTTAAAAGCCAAAATCAAATAACTAAAATAAAAGCTAATTAAAACCCTAAAAAATCTGAATCCTAATTAAACTAAGACTAATTAATAACCAATAATATCCTAATTAAACTATCTAAAATTTTAACCAAATTCAATCTAGATTAATAGATCTAATTAAAATCTAAAAGAATTAATCTAAACTATTCTAGAATAATAAAAACCCTAATATTCTAAAAAACAATTAATTTCTAGAAAATACTATTTAAAACTATTAAAAACTAAAATCTAAAATAGAGAAATTAAATCTAAAAATCTATTTAAAAACTCTAATTTCTATGCAATAATTTCTAGAAAATTAAATCGGTGAATATAAAATGCGAGAATGCAACGAAATGAACAGTAAAAAGGCGGACACCGAAATATCCCCAAAAACAACAGCATAGACTGAATCACCGGAAAGAGCACAAATTCCAAAATAAACCTGCTTATTCGAACTGGTTTGAATCGCCTGAAACGCGAGGAAAGGAGCTGTAATCCCGATAAAATCAATCTGACCGAAATATGCACAGTATGTGATATGCAGATGCAAATGAAACGAAACATAAGCCAAATTGCAAGAAACGGTTGGTCAAATTTTGGGGTACAACAGCTGCCCCTATTCAAACGGCTTGGACCTGAAGGGTTGAAAAGAGAACGACTTTCAAAAATTCAAAGGTAAAAGACGGTTAAATACCAAAGAACCCGGAAATTTGCCAACTGCAAAAATAGAACTGCCAACTCCGATGGGGACAAAAAACTCCGGAAATAACTGAATTAATAGTTGTAACATTGATACGCAGTCGGAAGAATCATCTGCTATCACCGCCAAACAACGACACTAAGTCAAAAAGATCATCTGACATCACCGTCAGGTCTCGACATCCAGTCAGTAAAAGCATCTGCTATCATGCAGCGGATAATGAATCTCTGACCTCGTCGTCAATTAATAACATCAATTTTGAAAGAAGATATCTCTGACTTTGCCGTCAGGCCTCTGACCTCGCCGTCAGGCCTCTGACCTTGCCATTTGGCATCGGCAATAGGCCGGTAAAACATCTAACATCGCTGTCAGGCTTCGACATAAAGCCGGAAAACACATCTGACATCGCCGTCAGAACCATTGAACCCAATAAACAATAAACTAATCGGCCCAACATACAGCTGAAAAGAAACATCTGACATCGCCGTCATACATCCGCGAAGTTGATACACATCTGCATGAGATAAACATCTGACATCGCCGTCAAGTGTTCATGCAGTTGAGAAACATCCGGCATCACCGCCAGCCATCAATATCCAATCGGTAAAACCTCTGACATCATCGCCAAACATCCGCGAAGTTGATACACATCTGCAAGAGATAAACATCTGACATCGCCATCAAGTGTTCATGCAGTTGAGAAACATCTGGCATCGCCGCCAGCCATCAATATCCAATCAGTAAAACCTCTGACATCGTTGCCAAACCTTCGCTAAATAAAAGCGAGCATCGAACTCTAAGACCGGATCAACAAGAAACTAATAAACAACTGGCATCGCTGCCAGGCATCTGTAGGGGATAAAAATTTCTGACATCGCCGCCAGATATCCACACACATCTGACATCACCGCCAGACAACCACAAAGTTGATAAACATCCGACATCGCCACCAGACAACCACAAAGTTGGTAAACATCTGACGTCACCGCCAGAAATCTATGGGGAATAAAACATCTAACATCGCCAGAAATCCACACATATCTGACATCGCCGTCAGGTATCTTGCTTGATAGAATACAAATACCAAATCCGAAGATAGGCACTTCTGACATCGCCGCCAGACATTCGCTAAATAAAAGCGAGAAACGAACCCGAAGGTAATAACATCTGACATCGCCGCCAAACCTTTGCTAAATAAAAGCGGGAATCAAACCCAAAGTTAAGGACTTCTGGCATCACCGCCAGACATTCGCTAGATAAAAGTGAGCCTTGAATCCAAAGGCCGGATCAGCCGAAGCTAATAAATCCATCTTGAGAATACTCCGCTGGGGAAGGGAGAAACTTAACCAAGCAACTCTGGCAGGGAGGAAGAGAGAAATTTAACCAAATAACTCTGCTTTGGGAGAGTGAAGAAACTTGATCAAGTAACTCTGCTGAGGAACAAAAAGAAACTTAACCAAGTAACTCTGTTGAGTAGCATATAATAAGAAGAACACATCCATCAAAGATTGCACCATGGTCTGGAAACCAAATGGGCTGAAGGATGACATTTTAAATTGCCGGAATCTGGATATTCAACGAACAACATGAATCAATGAAATTTTCCGGAGTATGAACACTTGACATAATAATCGAACTCTGGATACTCAACGAGATAAAACGGAGCCTGAATGCTCAAAGTAATAAGTCAGAGCCTGAATGCTCAATGTAATAAACCGGAGCCTGGATGCTCAAGGAACATAGGAAAACACATTTGAAGCTGACATGGCATGGATACCACACGAGCAGGAGGAATTACATTTAAGCTTATCATGGTCTAGATACCATATGTCAATTCGCCGGAGTCTGAATACTCAACGAAAGTGACCGGAGTCTGGATACTCAACGGACAAAGGAATACACCACAAACATACTTATCATGGTCTGAATACCACGTGAGTTTATAACAACCTAATCATCTGAGGTCCGGTGACACTGCTGAGGAATACCATAAGCCAGGGTCTGGATACCATGCAGGCTAACAGTAATAACATTTGTCTGTGATCTGGATATCACAAAATAAGCTACTATGGTCTGGATACCACAAAATCACAACTAGAATGACCGGAGTCTAGATGCTCCACGGAATACATCGGAGCCTGAATACTCAACGAAATTGACCGGAGTCTGGATACTCAATGGACAAAACAAATCTGAGATGCCCAATGGTTTGGATACCATTTGGACAGAAAAACAACCTTTGTCGGGGTCTGGACACCATGCGAGCAAAGTAAACCATCAACATATCCATCAAGGTCTGAATACCTCATGGGTTTATGACAACACCATCAACCAAAATCAGGCGACTTTGCTGAGGAAAATGTAAGCCAGGGTCTGGATACCCCACGGGCTAAGGTAAACTGCCATGGTCTGGATACCATTCGGGCAACAAGATATCAGTCAAACTTGCGGGGTCTGAATACCATGCGAGCAAAGTAAATCAACCACTTGTTAGAAATACACTTGAGAACAAAGAGGTAACAACCTGGCTTATGTTTCACACGGACATGTTTGAAAATGGCGTAATGCTCCATACGAAATGGAAATGCTACGCATTTGGTGGATGCTATGCATGATGCAAATGCGAAGGAACCGCTCCAGCAAAATAAATGCTGGAGAGAAGGAAGCCAACTCCACCGGGGATCAGATCAAACCATGCTGAGGAAAACGCCCTGGATGGCCTGCCAGAATAGGACTCTTCTGGGGAACAAACGACCCGGCTGGGGGACATGTCCACTCTACTGGGGAATCAACGACTCTGCAGAGGAAACATAATCAACCACGGAAATTGAATCTCGCTTCACCAAGGAAAACAGCCCTGAACGGCCTCCTAGGACACCAAAATCCTTCTTGGGTACAAAATACTCATCTGCAAGTGGCAACTTCACTGGGGAAGAATCAAAATCCAACCTGCTGAGGATACTTAGCTGGGGAATAATTTACCTCTGCTATAGATTGCTCCGTGAGGGAATCAGTATCGACCTCTTGTTGGGGTAAATGAGAATAAAATCCAACAATATCAACCTCTGATTAGTGAATGAGTCAATGACCTAGACTCTGAGAGGAAAGGAGCCAAATACTTGGACTCTGTGGGGATAACAACACTGCATTCGTCCCACTGCTGGGGAAATAAACCCAAATCTGCCTATCGGGGAAAATTTCAATGTCAACCCACTAGGGATACATAATCCATCTGTTGGGGATAGTTCTAAAATTTGCCCACCGGTTTTCCGACTTTGACTGGCTTTTGCTTCGTTTTCATTTGCATATCATTTTTCGCATTTTGCCTGTGTTATCAGTCGGATTGAATTTATCAGAATTTTAGCCGCTTTGCTCGTGTTTCAGGCGATTTAAATCAATTCAAACAAAAAGTTCAATGTTGAAATCGAGTGAAAGCCGCTCTCTTTATGGTAATTCAATCTGTGTCGATAATATCGGCACATTTTGGTGCCCGCCTGTTTTCCATGGCATTTTTGCATTTTTATCGCTATTTTCGTCTTATTTAATTATTTACAATAGTTTTCGTTTTATTTTTTATTTATTTATTTAAAAATATTTTAAATAGGATTTTTAATATTATTTTCTTAAATAGATAGAATTATTTTTCTTTTATTTTGATTTTGTTAGAGTAGATTGTATAACTGATTTTATTTGAATTTAATAGAATATAGTTTATTTTAGAACTTTTAGAATTTAAGTTTAAATATTAGTTTTTTTAAATAGAGTTTTAATTAGGCTTAGATTTAAATAGGATTTAATTAGGGTTAATTATTTTTTAGTTTAATTAGGGTTTAAATTATTATTAGATACTATTATTTAGAACTTTAATTGAGTCAGTAATTAATTAGTTCATGTTTTAGGAGTTAACGGTAACCATCAACACTTTATTAATCAACATTAACCATTTAAATCTGTCATTAACTTTAAACCGGCATGCCACATGTCAGTTCGTAGTGGTATAAAACCACTATTCACTGTCTCCTTCCTCAGAGACCAGACCCTAACACTACCAGCCGCACTATTCATTGTCCCTTACCCTAGGACATAAACCCTAACTAGCCGCTACAGTAACCGCCCTCATCGTTTCCCTCACATCTTCACCATCCTCATCAATCCACCATGAACAACCTGTTCATCTTCCTCCTTCAACCTCCTGGAAAAATCCCTCCGACGCTGTCATATTCACCACCTGCGCAACCCCAACCACACTCTTCACCTTCTCATCTTCAAGCCGCCGTAAAATCTTTCCTCCGTTTTCGAGCACCTTCCGTCAACCCATCTTCTCCTATCCAGAAACATGAAAAACCTACAACAACTCATCACATCAGACAAAACAACCTAGAAATGAAACCTACCATCTATTTCTCCTTCAGATAACAAAATCATCAATAACAAAACTCAACCCTCAAACTTAGACCATAAACCCGTTTTCTAGAATTTCTTCCAACAACTTCAATCTCACTACAACCCGAGAATCTCACTTCACCTTCGAAAAGCATCACACAACCGTCATCTTTATCTTCGAACCCTGTTTCAAACCCAGAAAATTAATACTCAAAACCACTCAACAGAAACCCAGTTTGAAACATCTTCAGTAAGGCTCACCGTTCACCATCCGAACACCGTACAAACCCTTCAACCCACCATTTATTACCCAGATGCAAACCAAAGCCAACAACCCAGATTTCACCATCCCGACTCCCTTCACCTTCTTCTTCAAAACCCATCATCAAAAAACTTCTGAAAACCTATTCTTCCATTTTTTTCGCCATTAACCCACAAATCCCATCTCGATAACCCAGTTATCCAAACCCGTAAAACCATACCCATTTTCAGTAATTAACAATATGCAACCCCCCGTTTCATCACATAATCTCACACCAATCTGAAGCAGAATCTGGACAGAGAGAAGGCTGAGAATCGATTGGAGTTGTTCATTCGGCCTCTTCGATCGATGATGTTGATAATATTTGGCATCGGTTTGTAGATGGTACTGTTGAGTGTTGTCTTGAAACATTTGTACTAATGGGTTTTGTGGTGAATGAGGTGTTATCACGGGCGAGCTTGTTTCGGATTTGCGTTGTTTTGCTGATGGTTATATTCCAGTTGTGGGTGGTGGGCCTTCTTCTTGTGTTCACCTGCGGTTTTGTTTGCTTTCCATCACAAGATGATGGGCTTGAAGCTTAAAGGATTCCTTATTATCCTCACACATCACCGAGAAACAATACCCCTCTGTTGCACCCTAAAATTTGCTCAACCTACTTCACTTGGTTTATGTTTCAATTGCATTAGCATTTGCATATTAGGTCATGTACATAATTAATTCATCTGCATAACATAGCATGGGCAAGCCATCCAACAAGGGACCAAGTGCTATTCTTATCTATATGGGCATATCAAGAGGTTCTTATTCAAATTCAAGCCTATCCAAGTCATCAGAAAGAAATTGAAGCTTGAGAAGTTAGTGGACCAAGCAGTGGGTTTCTCTCCTATCTTGAGGATATGTGAGGATCATCAGAGAAGTTGTGAGCTATGAATTGACATCATGGAAGACCTAGAGGGTCATTTTGAAAGTGAGACAAGTCATTGGTGTGATTGCAAGAGCTGCAGTTGAAGACAATCAACTAGGGTGTCATCTGGGTCAACCCTAGGTCAAATGCTTGATTGAAGGGCATCAAGGCATGTTTGAAATATGTGGGATGCCTCATTTGATATGTGGATATGGATGTGGTGTTGTGCCAAGGAGAAATCAAAAGAAATCAAGAAGAAGAGAAGTTTCTAAATTAGGGTTTCTATGTAAAATCCCTTGATTTAAGGCAAACTTCCAAGCAGGATGATTCAAAATTCAAGTCTCAAATGGATCCTTGGCCAACATGAAACTTGTATATTATCTCAAGACCTTTAATTTGAGTGGTGGAAGTCATCAAGGAGATGTATAGAACTCAAGTTATGATTCTTGCAAGTTACAGGTCATCTGAGGACACTGAAATTTGTCTGTGAAAGTTACTTGACTTCCAAGCAACTTTTACCCCACAAGGAATGTTCAAATGGATTTCTGGCCAACATGAAAGCTGTTCCTCATGATCTTAGATTTCTATAAAGGTATGGTATGCCTTCATCTGATTTGTAGAGCTCTACTTATGATCTTGGCAAGCCAGGGGTATTTTGGGAAAGTGGAATTACAGGTCATTTCAAGCATATGCCCAAAACTCCTATTTCCAAACTTCAAATGAAGAAATGTTCAACATCAAACTTGTTCCAAATGACATTTTGAGTCTAGAAAAGTGATCATGGAAGTTTGGAAATGCTCATAGCCTAGAATTGCAAAATTGACCAATTATAAAGGGAAAAGTACCTTTTTAAATGACCAAAATTGTGATTTTTTGATACACAAGCAAAACCAAGCATATGACCAACCATTTTGAAGGTAAAGGGCATTTTAAGATCATTGGCAATATTAGTTTTTGGTTTGAGGTCAAGAAATTGGAGTTATCATAAGTTGCTTGCAAGAGAAGATACACTTGCCAAATCAAGCTAGGACCAATGCACAAGGCAAGTAAGCATCCACACACTCTCTAATTGTCATGAAAAGAGAAATTCAAGGGATTTTGAGGGGCTGTAACAAGGCAATGCAGAACTGGTTTTGCAACTTGGCCAATTTCATTTTCTCATGCAATGATATAAACAATTTCTCATGGGATCAATCTAGCAAGTTCTAGAACTTTCCATCATCATCTATATATTCATTCCTACTGATCCAGAAGAAGGTTGAACTTCATTTTGATCAAAAACTCATAGTTTCACTTCATCTTGCTTTTTTGCAAATTGCTTCAAATCTTCTCAATTCTTCATCATTTCTTCAAGATTTTGTTCCCATTCTATTCAATAATCATCAGTGATCACATTGCAACCAAGATCTGAGTGGATTGGTGCCTGAATCGTGCTATGCAAATTATCACATCCAAGTGCAATTGAAATCGGTTACAAGGATCCAGGTGGTTTGAACACGAATTATTGCATACAGAAGAAAGAGTATAGTCCATTGATGGATCTTGGAGCATTGTAGGCTTTGAAGTGAAGAGAATCACCATTTGTTTTCAACTTCTTACCAGGTTAGTGTTTCTCACAATTTGGCTTGAATTAGGTAGCATGAGGTAGATTTGTTAGGTTAAACATGGTTTAGGTGGTTAGATGATTGATTTTAGAGACTTTAGCAAGATTTGGTGAAGGTTGACATGTGAGCATGAAATCTGTTTTGACATAGAACATAATGATTAAGTTGTTAGAATCTTGGATAATTGGCTAGTCTTAATCAGTATAGCATGAGGATTGTTGTTGTGCAAAGATTGGTGAGTTTGGTGATGATCGAAACCTGATGAAATGTTGAATCCATGATGTTATACCTTTCGGTTTGGATGATAGAGGGTGATTTAAGGAAAACCAACACCATGGCTGTGTTCTACGCGAAAAATAGAACGAAATTGGTTTTTACACCTTGAGATTTGGTGGAGAGATGAGTGTGCACGATGGAGTAGAAGATCTCTGCATGTGCATGTGTTTCCATGGGAGTTCTGAAACCCTAAGCAACCCATGGAAGAAGACGATGTGGCTACCGTTGGATGCGCGTAGACTCTTTGACTCAAGACCAGATCAGACGGATGTGATTTGAAACGAAATTGGGAGGGATTTCAGCGCCATGGAACGCTGCGTTTCATTAAACGCGCTTCCTGGGCTTTAGTGAGTATTGCTATCCAGACCCCCTCGTCAAGCCCAATCATGATTTGTGCTACCATTCACTGCTATTTACACCGCGCTTCTAATCTTTTCTTTTCATTTTTTATTTTGATTTTCTGAATTCCAATGGGCCAAGCGCGTTTACTAACGCCACCCCCTATCTGGGCCCAAAGCATCATAATAACTGCGTTTAATTTCTATTCATACCCCCTGCATCATTTTACATTAATTTTTTCTCCAAATTTTTACAAACTTTAAAAAACCATAATAAATTGAAAAAACATTATTTTTTAATGAGACTTTTTTTCCCACTTTTCTATTTTTTGTCAAGGAAAATATAAAATCATAAAATGGTCATTTTACTTCATTTTTATATTTTTTTGCATATTTTTACATTTAATTGTTTTTTTTAATGCTTTTAGTTGATGCTACCATTTGTTGAAATTAGTTTAAGAGTTTCCTTTAGGATTTTCACCCCATTCTTTTTAGTACAACTAGATATGGATATTAGGTGCCCCCGGTTTTTATACCACAATTTCTAGGACTTCCTTTCAGGTAGTTTAGTTAGAAACTATTAGGCTAGTTAATTAGGGTTTTGAACATAACATAGGTGTATTGAAACAATTTTCTTTTGGGTTTTTAGACTGAATTAGGACCTGGGACTATAGGGGTATTAAGGGTAAGCATAATAGATCCCTTAGAATAAATAGTAGAACTTTCCCCATTTTATTAATATTTTTAGTATAGTTTTGTATTTGATTGATTGTATGGTGTGCCCTTTCTAGGGTTATTGTTTGATTGTGTGGGGTATTGGGCTTGCTTGGGGTTTGGGTTTGAGCTGAAGACTTTGCTGATGAAGCCCATTGAAGACAAAAGGAGTGAAGATCAATTTCAAGAGTTGATGAAGAGTGTAGCTTGCTTGCAGCTGTTGAAGATTATAGGAACTAGGAGTTAGGTAGAGCTCTAGAATAGAAACTTGATTCACAAACATGGAAGGTCTTGTTTGCCTCCATTCTTTCTCTATGATTCAAAGTCTCTTTTAAATCCTCACCTCCTTCCTTTGGAAGGATTAGTGAATATATTTAAAAGATAGAACTTTTGAGAGAAAACTGTCTGTATCATGTTAACAGTCAGTAGGCCACCCTTGGTAGGCAACTGACTGCTTAACATCCAATTCATCTTGTTAACTGCTACTCATCTTGGAGAGTGGGACTTGAAGAAAAGCCCTGAAAGATTGAAGATAGAGACCTTGCTTGAAGATGAAGACTGATGCTTGCTTGAAGCTTGTAGATGTTTTGAAGATGACTTGAAGATAGAAGATGATGGAGCTTGCTGTGCTGGGTTGCTGTTTGCTGTTTATTTTTGCTGTTTATAAGTCTTTGATGTATTGTTTGAGTTTCCCTGACTGTATTGTTTGCCAATTAACCTGTTAGGTTGAAGTGAAGTTATTTCACTTTGCCTGTTGTTTTCTAGGTTCGAGGTTGAGTGGGACTCCCTTGCCTCGCTTGTATTGTTGCATTCATGCATTTTACTGTTTTATTGTATCTGTTGTTTCTGTTTCCGTTTATCCCCTTAGGATCTCTGTTTCTCTTTGTGCAAGAGAAGAACATGATAAACATTAGGTCTTAACCCATGCATGATAACATTAGGTTAGTTTGATTCCCTTTTCAACCATAGGTTAGAGTTCTGTCTCTTCTTTCTCAAAACAAACAGAAAAACACAATAAATATTTCAAACGCAATAAAAGACACTTCTTCCGTAAAAGAATGTGAACTCATCAAAACGTCAATTTTGTCCGCTTGGACTGTTAACCATAAAAACCCTTTTTCAGAAGGAGATAAAAACAATCAAAACAGACTTGTGTCGTACGTGGCCCGAACTACGTTTGCTCTGATCTTTCATGCTGTATGAAAGTACGTAGGCATAGGATGCGATATCCTAGCGAGCAACCTTCCCCTCCTTTCCCGTAGGTAGGCGAACTACGTTGACTCTGATTTCTCGTTTCAGATGGGAATACGTAGGCATAAAGTGCGATACTTTGCCGAGTCATTTTTCTTTTAACCCCAGACTTGTAGAATAGATAGAATAACAATCCGTACTAGAAAACAAGCGTGGATCCCGTCGAGTACGACGGACGTGAGGGGTGCTAATACCTTCCCCTTGCGTAACCGACTCCCGAATCCAGGATTTGGTTGCGATGACCATTCCTTTCCCCGTTTTGCGGTAGGTTTACTTCGAGCGTTTCCTTTCCCTCCTTTGGGATAAATAACACACGGTGGCGACTCTTTTGTTCAGCCGGCGCCGATTTTCGCAGTAGCGACACCCTCCCCTTTTTTTCTTTTATTTTTCTTTGTTTTATTTTTTTATATATTATTTAAGTTTTTTTAGTTATAATTATCAAAAAAAGTTTTATGTATTATATTTTGTAAATATATTTAATTTTAGTTTTATATATTATATTTCTAACCTTTTTCTTTCCTTTCATATTATATATATATATATATATATATATATATATATATATATATATATATATATATATATATATATATATATATATATATATATATATATATATATATATATATATATATATATATATATATATATATATATATATATATATATATATATATATATATATATATATATATATATATATATATATATATATATATATATATATATATATATATATATATATATATATATATATATATATATATATATATATATATATATATATATATATATATATATTTAGAATCTTATTAGAACATATTATATTTAGCTTTTTATATTTAATTTCTTTCAAAATTTCTATTATATTTCTTTTAGAATTTTAGTTCTTATATTTTCTTTTAGAAGTTTATGCTTTTTATTTTAGAGTTGAATTTTATTTCGCTTTTCTTATTGGACATTTTATTTCATGTCGCTTTTTAGGTCGATGAAGAAGTTTCCTCAATTCTCCGTCAAATTATTGATGAGATATGAAGGATCCGAGACCGACTTTTTTTTTTCTCTTCTTTCTCATTTTTGAATTTATTTCACCTCACCTGTTTTTGGTCGATGACGACATTTCTGTAATTCATTACCATTCAAATTATTGATGAATAATGTTGGATCCGAGACCACTTCTTTCTCTCCTCATTTCTCTTCATCTCTTGATTTTATTTTGACTTTTGGTGATCGATGAAGTCTTGTAAGACGAGATCCCACTATTTTTGGTCCGTGCGACATGATTCAATTAGAGAACGATCCTCTATATCATTTCTCTATCTTGTCCATAGCACGAAAATCGATACGCGACCTCTTAAAGTTTGACTTCCCTTATAAGTCGAGCTATGAAGGTTTAGCGTCACATTGGTCCCAATTCAAAGCAACATCAAGGACCAAAAGAAGAGAATATTAGAATGGGGCTTGCGCACAATGTCAAGGGTCAATGGAATCACTTCGTTCGATAACATCTTTCTAATTCAAGTCTTTTAATCAACCGCCGAGCATTGTGAGTTCTAAGCAATAGATACGTGGGAAATGATGAGTGGGGGCCTCCTCTCACTCGTCTAGAATGATTAGTGTATACCCTTTGGGCAATATGCGACGCATTTGCTCCTATGCCTTAGGTTCTAGCGTGTGTGTCCCGAGTTCCTTCCCGTTTAGGCGTGTTAGGCCTGCTTCCTCATTCCTCTCGCCCCCGTGTGATCGAAACTCTTTCTCTCCCGTCCTGGCGATTGAGATCCCCCCCTCTTGCCTCCGTGCAATCGAGACCCCATCTTTTCTCTCGCCTCCGTGCAATTGTGACCGTTTTCCGTAGTTAGCCGAACTACGGCTGCTTTGATCTCTCATATCTGTTGAGAGTACATAGGCATAAGATTGCGATAATCCTAGCGAGCACACTTTTCCCTCTTCCCTTTAGGTAACCCGTACCTTTAAACCAATGACGTTTTATGCCCGTTCTACCGCAAACTGGTAACACCTAAGTCTCCAATGGTCGAGCAGTAATACACCTAATTGCTAGAATGCGTGCGTTAGTATCGTCTACCTTTTCTCTCACCCTCGTGTGATCGAGAACACCCCGTTTACCTGTAGTTGGTCTAAAATACGTTTTGCTCTGATTTCTCGTACCAGACGAGAATACGTAGGCATAAGACGCGATGTCTTGGCGAGCAATCCCCCCTATAGTTTCCCGAACTACGTTGACTCTGACTTTTCCATTGCACGAGGGAATACGTAGGCATAGAGTGGCGATGCTCTATTGAGTCATTTCCTTCCGTTCTTTTCAGTTCTTTCTGTTTTAGCATTAGCAGTCGTAGATAGTTTGTTTTTTCATCCATAGACTAGACAACAAGCGTGGATCCCGTCGAGTACGATGGACGTGAGGGGTGCTAATACCTCCCCTTGCGTAACCGACTCCCGAACCCGAGATTTAGTTGCGATGACCTGTCTTATTCCTTTTTCATTAGGTTTTCTCTGATCATTTCCTTTCCCTCTTTGGGATAAATAAAGAACGGTGGCGAGTCGTCTGTCATTGCCGGCCCCTCTTCCCAGCGATGCAACAACATGGAGCTATTTTGAAGGTGGAACAAAGTACGAAAGAAACTCAAAAAAAATTTCAAGACTTGGGTGAAGTACCAAATGAACAAGAGATTGCTAAAGGGGTATTATATAAAACAACTTGCCAGCGGTCCATTTCTGACCTATCTAAAGTCACCCACGTGACTCCTACTATTTCTTGTCCCATTCTTATTAATGTTCTTGCCAGCCCATATGACTGCAGGGCCCAACGTCCCCCCACTCTTACCAAATATGATGCATTGCACTTAAACTCTATGCACACGGCTCGAGAACACACTGCCCGAGGTGTTATGATTTCACCTAACCCCACTAACCAACTTTTATTCCCTTACACGTTACCCCATGTGCAGTCTCCATGCCACCCTTATCCCTTCACTATCCTTTTCTACCATATAACCCGCTACCTATTTCACTTTCCAAGCAAAAAAAAATTGCTTCTTCTGACACGCAGGATGCTTCTTGCAAGTCGCCCAAGTTGTTTCCAACATTTCCCATTCCCACTTCAGGTAGGCGCAAAACAAATGGTTTAAACCATCGGACTAAAACACCAACCATCATGGACCAAACCCATTTCCTCTTCCTCAACCCACTTGCACCTCATCAATGAACTTTGAGACAATGTTCTTATTGGGCCTACGAGTAATGATATGAAGAGTTCAAGGTCCATTAGAGACAAGAAGATATATGTTTTATTGAAGGATTGTTACTATTAAATTAGGGGGTCCAACTATTAATTATTACTTACTGTTTGTGTTTTTATTTATTTGAGCCCATGATCTATCAGTCCTTTTGTAAACTCTAACTATTTTTATCATCTTCTTGTTACTTTGAAGGTAATGAAAATTCTGAAAAGTTTATGTCTTGTGCTTTTTATCTTCCTTTGTCGTTTTAGATCTATAGGTAACTAAGAGTAGTCTAACAAATTTATAACATGTCAATGATTTTTTTTCTAATAAATTAAATTGATATGTCGCGAGTTTGAATCTACACTGTTACATTCAGATACTTCTGCCCAACTACCAATTAAATTGACATGATATGACAAAAATGTTATTTTTTCTTGGATATAATAATGTGACAAAGATGATATTTAATATAAAAAATTCTATCATAAACGGGTCATAATATTTAATATAACTAATTCTTTATCTTAAAAGAAAATTTTATAAAATTATATAAATTATCAATATTAATATTAATAGCACACTAAATTTTCTTAACTTATGTGATTTATTCATTTAATTTAGTCTTATTTAGAGAAGTATTTTTAGTGATCAAAGGGATAAATTTGGGCATTTGCCTTAAAATAACTATAAGCTACAAAAAAGCTTTGCCCAACAATTTATATCCTGTCGTTTTTTATAGAAATCTTTTTAACCTCCAATAAATCAACCTCATTAAACTCATGGCTCACATTTTTCAACTAACATGCTAAATTTAAAAATGTTCATTCTTCTTACCTCTTAGTATAAATAAATAAGTATACACACCTTATAATATCATAAATACATTCACTGAAGGACTTTCAAAGAGGATCATCAAAGCCTCTAACAAGTCCTTCATTTTATTATTACTCACCCAGCTATCCCTTTTCTCACCAAGTAAGTAATTCTATTCTCATTATTTTATAATTTGTTTGTTTTTATTGCAATTGTTAATGACATGCAGCTTCTGATATCATTAAAATGAAATTGTACGCATGATTGATATCATACCTCATATCACGATCACGCGTACAATTGCATTACAATGCGATGTTGTAACTAACTCTTGTTCTTGTATGTATTGAAGGTGTTAATTGGTAGCTGTTAAATAATATAAATAAATAAATAAAATGGGAGACGACGGCAAAACTAAGAGAATTGCCATAATTGGCGTGTCTACCTTCTTATTAGTAGCTATGGTAGCAGTGGCCGCGGTTAGTGTGAGTCTCGGCAAAAAAGAAGCAATAGAAGAGACAAATGATTCACATGTATCTTCGTCAATGAAAGCTGTTAAAAGTCTTTGTGCACCAACAGATTACAAAGAAGAATGCGAGGAAAGTCTTACATCACAAGCTGGAAACACAACTGATCCAAGAGAACTCATCAAAATCGCGTTCAACATAACCATCACAAAAATTAGCAAAGAGCTTGAAAACACTCAACTCCTTAAAGATCTTGAAAAAGATCCAAGAACAAGTGACGCATATGACACATGTAAGGAACTCATGCATCATTCCATTGAGGAATTCAAAAGATCATTGGAAAGCTTTAGTCAATTTGACCTTAATAACCTCGACAGAATCTTTGCGAGTCTTAAGGTTTGGTTGAGTGGTGCAATAACATACCAAGAAACTTGTTTGGATGCTTTCGAGAACACTACGGGTGATGCTGGTCAGAAAATGCAGGAGGTTTTAAAAGCATCTATGCATATGAGTAGTAATGGTCTTTCCATAATTAACGAACTTTCTAGATTCTTAACAAGCATGAAACCTCCGTCTCGTCGTCTTTTGGATGAATCTGATGTTGATCCCGATGTTATTGGTCATGGTGATTTTGAGCTTCCTGAATGGGTTGAAGATCGCGTCGGTGTTAGGAAACTACTTAAAATGACCGGAAGAAAACTTAATGCTCAACTCGTTGTTGCTAAGGATGGAAGTGGAAATTGTACCACAATCAATGAAGCTCTTACCTTTGTCCCCAAAAAGAATAAGAGGCCTTTTGTTATTTACATAAAAGAAGGTGTTTATAGCGAATACGTTGAAGTTCCTAGAAACTTAACTCACGTCGTTTTCCTCGGTGATGGTGCTAAGAAATCTCGTATTACTGGTAACAAAAACTTCATTGATGGCATTGGTACCTTCAGAACCGCAACCGTTGGTACGTGTATTCTAAAAGTTACTTTTTACTTTATATTTTATCACTTACGGGCTTAAAAGTTATAGTGCTTGTATTCATATGTACTTATTATGCTTTGATTGCAGCTGTTCTTGGAGATTTCTTTGTTGCACTTGGTATTGGTTTTGAAAACACTGCTGGAGCAATAAAGCATCAAGCTGTTGCACTTAGAGTCCAATCAGACAGATCAATCTTCTACAAATGTAGAATGGATGGTTACCAAGATACACTTTACGCTCACACCATGCGTCAATTCTATCGCGACTGCACCATCTCAGGTACCATAGACTTTGTGTTTGGCGATGCGGTTGCTGTTCTACAAAATTGCACATTCGTTGTCCGAAGGCCAATGGAAAACCAACAATGCATTGTAACAGCACAAGGTAGGAAAGAAAAAACACAACCATCAGGATTGGTCATTCAAGGAGGCTCCATTGTGTCGGACCCTGCATACTATCCAGTTAGGTTTGACAACAAAGCTTACCTCGCTCGTCCATGGAAGAATTTCTCAAGAACTATCTTCATGGATACATACATCGGTGACTTGATTACACCTGATGGTTACATGCCATGGCAAACACTTACAGGAATAACAGGAACTGAAACATGTTTCTATGCTGAATACAATAACCGTGGTCCTGGTGCTGATGTTTCAAAGCGTGTCAAATGGACCGGTGTTAAAACTATCACATCGGAAGGAGTAACTGGTTTCTTGCCATCAAGATTTTTCCTTGGAGATGATTGGATTAAAGTTACTAGCGTTCCTTATTATCCCGGAGGAGCTACGGGTTCTTCTAGAGTCCCAACTCATTGAAATTAATTTGTATTTTTTTAAGTGAGTTTGTCAATGTGAGTGTAATTAGCATGCAAGTTGTCGTCCTTCGAACACTTTCAAATGTAGTTGTCTTCACCATTCTCATGTCTAGGTGGAAGTACAACTCTAATATCATTTACTATGTATACATTGAAGAGGCAGTTTAGCAGTGAGACATCCACTGAACAATATTGTCAAGAAGTGTGACCACATTGTCGATATGTTGTTTCTTTCAGTCTTGGACCAAATCCTTGAGAATTTTCCCAGATTGCATCCAAACATCACTTCAAACGTTGACCTTCAAACCATCGCCAATATCTTAGCTTATGTAATCATCCATGATAGACCAATTCCTCATAATATGTTTCCATAAACATGAATCACGGGCTTTAACATTAACACTTCCCAATTTATCATTGTTCCTATTGTATCGGTGAGAATTGGAGACCATAGCTATTGATTAGCTAGGCTTCACAAAACATAAGATATCACCATCGATCTTTAATTTATCTAAGGGAAGGGGAAAAGAACGAATAAACCCATAAACATGCAATACAAAACAATGCAATAAAGATTATCAGCTTTTACAACTACTTGCGCAATCCAATAACCTTACTAGACTCATTGATCCATCTTTCAGATATTACCAGCTTGCAAAACTACTTGCGCAGGCCAATAATATTCTCAAGAGAAACTCGTCTAAATGTATTATCTCGTAACAACTCCCTCATGTCTACACCTGGATAGTCACCGCTCTATATTCTAAAAGGCTAAGAGAGGTTAATTGGTTTTAAAGGTCCTCAGCTTCTTGGGCTTCTAGGTCGACAATAATAATTCCATTACCACTACTCGCAATGACAAATACTACCATCAAAGGGGCCTCCATCTAGTATGGCTATATCATGTGTAAATCATACTTAAGATTACTCCTAACATGTAACTTTTGATTATGCCACTATCCTATCTTATTGTGCATTCAATTC
Organism: Lathyrus sativus; assembly: GCA_963859935.3. Taxonomy (NCBI): domain Eukaryota; kingdom Viridiplantae; phylum Streptophyta; class Magnoliopsida; order Fabales; family Fabaceae; genus Lathyrus; species Lathyrus sativus. Next base: position 694,344,373 of record OZ012737.1, read on the forward strand.
CGGGTTAGAACTTATCTCACCTCTCATATGTCACCCAAACACCCACAGAAGAGTAAATAATTAAACAACAAACAAATAATAACAATACAAATAATAAGATAGGTGCAACCCTCTTGGGAGATATCCCTAGTGAAGTCGCCATTTCTATCGTGGTGAGAATCGAAGACCATAACTATTGATTAGCTAGGCTTCACAAAATATAAGATATCACCACTGATCTTTAATTTATCTAAGGGAAGGGGAAAAGAACGAATAAACCCATAAACATGCAATGCAAAACAATACAATAAATAGATCTAAGGTACGGGGATTGGTTATACTAAGGGACAGTATTAGCATCCTAAGTATCTATAGTATGCTATAGTAACCTCTTGTGGTATTTGCGTTCTTGGTTAGAGTGTTTTCTTTTGCTTGATTGAGGAGATGACTGGAGAAGCATTTTTTTATATTACTTTTGTGTTTAGCAAGACAAGAAATCTTGTGCCTACATACTAATGAAGGATCCAAACCTCGTAATTTGGGGTACAAATTTAAAAAGTTTTGTTATTGTAGATTTTAATAAAGAAGAGACAAGTTTTCATCTTAAGGAGAATACTCAACTAATCCACCACAAACATGTGGAAGATATATCTTTGCTTCACATTGAGAGAAAGGCTCCAACTTGGATGTACAATCAACAAGTATGTCACATACCTCTCTCAAGTGGAAAAGTATCAACATCCTTCTCAATAATGACATAGGGTAGGAGATTTATATCTCAACTAGGGATGAATCATGTCTAATCTTTTTTTGAGAAAATTTTTTAAGTTAAAAAGGAAAAGTGAAAAATATTTGAATAAGTTTTGTCTTTTAGTTTTATGAAAATGGTTTGAATATATTTAAAGTGTCTTGAAGTATATTTATGGAGAAAAAAAGTTTGAAAAGTTAATGACATAATATCAAGGTTTCTGTTAAAAAGTTTAAGTTTGAGAAAAAGGGGAACCTAATTGTGAACCATCTAAGGGTATTGCCTAAGGAAAACTTCCTAGAGTGAATAATCTAAGGTGATCAATCCAACTAAAGGGAAAATAAGGATCATGCAAATGGATAAATCCAAAAGAGGATAGGAAGGCATATGCATATGACAAGAAGTCAACAAGAAATCCCCTCTCTTAGGTTAGGCAACAATGGAATAAGATGGGAACACAAGTAATACTTGACATTTCAACAACGAGGTCAAGTATAGAAACAGGATACACAACATCAACATGACTTACACATAATCAAACAATGAGCAATCATAAGGCAACGTCTTCAGCAACATGTAATCCATTAGGTATACAAAGAATGGCACAAAGTAAAATCAAACATGGATCTTTAAGTATAAGCATGGTTCAATGAATCCAATATCAGAAAAGTAACACAAGACCATCAAGAGAAAGTATCTCAAATAAACTCAAATTTGAAGCATGATCCAATGCACTAACATCACCATCTCAACATGTTAAAAGTGTTCAAGTATCATGGCAAAAATTAAGTTCAAAACCATAAACAAAAGTAATGGAAACATTAATAAATAAACACAAAAATTTCATTGATTTTTTTAACATAAAATAAATAATAGAAATATTTTATAGATTTTTTTAAAATAAAATGAGTAATTAATAACATATTTTTTTGATTTTATAAAACATAAAATGAAAGATAATAATAATAATAATAATAATAATAATAATAATAATAATAATAATAATAATAATAATAATAATAATAATAATAATAATAATAATAATAATAATAATAGTAATAATAATAATAATAATAATAATAATAATAATAATAATAATAATAATAATAATAATAATTAAGCAAGAATAATAAATATTTTTTGATATTTTTAAATGTGAGAATAATAAAATAAACAAGGAAGAAATAATTTCTTTTTTATTTTTAAAGATTTTAATTAAAATAGCAAAGATAAATAAATAAACATGATAGTTAATATTTTTTAGGTTCTTAATGTGAAAAAATAAAAAAAAGAGAAATAAATAATAAAATATTTTTTTGGAATTTTTAATAGTGTTAAAAAAAATAAGGAAAAGTTAAAATAAAATAGGGAAAAAAAACAAATGAAAAGAAGAAGAAAGAAGGGGAGAAAAGAAGAGAAAAATGGGAGGAAAAAAAATCAAAATGAAGGGGCTTAATGATCGGTGGTTTTTACATGTTACTTTACCGTTTATGTCAGTTAATCATTTGTTTTGTCTTGTTACATTTTAGTTGTTTTTATTACATTTTACGCGTCGATTTGGTATTTTTACTGTTTCTAGGTTCAGGTATACAATAAAGGAGAAGCAGAGCGAAAACTGGGAAAAAATGGCAAGATTTCGGAAGAGTTTTGTTGTGAAATCTTTAGCAGTCTGCACGAAAACGATCATAACTGGAGTTTCGGGAATCCGTTTGAGGTGTTCTAAAAACCGCCGGAAAGCTAAGAGAGAGAGAGCTACGACTTTCGTGTTGGAGTCGAAGTCAGATTTGAAACAGGGGTGCAACACGGGTGCCCGTGTTGTGTGACACGGCCCGTGTTGCAAGATTTGCTCAGAAAAGGCGATTTTTGAAGAAAAAACAGTGGCACAACACGGGTGCCCGTGTTGTGTGACACGGCCCGTGTTGTGACACCTGGGACTTGCAAATTTCACGCGAAAAATCTTTCAGGAAGCCAACACGGGCGCCCGTGTTGCCTGACACGGCCCGTGTTGCAGGAAGCGCTTTTTTCCCTATTTTTCTTGTATTTTTTACTCTTGTGATCCCCGAGGGTATTGTGGGTATTTCCCTAGTGATTAGTTTGAATTGAGACTATTTGATACGTGTTTGGAGAAAGAATAAGGATTGAACTTTTGAACGGAAAAGAATTTTGACGAGAAAGATTGGAGCAATCAAGGATTTGGGAAACTGAAGGTCCTCATGAGCGGAAGCGATTGAAGATCAAGGCAACCAATTATCTTGTAATGTTTAGTCTTATTGTTGATTTTATCTTTATTATTATGAGTAGCTAAACCCCCCAATGCTAGGGGATGTCCCTGAATTGACTCTGTAATAACCTTGTTTCCTTTGAATAATGTATTTTACTACTTTCTAATCATCGTCGTTATTGTATAATTTTCTTATGGCTTTTCTTATTTGACAAATAAGGATTTGTTTTACGGTTAACTTTAGGTTTGGAAAAACGATCGTTAACGTGTTTATACGATAATACTATAGTAGATATTGCCTAGGAATGGGGATACCCTATAGTAACCGTAATGTTTTAGATAAAATATGTTGCTTGGGATTGTTCCTATACCGCCAAGGAATTGGGGCATAGGAAGAATACCAAAGGGTTTTCTACTAAGGAATTAGAGTCAACTAATCTTTAAAACCGGTAACGATTGAATTGAGCAGTGATTTCTAAAAAATAAGGATTAAGGTTATTACAAGGTTTTTTCATACACCCTACTCTAGCATGCTTCTCATAACTGTCTAAAACCTTTATTTTACTGCTTTTTCCTTCTGGCTTTTAAAATTGTAAGAAACAAACCAAAACCCCTATGACTTTTTGTTCAATTGTATTATTTTAGAACTTGTGTTCATACACAGTCCGCGAGATCGATATTCGGGGAATTTCCCCTTATTACTACATCGGTACAATTAGTACACTTGCTAATTTACCGGTCAAGTTTTTGGCGCTGTTGCCGGGGACTGCCAGAATATAAGTTTAATTCTAATTCAATTGAAATTTTGTTGCTCTACGACCAAAATTTTATTTTCAGTTTTTAATTGTAATTTTTATTATTTTTATTTTGTTACTACTAATCTACGTCTAACACTTTCATGCGAGGAGATCCATCAACTAATTTTTCTTTGGACGCAGAAATTGAAAGGACTCTACACGAAAGACGTAGTCAAGCTAGACTATTAGTTTTAGAAGAGGAAAGAGTTTCTGTTCATTCAAATTCAAGTTCAGAATCAGAAAGAGATACTGAAGCTATGGTGGATCTCCCACCAGCGGAGAGACTTTTGGGAGACTATGGAGGGGAAAATGCTCAACCAAACCGGATGACCATTGTGAATCAACCAGTGAATGTCGCAAATTTCCAACTGCATCCGAGCACAATCACTCACCTTGAGAGGAGACCTTTCACCGAAAAGGTTAGCGAAGACGCAAATAAGCATCTATAGAGATTTCTGACGATGAGCACTACTCTAAAGATTGAAGGACACACAGATGAAGCTAAAAGGTTAAGAATGTTCCCGTTCACTTTATCTGAAGAAGCTGAAGAATGGTTTTACTCCTTACCAGCCGGATGTATTACTACGTGGGAAGAAATGGAAAAAGCCTTTCTGAATGAGTATTTTCCTGCCTCTGTTTATATTCGCAAACGATATGATATTATAATTTTAAACAGGGGGAGGGAGAATCACTCGGGGACTCGTATAAAAGGTTCAAACGGTTATTGGTTGCATGTCCTACTCACAATCTGGATCAAACTAAACAGATGCAGATATTTGTGAATGGTCTTAAGATGAAGACTAAGCAGCTAATCGATACAGCAACCGGTGGTTCATCCAACTTTACAACAGCCACTGGAATCAGAAAAATTATTGAAGCGATCGCTGCAAACGAACATCTGGAATTATATGACCGGAGTGTGAGTAAGCCGGAAGAAATAGTTGACTTGAAGTTGGCCGCACAAGTTGTGAAAATGGAAGATCAAATCAAAGCTGAAGTGGAAAGAAGGCTTAAGGGAATGAATGTGGGTATTGAAACTGTAGCTCAGGTACAACCTGTCCAAGTTGTGAGTTGTGAGGTATGTAATGGTCCCCATTTTACTGTGCATTGTCTTGCTACTGCTCAACAAATTGAAGAGATAAAAGTTTTGAGGCAAAACAATCCGTATTATCATACCTATAATCCAGGATGGAAGAATCATCCTAATTTTTCCTGGAAAGACCAAAACCAATCTCCATATCCGCAACAAGAACAGGCTCCTCAAAAAGAAGAATGGGAGTTAGCTATTGAAAGAATGGCAGCTCAAAGTATGCAATTCCAAGAAGAAACCCGAAACATTCAAAGGAACATCACATATTCCATCAAAAACCTTGAGTCGCAGATGGGACAGATAGCCCAACACCTCTCAACACACGCTCAAGGAACCCTCCCGAGCGCGACAGTACTGAATCCGAAAAATCAAGAGAGTATTAATGCTGTCAAAACAAGAAATCAGAAAGCGATAGAAGAGGAGGAAACAAAGGGGGAAGAATGTATAGAGGTGGAACGTGAGGTAAGAGAAAAAATAAAAGAACCAGAAGAAGCTGTACTAACTGAAAAGTCAATTGGAGAGAAAAAGAAAGAGGAGGTCAAACCAAAAATCAAATTACCATTCCCTCAAAGAGTTACAAAGAAGGATCAGAACGAGAAAGACTTCGGAAAGTTCAGTGCAATGTTCAACAAATTGGAAATCAACATGCCCTTGTTTGAAGCACTTGAGCAAATGCCTTTGTACAAGAAGTTCATGAAAGAGGTTATAGGTAAAAAGAGACCAATGGGTGAAGAATCGAAGACCATAATTGAGCAATGCAAGGAAATAGCACAAGAAAGGAAAATACCAATCAAGATGAAGGATCCTGGACCAGTTGTAATTCCATGTACTATAAAGGATCGAACTTTTAAGAAAGTCCTGATCGATTCAGGTGCTAGTGTGAGTCTCATGCCGTTATCAATTTTCAAAATGCTGGATATTGGAAAAGTGAGCGATACGAGAACAAGCTTAAAGTTTGCCGACCACACAACCAAGATGGCATATGGGCTAGCAGAGGATGTTCTAGTGACAATCAATAACTTCACTTACCCCGTTGATTTTCAAATCATGGATATACCCGAGGATGAAGAAACTTCGATCATAATTGGTCGACCGTTCTTGCTTACTAGTCGGTGCAATATTGATGTGGAAAAAGGTATGCTCACTTTGAAATTTTTTGATGAGGAAATCACTTTAAAAACTCAAGAGGGTCGAAAGAAAGGTAAGGAGAAAGATGTCAAACCTTCAGTTGGGAAGATTAACACAACTAAGAAGGGAGAACAATAAAAACCATTTCAAGTTGCTCATATCTCTGAACCGGCATAATATTATGTTGCGAAGAAGTTGAGCAATAGAGTTTGGAAGTTGAAGTACCCCCCATAATAATGGGGAGTCGATCGTCGAGCCATGCGATGTTAAACGAAGCGCTGCGTGGGAGGCAACCCACGGTTTTATGAATTGATGTTGTTTCTTTTGTTGTTATTGTTTTTGCAGGAATAAAAGAGATTTTACAAGGGAAAACGTGGAAGCAGCGAAGAGGTACTGCATTACCTGTCGACCCCTCTGTGAGGATCTCTATGAGTACACCTCTTCTTCTCTTGATTCTTGAACATTGAGACAATGTTTAGTTCAAGTTTGGGGGAGGTTTTACCATTTTGTATTGTCTATTTAAAAACCTTTTATTTTTAAGTTCGGTAAAAATCACATCGAATTCGCCCCTACGGAGACCGTAACATTTTTCTTGTGATTGGTAGGTGTGTAAGGTAGTCAAGAAAGTATTTAGAGTTCAAGGGAAGTGCAGTTTGAACTAAGGAACTTGGGAAAGCTTGGAAATTGAGGTATAACTTGAACACCCTAGGTTCCCCAGAGTAAGGAAACGAGTCCAACGTGTAGATTTGTGCCATAGTACTTGGATTTGAAAAGTATACCCCGATTAGTTCATTGTGATAGTCCTGCATAATAAAAAAAATTGTTTTGAGAATGATGTGTGGCAACAACAAAAAAAAAGTGTTGAATAATGACGGTAAAGACAACCTATCCTTCTAAGTTGGGTAACCCTCACCTGGTTATTTAGCCTAACGGCGGTTGAATCTCTATAGTCGTCCCAAAGTGGACTAATAAACGCCTGTGAGCGAGAAAAAGAATAAAGGTGCCACAGAAAAAAAATCTCGAGCAAATGTGCATGCCTTAATCTGATTATCCGAATGAAAGGGGTAGAAAATCGAAGAAAAGACTTAAGCCCAAAGCATAGTTGGAGAGGTGGCCGAAAGGGAGATTTAGGTCCGTAAGTTTACTGCGGTATGTGTTTATGTAATGCCTTCGTTAACGAATGAGTACCGAAAGAGCTGATTTGAGCCGATCGGAACTAAGACTCACGTATGAGTATCGACACGCCTTACACCCTGAACCCTTCACTTGATGTGCTATTTGACTTGAAAATTATTTATCCAAGCTTTTTGCTTGAGGTCAAGCAATGGTTTAAGTTTGGGGGAGTTTGATCGGTGGTTTTTACACGTTATTTTACCGTTTATGTCAGTTAATCATTTGTTTTATCTTGTTACATTTTAGTTGTTTTTATTACATTTTACGCGTCGATTTGGTATTTTTACTGTTTCTAGGTTCAGGTATACAATAAAGGAGAAGCAGAGCGAAAATTGGGAAAAAATGGCAAGATTTCGGAAGAGTTTTGTTGTGAAATCTTTAGCAGTCTGCACGAAAACGATCATAACTGGAGTTCCGGGAATCCGTTTGAGGCGTTCTAAAAACCGCCGGAAAGCTAAGAGAGAGAGCTACGAATTTCTTGTTGGAGTCGAAGTCAGATTCGAAACAGGGGTGCAACACGGGTGCCCGTGTTGTGTGATACGGCCCGTGTTGCAGGATTTGCTCAGAAAAGGCGATTTTTGAAGAAAAAACAGTGGCACAACACGGGTGCCCGTGTTGTGTGACATGGCCCGTGTTGTGACACCTGGGACTTGCAAATTTCACGCGAAAAATCTTTCAGGAAGCCAACACGGGCGCCCGTGTTGCCTGACACGGCCCGTGTTGCAGGAAGCGCTTTTTTCCCTATTTTTCTTGTATTTTTTACTCTTGTGATCCCCGAGGGTATTGTGGGTATTTCCCTAGTGATTAGTTTGAATTGAGACTATTTGATACATGTTTGGAGAAAGAATAAGGATTGAACTTTTGAACGGAAAAGAATTTTGACGAGAAAGATTGGAGCAATCAAGGATTTGGGAAACTGAAGGTCCTCATGAGCGGAAGCGATTGAAGATCAAGGAAACCAATCATCTTGTAATGTTTAGTCTTATTGTTGATTTTATCTTTATTATTATGAGTAGCTAAACCCCCCAATGCTAGGGGGTGTCCCTGAATTGACTCTGTAATAACCTTGTTTCCTTTGAATAATGGATTTCACTACTTTCTAATCATCGTTGTTATTGTATAATTTTCTTATGGCTTTTCTTATTTGACAAATAAGGATTTGTTTTACGGTTAACCTTAGGTTTGGAAAAACGATCGTTAACGCGTTTATACGATAATACTATAGTAGATATTGCCTAGGAATGGGGATACCCTATAGTAACCGTAATGTTTTAGATAAAATATGTTGCTTGGGATTGTTCCTATACCGCCAAGGAATTGGGGCATAGGAAGAATACCAAAGGGTTTTCTACTAAGGAATTAGAGTCAACTAATCTTTAAAACCGGTAACGATTGAATTGAGCAGTGATTTCTAAAAAATAAGGATTAAGGTTATTACAAGGTTTTTTCATACACCCTACTCTAGCATGCTTCTCATAACTGTCTAAAACCTTTATTTTACTGCTTTTGCCTTCTGGCCTTTAAAATTGTAAGAAACAAACCAAAACCCCTATGACTTTTTGTTCAATTGTATTATTTTAGAACTTGTGTTCATACGCAGTCCGCGAGATCGATATTCGGGGAATTTCCCCTTATTACTACATCGGTACAATTAGTACACTTGCTAATTTACCGGTCACTTAAAATACAACTTTCTAATTTTTGTATCAAATCGAACATGCGAATATAACATCTTACTTAGAATTTCATGAGAAATCAAAATATACTATTGACTTTTATTTATTTCATCTCAAACTCATGAATTTTAAGCAAAACTAGAGAAAACCTAAAATTTTAAATTAAAGTTAAATTCCATATACAATCAACCAATGCCTATTTTCATGAGGATTTCATTCCTCACATCATAACAAGCATAATGGTAACAAGAATGAACATAAATGATGCTTGAATGGTAGAGTTTGAAATATGAAAATTTTACCAAATGGAGTTTGTTCGTTGCACCTTCAAACGCACTTCCAGAAATGAAGCAAGAGTTCATTTAGCTTCCTTGCACCTCCAGGAATGTAACGGTGTGCTTAGTTTTTTCTGAAACACCTTGAGTTTCTATACTCGAATCCACTTGCAAGATGAAAAAGTTAACTTTGGATATGGATTTTTGGAGGTTATGAGTGTGGTTCAATGCATACAGTAGCTCTTATGATGTTTGTGGATGGTGTTTGTGAAGATAAATTGGAAGTAGAATGGATGGAATGTGTGACTCAAAAGTTTTTGCTTTGAGCAAAAATGAAGTTTTGAAAAAATGTGATTTTTGTGCTTTATGACTTCTTGATGTTTTTGTGTATGTTTGTTGGTATTTGTTGATGATAAATGATCTTATATAAAGCTTTTTATATAGAGTTTTTGACTTTGTCTTGGAGATAATTTTGGATAAAGTGTGAATATTGTTCAATGGACAAATGCAACAAAAACCAAAAAAATGGTGGAAGGTACAAGTAGCCTTTGCTTTCTAGTGTGGCTGTAAGTTGACATTCTTGAGTCATTCTCAGATTGTACAAGCTATCTCTGATGTGTAGATAATCTCTCTTGTCTTCTTGTACAAGAAAAGGTCAAAAAACACTTTTCACACATTGTCCATGATGCAATTCAAGTTGGCACATTGGACCAAGCTTTTCTCTCGTGTATTTAGATGAATTCTGCAGAAGTTTGGTTCTAAGGTGAATATATTGTGTGATACTATAATTTTCATGTTGATAACATCTTGGGAGAAGGCTTAGAAAATTGTCAAAAGATGCCTAAAATTCGTGTGGCCGAAGTTGTCCAATAACTTTGAAAAAATTTGGTTCATTTATAATTGATCACCATGAATGAAACCTCAACTTTGATCATCAATATCTCTCAATTGGTAAAAGTTTTTTGGACCAAATTTTCCACTAATATGAAGTATGAAATGTGATCTTTAATTTCAGCCCTCAAGTCTCAAAAGTGGTGGCTTGGATATTTCACAAAGAATCCACAAAGTCATGCAATTGACAAGGTTAAAACCATGGAAAGTAGGGTTTCTAAGTGTTTTGGATTTTCACACAACTTGAAACCCTAACTTTGGGCACCAATATCTTCCACTCCAAGAAAGCTTTTGGCTTATAATTTTCATCAGCTTCTAGTATCAAATTTCATATTTAAGTGAGGCTCTAAAGTGCTTCCATTGGATGCTTGTGGAAGAAGTTATAACCTTGGAAAGTAGGTCACTATATCATGGATATTTGTATAGAGAAAAATTCAAGAACCCTAATTTTGAATTTTTTGCATCTTTGAATGATTTATTTGATTAATCATGATCAAATTCAATCATCTTTCATATTTTCATGCTCCTGGACTTTTGAAATCCATAATTGACCAAAAATTTCAAAAGTCAAACTTTGACTTTGATCAACAGTTGACCTTTCATCAGTTGAATCAAAATCTTTCAATTGTCAACAAATCAAACTTCTTAAGCTAATCCCCCCCACTCTTACCAAGTCTGGTGCCTTGCACTTAAACTCTGCGCACACGACTCGAGAACACACTGCCCGAGGTGTTATGATTTCACCTAACCCCACTAACCCAGCTTTATTCCATTACATGTTACCCCATGTGAAGTCTCCATAACACCCTTGTCCCTTCACTATCCTTTTTCACCATATAACCGGCTACCTATTTCACTTTCTAAGCCAATAAAAATTGCTTCTTCTGACACGCAGGATGCTTCTTGGAAGTCACCCACAGTTGTTTCCAGCATTTCCGATTCCCACTTCAAGCAGGCGCAAAACAAATGGTTTAAACCATCGAACTAAAACACCAACCATCATGGACCAAACCCATTTCCTCTTCCTCAACCCACTTGCACCTCATCAATGAACTTTGAGACAATGTTCTTATTGGGCCTACGATTAATGATATGAAGAGTTCAAGGTCCATTAGAGACAAGAAGATATATGTTTTATTGAAGGATTGTTACTATTAAATTAGGGGGTCCAACTATTAATTATTACTTACTGTTTGTGTTTTTATTTATTTGAGCCCATGATCTATCAGTCCTTTTGTAAACTCTAACTATTTTTATCATCTTCTTGTTACTTTGAAGGTAATGAAAATTCTGAAAAGTTTATGTCTTGTGTTTTTTATCTTCCTTTGTCGTTTTAGATCTATAGGTAACTAAGAGTAGTCTAACAAATTTATAACATGTCAATGATTTTTTTTCTAATAAATTAAATTGATATGTCGCGAGTTTGAATCTACACTGTTACATTCAGATACTTCTACCCAACTACCAATTAAATTGACATGATATGACAAAAATGTTATTTTTTCTTGGATATAATAATGTGACAAAGATGATATTTAATATAAAAAAATTCTATCATAAACGGGTCATAATATTTAATATAACTAATTCTTTATCTTAAAAGAAAATTTTATAAAATTATATAAATTATCAATATTAATATTAATAGCACACTAAATTTTCTTAACTTATGTGATTTATTCATTTAATTTAGTCTTATTTAGAGAAGTATTTTTAGTGATCAAAGGGATAAATTTGGGCATTTGCCTTAAAATAACTATAAGCTACAAAAAAGCTTTGCCCAACAATTTATATCCTGTCGTTTTTTATAGAAATCTTTTTAACCTCCAATAAATCAACCTCATTAAACTCATGGCTCACATTTTTCAACTAACATGCTAAATTTAAAAATGTCCATTCTTCTTACCTCTTAGTATAAATAAATAAGTATACACACCTTATAATATCATAAATACATTCACTGAAGGACTTTCAAAGAGGATCATCAAAGCCTCTAACAAGTCCTTCATTTTATTATTACTCACCCAGCTATCCCTTTTCTCACCAAGTAAGTAATTCTATTCTCATTATTTTATAATTTGTTTGTTTTTATTGCAAATGTTAATGACATGCAGCTTCTGATATCATTAAAATGAAATTGTATGCATGATTGATATCATACCTCATATCACGATCACGCGTACAATTGCATTACAATGTGATGTTGTAACTAACTCTTGTTCTTGTATGTATTGAAGGTGTTAATTGGTAGCTGTTAAATAATATAAATAAATAAAATGGGAGACGACGGCAAAACTAAGAGAATTGCCATAATTGGTGTGTCTACCTTCTTATTAGTAGCTATGGTAGCAGCGGCCGCGGTTAGTGTGAGTCTCGGCAAAAAAGAAGCAATAGAAGAGACAAATGATTCACATGTATCTTCGTCAATGAAAGCTGTTAAAAGTCTTTGTGCACCAACAGATTATAAAGAAGAATGCGAGGAAAGTCTTACATCACAAGCTGGAAACACAACTGATCCAAGAGAACTCATCAAAATCGCGTTCAACATAACCATCACAAAAATTAGCAAAGAGCTTGAAAACACTCAACTCCTTAAAGATCTTGAAAAAGATCCAAGAACAAGTGACGCATATGACACATGTAAGGAACTCATGCATCATTCCATTGAGGAATTGAAAAGATCATTGGAAAGCTTTAGTCAATTTGACCTTAATAACCTCGACAGAATCTTTGCGAGTCTTAAGGTTTGGTTGAGTGGTGCAATAACATACCAAGAAACTTGTTTGGATGCTTTCGAGAACACTACGGGTGATGCTGGTCAGAAAATGCAGGAGGTTTTAAAAGCATCTATGCATATGAGTAGTAATGGTCTTTCCATAATTAACGAACTTTCTAGATTCTTAACAAACATGAAACCTCCGTCTCGTCGTCTTTTGGATGAATCTGATGTTGATCCCGATGTTATTGGTCATGGTGATTTTGAGCTTCCTGAATGGGTTGAAGATCGCGTCGGTGTTAGGAAACTACTTAAAATGACCGGAAGAAAACTTAATGCTCAACTCGTTGTTGCTAAGGATGGAAGTGGAAATTGTACCACAATCAATGAAGCTCTTACCTTTGTCCCCAAAAAGAATAAGAGGCCTTTTGTTATTTACATAAAAGAAGGTGTTTATAGCGAATACGTTGAAGTTCCTAGAAACTTAACTCACGTCGTTTTCCTCGGTGATGGTGCTAAGAAATCTCGTATTACTGGTAACAAAAACTTCATTGATGGCATTGGTACCTTCAGAACCGCAACCGTTGGTACGTGTATTCTAAAAGTTACTTTTTACTTTATATTTTATCACTTACGGGCTTAAAAGTTATAGTGCTTGTATTCATATGTACTTATTATGCTTTGATTGCAGCTGTTCTTGGAGATTTCTTTGTTGCACTTGGTATCGGTTTTGAAAACACTGCTGGAGCAATAAAGCATCAAGCTGTTGCCCTTAGAGTCCAATCAGACAGATCAATCTTCTACAAATGTAGAATGGACGGTTACCAAGACACACTTTACGCTCACACCATGCGTCAATTCTATCGCGACTGCACCATCTCAGGTACCATAGACTTTGTGTTTGGCGATGCGGTTGCTGTTCTACAAAACTGCACATTCGTTGTCCGAAGGCCAATGGAAAACCAACAATGCATTGTAACAGCACAAGGTAGGAAAGAAAAAACACAACCATCAGGATTGGTCATTCAAGGAGGCTCCATTGTGTCGGACCCTGCATACTATCCAGTTAGGTTTGACAACAAAGCTTACCTCGCTCGTCCATGGAAGAATTTCTCAAGAACTATCTTCATGGATACATACATCGGCGACTTGATTACACCTGATGGTTACATGCCATGGCAAACACTTACAGGAATAACAGGAACTGAAACATGTTTCTATGCTGAATACAATAATCGTGGTCCTGGTGCTGATGTTTCAAAGCGTGTCAAATGGACCGGTGTTAAAACTATCACATCGGAAGGAGTAACTGGTTTCTTGCCATCAAGGTTTTTCCTTGGAGATGATTGGATTAAAGTTACTAGCGTTCCTTATTATCCCGGAGGAGCTACGGGTTCTTCTAGAGTCCCAACTCATTGAAATTAATTTGTATTTTTTTTAAGTGAGTTTGTCAATTTGAGTGTAATTAGCATGCAAGTTGTCGTCCTTCGAACACTTTCAAATGTAGTTGTCTTTACCATTCTCATGTCTAGGTGGATGTATAGCTCTAATATCATTTATTATGTATACATTAAAGAGGCAGTTTAGCAGTGAGACATCCACTGACCAATATTGTCAAGAAGTGTGGCCACATTGTCGATATGTTGTTTCTTTCAGTCTTGGACCAAATCCTTGAGAATTTTCCCAGATTGCAGCCAAACATCACTTCAAACGTTGACCTTCAAACCATCGCCAATATCTTAGCTTATGTAATTATCCATGATAGACCAATTCCTCATAATATTTTTCCATAAACTTGAATCACGGGCTTTAACATTAGCACTTCCCAATTTATCATTGTTCCTATTGTATCGGTGAGAATTGGAGACCATAGCTATTGATTAGCTAGGCTTCACCAAACATAATATATCACCACCGATCTTTAATTTATCCAAGGGAAGGGGAAAAGAACGAATAAACCCATAAACATGCAATACAAAACAATGCAATAAAGATTATCATCTTTCACAACTACATGTGCAATACAAAACAATGCAATAAAGATTATCAGCTTTCATAACTACTTGCGCAATCCAATAATATTAGTAGACTCATTGATCCATCGTTCAAATATTACCAGCTTGCAAAACTACTTGCGCAGGCCAATAATATTCTCAAGAGAAACTCGTCTAAGTGTATTATCTCATAACAACTACCTCATGTCTACACCTGGATAATCACCGCTCTACATCCTAAAAGGCTAAGAGGGGTTAATTGGTTTTAAAGGTCCTTAGCTTCTCGGGCTCCTATGTCGACAATAATAATTCCATTACCACTACTCGCAATGACAAATACTACCATTAAAGGGGCCTCCATCTAGTGTGGATATATCATGTGTTAATCATACTTAAGATTACTCCTAACATGTAACTTTTGATTATGCCACTATCATATCTTATTGTGCATTCAATTTTGGGTTAGAACTTATCTCACCTCTCATACGTCACCCAAACACCCATAGAAGAGTAAACAATTAAACAACAAACAAATAATAACAATACAAATAATAAGATAGGTGCAACCCTCTTGGGAGATATCCCTAGTGAAGTCGCCATTTCTATCATGGTGAGAATCAGACACCATAACTATTGATTAGCTAGGCTTCACAAAATATAAGATATCACCATTGATCTTTAATTTATCTAAGGGAAGGGGGAAAGAACAAATAAACCCATAAACATGTAATGAAAAACAATACAATAAATAGATCTAAGGTACGGGGGTTGATTATACTAAGGGAAAGTATTAGCATCCTAAATATCTATAGTATCCTATAGTAACCTCTTGTGGTATTTGTGTTCTTGGTTAGAGTGTTTTCTTTTGATTGATTGAGGAGATGAAAGGAGAAGCATTTTTTTTTTATTTTTCTGTTTATCAAGACAAGAAATCTTGTGCCTACATACTAATGAAGGATCAAAACCTCGTAATTCGGGGTACAAATTGAAAAAGTTTTGTTATTGTAGATTTTAATAAAGAAGAGACAAGTTGTCATGTTAAGGAGAATACTCAACTAATCCACCACCAACATGTGGAAGATAGATCTTTGCTTCACATTGATAGAAAGGCTCCAACTTGGATGTACAATCAACAAGTATGTCACATACCTCTCTCAAGTGGAAAAAAATCAACATCCTTCTCAATAATTTCATGGGGTATGAGATTTATATTTCAACTAGGGATGAATCATGTCTAATATTTTTTCGAGAAAATTTTTTAATTTAAAAAGGCAAAGTGAAAAATATTTGAATAAGTTTTGTCTTTTAGTTTTATGAAAATGGTTTGAATATACTTAAAGTGTCTTGCAGTATTTATTGAGAAAAAAGTTTGAAAAGTCAATGACATAATGTCAAGATTTCTATTGAAAAAGAGGTTTCTGTTGAAAAAGTTTAAGTTTGAGAAAAAGGGGAACCTAATTGTGAACCATCTAAGGGTAATAGCCTAAGGGAAACTTCCTAGAGTGAATAATCTAAGGTGATCAATCCAACTAAAGGGAAAACAAGGATCATGCAAATGGATAAATCCAAAAGAGGATAGGAAGGCATATGCATATGACAAGAAGTCAATAAGAAATCCCCTCTCTTAGGTTAGGCAACAATGGAATAAGATGGGAACACAAGTAATACTTGACATTTCAACAACGAGGTCAAGTATAGAAACATGATACACAACATCAACATGACTTACACATAATCAAACAATGAGCAATCACAAGGCAAAGTCTTCAGCAACATGCACATAGGGTATCGGGGTCGATTTCTACATTCGCGAAGCCTAAGGTGTTACAATGATACCGATGTTTCAAAAAGAATTTTTCCGAATCATCTGCATCCTAACTCGAACTTTCCTCGAAGCCTAAAAATTTACAGGATAGTACACTTTTTTGTCAATAAAATTTTTTTTGTGAGGCTAAGAAATGAGGGAATAAGGGTATATTGCAAATGACTCGTTAAGCCTAAGTGTATTCTAAAAAGCAAACTAAAAAATAAGGGAAATAAACTAGAAAGTAATAAAAGAAAAGAAAAATGCGAGAAAAACAAATAAAGTCTCCTCCCACAGTTAAACCAAACATTGTCCTCAATGTTTTGATAAAAGGTGGAGAAAAGGAAAGATATAACCTGTATGAATGCTACTGCATGCCAAATCTTCTCTGATCCCCTTGCTATCCCTGTCGTCACTGACCACTTCTATTATGGCATATGGAATTTTGAGATATCTTCGTTTGTGTAATTCTCGGACCAGCTCATCATATTTCCTGCTTCCAGAGGAAGTACCTGCAAAGAGTGTTAGAAAAATATGGTGCGGTGCGTGCAGGTGGAACTTGACCATGCAAAGAGCGAGGAAGCAAGGAAGAGGCGAGTTGCTAATGGGAGAGACATTCTCTCTCCTATCATACTCATCATCAGTGTCACTACGAGCAGCAACACTCGTAGGAATGTCCGTAGGCACCAACTCATCTTCCGAGATCGTCGTCTAGAGAGTTTCCGCCTAGATACAGCTAAGACGTGACAAGCGATACATTTCTTTATTTTCTGCAAATTCAAACAAACAACCATAAAAAATAAAAATCTCGTGGGTTTCCTCCCACGCATCGCTTTGTTTAACGTTGATAGCTCGATGGCTAAGGAGTGCAAGCACTCATGCTGGTTCTTTCGATAATGGTTCCTCGATCGAACTTTTAATAGTCTTCGATTTCCATGGCCACTTATCAAGACATCTCTCATATCCTTCACCTTTTCTTTTCTTTCTTCTGTGGGGTGGTTCATTGTTTTGAACTTGTGGTGGTGGTTCTGGATCTATCCTGAGTATCAAATTTTCAAGTTTGGGCTTAGTTATTTCACCCATCACCTCAAAAGTAAATCTCACCATTTTAACAGTAATGATAACCCTAGTGTCATGGTCCTTGAATTTTCTTTTTTTATGCAGGGTCTCAGAAAAAGGTGTGTTGGCGTGGATATTTTCCAATACCTTCACATATGTTTTGGATTGGGAGTCTACCTTAGCTTCCACAACCCTTTTTGGGAAAGAAATAGGTGGGGTATAGGGAGGAGGAACAACAATGGGTGTTTCCTTCTCTACCTCTTTGACAACCTCCCTTTTGGGTGGTGTCAGTGGATTTTTCTCAATATCTATGTTTTTCTCACCAGAACTCTCCTTAAGCTCATTATCACTCTCCCTAGGATTTTCTATTTGTTCTTCACTACTGGTTGTTACAACATCCATATGTCTCTTAGGGAAGGGTCCTATAGGTGTCTGTGCAAGCAGGAAGGTTTGAGTCTCCAATGCCTCATTGTGAGTCGCGAGGGAATCGACCATAATATTCATCTTCCTAAGGTTTTCATTAATTTGGAAATGTTGTTTTCTAAAATCTTCATTTTGAAGAGTTTGTGTCTCCACAAAGCACTCCATCATAGATTCTATCCTAGAGTGAGTAAGTGTTACATTGAATTCCTCCATTAATAGTTAGAGGCTGGATTTATGGAAATCTTGCAATTCCTCAAAATATTGGGAGTGGTAATTGTAGAGGGAATTTGGGTTATACATAGTAATTGAGATAAGAGTGCCTTAGTCTATACGGTGTAACAACAGGGTACAAATTTTGACGTAATTGGTCCCCGACAACGGCGCCAAAAACTTGATGGGCGATTCGCAAGTGCACGAATAGCATCAAAGTAATACAAAATATTATCGATCCCATAGAGACCAAATGTCAATCTATCGATTGTTATTGTTACCGTGTTTATCTAAGGCAAATCAAATAAAAGGGTTGAGTTGTGCGAAATAAAAGTAAAGTGCGGAAATAAATTAAACAATAAAGCAATAAGCATAGATGCAATTCATATAGCTATGTAGTATTCCAGATCTGTACAAATAGGATTTCTTATGGGGTAATGTTTTCTACTCATGAAAAGAACTAATTTAACAGGAATTGTCGTTTTCGCGTATTCAGAATCGAGTTTATCCCTAATCGATCCCTCTTATTATCACTTATAAAAAGGTGTGCATTGCGTCAGGACTAATAAACCTATTTTTAAGAAATATAGTTTCTTGACTTAGTTGAAAAGTATTTTGACCTGGAACTTCTAACAAAAAGAGTTTCTTACGAACCAGACTTTAAATCCATAAACGCGTTCAAGAATAGTTTTAAAATCAGTTTTCTCAAACATTAAAGATTCCTACTAACTGAACCAAGCGCTTTCGCGTCCTTTGAACAGTTAGAACTAACCAAATTTATCTAAAGGTTGGACGGCTTTCGATCTTACCCAACGGAGTTTAAGTACAGAAAATAAGTGTTTAAAAGTCAGAATAACCCCTAAGTAATTCTATCGACAGCCGTATGGAATACTATTATAACTACAGTCCTTGCATCCTAGCCTTTAAGATTTAGCCGAACATGATAAATAAATGCGAGTAAATAAAGTGCGAGGAAATAAATAAAGTGCGGTAAAGGGTGCGATAAATAAATTGTGCGGAAAATAAAAGCAGATAAAATAAAAGGCAATAAATAAACAGAAACCTGCTCCAAACGAGAGGCTTTAAATCTTGGTACAACTGGAAGTAAATGACAAAAATAAAATGGCGACAGGATTAACTTCTACCAGAATGATCCAAACTCGATTACAGACTCCATCGAACAATGTGATAACTTCCCGATGTGAGAAGTTTATCACTTTACAACACTGAAATTATATGGCTTGAGTTTTGTAACTAAGCTTGGATGATTTGAAATGAAATAGAACTCCTCTATTTATAGTGGCAGGAAAGTACAGGTAGGGACAAGAATGCCCATCAACTTCTTTTGGGAGGGAAACGAATTTGCAAAGGTGGTGCCCGCCATGTGTACTAGGGTGGAAAGTAGTGGGAGATGTGGAAGTTATCAGAATTTGGTCTCTTATCCCACTCATGGCATCCCCTATGGCGCCCGCCATGGTGGGAGCCATGTGTACAATTCCTAAAAAACTGGTATTTTTTGCTCGTTTTTCTTCATTTCTTCTCGAGCAGCTCTGAAAATACAAAATGCTGAAAAAGGAACAAAATAAAGGCATATTACAAGAAAACAGAAATAAAATCCTAAAGAACATCGTGCAAATCGAGTCAAATATATAGTACATTTTTAGGCCTATCAGGCCACCAAAATATTAAAATAACAATTCTATCTTTTATTAATTCGAAAATCTCAATCCAATTCTTTCGATTAAATCTCATCTCCGATAAAATTTCCGAACAACTCTTCCGATAACTTGAAAGAATAATCTCCTCCAAATAAATCAAACTCGTTAGGCTAACCGCAAATGACTGGAACCTTTCAATTTAACTTCATCAGAATAAATTAAATTGATTTAAATTTATCCGGCTTGAATCCTTCGTGTAAACCCAAACCACTAACTTTGATTAATTGATTTTACACGACTAAACCCCTCCAATCAAAACCATCTGCCTCAACTCAACTGATTCAAATCTCTTGCATAACTCCGTCCGATTAAGTTATCCGACTAAGTTCCGATTACTATGACATTCCAATTCCGACGTTGACAACTGCTCGACTTGCCCGATTTAAATTTGACATAACCGTCAAGCTCAACCAACCTCTTGTAAGTCAATTCATATCTGAGGTGCCTCTGATGACGACTCAATCTCATGAATTGTTGCCAGACCACCAATTAATGACCATTTTGCCCTTAAAGAGCGCACAATGTGTTTCTTCCTGCAAAACCAACAGCCTGGGCAAACGAGTTAGCGGTTAGTTGTAATGAAATGCGAATGAGATGACGTGCGAAATGAACCTAATCACATCGGGGCAAAATTTGGGGTAATACACTAGGCTTCACAAAACATAAGATATCACCACCGATCTTTAATTTATCTAAGGGAAGGGTGTTGCACCCCAAAATTTCCCCAACCTTTTCTTTACTTGGTTTATGTTTCATCTCATTATTCTAGCATTTGCATTTGCATAGCATTGTTCATTTGCAAGGGATCAAGAGAGATGTGCATAGCAAGAGAAGGTTACCCAGGTTCCAAGCATAAGTAAAAGGTTTTATTCAAGTGGTCAAGTGCTTATCATCATCAGGAGGAGGTCAAAGCTCTTTGAGAAGGTGGATGGATAGTTGTGGTTTATCTTCTATCTTGGAGGCCAATTGCAGATTATCAGAGGATTGTGAGTCCATGGTTATGGATGGAGAATGTTGTGAAAGCTCATTTAATGCTTTGAGAGCCATTGTGGAGCTTATCCTAGTGATTATGTCATGTATAAGAGGTTGCAATCAGAAGATTGCACACCTAGGGTTTCATCTGCCTAGTGCAAGGTCAACTGAGAATTTGAAGGAGATTAAAACTTGGTTATAAGTCATTATGATCATGGAAAGTTGTGTTGAAGCATCTAAGATGTTATTGCAAGATCAATTTAAGAAGAATCAAGAGTGTGAGAAGTTGTTAGATTAGGGTTTCTAAGCTTATCAGTGTAAAATCCCCTGTTTAGTGCCTATTTTCAAGACCACATATCTCAAGATACAAGTATCATCTCACTTTGATGAAAAAATAAGACCTGTAGAGCATGTTCTTAGTTTATTTTTAGTACTAGAACTCATCCATTGGATTTCTAGAACTCAAGTTATGATGCTGACAAGTTATAGGTCCTCAGATGAATGTATTTTCAGTCAACCAAAGTCAACCAACTTCCAAGGCATTTTTGACCTAGAATCATGTTTCACCTCAACTTTTAATGAACATGAAAGTTTTTCCCCATGATCTTAACTTTCCAAAAAGTACTAGAAGTCCTTCATCTGATTTGTAGAACTCAAGTTATGAGGCTTGCAAGGCAAGGGTATTTTGGGAATGTAAGATTACAGGTAATTTTCATTATAGGTTCATTTCATGACTTTGTGCACTTCAAATGGAACATTTTCCAACATAAAACTTGCATAAAATGACATCAATTTCATCATGGAACATTCATTTGTCATGGATTTCGCTAGGGTTTGGAGATTGGTTAAGGAAAAATCATGAAAAAGTACTTTAAAGGCCATGAATGAATTTTAATTGATTTAAATTATTTTCACACCATATTTCTGCATTTTTGATTCACTTAAACGTATTAAGGACAATGCACAAATTGGATTTGGTTTATTATGAGCAAAATAAGAGCAATTTCAAGTTACTTCATGTTGAAGTTACACATCAAATTCTAACCATGGGATTAATTCAAGGGTTGATTCTCATCCATTGGATTAGAATGAATCACCAGTAAGCTATTCAAATAAAAAACAAGGCCTTTGCAGCCATTTCTCACGTGCAGTTTGAAGCTCCATTCTCAAGTTTGGATTTTTGCAATTCTTCATAACATGCCATGATTGGGCCTCCAATTGATCACAGATCCAAAGTATATAATCTCCAAATGAAGAACAAACCCTCAGAAGAGCCATTTTCGTGGAGATTGGAGCAATTCATTTGAGAAAATCCAAGGAGAAAGTGAAATCGTGAAGTGGAGATTTAAGGAAATTCAAGCCAACTGAAGATTACCAATAGCTTCCTTGAAGTTTCTTGAAGGTTTCTGGATAGTTTTGCACAAGTTTGAGCATAAATTCAAGACCCAACGGAGGAGCTCCGTTAGGTAAACTTTCTTTCAAGAATTATATCTGTTTAGGCATCCATCATGCGCCATTTTCATTGCATATTGAAGCCCTACTCATGTAGGCAATTTCTGGATTAGTTAGGTTCATGCTCTTGATAATTTGTGATTTGTGCTCGAAACTTGTTGGCTTCGAATCTCCTTAATTATGAGTGATAAATTAAAATGGAACTTAGAATCTTGATGTACATAACACGAGGATCATTTTGGTATCAAGAATTGCGCGTTTTGGTTAGGTTTTACATCGTCTTCTCCGGCGAGCCAAACGGAGAAGACGACCGGAGCCACCATCTGGTTCGCTTGCTCCGTTGCCAGTGTGTCTTGCCACGCACACGTTTGAACCTTTGACTCAAGCTATGATGAACGACCATGATGCGTTTGACTGGCCATATTGAATTTGTTGACCACCACGTCATTAATGAAACGATTCGTTTCATGTAAATTCTGATTGTTTTGGACTCTGGGCTGAAATCACTAACCACACCCCTCTAATACTGAGCCCAATGGATTTTAACTATATTGGATTGCTATTTGGCACGCGTTTTTTTTTTCTTTTCTGTTGTTTTCTTTTACATTTTAATGTCTGTTTTGATTTTGAATCAAGAAAAATATCTCTAAAGGTTGTAAAATCCCAAAAAAATACTTTTCATACATTTTAAGATGTCTTCTGATTTTAGAAAAAATTTCTTTACTTTTTTGGATCGTTTTTAAATTAAATAAGGATTTTCACATTTGAGATGTTTTTGTTGATTTAAAATTGTTTCTTTTTTTGTTCTTGATTTTATTTCTTGAGCAGTTCTTTGGTCCAATGACTGAAATTTTTTCCTCGTACTCATGACGAACTGTAGAAATTTTGAGGACAATTTTGCCTCTGGTTTGGGGCATTTTGGTTAGGGTTTTAGGCCATTTTTGGTGACCTTCGATTCCTCTTATCCATTTGGTGTACCGTTAGGATTTTATTTCCTTTTGCATTGTTTTGGCAGGACCTTGTCCTCATGCTTTTGACCCCTGGTTGCTAACACCTTTGGGCTCCTTTGAGATTTTATTTGGTAATTTTTGAACACTTTTCCTATTTTAGAGGTAATTTCCAAATTAGGTTACCATTAAGTGATGTTTACACTAGTGCTTGAACTAGTTTGCTTTGAAAATGACAATTAGTGATCCTTTGAACTCCTAATTCTTTTTGATGCATGTTGTTAAGATGTTGAGGTTGTTGTATGTTCAATTATGGGTCATAATTTTGTTCATAGCTTGTTAAAATGTGCATTCCTTTTAGGCCTTCTATTAGGGTTTCAATTGTTGATTGTGATGAATGATTTTAATCTTCTTCCATGTCTTTGCTTACATTTTCTTGTGTGCTATTCTTCCTTGAGTCTATGCACCTTTTCTCCTCATCTATACTTCTGTCCTATGACTTAAGGATCCTATTTGTGATAGCTTGGTCCCTCCTTCGGAGGAAATTGAAGCATGTCACAAATGGTGAGCTTTTGAGGACCCTTTGTTTGATTTTCTTGCATATTGAATGTAATGCACATGGTTGAGTGCCCTTATGAGTTCCTTTGGTTATCATATTGCCTCCCATCCTCTCATTCAATTATGTCCTCATTTCATTTCATTTCATTTTGAGTTGCCTTAGGGCTTGTGATTGATGTTTGAATGGTGTAGGACTTATTCTCCCATTTTCATCCCATTTTTGTGTGCACGTGTTTGAATTCATTTGTGTGCATTCTTTCTCCCTTTACTTTATTTTTTGCTTGCATTAATAAAGTTTGATATGTGCTTGTGGAGGTGTTTACCCCATAAGTTTTCCTCCTTTTGCTTGTGTGTTGCATTGCATATGCATTCTTACTTCTTTCATGCTATTTTTATGCTCCCTTCTTCTTTCTTCTTTCTTCTTTACCATGTTCCCTTAGGATCTATAATCTCTTTGAGATTATGATAGACCTTAGGTTTGAATCCATGTATGACAACATTAGGTAGCATCCCCCTAACCTCAAACATAGGTCCACTTTTCATGACAACTACTAGGTTTGAATTAGTCTCCCTCTAGTGTGTCCTTTCTCTTCTTATCTTCACACAAGTTCAAAACACTTAATAAAGGCTAATGAATATTGTACGTTACGAGCCTTAAGCTACTTGGGAAATGGTGGTTGGGGGCTTCCTCTCAATGGCCTATAGTGTTTAGCGTACACCCTTTGGGTGATATGCGACGCATTCGCTCCTAGGTCATAGTCTTTAGTGCAACATGAGTTACAAATTAAACTCAAAACACTTCTTCTCTAAAAGACTTCAAAAACAAATCATCCAACTTCATTTTGTCCTTTGGGACCCTTAAGGTGGAAAACCTTTTTCATAAAAAGAGTTCCGTTAACTCTTAGTTCTATCGCAAACAGGTAACGCCTAAGTCTCTGATGGTCGAGCTGCATACACCTAACTGCTAGAACTAGTTGTTAACCCTACTCGGGTAAAAACATTTGAACCAACCGGTGTTCTTGTTAGCCCGAACTACGTTTTCTCTGATTTCTCATACCAGATGAGAATACGTAGGCACGAGACAATGATGTTTCGGCAAGCAACCTTTCCCCACCTTTCACCCGTAGTTAGCCGAACTACGTTGACTCTGACTTTCCCATTGCACGAGGGAATACATAGGCACAGAGAGGTGATGCTCTGCCGAGTCACTTTTATTTTCTTTTGTCCCTAAGACCTTTAGCTTAGATAGTAAACACCCTCTTAGATAGACAACACGCGTGGATCCCGTCGAGTACGACGGACGTGAGGGGTGCTAATACCTTCCCCTTGCATAACCGACTCCTGAACCCGAGACATGGTTGCGATGACCTGTCTTCTCCCGTTTTCGTCAGGTTTTCTCTGCTTGTTTCCTTTCCCTTGTTGGGATAAATAAAGAATGATGACGACTCTTCTGTCATTGCTGGCACCTTTTTTTGCAGTAGCGACAGCTGGCGACTCTGCTGGGGACTCCAACGGTCCCCTATGTGAGTCAATCCTAGCGTTTGTTGGTTTATCTTTGGGGTGTATGTAATATGTGTTGTACTTTATTTTCCCACATTTAATTTTCAGCATTGTATATCAATATTGTTATGCTGTTATGGGGGGGGGGTGTTCCATTGAGAGGTAAGCCAGACCCAGGCTTGAGTACAAACATAGCATTAGTAGTGGAAAGTAGTGGTAAGAGTGCATGCTTTGCATGTACTAGTTCGCCATGAAATTCGCGCTCAGACGAGATTCTCTTTGATGACTTCTTTTCTGGCACTTTGGGCTCGAGGGGATTTTGGATCTGAGGATTGTCGACTCTGGGGACCGATCATTTGTGATTCAGCTAAATGAGGCCTCTTCGGGAGATCATGATGCCAAACCAAAAATGGTGAACGTATCATCATTTCTTAAAAGTCTGTGACGCTGATGAACACATAGGATGCCGAACCTTATCAGTAGATAGGTCCATACCCGTGAGAGGGACTGGGTTATGCAGGAAACCTTGACTTTCAGACTCCCGGTTTTCTTTGCAGTGTGAATCTATGTTCTTGATACCAGAGGTTCCTATTATCAGAGCTGTGTTTTGTTCTTGCCAAAGCGGAGTGTTGTTTCTTCTCGATCAACAGCACAACAATCTTGATCCCCTGTGTGCATTTGCATTTTCATTTGCATTTCATTAACATGTATTTATGTTGCAGGTGCATATTTCTTCCTCGATTCTAGTGATCTTGTTCCTTATCTCTGACATGGAACCCTTGAAGAGGACAATGGCATATAAGCTTCCCGCCCCTGATGTTAGTTCTTTGTTGAGTTTGGTTGCCATGGATGATAGGAAGGTAATGGAAGACTTCAAGCAATCATATGGGAAGTTGTTGAGATGTGTCTGCAAACCTGCCGTGTACAAGATGAATGGTCTTTACGCTCTTCTGCAGTTCTATGACCCACAACTGAGGTTTTTTGTTTTCCCTTATTATATTCTGGAGCCTACCTTGGAGGAGTATTCTATGTTGTTAGGTGTGCCTATTCTTGATCAGATGTCATTCTTCCATACAGATGTTGAGCCCGATCTGGCTAAGCTTGCCGCTACCTTACATTTGGATGTTTCAGAGTTAGAGGGGAAGTTGACCAAGTGGAATGGGGTGCCTGGTTTTCCTTTGCCTTTTCTGGTTGACAAGGCTCAGCAGTTCGCTAAGGACAGTTGTTGGATTGTGTTTAGTGTCATTCTAGCTCTCTGCATCTATGGCATTATATTGTTTCCTAATCTTCCGGACTTTGTGGATCTGGATGCATTCTATATTTTGGCTTCAAGGAACCCAGTATCCACGCTGCTAGGTGACGTCTATCATTCTGTTCATTACAAGAATGAAAACCGAAGGGGAAAGAATGTGTCTTGCTGTGTTCCTTTGTTGTACAGGTGGTTTGCTAGTCATCTTCCCAAGACAAGTCTGTTTGTTACTACTGCTGGTAATGCAGAATGGTCGAAGAGGTTGATGGGATTGTCTGCAGAGAACATTATCTGGTTTGACAGAGATATGCTTAGTACAGAGATCATTTATAGTTGCAGTGGATTTCCTAACGTTCCTTTGGTCGGAAGGAAAGGTTGCATCAACTATAACCCAGCCTTGTTAGTCAGACAGTATGGATATGCATTGAGAGATCCTCCTAAGGAAGAGGAGATACAGGAATCTATCTCACCGGATTGTTGGAGGGTGATGCCTTATCTAGAATGGAGCATGCTTGGAGCAATATTCACAGGAAAGGGAAAGCTTTTCTAGGGAAAAGTAATAGTAGAGCTTACGACCCTTATCTGACTTGGATTCATGAGAGAGCTGCGAAGTTCATGATGCCATTTTCTTCTGTTGGGCCTTTGTATCCTCTCATGATTGAGGAGCCTACCACCGTGGACATTCAGAAGTATAACCAGTTATGGTTTGAAAAAGAAGAGTTGCAGAAGACGAATGAGGAGTTGGAAAAAGAGATTGCTCAACTTTGAAGTGAGAAAAATGAAGTGACTTATTCTTTGAAAAAGCAGACTGAATTGGTAAACAGGTTGGGTACGGACTTGACCATGCAAATTAGCACCAGGGAACGATTGGGTCTGAATCTGAAATTTGTTAGTAGTGTTCTCGCTTCTAAGAAGAAGGATTTGGACAAAGCTTACTTAGAGATCTCTAAGTTTAATACTCTGTGGAATGCTACACTCACCAACAATAAGGAGCGCAAAGATGGGTTAAAGCTACAAATCAGCAAATTGAAGACGCAACTCAGGGTGAAAGATGAGAAGATTTCAGATGAAGCTTCACTCAGACGACACAGTAATTGCAAGTTGCACGAAGCGCTTGCAACCTTGGAAGATTACAAGCTGAGGGCTTATTCGAAGAGGTGCAAGCTTGAGGAGTGCTTTGGGGAGGGAGCCTGGGAAGACTATGCTGAGAGTCTATAGTGCACTATTAGTCAATGTGATTCACTTATCTAGGGATTGCTCACCAAACCAGACCGTCCTGAGACGCAGGAGTTACTAGAGGATTTCCGGTCCCGTCATCCGGCCTGATTGTATTTCCTTATCTTTATAGCTTGTTGCTTATGCTTGTATTGACCATCACCAGACATGTTGGTTGAGGTCCTTCTGTCGATTCTTTATACTCAGTTGCACTATTGTACATTTCCTGTGGGCCTTTTCTTGTATGTATTTGGAATTATGCTTATCTATGGGTTCTCCATTGTCGTGCTGTTATTACCGGAACTAGAATCGGGGGGGAGGGGAATTTCCCTGTTGCATATATACATGTCTGCATTTTACATAGCATTCTTGCATAACAGGTACAGCGGAACCGTTTATCTTACCCCTGTTTGCTCCGTTAGTGTGTTTCAGGATAGACAACTGAACCATTCACCGCTACGCCACAAGGGGGAATCAACTCAGAGCAATGGAACAAATTCAGGCTGAGATGCAAGAGTTCCATAAAACGATGAGTAAGTTTATGGACCTTATGCAGGGAGTGGCTAACGGACAGGAACAACTTCGTACTTTGGTGCAGCCCTTGATTGCACGAGTTGACAGTAACGGTGTTCTTCATGGAGGACAAACTGCTAATCCTCCTCCCAATGAAAATGGGACTCCTCACGCTCACTCTATGCCTACTTTGGTTATCCCTACTACTGGAGGAAATGGTAATGGTAATGGCAATGCTGCTAGTTTTGGTAATGTTGTTGGTTTTGATAACAATGGTTTTGGGAATGCTGGAAATGGGAATGTCGGGAATGGTAATATTGCTAATGGGAATGTTCATGGTCCTGATGTCACCTGTGCTGCACATGGTAATGTGGATAGGTTAGGGAATGAAGACCGGTAGGACGATGTATTTTCCCCAAGGGTTGTTGTTGTTGAGTTACCCTCTAGAGCTGATAAGAGGTTCAAGATGATTGAAGAAAAGATGAAGCCTCTTGAGAACCAAAATTCCATGGGCCTTGACATGGCTAATATGGGCCTGATCCCAGATCTGAAAGTGCCGCTAAAGTTCAAAGTCCATGACTTTGACAAATACAAGGGTACCACCTGCCCAAGAGTTCATCTGAGATCCTACTACCATAAAATGTCTGCCTACTCAGACGACGAGAAATTGCTTATGCATTTCTTTCAGGACAGTTTGTCCAGTCCTTTGTTGGAGTGGTATATGAGTCTAGAACCCGTGAACATTCATATTTGGAAAGACCTGGCTGAAGCTTTCATGAAACATTACCAGTATAACAACGACCTTGCTCCCAATAGGGTCCAACTTCAAAACCATTCTCAGAAAGCTGGTTAATGTTTCAAGGAATACGCCCAGAGGTGGAGGGAGCTTGCAGCCAAGGTGCATCCGCCCATGGTAGAGCGAGAGCTAATTGATATGTTCGTTGCTACTTTGTCAGGTGTCTATTATGAAAAGCTCACCAGTAGCATGCCGGGGAGCTTCTCTGATTTGATCATCACCGGAGAGAGGATGGAAAACGGCATCAAGTTGGGAAAGATCCAAGTGAGAGAGAGTTCCTCATCTGGAGGAGGGGGTAAAAAGGTATTCGGTAATAAAAAGCGGGAAGGAGATACCAATTATGTATCCAGTTCCCGAGGGAATAGACGATCAGGGCGAAATCGTTAGCAGCAGCAGGTTGCTAGTGTTACAATTCCTATAGTACCACAACAACAGAAGAATCAGAACTATGGTCAAAGAAGATTTCAGGATCGAGGCCGAAATGTAAATAGACAATTTGATGCACCTCCGATGTCGTATGCTCAATTGCTCCAAAGTCTGTTGCAACTACAGTTAGTCCAGAAGAGGACTATGGCTCCCCTGACAGGACCACCTCCACCCGGGTATGATGCAAATGCTCGATGCGAGTTTCACTCTAGTGCCCCGGGCCCAACATTGATAATTGCAAAGCCTTCAAACATAAAGTACAAAATCTGGTGGATAGCAAAGCCATAAATTTCTCCCACGACGCTCCCAACGTCGTCCAAAACCCCATGCCCAACCATGGGGCGGCCGAGGTAAGCGCAATCATTGAAGATAAAGGTTTAAATCTGGTGAACGATGTCAATGAGTTGCAGACACCGCTAAGATTTGTGAAGGCTAAGTTGCTGAAAGGGGGTGTTTTCCCAGGATGTGAGGAATTCTGCGCTGAATGTTTGAGCCATCCCGAGGGATGTAATAAGTTGAGAAGCTATATTCAGAGTATGATGGATGCTGGGGTATTGCAGTTTGATCGGGTTATTGAGAACAAGTCCGAAGAGGTGGTGGCTGCAGAAAAGAATGAGGTTTCTACGATCTCTATTCCACACAAAACCATTACTATTGATCGCCTAGGCCGCCAACAATCGTTATCACAAAAGCTGGTCATGTGCCATACGAGAGTACAAGAGCCATTTCGTGGAACTATGGAGTGGAAGTGTATTGCAACGGGCAAAAACAGGAATTAAAGAGCTTGTCGGTGGACTCATTGGATAATATGGTTGGAGCAGGTGGTATTACTCGAAGTGGTAGAGTATTTTCATCGCCTGAGGTGGTTGCTGACCGAGTTGATAAAGGCAAGAAAGTAGTGGGTGAGGAAACTTCTCAAGCTGGAGAAAAGGAGTCTTTGGTAAAGGACGCGGAGGAGTTCATGAGGCTGATTAGAAAAAGTGACTACAAGATAGTTAACCACCTACAACAAACTCCTTCCAAAATATCAATCTTGTCGCTGATACTATGTTTAGAAGCGCATCAGAATGCACTATTGAGAATATTGAATACTGCTTACGTGCCGCAAGAAATATCGGTTAACCAACTCGAAGGGGTTGTGGCACACGTAAACGCAGGAAACAGGCTAGGGTTCACGGACCTGGATTTGACGCCAAAAGGCAGGAACCATAATTGTGTGTTGCACATATCAATAGAATGCCAAGGGGCTGTTATGTCTCATGTACTCATTGATACAGGATCGTCCTTGAATGTACTCCCAAAGAAGGCCCTGATGAAGCTGGATATGAATGGACTGATTTGCAGGCCAACTGATTTGGTGGTGCATGCTTTTGACGACACCAGAAGGTATGTGTTCGAAGAGGTGACATTGCCAATCCAAGTAGGCCCTGAGGTGTTTGATGCGGTCTTCTATATCATGGACATTCCGCCTGCCTATAGCTGTTTGTTGGGTTCTCCTTGGATTCACTCGGCCGGAGCTGTTACATCCACGCTGCATCAGAAGCTCAAGTATATGGTTGGAGGCAGCGTTGTCACAGTATGCGGGGAAGAGGACATAATGATCAGTTACTTATCATCTTTCAAGTACGTCGAGGGGGGGTGGAGAAATCCATGAGACTTTATGTCAAGCCTTTGAGATGGTTCAGATCAAAGACAAAGTGTCTGTGGTGAGCAAAGCGCCCGAAGTGGCCATATCCTCCTTTAAGGAAGCCCATGCAGTGGTACAGGCTGGGGCCGCTCTAGGTTGGGGACAAGTGATGGACATTTCCCATAAGCAAGACAAGTTTGGTTTAGGATACCGCCCATCCGCTTCTTCATCCTCGCAGAGCGTGTCGTGCTATAAAGGGCCTGTCCGGTTTACCCCAGGGGGTGTTATCTTCGAGTAGATCAATGCCATTTCAGATGACGAAGAGGGCGATAGTGGCTGTGATATGGACGCTTGGATCAAGCCGTGCATTCCAGGACAAAGCCTCAACAATTGGTCTATCGAGGAATTCATTCAAGTGACAACTGAAGAGTAATACTTTGTTTTTCTGATTATTGTACTACCCTATGTCCTACCCGGGGCATAGAGGTTTATGTCTTCAGGGCCTTGCTTGTTTATGCTTGAACATCTTTTATCAATAAATCAAAGGGCGTTTTCTGCACTCAAATATTGTGATCCTTGTTTTTCATGTTTTATGTTTAACAATAAAATGGCAATGTGGTTTTGTGCTTGTTTTGCATATCATTTTAAGCATTTAACCATTATCATTGCAGGATTTACATTGCAGATGACACCGCACCAGAGACATCTATGACTCGCTTCGACTTCGATAATCCAATATTTCAAGTCGAAGAAGAGATTGATGGAGATGAAGACTTACCAGAAGAGCTAGCCAGACTCTTGAAACAAGAAGACAAAATCATTCTGCCTCATCAGGAGGAAATCGAGGTTGTTAACTTAGGTTCTAAGGAAGTTGTAAGAAATGTTCGAATAAGGGCTGCGTTGCAAAGCGACATCAAGCAAAGACAAATTGAGATGCTTCGAGAGTATAGTGACATCTTTGCTTGGTCATACGAAGACATGCCCGGGCTTGATACAGACATTGTGGTTCATCGCTTGTCATTGCGTGAAGAGTGTCCGCCATTCAAGTAGAAGCTCAGGCGTACTAGACCAGATATGGCTGTAAAAATCAAAGAAGAAGTCCAGAAGCAGATGGACGCAGGATTTTTAGCCGTGACAACTTACCCTCTGTGGGTCGCCAACATCGTACATGTGCCTAAGAAGGATGGCAAGGTACGGATGTATG
Organism: Lathyrus sativus; assembly: GCA_963859935.3. NCBI lineage: Eukaryota > Viridiplantae > Streptophyta > Magnoliopsida > Fabales > Fabaceae > Lathyrus > Lathyrus sativus. The sequence continues at coordinate 694,376,734 of OZ012737.1, forward strand.
TTGATTACAGAGATTTGAATAAGGCGAGCCCAAAGGATGACTTCCCGCTCCCTCACATTGACGTATTGGTTGATAATACTGCTCAATATTCCGTGTTTTCCTTCATGGACGGGTTTTTGGGCTATAATCAGATAAAGATGGCACCGGAGGATATGAAGAAAACAACGTTCATCACGCCGTGGGGGACTTTCTGTTACAAGGTGATGCCTTTTGTTTCATGATATGATTCATCACGAGATTGAGGTCTATGTTGATGACATGATAGCAAAGTCGCAAACGGAGGAGGAACATTTGGTCAATTTACAGAATTTGTTTGAAAGGCTCAGGAAATTCAGGTTGAGGTTGAATCCTAACAAGTGTACTTTCGGGGTACGATCAGGAAAGTTATTGGGGTTCATTGTCAGCGAAAGAGGAATTGAGGTAGGTCCTGCGAAAATAAAAGCTATACAAAATATGCCAGCACCGAAGACGAAAAAAGAGGTTCGTGGTTTCTTGGGGAGATTGAACTACATTGCTCGGTTCATATCTCATCTCACAGCCACGTGTGAACCTATGTTCAAATTGCTAAAGAAAGATCAGGCGGTCGTCTGGAACAAAAATTGCCAAAGGGAATTTGACAAAATAAAAGAATATCTGCAGGAACCTCCGATATTGATACCCCCAGTCGCTGGAAGACCTTTGATCATGTACTTAACGGTTCTTGAGAACAGTATGGGTTGTGTTCTCGGTCAATAAGACGATACTGGTAGAAAAGAGCATGCAATATACTATATGAGTAAAAAGTTCACAGACTGTGAGTCCTGTTACTCAATGCTCGAGAAAACTGTCGCTACTACGAAAAAAGGTGCCGGCAAAGACAGAAGAGTCGCCACCTATCGTTATTTATCCCAAAGGAGGGAAAGGAAACAATCAGGAAAAACCTAACGAAAAGGGATAAGATCGGTCATCGCAACCAAATATCGGGTTCGGGAGTCAGTTACGCAAGGGGAAGGTATTAGCACCCCTCACGTCCGTTGTACTCAACGGGATCCATGCTTGTGTTGTTTATCTAAAGGGTTGTCTATCTATCTAGGTAATGGTCTGGGTTAAAAGAAAAGAAAAAGGACTCGACAGAGCGTCGCTGCTCTAGGCCTACGTATTCCCTCGTGCAATGGGAAAGTCAGAGTCAACGTAGTTCGGCTAACTACGGGTGAAAGGGGAAAGGTTGCTCGCCAAGGCATCGCGTCTTGTGCCTACGTATTCTCAACAGGTATGAGAGATCAGAGCGAACGTAGTTCGGGATAAAATGGAACACAGTTTTGCTGGAATGTTTTTACCCGAGTAGGGTTAAACTACAGTTCCAGCAGTTAGGGACAACGCCTGTTTGCGGTAGAACCGAAGCTTAACAACACTCTTTTCATCTGAAAAGGTTTTCCTGGATTAAAGGGAGCCCCAAAGGGCAAAAGGAGTTTGATGTTTGTTTTTGTCTTTTATCGGAGAAGTGTTTTTGATGAATGTTTTTAATTCATACTGCACTAGAGACTATGACTTAGGAGCGAATGCGTCGCATATCGCCCAAAGGACGTATACTAAACACTCTAGATGATTGAGAGGAGACCGCTCAATTATCATTTCCCAAGTAGCTTAAGGCTCATAACGTACAATAGAAAATTGACTTATTAAGTGTTTTACTGTTGTTTGAAGATGAGAAGAGAAAAGGACTCTACGGGGGGACTACTCAAAACCCTAATGTTGTCATGCAAAATGGTCCTAATGTTGAGTTTGAAAGGGAATCTATCCTATATGTTATCATGCAAAGGATGCAACCTAAAGTTCTATCATCACTCCCTTAAACAAGGAAATGAGAGCCCTAAGGGAACATGGCAATGGAAAGCAAAACAAAGCTATCAAGCAGATGAAGTATAAAATGTAAATGCACATGCGATGCAATAATACAAGCAAAGGGAGGACACCTCAACCTTTAATGCAAACATGTCAAGTATGAAAGGCAGATAAACATCCAACAAAAGGGAGGCAAGCTCAACCTTTAAATGCAAACAAGAGATGCACAGGGAAAGCACACAAGCAAAGGGAGACAAACTCAACCTTTAAATGCAAACATGGAAGTGAAAAGAGAAAGCTATCAAGCCTACCCTACTTCTAATGCACAACACCATACAGTCATGAGGATGAAAGGATAAACAAAATGAGGGGAAGCAAACTAAGTTCAATGTGTATCAACACAAGGAGTCCATCAAAGGCTCAAACTTCTCATGGAATGCACAAAATTCGACCAAAGGAAGAATTAGGCTCTCACAAGAAGGATCCTAAGAATATAGGACATAGAAGGATGAGAAGCATAGCGTGAACCAAAGGAACCCACTATGTTCAAGGTGTACATCAAAGGCTCAAACTTCTCATGGAATGCACAGGATTTGACCAAAGGAAGAATTAGGCTCTCACAAGAAGGATCCTAAGAATGTAGGACAAAGAAGGATGAGAAGCATAGCGTGAACCAAAGGAACCCACTATGTTCAAGGTGTACATCAAAGGCTCAAACTTTTCATGGAATGCACATAATTCGACCAAAGGAAGAATTAGGCTCTGACAAGAAGGATCCTAAGAATATGACTTAGAGGAGAAAGGAAGATAGTGTAAACCAAAGGAATTCACTATGTTAAATGACTGTCCATCAAAGGCTTAACCTCTTATGGAATGCACAAAATTCAACCAAAGGAAGAATTAGGCTCTCACAAGAGGGATCCTAGGAATAGGACTGAGAGGGAGTGTGCAGAGAACTTGAATTCTCTAAGGCTCAACCTCTTATCGAATGCACAGAATTCAACCAAAGAAAGAATTAGACTCTCACAAGAGGGATCCTAAGCATGTAGGACAGATAATAAGGAAGATAGTGTAAACCAAAGGAATCCACTATGTTAAATGACTGTCCATCAAAGGCTCAACCTCTTATGGAATGCACAGAATTCAACCAAAGGAAGAATTAGGCTCTCACAAGAGGGATCCTAAGAATAGGACTTGGGGGGAGTGAAAGGATTGACCAAGGCAAGGCAAATGGAATCACACAAAGAAGAGAAATCAAATTACTAAAAGCTTCTAAGGAACCCTGAAAGCAAAGCTCTAAAGGACACCTATCCTAATCAAGCTATGAGCATGTTAAGGACTTGAAAATTAACCTAAAAAGTCTTCCACCTATGTACTATGGGATCATGAAAAGATTGGGTGCCTAAGGGTTGCAAACGGATCACCTAAAATGCAAAACTAGGTGAAGGTTCAATGGGAAACACACTAACAACAGCCAGAATGCAAAATCTATTAAAAATAGGAAAACAATCCTAAAAATTCTAATAAAAAAACCTAGAGGGTCCTTAAGATGTCAGGAATCTATGGTTAAAATATGGAAGCAAAACTCCAAGTCTAAGGGTGCTAACAGAGGCCAAAACCCTAATGTGTTCTATGGATAAGGCAAAGATGGAGGGTGCTAAAGATCTACTCAAAACCCTAACTAAATGCTATCCAAAAATCATAACAAAAATACCTACAAATCATCTATGGTGTCTAGAAACATCATACAAAAAATCAGAAAATTATTCTATGCTTTGAATAGGAAATGAAATTCTAGAAGTAAACATGCATATTTCTCACATTTAAAGAACAACCAATCATGGAAAATTCACATTAAGTTGAAAAATGGTCTAAAAAAATAATCCAACAATTTGTAAAATCATCTAACATATATAGGAATCTTGAGAAAAAGTTTCATGAATTTTGCACACATTTTACTATTTTTTATCAATTAAAAGCAAACGTGCACAAAATAAAAGAAATCAAGAAAAAGAAATGAAAATGATAAAATCCTGTGGCAAATAGCAATGTTTTTGTGTGTATTCGCTGGGCTCAGTCAGATAGGAGGTGGGGATAGTGAAAAGCCCAAACCCAATTCAGAGTTTCGCTAAATGAAACTCACTGTTTCATTAACTTCCCAGTCAACAATTCAAACTACATCTTGGTCGTTCCTTCAACCTCAGTCAAATGATCCAAAGGCTCCACACAAGGACACGTACGCGCTGGGACCTTAGTACAAACTAGCGTTTAAAAATAGCCCTTGGATCAAATCCAAGTCTGAACTTCAGCATGGATCTAAAGGCAAGGGTTTCGCCATGTAAGCATCTGAGTTTAAAATTGAAAGGGAGGGAGGATTACACAGACAGTGGGGGGCATTTTACAGACGGCGACCAGAGTAATTCCGATCGTCTTCCCCATTCAATTGCTACAGTGGAATCTTTGAAAATGAACCAAAACTAACAATTTTCGTGTCCAAAATGATCCTTGTTCCATGTACATCATGAATATCACCTTCTTTTTCAGTTTTGAGGCATAAATATGGCAAATCGAAGCTCCTCAAGAAATGAGCAAGAATTAAAAATTGGCACAAACATCCCTAATATCATACCAGAATCCATCTACTACATATGGGGATTACATACATGTGAAAATGGCGCAAGAAAGATCCCTAGAGAGTGAGCTTTGGTGAATTTTACATACCTAGTTAGAAGCTTGCACAGAACCTCTAATGGCCACCAATTCTTCAAGCTAACTGCCCAGAATCAACCCATGAACCTTCCTCTAGCTCTTTGCAACTTCAATTTCACTTGAAAATGGAGGAAATATCAGAATCGAAAATCACTTGATCTCCACCTTTTCTCAACTGAATTCAGTTACTTCTCCCTCCAAAGTTAGTTATAAGTGATTGTTGATGATGATATGAATATATGGAATGGGCTTGGATGAGTTTAAAGCCCAATTATAGCCCATGAGAGTCCAATGGAAAATCCAAGTTTCTCATGTTGAAGCTTTATGATTCTCACCAAAACAGAGCTTGAATTGTTGCAAATTGCTTCATACCAATTGCCTATGATGCAAGGAACATGAATGGATGAGATTAGCTCCTTGAAATTGAATCAATGGTGAATTTTGATTATGTTACTTCAAGGTGAAGTAATCTTGAATTTTTCCATGTAAATGACCTCAAAATTGATTTATGGTTTTGGAATTGTTCTTAGGATGCTCTTTGGACTCAAAAATTGCACCAATATGCCATGAATTGGTTTAATTTGAACTGGATCCAAACTAGCCCTTTTCAAGTGTTCCTTCATGGAATTTTCTTCAAACACTCTCATTTCCAAGCCAAAGCAATGATACCTTGAGGTTTGATTGAGCAAATGATCCCATTTGGAGCAAGTTTGAAGTTGGAAAAATCTCCATTTGAGATATGCAAAGTGGTGAAATTGACCTATAATGAAAATGGCCTATAATCTTACTTTCCCAAAATACCCTTGCCTTGCAAGCTTTATATCTTGAGTTCTACAAATCCAATGAAGGACTTATAGTACTTTTTGGAAAGCTAAGATCATGAGAAACAACTTTTATGTTTGGGTAAAGGTGAGGAGAAACATCCTTCTAGGCCAAAAATGTCTTGGAAGTTGGTTGACTTTCATGGACCAAAATCACATTCATCTGATGACCTGTAACTTGTCCGCTTCATAACTTGAGTTCTAGAAATCAGATGAATGACTTCTAGTACTCAAAATAAAGCTATGAACATGCTCTACATGTCTCATGTTGGTGTCAAAATGAGATGAAACTTGTATCTTGATTTATATAGTCTTGAAGTTAGGCACTAAAATAGGGGATTTTACACTGACAAGCTTAGAAACCCTAGCCTAACAACTTCTCACACTCTTGAGTATTGATGAATTGATCTTGAAATGATATGTGACATGTCTCAACACAACATTACATGATCATAGTTGCTTGGAATTGAGTCTTAATCTCCTCCAATTTCACAGTTGACTGAGGGTTGACCAGGTGAAAACCCTGATTGCACCACCTTTGGCTGTGGCCTCTTGTACTTTGAATAATGATTGGCACAAGCTCCATAGTGATCCTCAAGAAATCCCATGATATTTATTAATGCTTTACACCCAAATCCATGGATTCAAAATCATCTGATGATCTTCATAATGGCCTCCAAGATAGAAGATGAACCACATTCAACTCTTTGACTTTTCTGATGGTGGTAAGCTCTTGATTGCTTGAATAGATCCTATTGATTAGGCTTAGACCTTGCTAAACTCTTCTTGATGAGCACACCTCCCTTGATCCCATGTATATGGATAATGGTATGCAAAATGCTAATGTTATGCATGCAATGAAACAAAAGCTAGGTAAAGAGAAGGTTGGGCAAATTTTGGGGTGCAACAAAAACGTGTTGCACACTCACGTGGGCTGCCAAACATTTGAGACAATATATGCTTAATCATACAACCATGCTGATTTTGAAGATGGATCCAATTAAATATGTCTTCGAAAATCAAGCGCTTTCCGGGAGGATTGCCAGGTGGTAGATGGTACTGACAGAGTACGACATCCAATATGTTTCTCAGAAGGTTATCAAGGGAAGTGTTCTATCAAATTACCTTGCTGAACAACCTATTGAAGACTATCAACCGAGGAAGTTTAATTTTCCTGACGAAGACATCATGTTCCTAAAGATGAAGGACTGCGATGAGCCATTACCCAACGAAGGTCCGGAGAAGGGTTCTCAATGGCATATGATATTTGATGGCGCTGTCAACTCATATGGCAGTGGAGTTGGGGCAATTATCACGACTCCTCATGGCACTCACATACCCTTCACTGCCAGGTTGACATTCCCTTGCACTAATAATGATGCCGAGTACGAAGCGTGCATCATGGGGCTGGAAGAAGCCATTGATCTGAGGATCAAGAATTTGGATGTATATGGAGATTCGGTGCTGGTTATTAATCAAATCATAGGAGAATGGGAAACCCGACAGCCTAATCTGATTCCTTACAAGGACTATGCAAGGAGGCTGTTGCCTTTCTTTGATCGGGTAGGGTTCCATCACGTGCTGAGAGCGGAGAATCAGATGGCAGAATCTCTGGCGACGTTATCCTCCACGTATAAGGTGAACTATTGGAATGATACTCCAAGAATAGTCATCTCTCGCCTTGATAGGCCAGCCTTCGTATTCGCCATTGAAGAAGCTTCTGATGGCAAGTCGTGGTTTTACGACATCCAGAACTTTCTTAAGAACCAAGAGTATCCGCCAGGGGCTTCGACCCAGGATAAGAAGACTCTGAGGAGGTTGTCTGGAAAATTTTATTTGAACCAAGATGGTGTGATCTACAGGAGAAACTATGACTTGGTGCTATTGAGATGCGTGGACGAAAAAGAAGCAAAGCTGCTTATGGAAGAAGTCCACGAAGGTGCCTTTGGTACACATGCCAATGGGCATGCCATGTCTCGGAAGCTGTTACGAGCAGGGTATTATTGGCTGACGATGGAATCTGATTGTTTCAAATTTGCGAAGAAATGCCAGATTTATGCAGATAAGATTCATGTGCCGCCGAGTCCATTGAACGCCATGGCATCTCCTTGGCCCTTTTCCATGTGGGGCATTGACATGATTGGCAAGATCGAGCCAACCGCATCCAATAGACATCATTTCATCCTGGTCTCCATCGATTACTTCACCAAGTGGGTGAAAGCAACCTCGTATGCCAATGTCACGAAACAGGTTGTAGCCAGGTTTATCAAGAGGGACATCATCTGTAGATACGGAGTGCCCTAATGAATCATTATTGACAATGGTTCGAACTTGAACAATAAGATGATGAAGGAATTATGCCAAAATTTCAAAATCGAGCATCACAACTCATCGCCCTATCGTCTGAAGATGAACGATGCTGTTGAAGCTGCCAACAAGAATATTAAGAAGATAGTGCGGAAGATGGTTGTAAATTGCAAGGATTGGCATGAGATGTTGCCTTTTTCTCTACACGGTTATTGTAATACGGTACGCACTTCAACCGGGGCAACTCCTTTCTCGCTGGTATATGGTATGGAAGTTGTCCTACCATTAGAGGTCGAGATTCCCTCTTTAAGAGTTTTGGTCGATGTCAATCTCGATGAGGCAGAATGGATACGAAACAGATTGAATCATCTTAGCTTGTTGGATGAGAAAAGGCTAGCGTATATTGCATATGGTCGGTTGTATCAGAGCCGAATGAAGAAAGCTTTCGACAAAAAGGTACGCCCTCGAAGCTTTCAGGCGGGCGATCTTGTGCTTAAGAAGATCCTCCCTCCACAAACAAATCACAGGGGCAAATGGACCCCTAATTATGAAGGTCCATATGTTGTGCGAAAAGTCTTCTCCGGAGGAGCCTTGATGTTATCCACCATGGATGGTGAAGATTTCACATCTCCTGTGAATGCAGACGCAGTTAAAAAATACTTTGCTTAAAGAGACCCACTTGACAGAAAAAGAATATCTAGGCAAAAATGGGGCATCCTGGCGAACCATAAAAAGAATGGGTTCGGGCAAAAGTTAGGGATATAAAAGAAAAGATGTAAACCCGCAAAGTTGAAAACCTGAAAAGGCGACTTTGGCAAAAATGGGTATCCCAGTGAATTGAAAACCCGAAAAGGGCGATTCATGCAAAAGTTAGGGATGGAAAAGCAAGTGACTGCGGTCTTCATGTGATCTTTCATTGCTTAGTAGATTGAGAGGACCTGAGGGCCGTTTATCCGAGTCAATCTCTTTTGAGGACGAAGCGTCGGGGAAGCATCGGAGCCATGCGGGTCATAGATGGATCAACTTATAGTGTTTGTCTGTGCCACATTGCCGACATTCTGTATATTTCTATGCATTTCTGTATATTTTTGTGAAGCTTTCTCTTTTCAGGGGTTGCATCTGTTGTAAAAACTTTCCTATTCACAGGCCCATATGTCAATAAAACATATATTATTTAGTAATTGTTGGTTTTGCTTTAGCCTTACTGTTTTGTTTGCAAAAAAAAATGCCCGATGTTTTTGATAAACAGTACATACATAAACGTGCAGGCTTGGCCGATAATCGTTAAAACTTTGAGTTACTTGAACAATGTCGCGAATGATGACCAAGATAGTCCCTTTGTGAAGGGCATCTTGTCTCTTCGTTCATGTCTTTGTGTGCAGGGTCATTACCCTCGGGGAATTTGTCAGAGATGTATCCTTGGCAAGATCATCGTTTCCCCAGAAAGGAAAGAGTGTCGTAGAGACTCATTCCTCAGCCAGTGGAGGCTGTGCACTTCCATACCCCTCTCTAGGGTAGGACAGGCAAGTTGAAGGAGCAGTTAAGTGTGTACGCTTATCCCCAGCGGGTCAAGATCAGATTTTGTTCCACCAAGCCAGTGTGAAGCCTTTCCTAGCAGTGGTTCAGGTTCTGTTTCCCCATAGAGTCTGAACGTGGGACTGTACCATGGACTTGTTTCCCCAGTGAAGTCGCCATTGAATAGTCTACAGCGAAGATAGATTCATCCCCAGCTGAGTAATCCCCAGCAGGTGGATTTTGAGCCCCAGCAGAGGTGTCTGTTCCCCAGAATGTTATATTCTAGCAGACCATTCGGGGTCATGTCATCGGTGGAGCATGTTTAGTCACGGTGGATGTTGATCCCCCGATAGGTAAGATGTGAATCCAGTGTCTGGTTGTCCTTCTTCAGCCGAATCTTTGTTCCCCAAGAGAGTTATATCTTGGGAGGCCGTTCAAGGCATCGTTGGTGTCTATCAGATCAGACAGGCTGGTTATCATGGTTGTTCCTTTTCCCCGGTGGGTTGTCTATTCCCCAAAAGGTTGAATTTTGGAAAGCCGTTCAGGGTATTTTCCTCAGCAAGTGGTGATTTGCATCCGCAGTCGAGTGGATTCTCGTTCTTGTTAAAACATTGTACCCGGGAATTTTCTTTTGCAGGAAGCCCTCGAGGTCCCATTTTCCTCAACATAAGTCCAATTTACTTGCATGTGTAAGCTATTCCCAGCAGGGTGGTTTTCTTTTCCCAGCAGGGTGGTTTCTACATCTCCAACATTTATTTTGTTGAGTTAGTTCTGTTGTATCTGCATGTGTGCATAACATCTACCCAAATGCATAGCATTTCCATTTCGCAGGGAGCGTTACGCTATTTTCAAACATATGCATTCTGAAACATAATCCAGGTTGTTACCTCTTTGCTTTCAGGTATATCTCCCGCAGATGATTGTTATCCTTGCCGTGTGGTTTTCAGTCCCGACAAGCTTGATGCGTTTATTTCGCCCTCGGTTTATGTTATTCCCCAACGGCGTCACCGGACTTCGGTTTGTGATATTCTACTCTCCAAGTCCGTACAGGTGTTCAGACTTCGGCAGAAGAGGTGTGACAGATTTGTTCATTTCATCATGTGCTCCTTATCAAGGTTACTTGTTCAAGTTCTCTCTTTCCCCAGCAGAGTCTCCTTGTGATTGTTATCTTTGGATGGTCTTCACTCCGTGTGGGTCCGGCCTTCGGGTTCGTTGCTCGCTTTTATTTAGTGAATTCCTGGCGGTGATGCCAGATGTCCTTACCTTCGGGTTTGTTGCTCGCTTTTATTTAGCGGATGCCTAACGGTGATGTCAGACATTTATCAGCTTCAGCAGGTCTTCTGGCGGCGATGTCAGATCTTTTTTTATTTTCTGGCGGCGATGTCAGATGTTTGTTGGTTTTCTGGCGGCGATGTCAGATGTTTTGGTTGTTTGGTGTCGATGTCAAACATTCATCAGTTTCAGCAGGATGCCTGGCAGCGATGTCAGACTTTTATTAGTTCTAGCAGAAAGCCTGGAGGTGATGTCAGACGTTTATCAACTTTACGGATACCTGGCGGCGATGTCAGACGGTTATCAATTATGTGAATGCCTGGTGGTGATGTTAGGTGATTATCAGTTTCTTACCTATCCGGTTTTTGGGTTTGTTACTCGCTTTTATTTAGCAGAGGCCTGACAATGATGTCAGATGTCCTTATCTTTGGATCCGATGCTTGTTGTATCCCATGCAGATTCCTGGCGGCGATGTCAGATTCTTTTACCAACTTAATAGCAATACCTGACGGCGATGTTAGAAGTTTCCTGTTAACTTTGGGATGTACCGACTTGATGTCGAGGCCTGACGGCAACGTCAGATGCTATCTTCCGACTTGAGGTCGAGGCCTGGCGGCGATGTCAGATGTTATTACCGGATTGATATTGATGCTTGGCGGCGATGTCGGATATTTTCTATCAACTTCGGGATGGCTCAAATTGATACTGATGCCTGTTTTTATTTAACAGGTACCTGACGGTGATGTCAGAGGTTACCGACTTGATGTCAAGATCTGGCGGCGATGGCAGATGTTTCTCAACATTAGTGTTTTCTTGGCGGCGATGTCAGATGTTTATCATATTTGTGCCTGTCTGGCAGCAATGTCAGATTGTTTATCAAATTGGAGGTTTCTCTATATTATGTTGTCTGGCGGCGATGTCAGATGTTTCTCAATATGGTGTTTTTCTGGCGGCGATGTTAGATGTTTAGCATATGTGTGGTTTATCTGGAGGCGATGTCAGATGTGTATCAACTTTGCGGTTGCCTGGCGGCGGTGTCAGAGATTTTTATCCCCTACAGAGGCCTAGCGGCGAGGTCAGATGTTTCTTAAATGCGTGGATACCTAACGGCGAAGTCAGTGTGCTTTATCCCTGGCATGTCTGATGGTGATGTCAGAGGTGTATCAGCTCAGTAGAAGCCTGGCGGCAATGTCAGAGGTTCTGTGTTGATTCGATCTTCAGATATGTCACTCGCTTTTATTTAGCGAGGGCCTGACGGCGATGTCAGAGGACCGTATCTTTGAATTTGATGTCTGTTTTTATTTAACAGAGGACTGACAACGAGGTCAGATGCTTTTACAGACTTAATGTCGATACCTGAGGGTGAGGTTAGGTGTCTGATGGCGATGTCAGACAGATTAATAGAGGATTGACAGCGAGGTCAGATGTTTCTCCAAACTGGAAGCGATGCCAGAGGTTTTACCCACTTGATGTTGATGCATGACGGCAAGGTCAGGGATATTTTCTTTCAAATTGATGTTGGTATCTGACGGCGAGGGCAGATGTTTACCGACTTAATGCAAATGCCTGGCGGCGAGGTCCGGTGTTTTTCCCAAATCAATGCAAATGCCTGGCGGCGAAGTCAGATGTGCACTATCAGCTGTGTGATAGTAGATGTTTTCCCGACTTAGTGTCGATACCTGATGGTGATGTCAGGTGATCTTTTCGACTTAGTGTCGGGGCCTGACAACAATGTCAGATTCTTCTTTTGACTGCGTGTCGATGTCGCAATTATCAGATTCAGTTATCTCCGGAGATTTTTATCCCCAATTAGAGTTTGTTTGCAGTTTATTTCTGCGGTTGGCAAATTTCTGGGTTCGTTGGTATTCAATCGTCTTTTACATTGGTTGTCTGAAATCTGTTCGCTTTTCACCCAGTCAGGTCCAAGTCGCTTGAATAGGGGCAGCTGTTGCACCCTAAAATTTGCCCAACCTTTTCTTTACTTGGTTTATGTTTCATCTCATTATTCTAGCATTTGCATTTGCATAGAATTGTTCGTTTACAGGGGATCAAGAGAGGTGTGCATAGCAAGAGAAGGTTACCCAGGTTCTAGGCCTAAGCAAGAGGTTTTATTCAAGTGGTCAAGTGCTTATCATCATCAGGAGGAGGTCAAAGCTCTTTGAGAAGGTGGATGGATAGTTGTGGTTTATCTCCTATCTTGGAGGCCAATTGAAGATTATCAGGGGATTGTTAGTCTGTGGTTATGGATGGAAAATGTTGTGAAAGCTCATTGAATGTTTTAAGAGCCATTATGGAGCTTATTCTAGTGATTATATCATGTATAAGAGGTTGCAATTAGAAGATTGCACACCTAGGGTTTCATCTGCCTAGTGCAAGGTCAACTGTGAATTTGAAGAAGATTAAGACTTAGTTATAAGTCATTATGATCATGGAAAGTTGTTTTGAAGCATCTAAGATGTTATTTCAAGATCAATTTAAGAAGAATCAAGAGTGTGAGAAGTTGCTAGATTAGGGTTTCTAAGCTTGTCAGTGTAAAATCCCCTGTTTCGTGCCTATTTTCAAGACCACATATCTCAAGCTACAAGTTTCATATCACTTTGATGTAAACATGAGACTTGTAGAGCATGTTATTAGCTTTCTTTTGAGTACTAGAATTCATCCATTGGATTTCTAGAACTCAAGTTATGATGCTGACAAGTTATAGGTCCTCAAATGAATGTATTTTTAGTCAACCAAAGTCAACCAACTTCCAAGGCATTTTTGACCTATAATCATGTTTCACCTTAACTTTTGATGAACATGAAAGTTTTTCCTCATGATCTTAGCTTTCCAAAAAGTACTAGAAGTCCTTCATCTGATTTGTAGAACTCAAGTTTTGAGGCTTGTAAGGCAAGGGTATTTTGGGAAAGTAAGATTACAGGTCATTTTCATTATAGGTCCATTTCACGACTTTGTGCACTTCAAATGGAACTTTTTCCAACATCAAACTTGCATCAAATGACATCAATTTTATCATGGAACATTCATTTATCTTGGATTTGGCTAGGGTTTGGAGATTGGTGAAGGAAAAATCATGAAAAAGTACTTTAAAGGCCATGAATGAATTTGAATTGATTTAAATCATTTTCACACCATATTTGTGCATTTTTTGATTCACTTAAATGTTTAAGGACAATGCACAAATTGGATTTGGTTTATTATGAGCAAAACAAGAGCAATTTCATGTTACTTCATGTTGAAGTTACACATCCAATTCTAACCATTGGATTAATTCAAGGGCTGATTCTCATCCATTGGATCAGAATGAATCACCAGCAAGCTATTAAAATAAAAAACAAGGCCTTTGGAGCCATTTCTCACGTGCAATTTGAAGCTCCATTCTCAAGTTTGGATTTTTGCAATTCTTTATAACAGGCCATGATTGGGCCTCCAATTGATCACAGATCCAAAGTATATAATCTCCAAATGAAGAACAAACCCTTATAAGAGGCATTTTTGTGGAGATTGGAGCAAATTCAGTTGAGAAAATCCAAGTAGAAAGTGAAATCGTGAAGTGGAGATTCAAGGAAATTTAAGCCAAATGAAGATTACCAATAGCTTCCTTGAAGTTTCTTGAAGGTTTCTGGATAGTTTTGCACAAGTTTGAGCATAAATTCAAGACCCAATGAAGGAGCTCCGTTAGGTAAACTTTCTTTCAATAATTCTCTCTGTTTAGGCATCCATCATGCGCCATTTTCATTGCATATTGAAGCCCTACTCACGTAGGCAATTTCTGGATTAGTTAGGTTCATGCTCTTGATGATTTGTGATTTGTGCTCGAAACTTATTGGCTTCGAATCTCCTTAATTATGAGTGATAAATTAAAATGGAACCTAGAATCTTGATGTATATAACACGAGGATCATTTTGGTATCAAGAATTGCGCGTTTTGGTTAGGTTTTACATCGTCTTCTCCGGCGAGCCAAACGGAGAAGACGACCGGAGCCACCGTCTGGTTCGCTTGCTCCGTTGCCAGCGTGTCTTGCCACACACACGTTTGAACCTTTGACCCAAGCTATGATGAACGGCCATGATGCGTTTGACTGGCCATATTTAATTTGTTGACCACCACGTCATTAATGAAACGATTAGTTTCATGTAAATTCTGATTGTTTTGGACTCTAGGCTGAAATCACTAACCACACCCCTCTAATACTGGGCCCAATGGATTTTAAATATATTGGATTGCTATTTGGCATGTGTTTTTATTTTTTTTTCTTTTCTGTTATTTTCTTTTTCATTTTAATGTCTGTTTTTATTTTAAATCAAGAAAAATATCTCTAAAGGTTCTAAAATCCCAAAAAAAATACTTTTCATACATTTTAAGATGTTTTCTAATTTTAGAAAAAATTTCTTTATTTTTTTAGATTCTTTTTCAATTAAATAAGGATTTTCACATTTGAGGTGTTTTTGTTGATTTAAAATTGTTTCTTTTTTTGTCCTTGATTTTATTTCTTGAGCAATTCTTTGGTCCAATGACTGAAATTTTTTCCTCATACTCATGATGAATTGAATAAATTTTGAGGACAATTTTGCCCCTGGTTTGGGGCATTTTGATTAGGGTTTTAGGCCATTTTTGGTGACCCTCGATTCCTCTTATCCATTTGGTGTACCCTTAGGATTTTATTTCCTTTTGCATTGTTTTGGTAGGACCTTGTCCTCATGCTTTTGGCCTCTGGTTTCTAACACCTTTGGGCTCCTTTGAGATTTTATTTGGGAATTTTTAAAGACTTTTCCTATTTTAGAGGTAATTTCCAAATTATGATACCTTTAAGTAATGTTTACACTAGTGCTTGAACTAGTTTGCTTTGAAAAAGACAATTATGGATCCTTTGAACTCCTAATTCTTTTTTATGCATGTTGTTAAGATGTTGAGGTTGTTTTATGTTCAATTATGGGTCATAATTTTGTTCATAGCTTGTTAAAATGTGCATTCCTTTTAGGCCTTCTATTAGGGTTTCAATTGTTGAATGTGATGAATGATTTTAATCTTCTTCCATGCCTTTGCTTACATTTTCTTATGTGTTATTCTTCCTTGAGTATATGCACCTTTTCTCCTCATCTATACTTATTTCCTATGACTTAAGGATCCTATTTGTGATAGCTTGGTCCCTCCTTTGGAGGAACTTGAAGCATGTCACAAATGGTGAGCTTTTGAGGACCCTTTGTTTGATTTTCTTGCATATTGAATGTAATGCACATGGTTGAGTACCCTTATGAGTTCCTTTGGTTATCATATTGCCTCACATACTCTCATTCAATTATGTCCTCATTTCATTTCACTTTGAGTTTCCTTAGGGCTTGTGATTGATGTTTGAATGGTGTAGGACTTATTCTCCCATTTTCATCCCATTTTTGTGTGCACTTGTTTGAATTCATTTGTGTGCATTCTTTCTCCCTTTCCTTTTGGTTTTTTGCTTGCATTAATAAAGGTTGAGATGTGCTTGTAGAGGTGTTTACCCCACACTTTTTCCTCCCTTTTCTTGTGTGTTGCATTGCATATGCATTCTTACTTCTTTCATGCTATTTTTATGCTCCCTTCTTCTTTCTTCTTTCTTATTTACCATGTTCCCTAAGGATCTCTAATATCTTTGAGATTATGATAGACCTTAGGTTTGAATCCATGTATGAAAACATTAGGTAGCATCCCCTAACCTCAATCATAGGTCCATTTTGCATGACAACTACTAGGTTTGAATTAGTCTCCCTTTAGTGTGTCCTTTCTCTTCTTATCTTCACACAAGTTCAAAACACTTAATAAAGGCTAATGAATGTTGTATGTTACGAGCCTTAAGATACTTGGGAAATGGTGATTGGGGGGCTTCCTCTCAATGACCTAGAGTGTTTAGCGTACACCCTTTGGGTGATATGCGACGCATTCGCTCCTAGGTCATAGTCTTTAGTGCAACATGAGTTACAAATTAAACTCAAAACACTTCTTCTCTAAAAGAATTCAAAAACAAATCATCCAACTTCATTTTATCCTTTGGGACCCTTAAAGTGGAAAACCTTTTTCATAAAAAGAGTTTCGTTAACTCTTAGTTCTATCGCAAACAGGTAACACATAAGTCTCCGATGGTCGAGCTGCATACACCTAACTGCTATAACTAGTTGTTAACCCTACTCGGGTAAAAACATTTGAACCAACCGGTGTTCTTGTTAGCACGAACTACGTTTTCTCTGATTTCTCATACCACATGAGAATACGTAGGCACGAGACGGCGATGTCTCAGTGAGCAACCTTTCCCCACCTTTCATCCGTAGTTAGCCGAACTACGTTGACCCTAACTTTCCCATTGCACGAGGGAATATGTAGGCATAGAGCGGCGATGCTCTACCGAGTCACTTTTCTTTTCTTTTGTCCCTAAGACCTTTAGCTTAGATAGTAAACACCCTCTTAGATAGACAATAAGCGTGGATCCCATCGAGTACGACGAACGTGAGGGGTGATAATACATTCCCCTTGCGTGACCGACTCCCGAACCCGAGACATGGTTGCGATGACCTGGCTTCTCCCGTTTTCATCAGGTTTTCTCTGCTCGTTTCCTTTCCCTTGTTGAGATAAATAACGAATGGTGACGACTCTTCTGTGATTGCCGGCACCTTTTTTCGCAGTAGCGACAAAGGGGAAAGAACGAATAAACCCATAAATATGCAATACAAAACAATGCAATAAAGATTATCAGCTTTCACAACTACTTGTGCAATCCAATAATTATCTCATAACAACTACCTCATGTCTACACTTGGATAGTCACCGCTCTACATCCTAAAAGGCTAAGAGGGGTTAATTGATTTTAAAGGTCCTCGGCTTCTCGGGCTCCTAGGTCGGCAATAATAATTCCATTACCACTACTCGCAATGACAAATACTACCATCAAAGGGGCCTCCATCTAGTGTGGCTATATCATGTGTTAATCATACTTAAGATTACTCCTAACATGTAACTTTTGATTATGCCCCTATCCTATCTTATTGTGCATTTAATTCCGGGTTAGAACTTATTTCACCTCTCATATGTCACCCAAACACCCACAGAAGAGTAAACAATTAAACAACAAACAAATAATAACAATACAAATAATAAGATAGGTGCAACCCTCTTGGGAGATATCCCTAGTGAAGTCGCAATTTCTATCGTGGTGAGAATCGGAAACCATAACTATTGATTAGCTAGGCTTCACAAAATATAAGATATCACCACTGATCTTTAATTTATCTAAGGGAAGTAGAAAAGAACGAACAAACCCATAAACATGCAATGCAAAACAATACAATAAATAGATCTAAGGTACGGGGGTTGGTTATACTAAGGGAAAGTATTAGCATCCTAAGTATCTATAGTATCCTCTTGTGGTATTGGTGTTCTTGGTTAGAGTGTTTTCTTTTGATTGATTGAGGGGATGAAAGAAGAAGCATTTTTTTTTATTATTTTTGTGTTTAGCAAGACAAGAAATCTTGTGCCTACATACTAATGAAGGATCAAAACCTCGTAATTTGGGGTACAAATTGAAATTTTTTTGTTATAGTAGATTTCAATAAAGAAGAGACAAGTTGTCATCTTAAGGAGAATACTCAATTAATCCACCACAAACATGTGGAAGATAGATCTATGCTTCACATTGAGAGAAAGGCTCCAACTTGGATGTACAATCAACAAGTATGTCACATACCTCTCTCAAGTGGAAAAGAATTAACATCCTTCTCAATAATGTCATGGGGTAGGAGATTTATATCTCAACTAGGGATGAATCATGTCTAATCATTTTTTGAGAAAATTTTTTAAGTTAAAAAGGCAAAGTGAAAAATATTTGAATAAGTTTTGTCTTTTAGTTTTATGAAAATGGTTTGAATATACTTAAAGTGTCTAGAAGTATTTATTGAGAAAAAAAGTTTAAAAATTCAATGACATAATGTCAAGGTTTCTATTAAAAAGGTTTAAGTTTGAGAAAAAGGGGAACCTAATTGTTAACCATCTAAGGGTAATAGCCTAAGGGAAACTTCCTAGAGTGAATAATCTAAGGTGATCAATCCAACTAAAGGGAAAACAAGGATCATGCAAATGGATAAATCCAAAAGAGGATAGGAAGGCATATGCATATGACAAGAAGTCAACAAGAAATCCTCTCTCTTAGGTTAGGCAACAATGGAATAAGATGGGAACACAAGTAATACTTGACATTTCAACAACGAGGTCAAGTATAGAAACACAATATACAACATCAATATGACTTACACATAATCAAACAATGAGGAATCACAAGGCAAAGTCTTCAGCAACATGTAATCCATTAGGTATACAAAGAATGACACAAAGTAAAATCAAACATGGATCTTTAAGTATAAGCATGGCTAAATGAATCCAATATCACAAAAGGAACATAAGACCATCAATAGAAAGTATCTCAAATAAACTCAAATTTGAAGCATGATCCAATGCACTAACATCACCATCTCAAAATGTTAAAAGTGTTCAAGTATCATGGCAAAAATTAAGTTCAAAACCATAAACAAAAGTAATGGAAACATTAATAAATAAACAAAAAAATTTCATTGATTTTTTTAACATAAAATAAATAATAGAAATAGTATTTTTTTTATAGAACTTTTAAACATAAAATGAGTAATTAATAACATATTTTTTTGATTTTTTAAAACATTAAATGAAAGATAAAAATAATAATAATAATAATAATAATAATAATAATAATAATAATAATAATAATAATAATAATTAAACAAGAATAATAAATATTTTTTGATATTTTTAAATGTGAGAATAATAAAATAAACAAGGAAGAAATAATTTTTTTTTTATTTTTAAAGATTTTAATAAGTAAATAAACATGATAGTTAATATTTTTTGGGTTCTTAATGTGAAAAAATAAAATAAAAGAGAAATAAATAATAAAATATTTTTTTTGAAATTTTTAATAGTGTTAAAAATAATAAGGAAAAGTTAAAATAAAATAGGAAAAAAATAATAAAAAGAAAAAAAAAACAAAATGAAAGGAAGAAGAAGGAAGGGTGAAAAGAAGAGAAAAATGGGAGAAAAAAATCAAAATGAAGGGGCTTAGAATACAACTTTCTCATTTTTGTATCAAATCGAACATGTGAATATAGAATCCTGCTTAGAATTTCATGAGAAATCAAAATATACAATTGACTTTAATTTATTTCATCTCAAACTCATGAATTTTAAGCAAAACTAAAGAAAACCTATAATTTTAAATTAAAGTTAAATTCCATATACAATCAACCAATGCCCATTTTATGAGGATTTCATTCCTCACATCATAACAAGCATAATGGTAACAAGAATGAACAGAAATGATGCTTAAATGGTAGAGTTTGAAATATGAAAATTTTACCAAATGGAGTTTGTTCGTTGCACCTTCAAACGCACTTCCAGAAATGAAGCAAGAGTTCATTTAGCTTTCTTGCACCTCCAGGAATGTAACGGTGTGCTTAGTTTGTTCTGAAACACCTTGAGTTTCTATACTCGAATCCACTTGCAAGATGAAAAAGTTAACTTTTGATATGGATTTTTGGAGGTTATGAATGTGGTTCAATGCATACGCTCTTATGATATTTGTAGATGGTGTTTGTGAAGATAAATTGGAAGTAGAATGGATGGAATGTGTGACTCAAAAGTTTTTGCTTTGAGAAAAAATGGAGTTTTGAAAAAATGTGATTTCTATGCTTTATGTCTTGCTGATGTTTTTGTGTATGTTTGTTGGTATTTGTTGATGATAAATGATCTTATATAAAGCTTTTTATATAGAGTTTTTGACTTTGTCTTGGAGAGAATTTTGGATAAAGTGTGAATATTGTGCAATGGACAAATGCAACAAAAACAAAAAAAGTGGTGAAAGGTACAAGTAGCCTTTGCTTTCTAGTGTGGCTGCAAGTTGACATTTGTCGCAACTGCGAAAAACACCCGGCGGAAAACAGAAGAGTCGCCACCTTTAGTTATTTATTCCAAAGAGAGGGAAAGGAAACGATCGGAAAAAACCTGACGGAAAAGGGAAAAGACAAGGTCATCGCAACCAAGTCCTAAGTTCGGGAGTCGGTTACGCAAGGGGAAGGTATCAGCACCCCTCACGTCCGTCATACTCGACGGGATCCGTGCTTTGTTGTCTATCTAAAAGGGTGATTAAAACTATCTAGCTAAAGTTCAAGGGACAAAAGAAAGATAAGGGACTCGGCAGAGCATCGCCACTCTGTGCCTACGTATTCCCTCGTGCAATGGGAAAGTCAGAGTCAACGTAGTTCGGCTAACTACGGGCGAAAGGGAGGAAGGTTTCTCGCCAAGACATCGCGTCTTGTTCCTACGTACTTTCATCTGGTATGAAAGATTAGAGAAAACTTAGTTCGGGCTAACAAGAACACCGGTTGGTTCAAAAGTTTTTAGGCCCGAGTAGGGTTAACAATCAGTTCTAGCAGTTAGTGTATGCAGCTCGACCATTGGAGACTTAGGCGTTACCGTTTGCGGTAGAACTAAGAGTTAACAACACTCTTTTATCTGAAAATATTTTCCTTGATTAAAATCCCGAAGGATGAAAAAGGTTTGAAGTGTTTTTGTGTTTTTTAAAGAAGAAGTGTTTTGAGTTTTGTTTGTAACTCATGTCGTACTAGAGACTATGACTTAGGAGCAAATGTGTCGCATATCACCCAAAGGGTGTACACTAAACACTCTAGGCCATTGAGAGGAAGCCCCCCAATCACCATTTCCCAATTAGCTTAAGGATCGTGGCGTACAACACTTTTCATTCTTTATTAGGTGTTTTGAAAGTGTTTGAAGATGAGAAGTGAAATGACACACTAAAGGGAGACTAACTCACCTAAAAGTTGTCATGCAAAGTGGACTTAGAGTTGGGATACAAAAGGGAACTACCTAATGTTATCATGCATGGTTTGATTCTAATGTCTATCATAACCTCAAGAGGTTAGAGATCATATGGGGAGCATGGCAAATAAAGATAAAAGAAAAGATGAAGGAATAAGAAAGAAACATGAAAATGCAAGTATGCAAACATAGAATGCACAACTAGAATGAAAGTGAGGGAGAAAATATGTGTGGGGGCAGTAGCCTCCATAAGCTCATCTCAACCTCAAGCATGCATATGAGAATGCAAAAGAAGAAGAGAGAAAGAAATGCACTAGATGAAATCAAGCAACAAGAAGAAACCACACAAAAATGCACCAAAAGTGGGATGAGATGACCTAAGTAAAACAACATCAACCACAAGTGCCTAAAGCCAAATCAAATGAAAATAAAGGAAGCTTAAAACAAAAGTGAGGATGGAAGGCTATATGAGGACAGCAAGGGACTCATAATATGCACTCAACCATAAGCATTACAAGAAAGGTGCAAAAGGAAGCACAAAGAAGTCCTCATGGATTCATCACTTTAGGCATGCTTCAAATACCTCCAAAGGAGGGACCAAGCCACCTTAAATGATACTCCAAGGTCATGGGAAAGAATGGGAGATGAGAGAAAAGAGCTCAATAGCAAAAGCAAACCAATGAAAAGAAAATGAAAGCATACACGCCAAAGAATGCAAACATGCTACACACGGAAACCCTAAATGGAAGCAACAAAAGAAACACACAAATGAACAAGCAAAACACAATGTCATGACCTAAAATTGAACAAGCAGCAACCTTAACATGTTAGGAACATGAATCAAAAGGAATTGAAGGCTCAAAGGATCCATCAAAGTCATCTCCAAAGCAAACTAGGTCAATGTGTATGTATGAACCTCCCTTTGGGGTAACTTGACTTCAAGTTACCTCAAAATTAGGAAAATGATTAAAAAAAACAAATAAAATGCAAAAAGTCCATAAACATGTTGGCAAACAGAGGCCAAGAGATTACAATCAAGGTCAATTCACAACACCACCAAAGAAATTGATTCACAAGGGTGTCCCATTGTGAATGAGGATTGTCGAGGGTCAAATGAAATGCAATCAAAGTCAAACCAAAAGTCAACCAAACAGGGGAAAAATGGTCCTAAAAAATCACTCAACTCATCATGGATATGAGGACTGATTTTCAGTCATTAGATCAAAAGGAAAATGCAAAAACCAAACAAGAACAAGAACATGTCAAGAATTAGGTCAAATAAAACACTTCCAATTGATTAATTTTTTTTAAATGAAAAATAATTCAAAAAAAAAATAAAAATTTCATAAAATAAAAGACATCTCAAACTATCCAGAAAATATTTTTTTATCAATTTTATCAATGTTAGAAGCATTTTAAAATGAATTAATTCAAAACAGATCAAAACAAAAATAAAAAAAGAAAAGAAAAGAAAAGAAAATAAAAGCAAGGTCCAAATAGTAGCCCAGAAGCGTGCAAATCAAATGGGCTTCAGCAAAGGAGGTGCTAAAAGCAAAGAGGGCCCAGTCCAATCTAAATCAATCAACCAAATGGAATTGAATCTCAGCCACTCAAGTCCAATACCAGTCAATCAATCCAAAGGCCAGTATAGTGACACGCGTGCACCAGAATTACAATATAAAACAAAAATGAATCACAACCATCCATCTCAAGACTAGTCATGTAATCCAAGGGTTGAGGGGCAAGCTGCAATACGCAGCGTTTTATTAAAAGGGAGATCAACAAGATCTTGACCAAATATTCTATCCTGAGTCAAAACATCCTAAGGCTGGCACGCTTCCACGTGAGCATCAGATATTCAGTACAAAAATGAAATGAAATCGTAGCCATCAGATCAAGTCATAGTCAAATATTCAGCCTAGATCTAACAGTTGCAATGAAGCCACATACGAGTCTGAGTTTAAAACATGAAACGGGAGGGAAATTAGCAATTCCGGTCATCTTCAACCTCTAGCATGTACAGTAGCAACTCAAAAATGCTCACGAAACTCACAAAATTTTACACCAATCAACTCGTCATCTCAAGTACATCAAGAATCCATGATTTTTTTTCAATTTCAGTTTATAAACAAGCCAAACCGAAGCCAAACAGTTTGGAGCTCAAATCACAAATCAACACAAACAAGAACAAATACTATTCAGAAACGATCTACACAACTCATAGATCATGTTTATGCAAAAATGGCAGTCAATTACATCATATTCAAAGAGAATTGTTGAATTGAAGCTTACCTAGTGGAGTGCTTTCACTGAGCCTTGAAACCTTGATAAAACTTGATGAAACTCTGCAGATCTACTCAAGAAAGCTTGAGGAAGATGAATTTAACCTTGAATTGCTCTGAAAACGCCTCAATTATGATTCATGATTTTCAAATCTTACTTGCTTGATCCAACTGTTCTTGAGCTCTCATGGCACGAAATGGCATGAATGAAGTCTCAAAAATCATTTGAACTTTATATATGATGGATACATGAGGTAATTGAGGCCCAATTGCAGCTCAATTGTGTCAATTTTGAAAATGCCCAATTCTAATTTTTCATGCTCATGCACACGTGAAACGACCTCAATTCTCCTTGTTTTTGATCCAAAAAGCTTGCGGGGAACTTAGTTTGATCATGTGGATGAGATTCAACCCTTGGTTTGATCAAATGGTTGAAAAAAGAACGAACAGACCCATAAACATGCAATGCAAAACAATACAATAAATAGATCTAAGGTACGGGGGTTGGTTATACTAAGGGAAAGTATTAGCATCCTAAGTATCTATAGTATCCTATAGTATCCTCTTATGGTATTTGTGTTCTTGGTTAGAGTGTTTTCTTTTGATTGATTGAGGGGATGAAAGGAGAAGCATTTCTTTTATTATTTTTGTGTTTAGCAAGACAAAAAAATCTTGTGCCTACATACTAATGAAGGATCAAAACCTCGTAATTTGGGGTACAAATTGAAAAAGTTTTGTTATAGTAGATTTCAATAAAGAAGAGACAAGTTGTCATCTTAAGGAGAATACTCAACTAATCCACCACAAACATGTGGAAGATAGATCTATGCTTCACATTGAGAGAAAGGCTCCAACTTGGATGTACAATCAACAAGTATGTCACATACCTCTCTCAAGTGGAAAAGAATCAACATCCTTCTCAATAATGTCATGGGGTAGGAGATTTTTATCTCAACTAGGGATGAATCATGTCTAATCTTTTTTTGAGAAAATTTTTTAAGTTAAAAAGGCAAAGTGAAAAATATTTGAATAAGTTTTGTCTTTTAGTTTTATGAAAATGGTTTGAATATACTTAAAGTGTCTAGAAGTATTTATTGAGAAAAAAAGTTTGAAAATTCAATGACATAATGTCAAGGTTTCTATTGAAAAAGTTTAAGTTTGAGAAAAAGGGGAACCTAATTGTGAACCATCTAAGGGTAATAGCCTAAGGGAAACTTCCTAGAGTGAATAATCTAAGGTGATCAATCCAACTAAAGGGAAAACAAGGATCATGCAAATGGATAAATCCAAAAGAGGATAGGAAGGCATATGCATATGACAAGAAGTCAACAAGAAATCCTCTCTCTTAGGTTAGGCAACAATGGAATAAGATGGGAACACAAGTAATACTTGACATTTCAACAACGAGGTCAAGTATAGAAACACAATACACAACATCAATATGACTTACACATAATCAAACAATGAGGAATCACAAGGCAAAGTCTTCAGCAACATGTAATCCATTAGGTATACAAAGAATGACACAAAGTAAAATCAAACATGGATCTTTAAGTATAAGCATGGCTAAATGAATCCAATATCACAAAAGGAACATAAGACCATCAATAGAAAGTATCTCAAATAAACTCAAATTTGAAGCATGATCCAATGCACTAACATCACCATCTCAAAATGTTAAAAGTGTTCAAGTATCATGGCAAAAATTAAGTTCAAAACCATAAACAAAAGTAATGGAAACATTAATAAATAAACAAAAAAATTTCATTGATTTTTTTAACATAAAATAAATAATAGAAATAGTATTTTTTTATAGAACTTTTAAACATAAAATGAGTAATTAATAACATATTTTTTTGATTTTTTAAAACATAAAATGAAAGATAAAAATAATAATAATAATAATAATAATAATAATAATAATAATAATAATAATAATAATAATAATAATAATAATAATAATAATAAAGCAAGAATAATAAATATTTTTTGATATTTTTAAATGTGAGAATAATAAAATAAACAAGGAAGAAATAATTTTTTTTTTATTTTTAAAGATTGTAATAAGTAAATAAACACGATAGTTAATATTTTTTGGGTTCTTAATGTGAAAAAATAAAATAAAAGAGAAATAAATAATAAAATATTTTTTTTGAAATTTTTAATAGTGTTAAAAATAATAAGGAAAAGTTAAAATAAAATAGGAAAAAAAATAATAAAAAGAAAAAAAAACAAAATGAAAGGAAGAAGAAGGAAGGGTGAAAAGAAGAGAAAAAAGGGAGGAAAAAAAATCAAAATGAAGGGCTTAGAATACAACTTTCTCATATTTGTATCAAATCGAACATGTGAATATAGAATCTTGCTTAGAATTTCATGAGAAATCAAAATATACAATTGACTTTTATTTATCTCATCTCAAACTCATAAATTTTAAGCAAAACTAAAGAAAACCTAAAATTTTAAATTAAAGTTAAATTCCATATACAATCAACCAATGCCCATTTTATGAGGATTTCATTACTCACATCATAACAAGCATAATGGTAACAAGAATGAACAGAAATGATACTTAAATGGTAGAGTTTGAAATATGAAAATTTTACCAAATGGAGTTTGTTCGTTGCACCTTCAAACACACTTCCAGAAATGAAGCAAGAGTTCATTTAGCTTCCTCGCACCTCCAGGAATGTAACAGTGTGCTTAGTTTGTTCTGAAACACCTTGAGTTTCTATACTTGAATCCACTTGCAAGATGAAAAAGTTAACTTTGAATATGGATTTTTGGAGGTTATGAATGTGGTTCAATGCATACAGTACCTCTTATGATGTTTGTAGATGTTGTTTGTGAAGATAAATTGTAAGTAGAATTGATGGAATGTGTGACTCAAAAGTTTTTTCTTTGAGAAAAAATGGAGTTTTGAAAAAATGTGATTTATGTGCTTTATGACTTGTTGATGTTTTTGTGTATGTTTGTTGGTATTTGTTGATGATAAATGATCTTATATAAAGCTTTTTATATAGAGTTTTTGACTATGTCTTGGAGAGAATTTTGGATAAAGTGTGAATATTGTGCAATGGACAAATGCAACAAAAACCAAAAAAGTGGTGAAAGGTACAAGTAGCCTTTGCTTTCTAGTGTGGCTGCAAGTTGACATTTGTCGCAACTGCGAAAAACAACCGGCGGAAAACAGAAGAGTCGCCACCTTTCGTTATTTATTCCAAAGAGAGGGAAAGGAAACGATCGGAAAAAACCTGACGGAAAAGGGAAAAGACAAGGTCATCGCAACCAAGTCCTGAGTTCGGGAGTCGGTTACGCAAGGGGAAGGTATCAGCACCCCTCACGTCCGTCGTACTCAACGGGATCCGTGCTTTATTGTCTATCTAAAAGGGTGATTAAAACTATCTAGCTAAAGTTCAAGGGACAAAAGAAAAATAAGGAACTCGGCAGAGCATCGCCACTCTGTGCTTACTTATTCCCTCGTGCAATGGGAAAGTCAGAGTCAACGTAGTTCGGCTAACTACGGGCGAAAGGGAGGAAGGTTTCTCGCCAAGACATCGCGTCTTGTTCCTGCGTACTTTCATCTGGTATGAAAGATTAGAGAAAACTTAGTTCGGGCTAACAAGAACACCGGTTGGTTCAAAAGTTTTTAGGCCCGAGTAGGGTTAACAATCAGTTCTAGCAGTTGGTGTATGCAGCTCGACCATTGGAGACTTAGGCGTTACCGTTTGCGGTAGAACTAAGAGTTAACAACACTCTTTTATCTGAAAATATTTTCCTTGATTAAAATCCCGAAGGATGAAAAAGGTTTGAAGTGTTTTTGTGTTTTTTAGAGAAGAAGTGTTTTGAGTTTTGTTTGTAACTCATGTCGTACTAGAGACTATGACTTAGGAGCAAATGTGTCGCATATCACCCAAAGGGTGTACACTAAACACTCTAGGCCATTGAGAGGAAGCCCCCCAATCACCATTTCCCAATTAGCTTAAGGATCGTGGCGTACAACACTTTTCATTCTTTATTAGGTGTTTTGAAAGTGTTTGAAGATGAGAAGAGAAATGACACACTAAAGGGATACTAACTCACCTAAAAGTTGTCATGCAAAGTGGACTTAGAGTTGGGATACAAAAGGGAACTACCTAATGTTATCATGCATGGTTTGATTCTAATGTCTATCATAACCTCAAGAGGTTAGAGATCATATGGGGAGCATGGCAAATAAAGATAAAAGAAAAGATGAAGGAATAAGAAAGAAACATGAAAATGCAAGTATGCAAACATAGAATGCACAACTAGAATGAAAGTGAGGGAGAAAATATGTGTGGGGCAGTAGCCTCCATAAGCTCATCTCAACCTCAAGCATGCATATGAGAATGCAAAAGAAGAAGAGAGAAAGAAATGCACTAGATGAAATCAAGCAACAAGAAGAAACCACACAAAAATGCACCAAAAGTGGGATGAGATGACCTGAGTCAAACAACATCAACCACAAGTGCCTAAAGCCAAATCAAATGAGAATAAAGGAAGCTTAAAACAAAAGTGAGGATGTAAGGCTATATGAGGACAGCAAGGGACTCATAATATGCACTCAACCATAAGCATCACAAGAAAGGTGCAAAAGGAAGCACAAAGAAGTCCTCATGGATTCATCACTTTAGGCATGCTTCAAATACCTCCAAAGGAGGGACCAAGCCACCTTAAATGATACTCCAAGGTCATGGGAAAGAATGGGAGATGAGAGAAAAGAGCTCAAAAGCAAAAGCAAACCAATGAAAATAAAATGAAAGCATACACACCAAAGAATGCAAACATGCTACACACGGAAACCCTAAATGGAAGCAACAAAAGAAACACACAAATGAACAAGCAAAACACAATGTCATGACCTAAAATTGAACAAGCAGCAACCTTAACATGTTAGGAACATGAATCAAAAGGAATTGAAGGCTCAAAGGATCCATCAAAGTCATCTCCAAAGCAAACTAGGTCAATGTGTATGTATGAACCTCCCTTTGGGGTAACTTGACTTCAAGTTACCTCAAAATTAGGAAAATGATTAAAAAAAACAAATAAAATGCAAAAAGTCCATAAACATGTTGGCAAACAGAGGCCAAGAGATTACAATCAAGGTCAATTCACAACACCACCAAAGAAATTGATTCACAAGGGTGTCCCATTGTGAATGAGGATTGTCGAAGGTCAAATGAAATGCAATCAAAGTCAAACCAAAAGTCAACCAAACAGGGGAAAAATGGTCCTAAAAAATCACTCAACTCATCATGGATATGAGGACTGATTTTCAGTCATTAGATCAAAAGGAAAATGCAAAAACCAAACAAGAACAAGAACATGTCAAGAATTAGGTCAAATAAAACACTTCCAATTGATTAATTTTTTTTAAATGAAAAATAATTCAAAAAAATAAAATAAAAATTTCATAAAAAAAAAGACATCTCAAACTATCCAGAAAATATTTTTTTTATCAATTTTATCAATGTTGGAAGCATTTTAAAATGAATTAATTCAAAACAGATCAAAACAAAAATAAAAAAAGAAAAGAAAATAAAATAAAATAAAAGTAAGGTGCAAATAGTAGCCCAGAAGCGTGCAAATCAAATGGGCTTCAGCAAAGGAGGTGCTAAAAGCAAAGAGGGCCCAGTCCAATCTAAATCAATCAACCAAATGGAATTGAATCTCAGCCACTCAAGTCCAATACCAGTCAATCAATCCAAAGGCCAGTATAGTGACACGCGTGCACCAGAATTACAATATAAAACAAAAATGAATCACAACCATCCATCTCAAGACTAGTCATGTAATCCAAGGGTTGAGGGGCAAGCTGCAATACGCAGCGTTTTATTAAAAGGGAGATCAACAAGATCTTGACCAAATATTCTATCCTGAGTCAAAACATCCTAAGGCTGGCACGCTTCCACGTGAGCATCAGATATTCAGTACAAAAATGAAATGAAATCGTAGCCATCAGATCAAGTCATAGTCAAATATTCAGCCTAGATCTAACAGTTGCAATGAAGCCACATACGAGTCTGAGTTTAAAACATGAAACGGGAGGGAAATTACCAGACGGTTGCCAGAGCAATTCCGGTCATCTTCAACCTCTAGCATGTACAGTAGCAACTCAAAAATGCTCACGAAACTCACAAAATTTTACACCAATCAACTCGTCATCTCAAGTACATCAACAATCCATGATTTTTTTTCAATTTCAGTTTATAAACAAGCCAAATCGAAGCCAAACAGTTTGGAGCTCAAATCACAAATCAACACAAACAAGAACAAATACTATCCAGAAGCGATCTACACAGCTCATAGATCATGTTTATGCAAAAATGGCAGCCAGTTACATCATATTCAAAGAGAATTGTTGAATTGAACCTTACCTAGTGGAGTGCTTCCACTGAGCCTTGAAACCTTGATGAAACTTGATGAAACTCTGCAGATCTACTCAAGAAAGCTTGAGGAAGATGAATTTAACCTTGAATTGCTCTGAAAACGCCTCAATTATGATTCATGATTTTCAAATCTTACTTGCTTGCTCCAACTGTTCTTGAGCTCTCAGGGCACGAAATGGCATGAATGAAGTCTCAAAAATCATTTGAACTTTATATATGATGGATACATGAGGTAATTGAGGCCCAATTGCAGCTCAATTGTGTCAATTTTGAAAATGCCCAATTCTAATTTTTCATGCTCATGCACACGTGAAACGACCTTAATTCTCCTTGTTTTTTATCCAAAAAGCTTGCAGGGAACTTAGTTTGATCATGTGGATGAGATTCAACCCTTGGTTTGATCAAATGGTTGAGATTGGATTGTCAATTTTCCACTTGAAATGGCCATTGAAAGATACGTGCAAATGACACCAAAATGGAAATCCAATGCCTGCATCATGTTTCATACATCTTTGGCACTCAAAATATGTATAAACATGTCCTGTTTTAGTCCAAAATCAATTAATTGCCATTTCTCCTTTTTAAAGCTTTTTTCATAAAAAAGTCTCACACCAATTCTTCAATCCAAGCCAAATCAATGGTACCTTGATGTTTTCTTGAGCAAATGACCCCATTTGGAGCAAGTTTTATGTTGGAAATATTTCCATTTGAAGTATGAAAAGTGGTGAAATGGACCTATAATGAAAATGACATGTAATCTTTCTTTCCCAAAATACCCTTGCCTTGCAAGCTTCATAACTTGAATTCTACAAATTAGATGAAAGACTTCTAGTACTTTTTGGAAAGCTATGATCATGAGGAACAACTTTCATGTTTGGGTTAAAGTGAGGAGAAACATCCTTCTAGGTCAAAAGTGGCTTGGAAGTTGGTTGACTTTTGTTGACCAAAATCACATTCATCTGAGGACCTCTAACTTGCCAGCATCATAACTTGAGTTCTAGAAATCAGATGAAGGACTTATAGTACTCAAAAGAAAGCTAGAAACATGCTCTACAAGTTTCATGTTAGGGTCAACATGAGATGGGACTTGTATCTTGAGATAGGTGGTCTTGAAGTTGGGCACTAAATAGGGGATTTTACACTGAGAACCCTAATTTAGTAACTTCTCACACTCTTGATCCTTCTTGATTTGATCTTGAAATGATATATTAGACATCTCAACACAACATTCCATGATTACAAAGACTTGGAATTGAGTCTTAATCTCCTTCAATTTCACAATTAACTTAGGGTTGACCAGATGAAAACCCTAGATGCAACTCTCTTGACTGTGGCTTCTTACACATGACACAACAACTTGAATAAGCTCCCCAATGGCTCTCAAAGCACTCAATGAGCTTCCTCAACATCCCATATCCATAATCATGAATTCAAAATCCTCTGATGATCCTCATTTGGCCTCCAAGTTAGGAGATAATCCACATACACCCATTTATTCCTTCACAAAGCTTTGACTACTTCTTGGTGACTTGCTGACCATTCATACCTGAGTAAACCCCTTGCTCAGGCTCAACACTCTTGGTAACCTCCTCTGGCTAGGCACACCTCTCTTGATCCCCTGCTAAATGAACAATGCTATGC
Source organism: Lathyrus sativus (assembly GCA_963859935.3). NCBI lineage: Eukaryota > Viridiplantae > Streptophyta > Magnoliopsida > Fabales > Fabaceae > Lathyrus > Lathyrus sativus. The sequence goes on from OZ012737.1 coordinate 694,408,397, forward strand.
AATACAAATGCTAGAACATGAAATGAAACACAAGCCAAGTAAAGAAAAAGGTTGGTCAAATTTTGGGGTGCAACAGCTGCCCCTATTCAAGCGACTTGGACCTGACTGAGTGAAAAGTGAACGACTTTCAATCAATCGAGGTAAAAGACGGTTAAATACCAACTAACCCTGAAATTTGCCAACCGCAGAAATCTCCAGAGATAACTGAACTAAACACAATAATACTCCGCTGGGGAAGTACACTGACCAAAAGTCAGAATGCCACAAAAGTACCAACCAAAAGTTGGGATCACCGGAATACCGAACAAAGTTGATTCTACACTATTAACCAAAAGTTGAAATCACCAGACGACCACAAGCTACCAACCAAAAGTTGTGATAACACTCCACAGGAGAAACCAAAGACTACCAACCAAAAGTTGGAATTGAAGCAATGGATACCAACCAAAAGTTGGAATGACATCAACAAAATCCCACCAACCAAAAGTTGGAATCAAACAAACCCTGACAAGTCGCTAATCACCAACCAAAAGTTGGAATGACAATTCCAGGACCAGAAAACTACCAACCAAAAGTTGGAATCGACCAAAGCTACCAACCAAAAGTTGGAATCTTACGAAGTTACCAACCAAAAGTAGGGATAACAACTCCGCCCAGGAATAGAGGAGAACTACCAACCAAGAGTTGGGATAAACGCACCACCACCGTAGAATTACCAACAAAAAGTTGGAAAGACAAACCCCAGGAACAAAGGAATACCAACCAAAAGTTGGAATAATGCCCACAAAACTTCGGACTCCGCTGGGAACTACCAACCAAAAGTTGGAATGATCATCCGACACTACCAACCAAAAGTTGGAATAACAGCCACAAAAGCAGGCTACCAACCAAAAGTTGGAATGATCAACAAAGGAAGACTACCAACCAAAAGTTGGGATAACGTCAACAAAGGGAAACTACCAACCAAAAGTTGGAACAACGTCCGGAACTACCAACCAAAAGTTGGAACAAAAAGAGTAGTAACCAAAAGTTAGGATTGCCGGAACCGCTGAATGAAAATGGACTGACTGCAACAAAGATTACCAACCAAAAGTCAGAATAATCAACTTTACTGAGGAAAAACGAGGATTACCAACCAAAAGTTGGAACAATATCCAAACGCCAATAGGCCAACCAAAAGTCGGAATGAGACCAACATTACCAACCAAAAGTTGGAATAAGGACCTTTGCCGGGAAATCAGGGATTACCAACCAAAAGTTGACATAACACATCTAACATAGGCAAGCGACAAAATCAACCGACTCACGACCTGCGGGGAAAGCTTCGATAGGAAAAGAGAGGTTTAAATAAACGACTCTGCCGAGGAGAAACCGATAACACGAAGACTCCAAAGATCCGCCCCACAGGGGGATAATACAAAAGATATCCTGAATTCAAAATCCTCAGCCCTCAAAGGCAAACGGTACCAAAGGTATCGAACCTGGCTTATGCTTTAGATGCATATGTTTGAAATGGCGTAATGCTCTATACGAAATGGAAATTCTACGCGTTTAGGTAGATGCTATGCATGCATGCAGATGCAATGGAACTGAATCAACAAAATAAATTCTAGAGATACAGAAACCACCCTGATGGGGAAACAACCTACTCATGCCAATAACAATTGGACTTGTGCCGAGGAAACGGGCCCCTGCTGGCCTCCTGCAAAGAAAATGTCGGGGTAACCATATTCCTCCACCCTGTTGGGGGTTACTCAGCTGGGAGCCAATCTACCTAGGCTGTAGCTTACTCAGTGGGAAGAAGATCCAATCACAACTCACTGGGGAGTGCATACGAACATGCACCTCGTGGGGATATAATGTATTAAACGTGTACCAACTGCAGAGGGTAAGCGTACAGACTACCCGCTCAATTAAACTGCATACAACTCTACTGGGGATAGAGATGCAAACCTCACTCACTAGGGAATAAACTCTGGATGGAGATAAAACAGATTTCGCTCACACCTCCTTACTCCAAGGGTAACGACCCTGCCAACAAAAACAGACAAGATATCTATGCAACCGAACTATCTTAGTCATCATTCGTGACGTTGTTCAATTAATTCAAATTTTTAACAATTATTGGCCAAGGCCTACAAGTTTATGTATGTGCAAGTTTATCAAAACATTGGGCGTTTTTCACAAACAAAACAGTAAAAAGTTAAAACAAAACAAATGAGATAATGAATAGTATATGTTTATTGATAAATGGCCTTTAGATAGGCAAAGTTTTACAACATATACAACCCCTGAAAAGAGGAAGTTGCACAAAAAATATACAGGTATGCACAGAAATATACAAAAGTGTACAAAAATGTCGGCAATGTGGTACAGACAAACACCATGAGTTGATCCCTCTATGACTCGCTTGACTTCAACGCTTTCCCGACGCTTCATCTTCAGAAGAGATTGATTCGGATAAACGGCCCTCAGGTTCTCCCAATCCACTAAGCAATGAAGTTCGAACACAGACCGCAGTCATTTGCTTTTCAATCCCTAACTTTTGCCTGAACCGCTGTTGCACCCCAAAATTTGACCAACATTTATTTACCTATTGAGTGTTTGAAAGTTGACACCTTCATCAGAAAGTTCAAGAGATCCTCAGAAGAGTTGGTTGAAACCAGGGTTGTGTGCTTCACAGTTTGAAAGTTGTGGGTGCTCCTCAGATGATTCTGAGACTTTGAGAATGAACTTGATGTTTTGAGAAAGCTCATGAGATGTCTTGATAGCCATCATGAAGCCCAGAGAGGTCATTGAGCAAGAATTCAGAAGATTCAACCATGAGTGATAGAATTAGGGTTTTGACTGGGTCAACCCTAGATCAGCTGAAGATTTGGAGAAGGTTGAGACTTAATCCAGGGGCCATGAGATCATGGAATGATGCATAGAGATGTTGTAAAGATGATTCCTAGACCAACTCATCATGATTGAGGAGTTTGAGAAGTTTTGAGTTAGGGTTTCTGAGGATTGTCAGTGAAAAAACCCTAATTTGATCCCTATCTTCCAGGCAGTTTTAGCTATAGATGTGATTGAGATCTCATCTTCCCCACAACATGAATGTTGTAGAGCTTGTTCTAAGCTTTAATTTGAGTGGTGGAAGTCCTTGATAGGAGTTACAGAGCTCAAGTTATGGTTTTGACAAATTACAGGTCAGCAGAAGTGTGTGAATCTGGGTCCTTGAAAGTCACCCAACTTCCAGACAACTTTTGCCCTAGTAGGTTGATTCCTATGGTTTCTTGGTCAACATGAATGTTGAAGAGGATCTTCTTAGCTTTAATTTGAGTGGTAGAAGTCCTTGATTGGATTTGTGGAACTCAAGTTATGGTTTGAGCAAGGCAGGGGTATTTTGGTCATTCGTCAGTTATAGGTCATTTTAGCCAATGCCTAAAACTCCTATTTCCAAGCCTCAAATGGAAAAACTTAAAACATGAAAGTTGCTCAAAATGTGATTTTAAGTCTAGAAAGAAGGTCACAAATTGTTGAAAAAGCTCATAGCACAAGATTCCATGATTGGTTGAAAATGAACTAAATATGACTTATAACTTTGAAAAGTTGAAATGGAAAAGTGTTTTGGAAGATCCACAAATCCAAAATAGGTCATCCAATATATCATTTTGATTGGAAAAAACATTTTGAGAAGATTGGTTTAAGTAGAATTTTCATTTGAGGCTTAAAAGATGAGGTTCCTTTGGAAATTTGTTACTTAAGAAAGAAGGCAATGTTGGAAAACTTAACATAAGGCAATTACAAGGCATGTGAGCTTCCTTACCATTTCATATTATCATGTGGTGAGATTTTAAAAGGTGTGTAAGTTGGTTAGAGGTGATATATCATGAGATAACCAATATGGCATAACATGAGATTTTAAAGAAACTTCCATCACATTCTAGATGATTCTAGAAACATCCATCAATTGTTATATAAGGAATGCATTGTGGAGAGTCTAGTGTTGGTGAAAGTTAGAATCAAGTCAGAGGAGAAAGAAGGAAAGATAGCCATTGAAGCCATTTCTTCAAGTTGAAGCAATCCAAGATACCTTCTACTACAAGCCACTTCCTCCCACACAAGTGCAAACAGAAGGTTCTTCACCATTGTAGGAGCATCTTGGACCAATTTCAAGCCTTGCAAGCATCCCCACGAGCCTCCTCCATCATTGCTTGACAGGTTTCTTCTTCACCCTATATCTCTTAAATTATTGCAGTTTAGTTAGTTTCATAGTCATAGAGTTGATGTACTAGGCTAGAGGATCCATCCCTGAGAGTTGCAGCTTGTTCCATGGCAATCCATAACAGAACCAGAAAACTTTGATTTTCAAGAACTATTAGTTTAGGGCATTTCAATCATCAAGAAGTAGTGTATAATGACCAGGGTAGCGTGTAGTGTATCTGTAAATCATTAGGTTGAAGTTTGGTGAAAGTTTGATAGCAGTTGAACATGGTGGTACCAGGATGTTGAGGCATTCTGTTAGGGCAATCTAGGAAGAATTAAGAAAAGGTGAGCGTATGGTTTTATTCCTCTCGTTTAGTAGATCATTTTTCGTGTTTAGACCTTGCTGAACCGTGGCGTGTGGAGAGAGCTAGTAGAGCTCGAATATATGAGTGCATGAGAGAGGGTTCTGCAAAACCCTAGTTTGTTTGAAGACGATGAAGGCCAGCCATTGGATCGTTCCTAATGTTTGACAAAATCATCTAATCTAGTGGCCAGGATTTAACCTGAGAAAGAGAGGGAAATTCAAACTATATCCAAACGCCGCGTTTCATTTTAAAGGCGTTCTGGGCCTCAGTTTCTATTCCCACCCCCCTATTTGTGTAGCCCAATCCATTTTAACTAGTGCGCTTGCTATTCTGACCCCCCACCCCTATAATTCATTTTATTTCTTTTATTTTCTTTTTAATATTTTGTCTGTTTTGTAAAATTCATTAAAAATAGATAAAAATGTTTTTTTAATTTCTTCTTTTTTTCCTGAGTAGATTAAAATGAGTAGAAAATTATAAAAATAGAATTGAGATTTTATTTTTAGGGTTAATATTTTTAGTAGATTTTCCAATTAAATAGCTTTTTAATAGCTTTAATTTGGTACTTGATTTTGTTGGATTTATTTTAGAACCTTGCCTTAGGGTTTTTAATCCATTCTTTTTTATGCAATTAGATGATGAGTCATACTTCCCCATAGGTTTTTTTTCTAGATTTTTTAGAATTAATCTTGATTAGTTTAATTAGGGTAGACTTAGGATAGTCTGATTAGGGTTTAGAATTGTGCATAGGTGATGAATCCCTTTCTTTGATTGAGTTTTATCTTGATTTTTAGGTAGAAACCTTTGTAGATGTTATGAGTAGGTGTTGAGGACCCTTATGAATATTTGTTAGTTTTTTTCCCATTAGTTTAGCATTTTTAGGTATTTTCTGAAGTTACCTATGGATTTAATGTCCCCTGGGGTTGTCTGTTCATTTGTGGGGTTCATTCTGAGGAATTTGATGAGGGGCTTGTGTTGCCTTGAGGACTTTGATGGAGAGCATCATGAAGAGGAGCTTGTAGACCAAGATGCAGAGACCCAGAGCTTGCCTCATCTCCTGTCTGTGAGGTTTGAGAGCCTGAAGTTTGAAGGAAGTTCATGGTACTTTCCTGAGGAAGGCACTATGAATGACTTTCATTCTTCCTTCTCACCTCTTTCTTAAGTATCCAGTGATGTTGGAGCCAACTTGTGAGTTTAATTTCCCCTGAGGAGGAATGTAAACTGATCACTTGTTGTTGAGCCACATGGGATACAACTCCTAAGTGGAAGCCTCCTAGTACTTTCCTGAGGAAGGTCCTAGGGGTCTGTTCACTTAGTTCCACTAGTTGATCTAGGATTTCTTAAGTATCCAATGATGTTGGAGCCAACTTGTGAGTTTAATTTCTCCTGAGGAGGAATGTAAACTGATCACTTGTTGTTGAGCCACATGGGATACAACTCCTAAGTGGAAGCCTCCTAGTACTTTCCTGAGGAAGGTCCTAGGGGTCTGTTCACTTAGTTCCACTAGTTTAAATAGGATTTCCTAAATATCCAGTGATGTTGGAGCCTGCTTGTGAGTTTAATTTCTCCTGAGGAGGAATATAAACTGATCACAGTGGTTGAGCCACATAGGGTATGACTCCTGAGTATACACCTCCTAGTGCTTTCCTGAGGAAGACACTATGAGTCTGCTTACTTAGCTCCCTTTCTTTGGTAAGCTTGTTCTGAAGCTTGAAGACTGGGAATGATTTCTCCTGTTTAGGGTTCTGCTTGAGAGCTTTGCTTAGATTTGTTCAGATTCTGTGATTAGGGTTAGGATTAGAGAGTAGAGGATTCTTTCTCAAGTGTGTTTTGTTTGCCTGATGGCACTCCCCTTCTTTTATCTGTATATTGCTTGATAGCATGTTGTTGATCTTCAGTATGATTACTGTTATTTCATAACTGGCTTGAGGTCGAGATGAGCTTGTGGAGGCTGAAACCCCACACACATTTCCTCCCTCACTTGCATTGCATGCATTTTACTGTTAAAGCTGATGTTTTTGTCTGTATTCTGTGTATCATTGACATGATCCCTTAGGACTATCATTTCCTTTGATAAGGACTTGATGATAGACTGTTAGGTTGAAACCCATGCATGATAACATCTAGGAGCTCCCTGTTCAAACCTCAACCATAGGATGAATCCATGGCATGATAACAATAGGACTTGATAGTCTCCCTCCTAGTTGAGCTTTTTCCCGTAGTTTCCCGAACTACGTTTGCTCTGATCTTTCATACCGGATGAAAGTACGTAGGCATAGGATGCGATATCCTAGCGAGCAACCTTCCCCATCCTCCCCCGTGGTTAGCCGAACTACGTTGACTCTGATTTCTCATTCTCTGATGGGAATACGTAGGCATAAAGCGCGATGCTTTGCCGAGTCATTTTTCTTTTCTTTTTTTAGCCAGCCTTGATAGGTAGATAGATTATAACCAACCCGTCCAAGTAAACAAACAAGCGAGGATCCCGTCGAGTACGACGGACGTGAGGGGTGCTAATACCTTCCCCTTGCGTAACCGACTCCCGAACCCAGACAATGGTTGCGATGACCTTGTCTTACCCTTATTCGTCAGGTTTCTCCGATCGTTTCCTTTCCCGCTCTGAGGGATAAATAACGAAAGGTGGCGACTCTTCTGTCATGCCGGCACCTTATTTTTCGCGCAAGCGACAGCTGGCGACTCTGCTGGGGATTATAGCATCTAGGGACTTTTCCCATCCCTTATGCTGGGACCGTTTCCCATCCCCTACGCGAGTCAATCCTATCGTTTGTGTGTTTGCTTATTGGGTTGCGTTTATTTATCGCATTCTTTACTTCCCGCATTTTATTTCCCGCATTTTATTTCCAGTTTGATATGATTATCTGTGCTGCTGTGGGAGAGGGATGTTACTGTGAGTGAAAAGCCGGACCTGGGCTTGAGTACACACCTAGATATAGTTGCGGAGAAGTAGTAGACGAACCTGTCTGTTGAACAGGCACAGTTCCCTACGAAAATCTGCGCTCAGACGAGATTCTCGCAGAGGTGCTCCTTTCCGGTCCTGAGGATCTGAGGGGAGTCCAGACGTGAGGATTGTCGACTCTGGGGACCGATCATTTGGAAGTCAGCTAAGAGAGGCCTCTTCATGACTTGACGATGCCACTCCTTCTGGGAATCGTATTGTCACTCATGAATGTCTGTGACGCTGACGACCGCATAGGATGCCGTACCTTTGTCCGTGGATTAGGTCCATCATACCTGTGAGTGGGGTTGGGATATTGCAGGAAACTTTGACCTCCAGACCACCCGGTTTTCTTGACAGTGAATCAGTTATGTTGGGTTCTCAGTTGCAGATATGTTCTTGATAGAGCAAGGGTTTGATCAGAGGATCTTATCGTCGGGTGTTTGTTTGTTCTTGATAGAGCAGGTTCCGATCAGAGTATTGTTATCAGAGGTTTGTTCTGGATGGAGCAGATTTTTGAGTGAGGTCTGAGGATCTCGTCAGCAGTTGTTATTTTGTTCTTGATAGGGCAGGTTTTGAGTGAGGTTTGAAGATCTCATCAGTAGCCGTGTATTTGTTCTTGAGAGGGCAGATTTGTGATTTGGGGTCTGAAGACTTCTCCAACAGATATTCCTTGATCTTGCATCCAGGGTTTTTCATTATCAGGCCTTCGTTCTTGTCAGAGCAGAATCTTGATCTCGATCCTACCAGATGGTTATTCACAACAGATCAGATCAGTGGGTTTACACCGGGGTTTCCTTCTCAGCAGTGACTGTTGACATCGAATCTCCACAGCAGCCTTGGATATATTGTTGCATGCCTGCATTTTGCATTAGCTTGCATAATCATTCCATTAGCGTGTGTCCGTGAGGTTGCTGTCTCCATGATTGGGCCTAGATTCTTCTCCTTATTATTATCAGCAGATGCCAGGACCGGGGAAATCTCTCAAGCACACAGACACACGCATGCATTTGCATGAAGCATTCTTGCATGACATACATTCTGTTGCCTTTCCTAACCTTTGATCTTGACAGGTTTTTCAGGTTCCAAGCTGTTTTCAGGATTGATCAAAGATTCATCCACCGCTACTCGACTCGCGCCAATCAAACGAGAATCATGGACCAGGTTCAATCAGATGTTCAGGAACTTCGTGAAAGGATGGATCGTTTTATGGAGTTGATGCAAGCAGTTGCAAACGGGCAAGACCAGCTACGGACTTTGGTTCAACCTCTCATCTCCAGGGTTGACAGCAATGGAATTCTTCATGGCGGGGCCGTACCCACTCCTCCTCCTCAAGGTGATACTCCTCAGAACGTTGTTCCTGCTGCCGGGGGCAACGGTAGTGCTAACGGCAATCTTATGAATAATCTCGGACTTAATGCGGCGGGCGCCGTCAATGGTGGTTTGGGAGCCAATGTTACCGTGGGCCATGTTGGTGCAGGAAATATGGTGGTGCCTCAACCGTGGCTGGAGGACCATCAGGACGACATTTTCTCTCAGAGAGGTGCAGAGGCTGAGTTGACTGCTGAAGCTAGACTCAGGTTCAAGGCACTGGAAGATAAAATGAGAGATATAGAAAATCAGAATACATTGGGCGTTGACATGTCCAAACTTGGGCTGATTGCTGACTTTAAAGTACCTCACAAGTTTAAGGTGCCTATCTTTGAGAAGTATAGAGGCACTACTTGTCCCCGTGTTCATCTCCGATCGTATTACAGAAAGATGTCCGCTTACTCCGATGATGAGAAGCTGCTGATGCACTTCTTTCAGGATAGTCTTTCTGGCCCATCGCTTGAATGGTATATGGGTTTGGAACCCGCTGCTGTGCGAACGTGGAAAGATCTCGCTGAAGCATTTGTTCTCCACTATCAGTATAATAGCGACTTGGCTCCCAACCGAGTTCAGCTTCAGAACCTCTCGCAGCGGAGCAATGAAAGCTTCAAGGAGTACGCCCAGCGGTGGCGTGAATTGGCTGCTCGGGTTCAACCGCCGATGGTTGAGCGTGAGTTGGTACAGATGTTCGTGGCTACTCTTCCCGGAGTTTATTATGAGAAGCTAGTTAGTGGCATGTCCGGAACTTTCTCGGCCCTCATTACTTTGGGCGAGCATGTTGAAAATGGTATAAAGATCGGCAAGATTCAAGGCGAATCGTCCTCGTCTGGAGGAGCTACCAAGAAACCTTATACTGGCAAACGCCGAGAGGGCGATGCCAGTGCTGTCTCTAATGCTAGGAGAAAGGGCAAGGGCCCCCAGTCTCAGATCGCTAGCATAAACATCCCAGCTGCTTCCCCACAGCCGCAGCAGCAGCCTCAGCAACAGAATAATCCGGGATATAAGAAATATCAGCATCGGGGTCCCCTCGCAAACCGTCATTTGGAAACTCCTCCCATGTCATATGCACAGCTTCTGCAGACGTTGCTTCAGCTCCAACTGGTTCAGAAAAGGACGCTAGCTCCCTTGACAGGGGCACCACCACCCGGGTACGATGCTAATGCTACATGTGAATTTCATTCTGGGGCACCTGGTCATACAGTTGAGAATTGCAAAGCTTTTAAGCACAAAGTCCAGGACATGATTGACGCCAAGATAATAAACTTTTCTGACAGCGTGCCCAACGTCACCAAGAATCCGATGCCTCACCACAGGGGGGGCGGAGTAAATGCTATTATCTCTGAAGAGAATTCAGACTTGCTGACTGATGTCAGAGATTTGAAGACGCCGCTGAGTTTTGTTAAAGCTAAGCTGCTAAAGAAAGGCTTCTTTCCCGGATGTGGGGAATTTTGTATGGCATGTGCTGCACTTCCTGACGGGTGTGAGCAGTTGAGTGAAGGTATCCAGAGTCTGATGACCGAGGGCATTTTGCAGTTCAGTCGAAGCATTGAGAAGGCGTCAGGGGAAGTCGTGCTGAAGCAGGCGGACGAAGTTGCTACCATCACCATTCCTCGCCACCCTATCACCATTTCTGCACCTCGTCCACCTACTATCACCATCACCAGGGCCGGGCCAATCCCGTTCGAGAGTACCAATGCCGTTCCATGGCATTATGGTGCTGAAGTGTATTGTAATGGCCAGAAGGTAGAGATTGAGCCGCCCAGATCGACTGCGCAGAATCTTGCTGAAGCCAGTGGTATCACCAGAAGTGGCAGAGTGTTCGCGCCGGCAGAGGTCGCAGCAGAGAAGGTAGTCAGGGCTGATGCTGCTGATAAGGGCAAAGGTAAAGCCGTTGAGGAGGTTCCTGCGGGGGCAGAAAAAGACTTGTTGGTTAAAGACGCCGAAGAGTTCATGCGGCTGATCAGGAAAAGTGACTACAAGATTGTAGATCATCTTCACCAGACTCCGTCAAAGATCTCAATTCTCAACCTGTTGCTGTGTTCTGAAGCACACCGCAACGCATTGCTGAAAGTATTGAATGCTGCATACGTGCCGCAGGAGATATCGGTTAATCAACTTGAGGAAGTGGTAGCCCATGTCAACGCTGGTAATGGGCTGGGTTTTACAGATTTGGAGCTGACGCCCAAGGGAAGAGATCACAACCATGCCTTGCACATCTCGATAGAGTGCAGAGGCACGATTATGTCACATGTCCTAGTAGATACGGGCTCCTCGCTGAACGTGCTTCCGAAGAAAGCACTGATGAAGTTGGATACCCGGGGACTGCTGTGCACGCCCAGTGATCTGGTCGTGAAGGCTTTTGACGGAACCAAACGCCACGTCTTTGGAGAATTGACCCTGCCGATTCAAGTCGGTCCAGAGACGTTTAATGCAGTGTTCTATATTATGGATATCATGCCCGCCTATAGTTGCCTCTTAGGTCGGCCGTGGATTCATTCTGCTGGTGCCGTGACGTCCACGTTGCATCAGAAGCTTAAGTATGCTGTTGGGGGCAGCATAGTGACAGTTTGCGGAGAGGAGGACATCATGGTAAGCCACCTGTCGTCCTTCAAGTATGTCGAAATGGATGGCGAGATCCATGAGACTCTTTGCCAGGCGTTTGAGACCGTCAAGGTGAAGGAGGTAGCTCCCGTTGTTGCAGAGAAGCAGGAGGTGAACCTCTCTTCGTTTAAGGAAGCTAGAGCCGTTGTCGAAGCTGGTTCTACCCCAGGCTGGGGGCATGTCTTGGATATACCATTCAAACAGGATAAGTTTGGATTGGGATATTCTCCTGAAGCTGAAGCTTCAACTTCTTCTGGTAGCTCATCTCGTGGGAAGGGGCCGATCCTATTCACCAAGGGAGGAGTAATATTCGAAAGTGTCAACGCAGCGTCAGAGGACAGCGGGGACAGTGACTGTGATCTCGATGCCTGGATTCAACCGAGCAAGCCAGGCGAGCGCCTTCACAACTGGACCATCAAGGAGATTATCGAGCTGACAAGTGAAGAGTAATGATTTGCTTTTTACAATCTTTGTACAACCCTATGTCCTGCCCGGGGCATAGTGGTTTTACTGTCAGGGCCTTGTTGGATTATGTGTATACATTTTATCAATAAATAAAAAAGGCGTTTTCCTCGTAATCAAATATTGTGTTCTCTGTTATTCATGTTTTGTGTTTGTTTTGAAAAACAGCAAAATGGCAACGAGGTTCGTGCTAACCTGCATATTCCTGCTTTAAACTTAACCCTTGTTATTGCAGGATCCACGTAACAGATGACATCGACTCTGGACCCTCTACGGCTCACTACGACTTTGATTGCCCGATCTATCAAGCCGAGGATGAGATTGATGAAGACGAAGACCTTCCGGAAGAATTGGCCCGCTTGTTGAAACAAGAGGAGAAGGTTATTCTGCCTCATGAAGAGGAGATTGAGATCATAAATCTGGGTTCTGAGGAGCTTATCAGGAATGTCAGAGTCGGGGCTGCGCTGCAGAACGATGTCAAGCATAGGATGGTCGAGATGCTTCGAGAGTATAGTGACGTCTTTGCTTGGTCATATGAGGATATGCCCGGACTTGACACAGATATCGTGGTTCATCGCTTGCCGTTGCGAGAGGATTGTCCTCCAGTCAAGCAGAAGCTCAGGAGGACGAGACCAGACATGGCTGTAAAAATCAAAGAAGAGGTCCAGAAGCAGCTGGACGCAGGATTTCTAGCCGTTACCACCTACCCTCCGTGGGTCGCCAACATAGTGCCTGTACCGAAGAAGGACGGTAAGGTACGTATGTGCGTCGATTATCGGGACTTGAATAGGGCGAGCCCTAAGGATGATTTCCCGTTGCCCCATATCGATGTGTTGGTCGACAATACAGCCCAGTTTTCCGTGTTTTCGTTCATGGATGGCTTCTCCGGTTACAATCAGATTAAGATGGCGCCGGAGGACATGGAGAAAACGACGTTTATTACCCCCTGGGGCACGTTTTGCTACAAGGTAATGCCCTTCGGTCTGAAGAACGCAGGGGCCACTTACCAGCGAGCAATGGTAACTTTGTTTCATGATATGATTCATCATGAGATCGAGGTCTATGTTGATGACATGATTGCAAAGTCCCAAACGGAGGATGAGCATCTGGTCAATTTGCTGAAGCTGTTTGAAAGGCTTAGGAAGTTCAAGCTGAGGCTGAATCCTAACAAGTGCACTTTCGGAGTGCGGTCCGGAAAGTTATTGGGGTTTATCGTTAGTGAACGAGGTATTGAAGTTGATCCTGCAAAGATAAAAGCTATCCAAGAGATGCCAGCGCCGAGAACGGAAAAAGAAGTTCGTGGTTTCTTGGGCCGAATAAACTACATTGCAAGGTTTATCTCTCAGCTCACGGCCACTTGTGAACCGATGTTCAAGTTGTTAAAGAAAAATCAGGCGATTACTTGGAATGAAGATTGCCAGAAGGCATTCGATAAGATAAAGCAGTATCTTCAAGAACCTCCGATCTTGATACCCCCAGTGGCTGGACGGCCATTAATCATGTACTTGACAGTTCTGGAGAATAGCATGGGGTGTGTTCTCGGTCAGCACGACGAGACGGGCAGAAAAGAGCATGCCATCTATTACTTGAGTAAAAAGTTCACTGAGTGTGAATCTCGATACTCGATGCTGGAGAAGACGTGTTGTGCATTAGCTTGGGCTGCCAAACGTCTACGACAGTATATGCTCAACCACACCACTATGCTGATTTCGAAGATGGATCCGATCAAGTATGTCTTCGAGAAGCAGGCTCTTTCGGGCAGGATTGCCAGATGGCAAATGGTGTTAACAGAATATGATATTCAGTACGTCTCTCAGAAAGCCATCAAAGGGAGCGTATTGTCTGATTACCTTGCCGAACAGCCAATCGAAGACTATCAGCCGATGAAGTTCGAGTTCCCTGACGAGGACATTATGTTTCTCAAGGCAAAGGATTGCGAAGAGCCATTGCCCGACGAGGGGCCGGATAGGAAGTCTCAGTGGAAGTTGATATTCGACGGAGCGGTTAATTCCTATGGAAGTGGTATCGGGGCTATCATTACGACTCCTCACGGATCCCACATCCCGTTTACTGCGAGACTGACGTTTCCAGTTACCAACAACGAAGCCGAGTACGAAGCATGTATTATGGGTCTAGAAGAGGCAATTGATTTGAGAATCAAGAATCTAGACATATATGGTGACTCAGCGCTTGTAATCAATCAGATCAAAGGGGAGTGGGAAACTCGTCAACCGAATCTAGTGCCGTACATGAATTATGCCAGGAGGCTGCTTCCGTTCTTTGACCGAGTAGAACTTCATCATGTACCCCGAGCTGAAAATCAAATGGCTGATGCTTTAGCCACGTTGGCTTCAATGTATAAGGTCAATCTTTGGAACGAAGCTCCAAGCATTGTTCTTTCGCGTCTTGACAGACCAGCATATGTGTTCGCAATCGAGGATGCCACTGACGGCAAGCCATGGTTCCACGACATCCAGACCTTCCTTATGACTAAGGAGTATCCTGCGGGTGCGTCAACCCAGGATAAGAAGACTCTGAGGAGGCTATCTGGAAACTTTTATCTCAACCCTGATGGAGTGCTGTATAGAAGAAACCACGATCTCGTGCTACTCAGATGTGTAGATGAGAAAGAGGCCAGTATGCTCATGGAGGAAGTCCATGAGGGCACATTTGGTACGCACGCCGGCGGGCATGCCATGACGAGGAAGATCCTGAGAGCAGGATATTACTGGTTGACTATGGAGTCGGATTGCTTCAGATTCGCGAAGAAATGTCATAAATGCCAGATTTATGCTGATAAAGTTCATGTGCCGCCGTGCCCATTGAATGTCATGTCCTCCCCTTGGCCGTTCTCCATGTGGGGCATCGACATGATAGGCAAGATCGAGCCCACCGCATCTAATGGTCATCGTTTCATTCTGGTAGCTATCGACTACTTCACCAAGTGGGTGGAGGCAGCCTCGTACGCTAATGTGACCAAGCAGGTGGTTGCTAAATTCATTAAGAGGGACATCATCTGTCGCTATGGAATTCCCGAGCGGATCATTACTGATAATGGTTCGAATTTGAATAACAAGATGATGAAGGAGCTGTGCCAGAGCTTCAAGATTGAACACCACAACTCATCTCCTTATCGGCCGAAGATGAATGGCGCCGTTGAAGCGGCCAACAAGAACATCAAGAGGATTGTTCAGAAGATGGTTGTGACGTACAAAGATTGGCACGAGATGCTACCGTTTGCCTTGCACGGTTACCGTACGACGGTGCGTACGTCGACCGGGGCAACTCCTTTCTCCTTGGTGTACGGTATGGAAGCTGTCCTACCGCTAGAAGTGGAGATTCCCTCTTTGCGAGTTTTGGTTGATGTGAAGCTTGATGAGGCAGAATGGGTGACGAATCGCCTGAACCAGCTCAGCCTGATGGACGAGAAGAGGCTAGCATCGATTGCATTTGGTCGCCTGTACCAAAGCCGAATGAAGAAAGCTTATGATAAGAAGGTGCGTCCTCGAAGCTTTCAGACGGGTGATCTCGTCCTGAAGAAGATTCTTCCGCCACACTCCGATCACCGGGGCAAGTGGACTCCGAATTACGAAGGGCCGTATGTCGTCAGCAAGGTCTTCTCGGGAGGAGCTTTGTTGTTATCCACGATGGATGGTGAAGATTTTGCATCCCCGGTGAACGCGGACGCAGTTAAAAAATACTTTGCTTGAAAGCGACCCGCTGGACAAAAAAAAGAGAGTCCAGGCAAAAAAGGGGCATCCCGGCGAACCAAAAACAGAATAAAAGGTTCGGGCAAAAATTAGGGATATATTGAAAAATGTACACCCGCGAAGTCGAAAACCTACACTGGGCGGCTTCGGCAAAAAAGGGTATCCCGGTGAACTGAAAACCCGAAAGGGCGGTTCACGCAAAAGTTAGGGATTTGAATAAGCAAATGACTGCGTTCCGCGTATGGACTTTCATTGTTTAGTGGTTCGGAAGACCTGAGGGCCGTTTATCTGAATCAATCTCTTCCAAAGCTGAAGCATCGGAGAAGTATCGAAGTCGAGTGGGTCTTAGAGGGATCAACTCATGGTGTTCGTCCACGCCTCGATTGCCGACATTTGTATATACTGATGTATATTTATGTTTTCTTTTTTGCGCGGCTTCCTCATTTCAGGAGCTTGCCTCTGTTGTAAAACATTTTTGCCCATTCAGGGGTTCACCATCAATAAAATGCACATTATTCAGCAATTCTACTTGTCTGTTTAGCATTTATCTGTTTTGTTTGCGAATGATAACGCCGATGTGTTTTTTGATAAAATGCGCATACATAAACTTGCGGGCCTAAGCCCATTGATTGTTGAAACAATTAATTAATTGAACGTTGTCGCGAGATAATAACCCTGATAGGCCCCTTTGAGGAGGGTATCTTGTCTGTTTGTTTGTGTCGTTGCAGGTATAGCACCCGTCAGAAGATGTGTCGTGCGTATCCCCGAAGCAGGATGAGTCCTCCTTCTTCAGCAGAGTTCAGTGATCTCTCCTCCGCGGAATCAGAATCAGATAGTGAGCATTGATATGTCTTCCCCAGGTAGAGGTGATTCTCTTCCCCCAAGCAGACGCGTCCTGAAGGAACGTCACCTCATCAGCTGAGTCAAGCACCGAAGAATGATTCCTCCTCCCCCAGCACCGGGTCACAAGTGCAGAGTTCATAGAAGTGTTCGGGAGCTGAAGCTCGTGTTTCCCCAGTAAAGTCGCTGAAGCAGGATTTTCCCCCGCACCGGGTCACAAGTGCAGGTTTCGCAGGAAGCTAGTCGTATGCCGAAGTATGCAGTAACTGATAGTGCCAGACTGAAGTCTCCAGTGGATTCCTCACCAGAATCAGGCTCTCTCCTGAAGACGGACGATTCCTTCTTCCCCAGTAGAGTGTTGGAACAGCTGATGTTATATTCCCCGGTAGAGTTGTACTCTCCCCCGAAGTCAGATGATTCTTTCTTCCCCAGCAGAATTGAAATTCCCCATCAGGGTCGTACTCTTCAGTGAAGTAGAATGATTTCTCTCCCCGGCTGAGTCCGCAGAAAAGCAGAATCCTTGGAAGTTGATCAGATCATGATCAATTCTCCCCAGCAGAGCATGGAGCAGCCGATGCTGTATTTCCCCAGAGTCGTACTCTATCCAGTAAAGCAGAATGATTTCTCCCTCCTCAGCCGAGTCTGCAGATGTCCAAGGGATCCGAATCCTTGGAAGTGGATCAGATCATGATTGGTTTTTCCCCAGTGGAGTGTTGAACAGCTGAAGTTGGTTCCCCACGGAATGGTTATCCCCAGAAGAGTAGCCGAGACGGCCGCACAGTTCATTCTCGCGATTGATATCAGCAGACCCAAGTTCTCGTAGAGCTTCATCCCCTGCAGCAGTCAGCTGAAGTTGTTCCCCTGCAGCAGTTCGCGGAAGATCAGTTCCCCAGACAGAGCCTAATTGATATTGGCGTGTTCACATTCTCCTCAGCAGGACGATTCCTCCATCTGAGCGGCTCTTTCTCCTTGACAGGAGGATTCCCCCTTCGGCATTTATTTTGCTGACGGGATCGCATTATTGTGCATGATTGCACGTCATTGTGCACGATTGCATAACATTGAGCACGATTGCATAGCATTAAGCATGAGTGCATGGCATTGAGCATGATTGCATAGCAGAAGCATATGCATCATAAGCATGATCTAGGTCATTATTATTCTTGTTGTACAAGTGTACCACCAAAAGACCGGTTGCTCAGGACGATTCTTGATGTTCTCCCCAGCAAGGTTGTTTTCTTAGATGATTCTAAAGACCCCGATGTGATCCCCGCAGTCGCTCGCTCAAGATGATTTTTGAGATCCCCAGCAAAGACTTCGGTTCGAGATGATTCTCAAGTCCCTCAGCAGGGCCATTTGCTTAAGACGATTCTTAAGACCTCAGTGCAGCTTCCCGAGTGGTTCGCCTAGTATGATACTTGAGTTCCCCAATAGCGCCTCCAGCAGGAGTTGCCTAGGAAGATTCCTGGAATTCCCAACAGAATGTTTGCTCCAGAAAGGTTATTAGTTCAGGACGATTCTTGAAGACGCCCGATGGATCTGTTTGGTCAAGATGATTCTTGAAGACCAGAGCAGCGTGGTATGTCTGCTCCAACAACGATGTCTAATCTGAAGATGGATTTCGTAAGCGCCCGAAGGCGATATCAGAAGGTTCCTGTGAGTTCAGATTTCCGGATTGATGAATCAACGAAGGGCTGAAGATAAGGTTCCAGGGTTGTAGATACAACAGAGTGATTCGTGTGAGTCTGAAGACCAAGTCAGTTACCCTGAGGTGATGATTGAGCGCGATCAAGTGAATGATACGTCTTCTGATTGAAGTCGAAGATGTTTCTCCAGCTGAAGCGGAGTTTTGCCTGTAGGCAAAGTGTTTGAATCCCCGTGGAGTCATGAATGGCTCAGGATACCATTTCTCTGACTAAAGTCACAGATTTCTTATGCTGAAGCAAAGGTGCCTAAAGGCAAGGTTATCCCCCAAGGTCGTGAAGGACCTAGGATTCATTATTCGGGCTGAAGGCCGAAGTATATCCCTGACTGAAGTCTCGGATACTCTATAGCAGAGGCGGAGTTGCCTGAAGGCAGACCCGTGTATCCTTGAAGGCCAAGGATCACTTTCTTCAGACTGAAGTCGAAGGATACCTCCTGCAGAGTTGCCATCCTTGGAGGCCAAGGATGCTTATCTCCAGAAGTACTTGAAGATCTTTGCTAGCTGAAGCTGGAAGTGGCCAGGGGCCAGGGTTTCATCCATCTTCATAAGTACTTGAAGATCTTTTCTAGCTGAAGCTGGAAGTGGCCAGGGGCCAGGGTTTCATATATCTTTAATGTTGAAGTTCTACGGCGGGCAGTGTGCAGCAGTATTCCGATGTTCGTCATGGTTCTGAGGGTGAACCCCAGATCAGAGTGTGCTCGGTTAAGTCTCTCCTTCCCAGCGGAGTAGCTTCAGGTATGTAAGTGTACTTTTTGTTCCATTTACCAGGGGTGAACCCCAGGTCAGATTATGTTTGTTTCAGGCAGCGAGGTTGGATGTTTGTTTGACGGCAATGTCAGATTCCTTAAATCCCCAGCAGAGATGATGTTGGTACGACGGCGATGTTGAGTGTCTCTCAGAATGATGTTTGTTTCTGGCAGCGATGTCAGATCAGTATCTCTCCAGCTAGTTGTTGAGCAGCTAGTATTGCAGTATTCAAAGGTTTGTTCTCCGCAGAGTATCATGTGGTCGTGCAGTTGGCAAATTTTCGGGTTTACCGATATTCAACCGTCTCGTACCTTGATTGGTTGAGAGCCGTTCGCTTCTCACCCAGTCAGGTCCAAGCCGTTTGAATAGGGGCAGCTGTTGCACCCCAAAATTTGACCAACATTTATTTACCTATTGAGTGTTTGAAAGTTGACACCTTCATCAGAAAGTTCAAGAGATCCTCAGAAGAGTTGGTTGAAACCAGGGTTGTGTGCTTCACAGTTTGAAAGTTGTGGGTGCTCCTCAGATGATTCTGAGACTTTGAGAATGAACTTGATGTTTTGAGAAAGCTCATGAGATGTCTTGATAGCCATCATGAAGCCCAGAGAGGTCATTGAGCAAGAATTCAGAAGATTCAACCATGAGTGATAGAATTAGGGTTTTGACTGGGTCAACCCTAGATCAGCTGAAGATTTGGAGAAGGTTGAGACTTAATCCAGGGGCCATGAGATCATGGAATGATGCATAGAGATGTTGTAAAGATGATTCCTAGACCAACTCATCATGATTGAGGAGTTTGAGAAGTTTTGAGTTAGGGTTTCTGAGGATTGTCAGTGAAAAAACCCTAATTTGATCCCTATCTTCCAGGCAGTTTTAGCTATAGATGTGATTGAGATCTCATCTTCCCCACAACATGAATGTTGTAGAGCTTGTTCTAAGCTTTAATTTGAGTGGTGGAAGTCCTTGATAGGAGTTACAGAGCTCAAGTTATGGTTTTGACAAATTACAGGTCAGCAGAAGTGTGTGAATCTGGGTCCTTGAAAGTCACCCAACTTCCAGACAACTTTTGCCCTAGTAGGTTGATTCCTATGGTTTCTTGGTCAACATGAATGTTGAAGAGGATCTTCTTAGCTTTAATTTGAGTGGTAGAAGTCCTTGATTGGATTTGTGGAACTCAAGTTATGGTTTGAGCAAGGCAGGGGTATTTTGGTCATTCGTCAGTTATAGGTCATTTTAGCCAATGCCTAAAACTCCTATTTCCAAGCCTCAAATGGAAAAACTTAAAACATGAAAGTTGCTCAAAATGTGATTTTAAGTCTAGAAAGAAGGTCACAAATTGTTGAAAAAGCTCATAGCACAAGATTCCATGATTGGTTGAAAATGAACTAAATATGACTTATAACTTTGAAAAGTTGAAATGGAAAAGTGTTTTGGAAGATCCACAAATCCAAAATAGGTCATCCAATATATCATTTTGATTGGAAAAAACATTTTGAGAAGATTGGTTTAAGTAGAATTTTCATTTGAGGCTTAAAAGATGAGGTTCCTTTGGAAATTTGTTACTTAAGAAAGAAGGCAATGTTGGAAAACTTAACATAAGGCAATTACAAGGCATGTGAGCTTCCTTACCATTTCATATTATCATGTGGTGAGATTTTAAAAGGTGTGTAAGTTGGTTAGAGGTGATATATCATGAGATAACCAATATGGCATAACATGAGATTTTAAAGAAACTTCCATCACATTCTAGATGATTCTAGAAACATCCATCAATTGTTATATAAGGAATGCATTGTGGAGAGTCTAGTGTTGGTGAAAGTTAGAATCAAGTCAGAGGAGAAAGAAGGAAAGATAGCCATTGAAGCCATTTCTTCAAGTTGAAGCAATCCAAGATACCTTCTACTACAAGCCACTTCCTCCCACACAAGTGCAAACAGAAGGTTCTTCACCATTGTAGGAGCATCTTGGACCAATTTCAAGCCTTGCAAGCATCCCCACGAGCCTCCTCCATCATTGCTTGACAGGTTTCTTCTTCACCCTATATCTCTTAAATTATTGCAGTTTAGTTAGTTTCATAGTCATAGAGTTGATGTACTAGGCTAGAGGATCCATCCCTGAGAGTTGCAGCTTGTTCCATGGCAATCCATAACAGAACCAGAAAACTTTGATTTTCAAGAACTATTAGTTTAGGGCATTTCAATCATCAAGAAGTAGTGTATAATGACCAGGGTAGCGTGTAGTGTATCTGTAAATCATTAGGTTGAAGTTTGGTGAAAGTTTGATAGCAGTTGAACATGGTGGTACCAGGATGTTGAGGCATTCTGTTAGGGCAATCTAGGAAGAATTAAGAAAAGGTGAGCGTATGGTTTTATTCCTCTCGTTTAGTAGATCATTTTTCGTGTTTAGACCTTGCTGAACCGTGGCGTGTGGAGAGAGCTAGTAGAGCTCGAATATATGAGTGCATGAGAGAGGGTTCTGCAAAACCCTAGTTTGTTTGAAGACGATGAAGGCCAGCCATTGGATCGTTCCTAATGTTTGACAAAATCATCTAATCTAGTGGCCAGGATTTAACCTGAGAAAGAGAGGGAAATTCAAACTATATCCAAACGCCGCGTTTCATTTTAAAGGCGTTCTGGGCCTCAGTTTCTATTCCCACCCCCCTATTTGTGTAGCCCAATCCATTTTAACTAGTGCGCTTGCTATTCTGACCCCCCACCCCTATAATTCATTTTATTTCTTTTATTTTCTTTTTAATATTTTGTCTGTTTTGTAAAATTCATTAAAAATAGATAAAAATGTTTTTTTAATTTCTTCTTTTTTTCCTGAGTAGATTAAAATGAGTAGAAAATTATAAAAATAGAATTGAGATTTTATTTTTAGGGTTAATATTTTTAGTAGATTTTCCAATTAAATAGCTTTTTAATAGCTTTAATTTGGTACTTGATTTTGTTGGATTTATTTTAGAACCTTGCCTTAGGGTTTTTAATCCATTCTTTTTTATGCAATTAGATGATGAGTCATACTTCCCCATAGGTTTTTTTTCTAGATTTTTTAGAATTAATCTTGATTAGTTTAATTAGGGTAGACTTAGGATAGTCTGATTAGGGTTTAGAATTGTGCATAGGTGATGAATCCCTTTCTTTGATTGAGTTTTATCTTGATTTTTAGGTAGAAACCTTTGTAGATGTTATGAGTAGGTGTTGAGGACCCTTATGAATATTTGTTAGTTTTTTTCCCATTAGTTTAGCATTTTTAGGTATTTTCTGAAGTTACCTATGGATTTAATGTCCCCTGGGGTTGTCTGTTCATTTGTGGGGTTCATTCTGAGGAATTTGATGAGGGGCTTGTGTTGCCTTGAGGACTTTGATGGAGAGCATCATGAAGAGGAGCTTGTAGACCAAGATGCAGAGACCCAGAGCTTGCCTCATCTCCTGTCTGTGAGGTTTGAGAGCCTGAAGTTTGAAGGAAGTTCATGGTACTTTCCTGAGGAAGGCACTATGAATGACTTTCATTCTTCCTTCTCACCTCTTTCTTAAGTATCCAGTGATGTTGGAGCCAACTTGTGAGTTTAATTTCCCCTGAGGAGGAATGTAAACTGATCACTTGTTGTTGAGCCACATGGGATACAACTCCTAAGTGGAAGCCTCCTAGTACTTTCCTGAGGAAGGTCCTAGGGGTCTGTTCACTTAGTTCCACTAGTTGATCTAGGATTTCTTAAGTATCCAATGATGTTGGAGCCAACTTGTGAGTTTAATTTCTCCTGAGGAGGAATGTAAACTGATCACTTGTTGTTGAGCCACATGGGATACAACTCCTAAGTGGAAGCCTCCTAGTACTTTCCTGAGGAAGGTCCTAGGGGTCTGTTCACTTAGTTCCACTAGTTTAAATAGGATTTCCTAAATATCCAGTGATGTTGGAGCCTGCTTGTGAGTTTAATTTCTCCTGAGGAGGAATATAAACTGATCACAGTGGTTGAGCCACATAGGGTATGACTCCTGAGTATACACCTCCTAGTGCTTTCCTGAGGAAGACACTATGAGTCTGCTTACTTAGCTCCCTTTCTTTGGTAAGCTTGTTCTGAAGCTTGAAGACTGGGAATGATTTCTCCTGTTTAGGGTTCTGCTTGAGAGCTTTGCTTAGATTTGTTCAGATTCTGTGATTAGGGTTAGGATTAGAGAGTAGAGGATTCTTTCTCAAGTGTGTTTTGTTTGCCTGATGGCACTCCCCTTCTTTTATCTGTATATTGCTTGATAGCATGTTGTTGATCTTCAGTATGATTACTGTTATTTCATAACTGGCTTGAGGTCGAGATGAGCTTGTGGAGGCTGAAACCCCACACACATTTCCTCCCTCACTTGCATTGCATGCATTTTACTGTTAAAGCTGATGTTTTTGTCTGTATTCTGTGTATCATTGACATGATCCCTTAGGACTATCATTTCCTTTGATAAGGACTTGATGATAGACTGTTAGGTTGAAACCCATGCATGATAACATCTAGGAGCTCCCTGTTCAAACCTCAACCATAGGATGAATCCATGGCATGATAACAATAGGACTTGATAGTCTCCCTCCTAGTTGAGCTTTTTCCCGTAGTTTCCCGAACTACGTTTGCTCTGATCTTTCATACCGGATGAAAGTACGTAGGCATAGGATGCGATATCCTAGCGAGCAACCTTCCCCATCCTCCCCCGTGGTTAGCCGAACTACGTTGACTCTGATTTCTCATTCTCTGATGGGAATACGTAGGCATAAAGCGCGATGCTTTGCCGAGTCATTTTTCTTTTCTTTTTTTAGCCAGCCTTGATAGGTAGATAGATTATAACCAACCCGTCCAAGTAAACAAACAAGCGAGGATCCCGTCGAGTACGACGGACGTGAGGGGTGCTAATACCTTCCCCTTGCGTAACCGACTCCCGAACCCAGACAATGGTTGCGATGACCTTGTCTTACCCTTATTCGTCAGGTTTCTCCGATCGTTTCCTTTCCCGCTCTGAGGGATAAATAACGAAAGGTGGCGACTCTTCTGTCATGCCGGCACCTTATTTTTCGCGCAAGCGACAGCTGGCGACTCTGCTGGGGATTATAGCATCTAGGGACTTTTCCCATCCCTTATGCTGGGACCGTTTCCCATCCCCTACGCGAGTCAATCCTATCGTTTGTGTGTTTGCTTATTGGGTTGCGTTTATTTATCGCATTCTTTACTTCCCGCATTTTATTTCCCGCATTTTATTTCCAGTTTGATATGATTATCTGTGCTGCTGTGGGAGAGGGATGTTACTGTGAGTGAAAAGCCGGACCTGGGCTTGAGTACACACCTAGATATAGTTGCGGAGAAGTAGTAGACGAACCTGTCTGTTGAACAGGCACAGTTCCCTACGAAAATCTGCGCTCAGACGAGATTCTCGCAGAGGTGCTCCTTTCCGGTCCTGAGGATCTGAGGGGAGTCCAGACGTGAGGATTGTCGACTCTGGGGACCGATCATTTGGAAGTCAGCTAAGAGAGGCCTCTTCATGACTTGACGATGCCACTCCTTCTGGGAATCGTATTGTCACTCATGAATGTCTGTGACGCTGACGACCGCATAGGATGCCGTACCTTTGTCCGTGGATTAGGTCCATCATACCTGTGAGTGGGGTTGGGATATTGCAGGAAACTTTGACCTCCAGACCACCCGGTTTTCTTGACAGTGAATCAGTTATGTTGGGTTCTCAGTTGCAGATATGTTCTTGATAGAGCAAGGGTTTGATCAGAGGATCTTATCGTCGGGTGTTTGTTTGTTCTTGATAGAGCAGGTTCCGATCAGAGTATTGTTATCAGAGGTTTGTTCTGGATGGAGCAGATTTTTGAGTGAGGTCTGAGGATCTCGTCAGCAGTTGTTATTTTGTTCTTGATAGGGCAGGTTTTGAGTGAGGTTTGAAGATCTCATCAGTAGCCGTGTATTTGTTCTTGAGAGGGCAGATTTGTGATTTGGGGTCTGAAGACTTCTCCAACAGATATTCCTTGATCTTGCATCCAGGGTTTTTCATTATCAGGCCTTCGTTCTTGTCAGAGCAGAATCTTGATCTCGATCCTACCAGATGGTTATTCACAACAGATCAGATCAGTGGGTTTACACCGGGGTTTCCTTCTCAGCAGTGACTGTTGACATCGAATCTCCACAGCAGCCTTGGATATATTGTTGCATGCCTGCATTTTGCATTAGCTTGCATAATCATTCCATTAGCGTGTGTCCGTGAGGTTGCTGTCTCCATGATTGGGCCTAGATTCTTCTCCTTATTATTATCAGCAGATGCCAGGACCGGGGAAATCTCTCAAGCACACAGACACACGCATGCATTTGCATGAAGCATTCTTGCATGACATACATTCTGTTGCCTTTCCTAACCTTTGATCTTGACAGGTTTTTCAGGTTCCAAGCTGTTTTCAGGATTGATCAAAGATTCATCCACCGCTACTCGACTCGCGCCAATCAAACGAGAATCATGGACCAGGTTCAATCAGATGTTCAGGAACTTCGTGAAAGGATGGATCGTTTTATGGAGTTGATCCAAGCAGTTGCAAACGGATATTCTTTCCAGCGGGTCTCTTTTAAGCAAAGTATTTTTTAACTGCGTCTGCGTTCACAGGGGATGTAAAATCCTCACCATCCATGGTGGATATCAACAAGGCTCCTCCAGAGAAGACCTTTCGAACGACATATGGACCTTCATAGTTGGGAGTCCATTTGCCCCTGTGATCTGATTGTGGTGGGAGAATCTTTTTCAACATAAGATCGCCCGTCTGAAAGCTCCAAGGACGCACCTTCTTGTCGTAAGCTTTCTTCATCCGGCTCTGATACAACCGACCGTATGCAATAGACGCTAGCCTCTTCTCATCCAGCAGGCTGAGATGATTCAATATGTTCTTTATCCATTCTGCCTCATCGAGTTTGACGTCAACCAACACTCTTAAAGAAGGAATCTCGACCTCCAATGGTAGGACATCTTCCATACCATATTGTTGCACCCTAAAATTTGCCCAACCTCATTCACTTGGTTCATGTTTCAATGTCATTAGCATTTGCATATAGAGTCATGTACATAGACTAATCATCTGCATAGCATAAGCATAGCAAGTCATACAACAGGGGGACCAATCATTATTCTCATCTCTAGAAGCCTATCAAGAGGTTATTATCCCAATTCAATCTCATTCAAGTCATCAGGAAAGAATTTGAAAGCAAAGAATTCAGCAGATCAAGCCTTGAGTCCATCTCCTAGCTGAGGGTATCTGGGGATCATCAAGGAAAGTATGAGCTGTGAATTGAAGGCATGGAGAGTATCTAGACATTATGAGAGACTTAGAAGGTCATTTGGAGAAGGAGACAAGTCATTGATGAGAGCACAAGAGCTACAGTTGAAGACAGTCAACTAGGGTTTCATCTGGGTCAACCCTAGGTCAACCTTAGGTCAATTGACTGATTTAAGGGGGCATTCAAGGCTAGTGGAGAGATGTGGGGTTCATCATTGGACATATAAAGAAGGATATGGAGATAGGCCAAGAGGAATTCAAGAGAAATCAAGGAGAAGAGGAGCTTCTAAATTAGGGTTTCTGTGTAAAATCCCCTAGTTTAGGTCAAATTTCCAAGCAAGATAAGTCAAAATGCTAGCTTCAAATGGCTTCTTGGCCAACATGAAACTTGTAGAGGGTCTCAAGACCTTTAATTTTAGTGGTGGAAGACATCAAGGAGATTTATAGAACTCAAGTTATGGTCCTTGCAAGTTACAGGTCATCTGAGGTATCTGAAATTTTGTCTGTGAAAGTGACTTGACTTCCAAGCAATTTTTACCCCTCAAGGAGATTTCAAATGAATTCTTGGTCAACATAAGAATTGTTCCTTATTGTCTTAGCTTTCTAGAATGGTATGGCATGCCCTCATATGATGTGTGGAACTCAACTTATGGTCTTGGCAAGCAAAGGGTATTTTGGGCATTTGTGAATTACAGGTCATTTTAACCTATGTCCAAAACTCATACAAGGAGGCCTCAAATGGAAAAACTTACAACATCAAACTTTCTCCAAATGACATTTTGAGTCTAGAAAGAAGGTCACAAATTGTTGGAAAAGCTCATAACATGAAGTTGCATGATTGGTCAAAAGTTGAACTAAAATGGCTTATAATTTGAATAAAGTCAAAATGAAAAATGGTTTGAGAGATTTATGAGTCCAAATGGAGACTTCCAATATATGATTTTGAATGGAAAAGACATTCCAAGAACAATGGTTCAAACACTTTTTTGAGCTTAGTGGAAAAAATCAAAGTTATTCATGGTTACTTGCATTTGAAGAAACATTTCAAAAATTAACCAATGTGGAATGCAAGGGAATGTGGCAAGATGGTTCTAGAAAGTTCATGTGAGCCCTATATATTCATGAGATCAGAATTGAGCAAGGGTTGGATTCATTTTTCACAAAAATCTCACAAATTCTCTCATTCTTTCTCATTGCAATTTCACTTCAATCTCACAAAATCTTCATCAATTTTCATCAACATTGATCCTCCTACATTCAATCATCATCCTGGATCAGAATTGAATCAAAGATTTGGTGGTTAGAGCTCAATTTCGTGCACTTCCATCAAGAACACACAAATTGCAATTTCCATTGGACAGCAAGATCCAAGCCAAGTTTCATCCACATATTGCAAACAGAATCAAGTATATCAAGAATGGACCAAGATTGAAGCATACAAGAGCCTGGATCCACGTGATTACTCAGCCTCCATTAAAGCTTGTTCAAGGTGCAAATCTTTCTAACTTATTCAATCTAGGGAGATTTAGGTAGTTTTACTAGTATATTCATGGTCTATGATGTTAGGAGGTTAGTCTAGATGAATTTGAGGCTGAATAGAGACAATTCATAGCAGGTGCACCAAACTGTTTGGATCAAGAACTTGTAGGATTTTGCATGATAACCCTAGCTTGTTAGTTTAGAATGATCACCATTAGTCATGGAAGAGATTAGTCTAGGTTTGATGGAGAATTACGCTGGTAAGTTGCAGAGTATTTTCATGGAACCAGAAATTGTTGCGCTCGGGTTTATTGATTGGCTGAGTTTTAATGCAAACAAAAACCATAGACGTATAGAGGGAGAGATTTAGAGTAAGTTTCATGTTTGTATCGTGTTGTTTCATGCACTGGAGAGAGAGAACCGAGAGCTGGAAGGTGGTGCGTGCATGAAGTTTCATGGTGGAAACCCTAAGTGTTCATGAACCAAGGAAGAAGATGAAATCGTATCCGTCCATTTCGTGTTGGACCTTTGACTCAGAAGCCCATCGTGTGGCTGAGGTTTGATTCTGAGATTTGGAGGGAAGAGTGGTGCCCTAAACGCACCGTTTCATTAATTGAAACGGGCGGGCTTAAGTATGTTTTGCTAATCCCACCACCCTACTGCCAGGCCCAATCAGATTTGAACGTGAATCCAATGCTATTTTCACCCCCTGCGCCTTTTTTATTTTTCATTGTTGCTGAGTGGTTCTGGGCCTAATGCCAAAGTGCTACGCACACCCCCCCGTTTGCTGGCCCACTGGATTTTGAACTGAGCGTGCTTGCTGAATAAACCCCCCTCCACTTCATTTCATTATATTCTTTTATTTTCTTTTATTTTTTTATGCACTTTCAAAAATTCACAATAAATAGATAAAAAATCATTTTTAATCCATTCTTTTTACATCATTTTCATTAGAATGTCTAGAAAATTGTCATTAAATAAAATTGCATTTTTATTTTTATTTGATATTTTTTTCATATTTTATAAATAAATGACATTTTAAATAGTTCATTTCATGCATGATTTTATTAATTTTTGTTCTATTAGATGCTTTCATATTTTTTGTTCATTCTTTTTAGGCTGTATAGATTAGACATTAAACTTGTAGAAACAATTTAGTTCCCATTTTTAGGAATTAATTTTAGGTGCTTAATGTAGGCTTGAACAACATGAACAAATTAGGGTTTTTAGGTGATGACTTAAGAAGCTTGATTCTTTCCCTTAGGACTTAGGGTTTGACTAGTTTAGTTATGGGACTATAGGGGCTATGGGTAGTTATTAGATCCCCTTAGAAAAAGTTAGGATTCCCCTACTGCTATTAATACTCTGTATATATCTGATTGACTGGTGTGGTGTGCCCTCTTGGGATTATTGCTTGCTTGCTTGGGTATTGGGATTGTCTGGGGACCTGGGGAGGCTGAAGACTTGAGGAGATGAAGACCATTGGAGATCCAAAGATTGAAGATCAACTGCCAGAGTTGGAGAGGAGGTTCTTGCTAGCAGCTGCTGAGGAGACTAGGGTTTAGGAGCTAGGCAGAGCTCTAGATTAGAAAGCTTGTTTCTCAAACATGGAATGCCTTGTCTGCATCCATCCTTTCTCTATGATTCAAAGTCTCTTTCAAATATCCACCTCCTTCCTTTGGAAGGATCAGTGAATATATTTGAAAGATAGAACTTTTGAGAGGAGACTTTCTGTTTAATGTTAACAGTTGATGAACCACCCTTGGTAGGTAATTAACTGTCTAACATTCATTCACTTCACTCTTGTGGCTGATCCCTCATCCTGGAGGTTTGAACTTGAAGAAAAGCCATTGCAGATGGAAGACTGATGATCAAAGCCCTTGCCTGAAGGCCATGAAGATGGAGATTGATGCTTGTTGAAGCCTGTAGCTGATTGGAGATTACTTGAAGCCAGATGTTGATTCAGAGCTGCTGATGCTGTTTCTTTTGCTGTTGTATTTCATTTGCTGATGTATTGATTGGTTTTCTGGACTGTATTGTTTGCTGTCTACCCTGCTGGGTTGAAGGTGAAGCCTGTTCACTTTTGCCTATTGTTTTCTAGGTTCGAGGTTGAGTGGGACTCCCTGGCCTCGCTTGTACTGTTGCATCCATGCATTTTACTGTTTTACTGTATTATATCTGTTATTGTTTCTGTTTCTGCCTATCCCGTAGGATCTCTGTTTCTCTCTGTGCAAGAGAGGAGCATGATAGACACTAGGTCTTAACCCATGCATGATAACATTAGGTTAGTTTGTTTCCCTTCGCAACCGTAGGTTAGAGTTCTATCTCTTCTCTCTCAAAACAAACAGAAAAATACCATAAAGATTTCAAACACAATAAAAGACACTTCTTTCGTAAAAGAACGGGAACTCATCAAGCCGTCATTTTTGTCCGCCGGGACTGCTAATCAAGAAAACCTTTTTCAGAAAGAATAAAATCAACCAAGACAATCCTGTGTCTTCCGTGGCCCGAACTACGTTTGCTCTGATCTTCCATGCTGTGTGGAAGTACGTAGGCATAGGATGCGATATCCTAGCGAGCAACCTTCCCCTCCTTTCCCGTAGGTAGGCGAACTACGTTGACTCTGATTTCTCGTTCCAGACGGGAATACGTAGGCATAAAGTGCGACACTTTGCCGAGTCATTTTTTATTTTCATTTTAACCCCAGACCTTTAGCGTAGATAGAATAACAATCCATACCCGAAAACAAGCGTGGATCCCGTCGAGTACGATGGACGTGAGGGGTGCTAATACCTTCCCCTTGCGTAACCGACTCCCGAACCCAGGTTTTGGTTGCGACGACCATACCTTTCCCGTGTTGTGCGAGGTTTACTCTGAGCGTTTCCTTTCCCTCCCGTGGGATAAATAACGCACGGTGGCGACTCTTCTGTTCAGCCGGCGCCGATTTTCGCAGTAGCGACAGCTGGCGACTCTGCTGGGGATCCAACGTCCCCTGGCTGCTAAGAACTGCGATGGTTCTTATGCATTTGGGATCCAACGTCCCTACGCGAGTCAATCCTAGCGCTTGTTTTCCCGTCGAGGATTTTGTATGGAGTTATTGTATACTTCTAACCTTGTGTTTTCAGCTTTGTATATTGATTATTATTGCTGTATTTGGGGTGTGACGGGTGTTCTGATATTGAGAGATAAGCCGGACCTGGGCTTGAGTGCACCTAGAATTAGCGTAGAAAGTAGTGGGCGCGTGCCGGCTTTGCTTGCATTAGTGTCTCATGAAATCTACACTCGGACGAGGTTCTTCTGGTTGGCTTCTTTTTCTACCCTTTGGGTCGAAGGGGTTGTTGGTCAGCTGAATTGTCGACTCCGGGGACCGATCATTTGGAAGTTGGCTGAGTGAGGCCTCTTCAGGAATTGATGATGCCACTCCTTCTGGGAATCGTATCATCAACCCTGAAAGTCTGTGACGCCGACGACCGCATAGGATGCCGTACCTTGTGCCAGTTATAGGGCCACCCACCTGTGAGGGGATTTGGGGTTATGCAGGTAAATAGACCTTCAGATACCGGTTATTTCTTGATCAGAGATCCTGGGTATTTATGGAGAATTATGAGGTCTGTCAGAGACCATTTGGAGATGTGTTCTGAGGTCTGTCAGAGACCAATTAGAGATGTGATTTGAGGTCTACCAGAGACCAGTGGGAGTTATGGTTTGAGGTCTGTCAGAGACCAGTATTGGAGCTTTGTTTTAGGTCTATCTGAGACCAGGGTTTGATAACTTCTGGATGGTCTATCTGAGACCTTTCTTGATTGGGTTTAGGCTATTCAGCTACAGCTTTGGTCCCTGTTGCATGTTACTTGCATTGCATTGCCTGCATATCCATTACCATTTGCATTTCACTAATGTGTGTCTGTGCTGCAGGTGCATTTGCATTTCCCTAGTTCTAGTGCCCGGAATTCTGAGTATTGATTATGGCTGGTTTGAGGAAGACAGTTGCGTATAAGCTGCCTTTGCCTGATATTACTTCTTTGCTTGGTCTGATATCTCTCGCTAATGAGGAGGTTAGGAGGAGCTTCAGAATGAGCCATGGGAGATTACTGAGATTAGTCTGTAAGCCCACTGCTGATGAGATGAACGGGCTATACACCTTGATGCAGTTCTATGACCCCGCATTGAGATGCTTTACTTTTGCTGACTTCATTCTAGGACCTACTATTGAGGAGTATGTGGAGTTTACCGAGCTTCCCGTGCAGAACGAGGTTCCCTTTATTCACTCTGCTGCTGAGCCCAAGTTGGAGGACTTAGCCAAAGCCTTACATATGGACGCTGCAGATCTGTTATTGACTTCTTGGCTTGGGGTTTCAGGTTTCTCTCTTGATTTCTTAGTTGTCAAAGCGCGAGAGTACGCCAAGAACGGTTGTTGGGTGGTTTTCAATGCTATTTTGGCTCTATGTATTTATGGAATTGTGCTGTTTCCTAACTTGCCCAACTTTGTGGATTTGGACGCTTTCTATCTGTTTGCTGCAGGCAACCCAGTGCCAACTTTGATTGGGGATTTCTATCATTCATTGCACTATAAGAATGAGAACCGAAGAGGAAAGGCTGTGTACTGCTGTGCTCCTCTGTTGAATATGTGGTTCAAGAGTCACCTTCCCATGAAGGGACCATTTGTGGACAGTGCAACCTCAGCCAGTTGGTCAGAACGCCTGATGAGGCTATCTTCCGAAGACGTTGTATGGTTTGATCGAGACCTGTTGGGATCTGAGCTCATCTTCAGTTGTTCTGGGTACCCTAATGTGCCGCTGATAGGAAGAAAAGGGTGTATCAATTACAACCCTTCTCTATTCATTCGCCAGTTCGGATATGCGCTGAAGAACCCGCCAAAGGAGGAAGAAGTACAGGAATCTCTGTACTTCACCGGAGACGTGAAGGGGGAGTTATTGGCCAAGCTGCAGCACGCCTGGACGCGTATTAACCGCAGAGGGAAGCCTTTGTTAGGAAAGAATGACTGTCAGACCTATGCACATTATAGAGTTTGGATTCAGGAGAGGGCTAGTCAGTTGAGGATGCCGTTTCCAGATGCACCAATTCTTGTTCCCGTCCCGGTAGCAGAGCCAACTACTGTTTCTAGGGAAGTCTACGAGCAAGTTGTGAAGGAAAAAGAAGCCTTGATGAAGATTAATGAAGGGTTAGAGCAAGAGTTAGCCCAAGTACGCAGCGAGAAAAACAAGGCTGTATATGCTTTCCAACAACAGATCGAGCTAGTAAACAGGTTAGGGGCTGAGTTGACTGAAGAAAAGAAAAAGCGTGAACGTCTGGGGCAAGAGTTCAGAAGCTCCCATGACATGCTGGAAGCCAAAAAGAAAGCGCTCGACGCAGCGCACCGAGAGATCTCTTCTTGCAATAAGACTTGGAACGCTACACTCACCAACAACAAGAAGAGGGAAGATAAGCTGAAGCAGCAAATCTCCGACCTCGAAGAGAAGTTGAAGTCTAGCATCAAGAAGTGTGAGGAGGAAGTGATGACCCGGTATAGTGTCCAGCATGCACTGAACAAGGCAATCAAATCCAGAGACGAAGCAGTGTCTCAGAAGCGAAAGTTAGAAGATTGCTTCGGAGAAGCAACATGGGAAGAAACCGCTGAAGACGTACGCCGTGTCCTTAAGAGGAGAAACCAGCTTGTTGAAGGGCTGCTTGATCGACCAAGCCATCCGGAGACCAAGAAGTTGATAGAGGAGTACCAGACTTTTGGGAGGATTTGATCATTTCATGTAGTAACTTGTATGCTTTATTTGCATAGTGCTGACCATCACCAGGATTGTTGGTTGGGGTCATGCCTTCTTTGTACTCTCAGTGATATTGTACCCTGGGCTTATTGATTCTCCCTGCAATATATGAGGCTTTCTATGATTCAGCTCCGATATTCCTATTGTCAACACTATCACTGCACTGGCACCTTCGCACTAGAACTGGGGGGGATGAACTTCCCTAATGCACAGACACATTGCATTGCATTCATATTCATATTGCATTACAGGTAATCTTTGGATGGTGTCTTATTTCTTGCTCTGTACCAGGTACTTAACAGGATTCCAGATCAACATCCGCACCGCTATTCTACGCGCTCCAATTGTCGAAAAATCATGGACCAAATGCAGAACGAGATGCAAGATGTGCGCGAGAAGCTCGCCCTCTTCATGCAGACTATGGAAGCTATAGCAAAAGGGCAGGAGAATTTGCAGGCCATGGTCCAGCCTCTGTTGGCTCGAAACGCTGGTCATGGTAACGAAGATCATCAGTCTGTCAGGGTCGATACTGCTCATGGAGACGGTACTCCCACGCCAGTGGCTCCGCCCGTAGTCAATATACCTGCTGCTAATGTCAACAACGCTACCGCTGCTGTGAATGGTAACGTCGGAATGGGGAATGAGACTGCTATCCATAATGTTGGGATGGGTGATGTCAATTTGGGGGATAATCTAGGAGGCAATGGCTTTGTCAATACTGGATTCGGGTTCAACGATCAGGGATTCGATAACACTGGCAAGTACGGCTTTAATGCTCAAGGCTTTGGGCAAGATGGTTATGGTATGGTCAATCAGGGTTACGGAGGCTTTGGAAACGGGAACGGTACTGGATTTATGGCTTTTGGTCCTGCTGGAGGTGTTCAAGGGTACGGCAACAGAGGCCGAGGTCCGGGGATGAATCAGATCAGAGCTGGACGTAATAATGCATATGATGGGTACGGGGCTGGAAACGGTCTGTGGCAAGAAGATCAGCAGGAGGACGCCTTCTCCGGAGGAGGTTTTGAAGGGCCGATGGATGATTCCCAAAAGATTAGAATGCTGGAAGAGCAGATGAAGGGAGTCCTAAACCAGAGTGCTGTGGGATTGGACATGGCAACAATGGGCTTGGTACCTGGCTTGAGGGTGCCAATTAAATTCAAAGCTCCTGCGTTCGACAAGTACAAAGGAGACACATGTCCGAAAGTGCATGTACGAGCTTATTACAGAAAGATGTCTGCATACTCAACTGATGAAAGAATGCTAATGCATTTCTTTCAGGATAGTCTATCGGGCCCTTCCCTAGAGTGGTACATGGGGTTGGAGCCAACTGATATCAAGACATGGAAGCAATTGGCGGAGGCGTTCGTAGCCCATTACAAGTATAATAGCGACCTGGCACCCAATCGGGTCCAGTTGGCCGGGCTTTCGCAGAAGAAGGGGGAGAGTTTTAAAGAGTACGCGCAAAGGTGGCGCGATATGGCTGCCAGGGTCCGTCCTCCGGTGGAAGATAAGGAAATGAATGATATGTTTGTCGGCACATTCACAGGGCTGTTTCATGATATGCTGTTTCATACGTCTCTGGCCAGTTTTTCAGACCTGATTCTGATGGGGGAAAAGATTGAACGTAATATCAAGCAAGGAAAGTTCCAAGTCGAGGAATCAACTGCATCTGGCAGTAATAGGAAAGCTTATGGTGGGCGCCGTCAGGGCGAGGCAAGCGCAGTATTTGGAGGCCGAGGCCGAGGCCGAGGCAGGGGACGAGGTCAATATCGGCAGCCGCAGCAGGTGTCGAGTGTTACTATCCCATATCAACAACAACCACTACAGCAACAACAACCGGTTCAGCAACAACCAATGCCACAGCAGCAGCAGCCTCAGCAGGGGGCACAGCAGGCTCAACGAAGATTCCAGGGCAGTAAACCGAGAAGAGTGTTTGAGAAGCCTCCCTCAACATATGCCGATTTGTTGCAGACATTGTTGGGATTGAATCTGGTAGAGAAAAGAACTCTAGCACCGATAACGGGAGCTCCCCCGTTTGGTTATGATGCAAGCAGGCACTGTGAGTTTCATTCTGGGGCCCCGGGTCACGATATAGAAGGTTGCCATGCTTTTAAGCACGTTGTGCAGGATCTGTTAGATAACAAGACTATCAATTTCGGAACGGCAGGTCCGAATATAGTCCAGAAACCCATGCCTAATCATGGGGCTAACGCCATTCTGACTGAGGAGGGTCTGAATCTCATTATGAATGTTGAAAATTTGAAGACGCCGCTGAGCGAGATAAAGAGCCGACTGTTACAAGGAGGTGTTTACCCAGGATGTAACGAGTATTGCTTAGATTGTTGGACCCTAGCTGGGGGGTGTGAGGATTTGAAGAAAGGCATTCAGGCTTTAATTGATGAGGGCATATTGCAGTTTGATCGAGCGGCAACTGATGAGCCTGCAGGGGCAGTAGTGGATAATCGGAGTGATGTGGCCACAGTAACGATTCCGCGGAAGACGATCACTATTGCAGCGCCAACTCAGCGACCCCCGATCACCATAACTAAAGCCGGGCCAATCCCGTACGAGAACACGAGAGCAGTCCCATGGTCATATGGGTTAGAGGTGTATTGTGATGGGATAAAGATTGATGTTAACAAGCAGTCAGCGGAGATTGTGGATAATGTTGTTGGTTCAGGAGGCATGACAAGGAGTGGCAGGATCTTTATATCTCCTGAAGTGGAGGCAGAAAGACTAGCGAAAGGAAAAGGGAAAGCGGTTGAGAATGTTCCAGTACAAGCAAGTGAAAAAGAAGCAGCATCGAAGGATGTAGAAGAATTCATGCGCTTAATTCGAAAAAGTGATTATAAGATTGTGGAGCATCTGCAGCAGACACCGTCCAAAATATCTATCCTATCATTGTTGTTGTGTTCGGAAGCTCACAGAAATGCTTTGCTGAAAGTCCTGGACACTTCTTTTGTACCCCAGGATGTCTCCGTAAATCAGCTAGAAGGAGTATTGGCACATGTGAATGCAGGCCACAGTCTGGGTTTTACCGATTTTGACCTGACTCCGAAAGGGAGAGATCATAATATGGCATTACACGTATCTGTTGAGTGTAGAGGATCGGTAATGTCGCACGTATTGGTTGACACCGGGTCATCTCTGAATGTGTTACCCAAGAAGGCGATGATGAAGCTGGATGTTCGAGGAATTTTGTGCACACCCAGTGATTTGGTAGTCAGAGCATTTGACGGCACGCGTAGAACAGTCTTCGGATCGATTACCTTGCCTCTGCAAGTGGGGCCGGAAGTGTTTGCAACGGAGTTTTATATCATGGATATACAGCCTGCGTATAGCTGCTTGCTTGGAAGACCCTGGATTCATGGGGCAGGGGCCGTTACGTCTACCCTGCATCAGAAGTTAAAATATATGGTCGGAGACAGTGTAGTCACCGTGTGCGGAGAAGAAGACATCCTGGTCAGCCATCTATCTTCGTTTAAATATGTGGAAGTCGACGGGGAGATCCACGAGACACCGTGCCAGGCATTCGAAGGTTTGCGCATCAAGGACAAAGGTCCCGGGCCGAGCAAAGTGCCAGAGATAGCTGTCTCATCGTATAAGGAAGCTCAAGCTCTAGTAGAAGCAGGAAAAGCAAAGGGCTGGGGCAAAGTGCTGGACATTCCTGTGAAAATGGACCGGTTCGGGCTGGGGTACCAACCGTCGTCGTCAGCTCCTTCCGTGGGGGCCCCCCGTTTCAGAAAGCCGATTATCATCTCTGCCAGTGGAGTATGTCATGAAACTGTCAATGCTGCTTCGGAGTCTGATGAAGGAGACAGCGACTGTGATATGGATGCCTGGATTCAGCCAAGCACGCCAGGACAAGGACTGTGCAACTGGTCTATTCAGGAGCTTGTTCATGTGACTTTTAAACAGTAATGCTTTGCTTTATTAATTGTTGAATAATCTGATGTCTTGCCCGGGGCATCAGGATTTGCTTAGGGCTGTGTTGTTATAAACATTGCGTGTTAATCATTAAATAAATGGCGTTTTTTTTCATGTGCAAATACTGTAATCCCTGTCTTTCTTGTTTTGTATTTTTCAATAAAATGGCAACGTGGTTATCCGCTTTATACGCATTTTGAAGCACTTAACCATTCCTTTTGCAGGATAACATTTTCAGATGACATCCTTGAACCACCTATGACTCGTCCCGACTTTGAGCACCCAGTGTTTCAGGCTGAAGAAGAGGTTGTCGAGGATAGCGACGTTCCTGAGGAACTGTCTTGGTTGGTGAAGCAAGAGGAAAGAGCCATTCTGCCTCACGACGAGATCATCGAGATTATCAATTTGGGGTCGAAAGGGGTTGAGAAGAATATTCGCATCGGAGCCGCACTGCAGAGTGATATCAAGCGAAGACTGGTTGAAATGCTCCGAGAGTATAATGATGTATTCGCTTGGTCATATGAAGATA
Source organism: Lathyrus sativus (assembly GCA_963859935.3). Lineage (NCBI taxonomy): Eukaryota > Viridiplantae > Streptophyta > Magnoliopsida > Fabales > Fabaceae > Lathyrus > Lathyrus sativus. The sequence continues at coordinate 694,446,353 of OZ012737.1, forward strand.
TGCCGGGGCTCGATACTGATATGGTTGTGCATCGCCTGCCACTGAAAGAAGATTGCCCGCCGGTCAAGCAAAAGCTTCGCAGAACTCGACCAGATATGGCAATGAAGATCAAAGAGGAGGTTCAGAAACAGTGGGACGCTGGTTTCCTGGCTGTGACGAAATATCCTTCATGGGTTGCCAACATCGTACCAGTGCCAAAGAAAGATGGCAAGGTTCGAATGTGCGTGGATTATAGAGATTTGAATAAAGCAAGCCCAAAAGACGATTTTCCACTTCCTCACATTGACGTGTTAGTTGATAATACTGCTCAATACTCTGTATTCTCCTTCATGGATGGCTTTTCAGGCTATAATCAGATTAAAATGGCGCCAGAGGATATGGAGAAGACTACTTTCATAACGCCTTGGGGAACATTTTGCTACAAAGTGATGCCCTTTGGTTTGAAAAATGCTGGGGCAACATATCAGCGTGCGATGACGACTCTTTTTCATGACATGATGCATAAAGAGATCGAAGTTTATGTTGACGATATGATTGCCAAGTCCCAGACAGAGGAAGAGCATCTGGTGAATCTGCTGAAGTTGTTTAAAAGGCTTAGGAAGTTCAGGCTGAGGCTGAACCCTAATAAGTGCACCTTCGGGGTGAGATCGGGTAAACTGCTGGGGTTTATCGTAAGCGAAAGAGGAATAGAGGTCGATCCTGCTAAAATAAAAGCGATTCAAGAAATGCCGACGCCTAAAACAGAGAAAGAGGTGCGCGGGTTTTTAGGGAGGTTGAACTACATTGCTCGGTTCATATCTCACCTAACGGCCACGTGTGAACCATTATTCAAGCTCTTGAAGAAAGATCAAGCTGTAACATGGAACGAAAATTGTCAAAAGGCGTTCGATAAAATAAAGAAGTATCTGCAGGAGCCTCCTATTCTGATGCCCCCAGTGGCAGGGAGACCCTTGATAATGTATTTGACGGTTCTTGAGGGAAGCATGGGTTGTGTTCTCGGTCAACACGACGAGACAGGGAGAAAAGAGCATGCGATCTATTACTTGAGTAAGAAATTTACAGATTGTGAATCTCGATACTCAATGCTGGAGAAAACTTGTTGCGCGCTAGCCTGGGCCGCCAAGCGTTTGAGGCAGTACATGCTGAATCATACAACCATGCTCATCTCGAAGATGGATCCTATCAAATATGTATTCGAAAAGCAGGCGTTGTCAGGTAGAATTGCCCGTTGGCAGATGGTCTTGACTGAATATGATATCCAATACGTCTCGCAAAAGGCTATAAAGGGGAGTGTGTTGTCTGAGTATCTGGCGGAGCAGCCTATTGAAGAATACCAATCGATGAGGTTTGATTTTCCTGACGAGGATATCATGTACTTAAAGATGAAGGATTGCGAAGAGTCGTTGCCGGACGAGGGACCAGAGTTGGGGTCCAAATGGAAGATGATATTTGACGGAGCCGTGAATGCTTACGGTAGCGGGATAGGGGCAATCATCACTACGCCACACGGGTCGCACATCCCGTTTACTGCCCGATTGACCTTTGCCGTTACCAACAATGAGGCCGAATACGAAGCTTGTATAATGGGGCTTGAAGAAGCCATTGATTTGCGAATCAAACATCTAGACGTATACGGAGACTCAGCTCTGGTAGTGAATCAGATAAAAGGGGAATGGGAGACACGTCAGCCCAATCTGATACATTACATGAATTATGCAAGGAGATTGTTGCCTTTCTTCGACAAGGTTGAATTGCATCACGTACCGCGGGCAGAAAATCAAATGGCTGACGCCCTTGCCACTTTGTCTTCCATGTACAAGGTCAACTTCTGGAACGAAGCTCCCCAAATCACTATCTCTCGGTTGGACAGGCCAGCTTATGTATTTGCTATTGATGAAGCATCTGATGACAAACCGTGGTATTTCGATATCCTTAATTTCCTGAAGAATAAAGAGTATCCGGCTGGGGCATCCAGTCAAGATCAGAAGACTCTCAGGAGATTAGCGGGTAATTTCTACTTGAATCCGGATGGCGTCTTGTACAGAAGAAACCACGATTTGGTGTTGTTGCGTTGTGTAGACGAGAAAGAGGCAAAGCTTCTCATGGAGGAAATTCACGAAGGTACCTTTGGTACGCATGCTGGTGGGCATGCTATGACGAGGAAGTTGCTGAGGGCAGGTTACTTTTGGCTGACGATGGAAACTGATTGTTTCAAGTTCGCGAGGAAGTGCCACAAGTGCCAAATCTATGCTGACAAGATACACGTGCCTCCGAGTCCTCTAAATGTGATGTCATCTCCATGGCCATTCTCGATGTGGGGAATCGATATGATTGGAAAGATCGAGCCGACAGCTTCTAACGGGCATCGGTTCATCCTAGTAGCAATCGATTATTTCACCAAGTGGGTGGAAGCGGCGTCTTACGCGAATGTAACGAAGCAAGTGGTGGCTAGATTCATCAAAAGAGATATCATTTGCCGATATGGGATTCCCGAACGGATAATCACGGATAATGGTTCAAATCTGAACAACAAAATGATGAAGGAGCTCTGTCAGAATTTCAAGATCGAACATCACAACTCCTCCCCTTACCGACCCAAGATGAATGGCGCTGTCGAAGCGGCCAATAAAAATATCAAGAAAATTGTTCAGAAGATGGTGGTGACCTATAAGGATTGGCATGAAATGCTACCTTTTGCTTTGCACGGTTATCGTACGACGGTACGTACATCAACCGGGGCAACTCCATTCTCGTTGGTATACGGAATGGAAGCGGTATTACCATTAGAAGTTGAGATCCCTTCTCTGAGGGTATTGCGGGACGTTCAGCTGGACGAGGCAGAATGGGTAACGAATAGATTGAATCAACTGAGTTTGATGGATGAGAAGAGGCTAGCTTCTCTGGCATACGGTCGTTTGTACCAGAGCCGAATGAAGAAAGCGTACGACAAGAAGATACTTCCGCGAAGCTTTCAGACGGGCGACCTTGTGCTGAAAAGGATTCTCCCGCCGCAAGCAGATCACAGGGGCAAGTGGACCCCCAACTACGAAGGGCCATACGTTGTCAGAAAAGTCTTCTCAGGAGGAGCTTTATTGTTGTCCACCATGGACGGAGAAGACTTTGCGTCACCTGTGAATTCGGACGCAGTTAAAAAATACTTTGCTTAAAACAGACCCGCTGGACAGAAAAAAGAGAGTCCAGGCAAAAATGGGGCATCCTGGCGAACCAAAAACAGAATGAAAGGTTCGGGCAAAAGTTAGGGATAAAATCGAAAAATGTACACCCGCGAAGTTGAAAACCTACACTGGGCGGCTTCGGCAAAAAAAGGGTATCCCGGTGAACTGAAAACCCGTAAAGGGCGGTTCACGCAAAAGTTAGGGATTTGAAAAGCAAATGACTGCGGTCCGAATTCAATGAGCATCAATGCGGGAGAATATGTCGGAGGAGCCAGTTATCGGATACAATCTCTTTAGAAGTGGGGATACCGGGAAAGCATTAGAGTCGGATGAGTCATAGGAGGATCATTTCGTGGTGTTCATCTGCATCCCGTTGCCGACATGTGTACAAAATTTAATTTGTCGAAATATTCATGCTTCTTGTGCATACTTGCATACTTATGTATTTGCTTTGCGTAGCTTCCTCTTTTCAGGAGTTACATCCCGTGTACAAAAACTCCGCCCATTCAGGGGCCCGATCAATAAAACACGTTATTCAGTATTTGATGCTGGTTCTTTACTGTTTTGTGCATAATAAAACGCCTAAGTTTAGTGAAGCTAGCATGAGTATAACATCACTGGCCCTTGCCGACAGTTGCTAAAGCTTTGAATTAACTGAAAACAATGTCACTAACCTGAATTGATTTGATTGCATAGGCTTGTCGTGTCTTGTTTATGTTGTTGCAGGTTTCATAAACATACGAGGAAGATGACCAAAAGATTGCGATGACGAAAGACTCAGTCTTCACGCAGGTCATGCATGTTCTTCCTGAAGAAGGATAGAATTCCCCAGCTAGCTGTAGCTTATCCAAAGGACGGGCTCCAGAAAAGTTATTCGTCCTCAACAGAATTTGGCGATTCCAAGATCGTGAGGCTGTATTCAGACAGGTTCATCTTTCCCCGCAGGGTCATGCACTCTATCCCAGCAGAGTCGGTGGAGTTCACCCCAAGAGAATCATCCCATCCCCAGCGGAATTCTCTTTGCAAGTGTTTTCATTCCTTCCAGTGGAACTCGAAGCTCAAGACTCTCCCAAGCAGAGTTGATGGTGGGTCCTGTCATTTATTTTGTCAGAGATACTGGTGATATCAGTTCACGTTCTAGCAGAAAGTCCGATCATACTATGCACATCTGCTATTCCCCAGCAGGGGGTTACCTCAATAGGATGTGTGGTTTGAGTTCCCAATTTCCCGGCAGGGTCGACTTCACCCTTCCAGCATTTATTTTGCTGGAATAATTCTGTAGCATCTGGCTATCCCCGGCGGAGTCGGCATTATCCTTCTAGCATTTATTTTGCCGAAGCAGTTTCTGTACTCTAGCAGTTCGGGTGGAGAGAACTCTTGCTCAAGTGAATTACCAAATGTTCGAGATCTCGGCATGAGACATCCAATGATAATGTCAGTTTCGACAGTATTCCCCACAGAGTTACCAGGATAAGTTTCTCTTTATTCCCAGGCAGAATTAGTTGTCATCAGGGGTTCCATGAATCAGAATTTCAGAGGCCACCGCCGGTTATCAGAACAGGCGTCCGATAAGTGGTTTCCAGACATCCCCAGTAGAGTCCGCCTCAAAGTCGCTGTCACGTCAGTGCTAAGAAGTTTGTGGGTGAGGATCATTGGAGAACTAAGTCCTGACGTGAACAATTTATTCCTATATTGACGGGATTTCTTCAGAAGTGGGCGTCCTAACGCGGACAGGTTTATTTCCCTAGATTGGTGAGGTGTGTTAGTCCTATCGTGGGCAGATTCGGTTTCTCGAAATTAGTGGAATGGGAGGTCATGACGTTGACAAAAGTGATTACTCTTTGTGTTGGTGCCCTGACGCGGACAGATCAGACCAGTGTGTGAGTCCTTACATGGACAAGTCTTATTTCCTCAGCGGGTCGAAGACGCCTGAATCCTAACGTGGACAAATCAAGACGAGATCAGTGTCCTGACGTGGACAGATCAAAGAAATTATTATTCCTAACGCGGAGAAATGGGTCCTAACGTGGACGATGTAGTCCTTACGCGGACATATCAAGTTGGATTCCTGACGTGGAAAGAGATGATTCCTTACGTGGAAAAAGATAGTTTCCTTACGTGGAAGTGACAGCATTCCTGACGTGGAAAGAGTGGAGTCCTCACGTGGACAGATTAAGATGGCATTTCTTTACGTGGGAAAATGTAGTCCTGACGCGGACAAATCGGAAAGAAGTTGGAATTCCTTACGTGGAAAGATCAGAGTCCTTACGTGGACATATCAAGAGCATCCCTTACGTGGAAGAAAAATGGTTTCCTTACGTGGAAAGACGAGTTTATTCCTTACGTGGAAGGATTGAGTCCTCACGCGGACATATCAAGATTGATTCCTGACGGGGAAAGAAATGGATTATTCCTGACGTGGAAGAGTTTAGTCCTGACGCGGACAGATCAAGAAAAGTTGATTCCTGACGTGGAAGAATGATGTACTCCTTACGTGGAAAGTTGAGTCCTGACGGGGACAGGTTTAGAACCAAAGATCATTCCTTACGTGGAAAGATTGGAGTCCTGACGCGGACATGTCAAGTGGTATTGGAGTCCTTACGTGGACAGATTGATATAGTTCTCCTTATGTGGAAAGAAGATTGCTTTCTAACGTGGAAAGATGAAAGGGTTAGTCCTGGCGTGGACAGATACAGAAGAAATGATTCCTGACGTGGACGATGTTATTCCTAACGTGGACACGTGTTACTCCTAGCGTGAAAGAGTTTTATTCCTAACGTGGACGATTCAGTTTATGGAAATGCAGACGGATTATCCCCAGCGGAGTTGCCGAGATGTTTTTTTGGTTAACAACAAGTGGAATCCTAACGTGGACAGGTTTTAGTTGAGATTTCTCCGTATTGATGACAGACAGAGTCCTAACATGGACAAGCAAGCAATCTGTTATGATAGAATCCTTTTCAGAACGATGAAGACCATCCCCAGCACGGTCGCACGAGATCAGTGGGTTACTGCAAACAGTCAGATCCAAGCAGTGGATGTCGTTACCCAGACAGTGGTGCAGTTTATTTCTGCGGTTGGCAAATTTCCGGGTTCTTAGTATTCAACCGTCTCGTACCTCGAATGTCTGAAGGCTCCGGGCTCTTCACCCAATTGGGTCCAAGCCGCTTGAATAGGGGCAGTTGTTGCACCCTAAAATTTGCCCAACCTCATTCACTTGGTTCATGTTTCAATGTCATTAGCATTTGCATATAGAGTCATGTACATAGACTAATCATCTGCATAGCATAAGCATAGCAAGTCATACAACAGGGGGACCAATCATTATTCTCATCTCTAGAAGCCTATCAAGAGGTTATTATCCCAATTCAATCTCATTCAAGTCATCAGGAAAGAATTTGAAAGCAAAGAATTCAGCAGATCAAGCCTTGAGTCCATCTCCTAGCTGAGGGTATCTGGGGATCATCAAGGAAAGTATGAGCTGTGAATTGAAGGCATGGAGAGTATCTAGACATTATGAGAGACTTAGAAGGTCATTTGGAGAAGGAGACAAGTCATTGATGAGAGCACAAGAGCTACAGTTGAAGACAGTCAACTAGGGTTTCATCTGGGTCAACCCTAGGTCAACCTTAGGTCAATTGACTGATTTAAGGGGGCATTCAAGGCTAGTGGAGAGATGTGGGGTTCATCATTGGACATATAAAGAAGGATATGGAGATAGGCCAAGAGGAATTCAAGAGAAATCAAGGAGAAGAGGAGCTTCTAAATTAGGGTTTCTGTGTAAAATCCCCTAGTTTAGGTCAAATTTCCAAGCAAGATAAGTCAAAATGCTAGCTTCAAATGGCTTCTTGGCCAACATGAAACTTGTAGAGGGTCTCAAGACCTTTAATTTTAGTGGTGGAAGACATCAAGGAGATTTATAGAACTCAAGTTATGGTCCTTGCAAGTTACAGGTCATCTGAGGTATCTGAAATTTTGTCTGTGAAAGTGACTTGACTTCCAAGCAATTTTTACCCCTCAAGGAGATTTCAAATGAATTCTTGGTCAACATAAGAATTGTTCCTTATTGTCTTAGCTTTCTAGAATGGTATGGCATGCCCTCATATGATGTGTGGAACTCAACTTATGGTCTTGGCAAGCAAAGGGTATTTTGGGCATTTGTGAATTACAGGTCATTTTAACCTATGTCCAAAACTCATACAAGGAGGCCTCAAATGGAAAAACTTACAACATCAAACTTGCTCCAAATGACATTTTGAGTCTAGAAAGAAGGTCACAAATTGTTGGAAAAGCTCATAACATGAAGTTGCATGATTGGTCAAAAGTTGAACTAAAATGGCTTATAATTTGAATAAAGTCAAAATGAAAAATGGTTTGAGAGATTTATGAGTCCAAATGGAGACTTCCAATATATGATTTTGAATGGAAAAGACATTCCAAGAACAATGGTTCAAACACTTTTTTGAGCTTAGTGGAAAAAATCAAAGTTATTCATGGTTACTTGCATTTGAAGAAACATTTCAAAAATTAACCAATGTGGAATGCAAGGGAATGTGGCAAGATGGTTCTAGAAAGTTCATGTGAGCCCTATATATTCATGAGATCAGAATTGAGCAAGGGTTGGATTCATTTTTCACAAAAATCTCACAAATTCTCTCATTCTTTCTCATTGCAATTTCACTTCAATCTCACAAAATCTTCATCAATTTTCATCAACATTGATCCTCCTACATTCAATCATCATCCTGGATCAGAATTGAATCAAAGATTTGGTGGTTAGAGCTCAATTTCGTGCACTTCCATCAAGAACACACAAATTGCAATTTCCATTGGACAGCAAGATCCAAGCCAAGTTTCATCCACATATTGCAAACAGAATCAAGTATATCAAGAATGGACCAAGATTGAAGCATACAAGAGCCTGGATCCACGTGATTACTCAGCCTCCATTAAAGCTTGTTCAAGGTGCAAATCTTTCTAACTTATTCAATCTAGGGAGATTTAGGTAGTTTTACTAGTATATTCATGGTCTATGATGTTAGGAGGTTAGTCTAGATGAATTTGAGGCTGAATAGAGACAATTCATAGCAGGTGCACCAAACTGTTTGGATCAAGAACTTGTAGGATTTTGCATGATAACCCTAGCTTGTTAGTTTAGAATGATCACCATTAGTCATGGAAGAGATTAGTCTAGGTTTGATGGAGAATTACGCTGGTAAGTTGCAGAGTATTTTCATGGAACCAGAAATTGTTGCGCTCGGGTTTATTGATTGGCTGAGTTTTAATGCAAACAAAAACCATAGACGTATAGAGGGAGAGATTTAGAGTAAGTTTCATGTTTGTATCGTGTTGTTTCATGCACTGGAGAGAGAGAACCGAGAGCTGGAAGGTGGTGCGTGCATGAAGTTTCATGGTGGAAACCCTAAGTGTTCATGAACCAAGGAAGAAGATGAAATCGTATCCGTCCATTTCGTGTTGGACCTTTGACTCAGAAGCCCATCGTGTGGCTGAGGTTTGATTCTGAGATTTGGAGGGAAGAGTGGTGCCCTAAACGCACCGTTTCATTAATTGAAACGGGCGGGCTTAAGTATGTTTTGCTAATCCCACCACCCTACTGCCAGGCCCAATCAGATTTGAACGTGAATCCAATGCTATTTTCACCCCCTGCGCCTTTTTTATTTTTCATTGTTGCTGAGTGGTTCTGGGCCTAATGCCAAAGTGCTACGCACACCCCCCGTTTGCTGGCCCACTGGATTTTGAACTGAGCGTGCTTGCTGAATAAACCCCCCTCCACTTCATTTCATTATATTCTTTTATTTTCTTTTATTTTTTTATGCACTTTCAAAAATTCACAATAAATAGATAAAAAATCATTTTTAATCCATTCTTTTTACATCATTTTCATTAGAATGTCTAGAAAATTGTCATTAAATAAAATTGCATTTTTATTTTTATTTGATATTTTTTTCATATTTTATAAATAAATGACATTTTAAATAGTTCATTTCATGCATGATTTTATTAATTTTTGTTCTATTAGATGCTTTCATATTTTTTGTTCATTCTTTTTAGGCTGTATAGATTAGACATTAAACTTGTAGAAACAATTTAGTTCCCATTTTTAGGAATTAATTTTAGGTGCTTAATGTAGGCTTGAACAACATGAACAAATTAGGGTTTTTAGGTGATGACTTAAGAAGCTTGATTCTTTCCCTTAGGACTTAGGGTTTGACTAGTTTAGTTATGGGACTATAGGGGCTATGGGTAGTTATTAGATCCCCTTAGAAAAAGTTAGGATTCCCCTACTGCTATTAATACTCTGTATATATCTGATTGACTGGTGTGGTGTGCCCTCTTGGGATTATTGCTTGCTTGCTTGGGTATTGGGATTGTCTGGGGACCTGGGGAGGCTGAAGACTTGAGGAGATGAAGACCATTGGAGATCCAAAGATTAAAGATCAACTGCCAGAGTTGGAGAGGAGGTTCTTGCTAGCAGCTGCTGAGGAGACTAGGGTTTAGGAGCTAGGCAGAGCTCTAGATTAGAAAGCTTGTTTCTCAAACATGGAATGCCTTGTCTGCATCCATCCTTTCTCTATGATTCAAAGTCTCTTTCAAATATCCACCTCCTTCCTTTGGAAGGATCAGTGAATATATTTGAAAGATAGAACTTTTGAGAGGAGACTTTCTGTTTAATGTTAACAGTTGATGAACCACCCTTGGTAGGTAATTAACTGTCTAACATTCATTCACTTCACTCTTGTGGCTGATCCCTCATCCTGGAGGTTTGAACTTGAAGAAAAGCCATTGCAGATGGAAGACTGATGATCAAAGCCCTTGCCTGAAGGCCATGAAGATGGAGATTGATGCTTGTTGAAGCCTGTAGCTGATTGGAGATTACTTGAAGCCAGATGTTGATTCAGAGCTGCTGATGCTGTTTCTTTTGCTGTTGTATTTCATTTGCTGATGTATTGATTGGTTTTCTGGACTGTATTGTTTGCTGTCTACCCTGCTGGGTTGAAGGTGAAGCCTGTTCACTTTTGCCTATTGTTTTCTAGGTTCGAGGTTGAGTGGGACTCCCTGGCCTCGCTTGTACTGTTGCATCCATGCATTTTACTGTTTTACTGTATTATATCTGTTATTGTTTCTGTTTCTGCCTATCCCGTAGGATCTCTGTTTCTCTCTGTGCAAGAGAGGAGCATGATAGACACTAGGTCTTAACCCATGCATGATAACATTAGGTTAGTTTGTTTCCCTTCGCAACCGTAGGTTAGAGTTCTATCTCTTCTCTCTCAAAACAAACAGAAAAATACCATAAAGATTTCAAACACAATAAAAGACACTTCTTTCGTAAAAGAACGGGAACTCATCAAGCCGTCATTTTTGTCCGCCGGGACTGCTAATCAAGAAAACCTTTTTCAGAAAGAATAAAATCAACCAAGACAATCCTGTGTCTTCCGTGGCCCGAACTACGTTTGCTCTGATCTTCCATGCTGTGTGGAAGTACGTAGGCATAGGATGCGATATCCTAGCGAGCAACCTTCCCCTCCTTTCCCGTAGGTAGGCGAACTACGTTGACTCTGATTTCTCGTTCCAGACGGGAATACGTAGGCATAAAGTGCGACACTTTGCCGAGTCATTTTTTATTTTCATTTTAACCCCAGACCTTTAGCGTAGATAGAATAACAATCCATACCCGAAAACAAGCGTGGATACCGTCGAGTACGACGGACGTGAGGGGTGCTAATACCTTCCCCTTGCGTAACCGACTCCCGAACCCAGGTTTTGGTTGCGACGACCATACCTTTCCCGTGTTGTGCGAGGTTTACTCTGAGCGTTTCCTTTCCCTCCCGTGGGATAAATAACGCACGGTGGCGACTCTTCTGTTCAGCCGGCGCCGATTTTCGCAGTAGCGACACATATACCAGCGAGAAAGGAGTTGCCCCAGTTGATGTACATATCGTAGTACGATAATCGTGAAGAGCAAAAGGAAACATCTTATGCTAATCCTTGTAAGTGACAACCATCTTTTGCACTATTTTCTTGATATTCTTGATATTCTTGACAACCATCTTTTGCAAATTTGAAATAATCTGACTCCATGGTTAGCCAATAATACCCTGCTCGCAGTAGCTTCCGGGACATGGCATGTCCACCGGCATGTGTTCCAAAAGTACCCTCGTGGACCTCTTCCATAAGCAATGTTGCTTCCTTCTCATCCACACATCTCAATAACACCAAATCATGATTTCTTCTGTAAAGCACACCATTTGGGTTCAAATAAAAGTTACCAGACAACCTCCTTAGAGTCTTCTTATCCTGGGCCGAAGCCCTTGGCGGATACTCCTGCTTCTTGAGGAAGTTCTGTATATCGTAAAACCATGGCTTGCCATCCGCAGCCTCCTCAATGGAGAATACGAAAGCGGGCTTATCAATGCGAGAGATGACTATTCTTGGAGCATCATTCCAAAAATTCACGTTATACATCGAAGATAGCGTTGCCAAAGCGTCTGCCATCTGATTCTCTACTCGCGGCACATGGTGAAACTCTACCTTGTCAAATAAAGGTAACAATCTCCTTGCATAATCCTTGTAAGGAATTAAATTTTGCTGACGAGTTTTACATTCTCCCTTGATCTGGTTAATAACTAATGCTGAATCGCCGTATACATCTAGGTTCTTGATTCTCAAATCAATAGCTTCTTCGATACCTATGATGCAAGCTTCGTACTTGGCTTCATTATTAGTGCAAGGGAATGTAAACCTGGCAGTGAAGGGAATATGAGTGCCATGAGGAGTTGTAATGATTGCCCCGATTCCACTACCATAAGAGTTGACAGCACCATCGAATATCATCTACCATTAAGAACCCTTCTCTGGACCTTCGTCGGGTAGTGGCTCTTCACAGTCTTTCGCCTTAAGAAACATGATGTCTTCATCAGGAAATTCAAACTTCATCGGTTGATAGTCTTCGATTGGTTGCTCAGCAAGGTACTCTGACAGAACACTTCCTGTGATGACTTTTTGGGAAACATATTAGATATCGTACTCTGTCAGTACCATCTGCCACCTGGCAATTCTTCCTGAAAGTGCTTGTTTCTCGAAGACATACTTAATCGGATCCATCTTTGAAATCAGCATGGTTGTATGATTAAGCATATATTGTCTCAAGCGTTTGGCAGCCCAAGCGAGTGTGCAACATGTTTTCTCGAGCATTGAGTAACGGGACTCACAGTCTGTGAACTTTTTACTCAGATAATAGATCGCATGCTCCTTTCTTCCAGTCTTGTCGTGTTGATCGAGAACACAGCCCATATTATTCTCAAGAACCGTTAAGTACATGATTAAAGGCCTTCCAGCTACTAGGGGTATCAGTATTGGAGGCTCCTGCAAATATTTTTTTATCTTATCAAATGCTTTTTGACAATTTTCATTGCAGACGACCGCCTGATCTTTCTTTAGCAATTTAAACATTGGTTCACACGTGGCTGTGAGATGAGATATGAACCGAGCAATGTAGTTCAATCTCCCCAAGAAACCACGAACCTCCTTTTCTATTTTCGACGCTGGCATATCTTGTATAGCTTTTATTTTTGTAGGATCGACCTCGATTCCTTTTTCACTGACAATGAACCCCAATAACTTTTCGGACCGAACTCCAAAAGTGCACTTATTTGGATTCAACCTCAATCTGAACTTCCTGAGTCTCTCAAACAGCTTCAACAAGTTAACCAAATTCTCTTCCTCCATTTGTGCCTTTGCTATCATGTCATCAACATAGACTTCAATCTCATGATGAATCATATCATGAAACAAAGTGACCATAGCCCGCTGGTAAGTTGTCCCTGCGTTTTTCAACCCAAAAGGCATTACCTTGTAACAGAACATCCCCCACAGCATAATGAATGTCATTTTCTCCATATCTTCCGGTGCTATCTTGATCTGATTATAGCCTGAAAAACCATCCATGAAGGAAAATACAGAGTATTGAGCAGTATTGTCGACCAATACGTCAATGTGAGGGAGCGGGAAGTCATCCTTTGGGCTCGCCTTATTCAAATCTCTGTAATCAACACACATTCGTACCTTTCCTTTTTAGATACAAGCACGATGTTGGCGACCCATGGAGGATAAGTTGTCACGGCTAAAAATCATGCGTCCAATTGCTTCTGGACTTTTTCTTTGATTTTTACAGCCATGTCTGGTCTTGTCCTTATAAGCTTTTGCTTGACCGGTGGACATTCCTCGCGCAACGGCAAGCGATGGACCACTATATCAGCGCCAAGCCGGGCATATCTTCGTATGACTAAGCAAAGATGTCATTATACTCTCGAAGCATCTCGATCAGTCTTTGCTTGATGTCATTCTATAGTGCAACCCCTATCCGAACGTTTCTGACAACTTCCTTAGAACCCAAATTAATAACCTCGATTTCCTCCTGATGAGGCAGAATGATCTTCTCTTCTTGTTTCAAGAATATAGCTAGCTCTTCAGGCACGTCTTCATCTTCATCAATCTCTTCTTCAGCTTGATATATCGGTTGATCGAAGTCAAAGCGAGTCATAGGAGGTCCTAAATCGGTGTCATCTGCAATAGGAATCCTGCAATAAAAAATGGTTAAATGTTACAAATGATATGCAAACGAGTACAAACCACATTGCCATTTTATTATAAAAACAAAAATAAGAAAGACAAGGATCACAAAATTTGAATGAGAAAAACGCCCTTTGATTAATTGATAAAGCAATGCTCAACATAAACAATAAGGCCCTGAAACAAAACCGCTATGCTCCGGGTAGAACATAGGGTAGTACAATAATTGAGAAAACTAAGCATTACTGTTCTGTTGTCACTTGAATGAATTCTTCAACAGTCCAATTGTGCAGGCTCTGTCCTAGAGTACAAGGCTTGATCCAAGAGTCCATGTCACAATCACTATCTTCCTCTTTGTCTGACACAGTGTTGATGTGTTCGAAGATAACTCCTCCTGGGGTGAACTGCACTGGTCCCTTATAACGCGGCGCGCTCTGCGAGGATGAAGAAGAAAATGACGGGCGGTACCCCAAACCGAACTTGTCTTGCTTGTTGGGAATCTCCAATCCCTGGCCCCAGCCTTGCACTACCCCAGACTGTACTACTGCTTGGGCCTCTCTAAAAGAAGACATGGCCACTTCCGGCGCTTTGCTCACAACGGGAGATTTATCTTTAATCTTGACTGTTTCAAAAGCCTGACAAAGGGTTTCATGTATTTCTTCGTCTACCTCGACGTACTTGAAGGATGATAAGTGACTGATCATTATATCCTCTTCTCCGCACACTGTAACAACACTACCACCAACCATATACTTTAGCTTCTGATTCAGCGTGGAGGTCACAACTCCTGCTGAATGAATCCATGGACGGTCTAATAAGCAATTGTAGGCAGGCTGGATGTCCATAATGTAGAACACTGCATCAAAAACTTCAGGTCCCACCTGAATGGGCAATGTCACTTCCCCGAACATGGACCTTCGGGTACCATCAAAAGCAAGCACCACCAAATCACTTGCCGTGCAAATCAATCCATGCATGTCCAACTTCATTAGGGTCTTCTTTGGAAGCACGTTTAAAGATGATCTTGTATCGATGAGTACATGAGACATGACAGTCCCACGACATTCTAATGATATGTGCAACGCACAGTTATGGTTCCTGCCCCTTGGCGTCAAATCCAAGTCTGTAAATCCCAAGCTGTTTCCTGCATTCACATGTGCCACAGCCCCTTCGAGTTGATTAACCAAAATTTCTTGCAGCACGTAAGCAGTATTCAGTATTCTCAACAGTACATTCCTATGCGCTTCAAAACATAGTAGCAAAGACAAGATGGATATCTTAGAAGGAGTTTGCTGCAAATGATCGACTATCTTGTAGTCGCTCTTTCGTATCAGCCTCATAAACTCTTCTGCATCCTTTAACAAAGATTCCTTCTCTCCAGCCTGAGAAGTTTCCTCTACCATGACCTTACTTTCCCTTTGTCAACCCTATCAACAACCACTTCAGGTGACGAAAAGACCCGGCCACTACGGGTAATTCCTTCTGCTCCCACAAAATTATCTACTGAATCCGCATGGGGACCATTCAAATCTATCTTATGTCCATTGCAAAACACTTCAGCTCCGTAGTTCCACGGAATAGCTTTGGTGCTTTCAAACGGTATGGGGTCCGCTTTAGTTATGGTTATTGTTGGTGGTTTTGGCGCATAAATGGTAACAGTCTTGTACGGAATGGAAATTGTTGCAATCTCATCCCTTTCCTCGGCTACCAACTCTTTAGGATTTCTTTCAACAGACCGGTCAAACTGTAAGACTCCACTATCCATCATATCTTGAATATAGCCTTTCAACTGCCCACATCCTTTAGGATTCTTCACACATTCCACACAGTCTCCAGCACAACCTAGGAAAACACCCCCTTCAACAAACTAGTTTTCACAAAGCTCAGAGGTGTCTTCAGCTTATTAACATCTGTTACCAAATCTAAAACATCCTCCTCAATAATTGCATTGACCCCAGCATGCCCATGATTTGGCATTGGATTTTGTACGACATTAGGAACATCATTGGAGAAGTTAATTGCTTTACTATCAATCATGTCTTGCACTTTATGTTTAAAGGCCTTACAATTATCAATGTTATGCCCCGGGGCACCTGAATGAAACTCACAGCGAGCGTTTGCGTCATACCCGGGTGGAGGCGTACCTGTCAATGGAGCCAAGGTCCTCTTCTGAATAAGCTGCAATTGCAACAAAGCTTGCAATAACTGGTAATACGGCATCAGCGATGCATCGAATTATCTATTTGGCGCCTGAGCCCGATTCAGATATCTTCTGTAGCCTTGTTGATTCTGCTGTGGTTGTTATTGTTGACGTTGTTGTTGCTGCGGTTGAACTGCAGGAATTGTAATACTGGCAATCTGTTGTTGCTGACAATTCTGACCTCTACCTCTTCCACGTGAACTAGACACGGAATTGGTATCACCTTCTCGTTTCTTGTTACCGAATACTTCCCTACCTCCTCCTCCAGCTGAGGGCATTTCACCAGCACTTATCTTCCCTAACTTGATACCATTTTCCACCCTCTCTCCGGTGATGATTAAGTCAGAGAAACTACCCGACATGCTACTAATCAGCTTCTCGTAATAGATGCCAGGCAAAGTGGCGACAAACATATCAATGAGCTCACGTTCCACCATGGGCGGCTGCACCCTGGATGCTAACTCCCGCCATCTTTGGGCATATTCTTTAAAACACTCATTGTTCCTTTGTGAAAGATTCTGAAGCTGGACCCTGTTAGGAGCAATGTCGTTGTTGTATTGATAATGTTTCACAAAGGCCTCGGCCAAGTCCCTCCAACTGCGGACATTCACGGGTTCCAGACTCATGTACCATTCCAACGAAGGACCAGACAAGCTGTCCTGGAAGAAATGCATGAGCAATTTTTCATCATCTGAGTAGGCAGACATTTTACGGTAGTAAGATCTCAGATGAACTCTCGGGCAGGTAGTACCATTATATTTGTCAAAGTCTGGGACTTTGAACTTCAGCGGCACTCTCAGGTCCGAGACCAATCCCAGATTAGCCATGTCAAGGCCCATGGAATTTTGACTTTCAAGGGATTTCATTTTTTCTTCAATCATCTTAATCCTCTTATCAGCTTCGGAGGGAAATTCAGCAACCCTTGGTGAGAACACATCATCTTGCATGTCTTCATTCCAGATGTGGTCCATATTACCATGTATAACACAAGTGGTGTCAGGACCATACCCATTCCCATTGACATTACGATTTCCAACATTACCAAGACCAGCGTTGTTGAAACCTGGAGCATTACTGGCACCAGCAACATTACCACTCCCTACAGCAGTAGGGATAACCAAAGTAGGCATGGAGTTATCAGCTCGAGGAGTCTCAACATGTGGAGGGTTAGCAGCGTTCCCACCATGCAACACACCGTTGCCATCAACACGTGCAATCAAGGGTTTCACTAAAGTACGGAGTTGCTCTTGTCCATTAGCCACTCCCTGCATTACCTCCATGAACTGGTCCATCCGGTCCCTCATTTGCTGCATCTCTGCTTGCATTTGCTCCATTACTCTCTTCTGATTTCCCCTAGTTGCATACCTGTTGCACCCCAAAATTTGCCCAACCTTTTCTTTACTTGGTTTATGTTTCATTTCATTGATCTAGCATATTGCATTGCATAGCATTTTGCATTTTACAGGGGATCAAGATTTGTGTGTATGACAAAAGGAATATGCCAAGGTTTCTAAGCCTAATCAAGAGGTTGTATTCAAGTCAATAGGGGGGTTATCATCATCAGAGACAAGTCAAAGCCTTTGGATAGGAAGATGAATGTATGTGGTTCACCTCCTGTCTAGGAGGCCATTTGAAGGTCATCTGAGGATCAAAAACCCATGGTTATGGAGGGAGATGATCATTTAAGCTCATTGGAGGCCTTGTAAGTCATTGTGGAGTTCATTCAAGTGTTTATACCAAGTGTGAAGAGCTACAGTTGGAGATGGTGCAATTAGGATTTTCATCTAGTCAACCATAAGTCTACTGTGAAATTGAAGGAGACTAAGAATCGATTCCAAGTCTTTAGGGTCATAGAATTTTGTGTTGAGATACATGGGATATCATTTCAAGATTAATTCATCAAGAAGCAAGAGTGAGAGGAGTTACTGAATTAGGGTTCTCAGTGTAAAATCCCTTGTTCAATGCCTAACTTCAAGACCACCTATCTCAAGATAAAAGTTTCATCTCATCTTGTCCCCAACATGAAACTTGTAGAGCATGTACTTAGCTTTCTTTTGAGTACTAGAAGTCCTTGATTGGATTTATAGAACTCAAGTTATGATGCAGACAAGTTACAGGTCCTCAGATGAATGTGATTTTGGACAACAAAAGTCAACCAACTTCCAAGCCATTTTTGACCTAGAAGGACGTTTCTCCTCAACTATTGATGAACATGAAAGTTGTTCCTCATGATCTTAGCTTTCCAAAGAGTACTAGAAGTCCTTCATATGATTTGTATAACTCAAGTTATGAGGCTTGCAAGGAAGGGGTATTTTGGGAAAGCAGGATTACAAGTCATTTTCATTATAGGTCCATTTCACTACTTTGCACACTTCAAATTGAAATCTTTCCAACTTCAAACTTGCTCCAAATGGGGTCATTTGCTCAACCAAATATCAAGGCATCAAAGGTTTGGCTTTAATTGAAGGATACCTAATGAAATTTCCATGAAAAAGGCCTTAAAAGGGGAAAATCAAATTTAATTTATTTGAGATCATTTTGTACCAACCTTGTGCATTTTTGAGTGCCAAACACATTTCAAATACAATGCCATCTTTGGATTAGATATTTGAATGCATCTTGGTAGCCATTTTCAAGCTTTCTTCAAGATTAAGTAACATATCAAAAACATGCCATAAGACCAAATCAAGGAGCCATTTTCAGCCCTTAGATCAGTTCACCTCAGATGCAAGCTAGCTGAGCCATCTTGACAGCTTTGCAAGTACATTTTTATGTACTTTTGGAAGCTTACATGAAGAGAAATTTTGAAATTCAATTGGGCCCAAAGAGCATAGGATTGGGCTTTATTTCCATCTGAATCCATCATATTTAATCCCAGGATTGTGTACATGCCTTCATAAGTGGTTTTGGTGAGCATTTGAGTGAGAACAAATTGAGAAAAAATGGTGAAAAAGTCAAATTCATCTTTTTAGTTTCACTGAGTTTCAATCAAAATAAAACATTTCAAAAGCTTCCTTGAGACTCATAGAACGTTTTTGGGCAACTTATTTCAAGCTTTGCTAACACACTGAGCTCTGTGGAAACTTTTTTTTTAGGTTTCTTTCTTTCAGAATTTCTCTCTGTTTATGCATCTATGTCACACCATTTTTATATATTTGTGACCTATGTGTTGTGTGGATGGATTCTAGTATGGTGTTGTGGCTGTTTGTGATAATTTTTGCTAAATGCACAAAACTTGTTGTTCACGATTTGGTTTTGTTATGAGTTTTTAGGCTTAAATAACCTTTGATTCATGTTCCACGTTGCGTGTAGATGAGTTTGGACTATTAATTTGTTGATTTTGGTAGTGTTTTGCTTGACCTGCGTTTTTGGCCGATGACTGTTTGAACGGAGAAGGTGACCAGAGGAAGCTCCGACCGTCAGCTGTATGTTTCCCTCTGTTTCTTTGTTCAAATGAAGGAGACAATGACGTGGCTTGCTTTGGTCTGTTAGATCCATTTACTTATTCACTGCACGGTCTAGATTAAGACGTACCATGTTCCACGCTTGCTTGCACACACACAATCTTTGTTTTTTCATTTACATATTGCCTAAGCCACGTGGCTGTACCAACGCCCCTTGATTGGATTACCTGTTGATCACACAGTTTGGAGCTTAGTGTAGCATAGACCTTGTTTGACTACACCACATTGGATCACACGTTTTTATTTTCTTTTTTGATGGACCTGGGCTTGTGTGCTTTTGACACCCCCTTGTGAGCCCAGTATGGGATTTGCACGCCTTTTGATTGCTATTTGCACCATTGATCTCTTTATTTTAATTTCTTTTTGTTTTTGTTTTTATTTTATTTCTGTTTAGATTTAAATCATTTTAAAATACTTCCAAGAGTGATAAAATTCCAAAAAAAATATGTTTTAGAATCCTTGAGATGTCCTCTGATTTTAGAAATATTTTATTTTATTTTATGAATTATTTTTCAATTAAAAATCGAATTTATCATTGGAAGTGTTTTATTTGACCTAAATCTTGACATGTTTTGTTCTTGAATTTGTTTCTCTCATTTACTTTTGTTCCAATGAGTAAGATTCAATCCTCATATCAATGATGAGTTGATGAATTTTTGAGGACCATTTTGCCCCTGTTGGTTGACTTTTGAGTTGACTTTTGATGTACTTCATTTGACCCTAAACAGTCCTCCTTCACAACGGAGCACCCTTGTGAATCAATTTCTATGGTGATGTTGTGAAGTGATTTTGATTGCAATCTTTTGGCCTCTGGTTGCCAACATGTTTATGAGTTTCTTGCATTTTATTTGATAATTTTTGAATCATTTTCCTGATTTTAGAGTAACTTGCAAGTCAAGTTACCCAAAGGGAAGTTCATACATACCTCTTGACCTAGTTTGACTTGGATATGATATTTTTGGATCCTTTGAGCTCTCAATGCCTAATGATTCATGTTGCTAACATGTTAAGGATGATGCTTGCTCATTTTTAGGTCATTATATTGTATTTTTCTTGTTCATTTGGTTGCTTGTTTTTGAGTTCTCAATTAGGGTTTCTTTGTGAAACATGCTTGCTTTCCTTTGGGAATTTGCTTGTATTTCCTTGTGGTTTACTTGCTTTTTCTTTTGAGAAATTTTAGTTCATTTCTCTTGTTGTCCAATGACTTTGGAATCTCAATTGAGGTAGCTTGGTCCCTCCTTTGGAGGTACTTGAAGCATGCCTAAAATGATGAAATCCTTGAGGACATTTCTTGGTGTTTTCTTTGTGTTTCTTTGCACTTTGTTTGTGATACTCATGGTTGAGTGAATTTTATGAGTTCCTTGCGGTCCTCATATTAGCCTCCCATCCTCACTTTGTTTTAGGTTTCCTTTGCCTTTCATTTGTGTTTATGTTTTGGCATTATGGTTGATGTTGTTTGGTCTAGGCCATTTCATCCCATTCTTGATACTCTTGTGTGTTTCTTTTAATGCATTTCTTTTGCCTTTCATCTCTTGAATTTGTTATATTGTTGCTTGAGGTTGATATGAGCTTGTGGAGGCTACTGCCCCACACTAATTCCCTCCCTCATTTGCATTCCATGTTTGCATTCTTGCATGCTTATTTTGTTTCCTGTTGTTCCTCTGTTGTTTCTTTCCCTTAGGACCTCTAATCTCTCTTGTTCAAGGGAGATTATGATAGACTTTAGGGTCTTAACTATGTATGATAACATTAGGCAGCATTCCTTTACCTCAATCTTAGGATCACCATTGCATGACAACTTTAGGTTTGGATTTAGTTCCCCTTTAGTGTCCTTTCTCTTCTCATCTCAAAACAACCATAAAACACCTAATAAAGGTTAAGGATTATTGTGCTTTACGAGGCGTAAGCACTTGGGAAAGGGTTGTTGAGGAGTTTCTCTTTAATGGCTTGAATGTTTAGTATATCACCCTTTGGGTGATATGCGACGCATTCACTCCTAAGTCATAGTCTCTAGTGCGATATGAATTGCAAACCCTTCAAAAACACTTCTTCTCTAAAAAACACAAAAACAAACATTCAAACTCCTTTTTACCCTTTGGGGACTTTAATCTTGGAAAATCATTTTCATAAGGAAAGTTTTGTTAACTTTTAGTTCTACCGCAAACGGTAACGCCTAAGTCTCCAATGGTCGAGCTGCATACACTAAACTGCTAGAACTGATACCTAGGCACAAAGCGTAATTGCTTTGTCGAGTCACTTCTTTTTCTTTTGTCCTCAAGCCTGTAGTTAGATAGTTTCAATCACTCTTTTAGATAGACAACAAGCATGGATCCCGTTGAGTACGACGGACATGAGGGGTGCTAACACCTTCCCCTTGCGTAACCGACTCCCGAACCCGAGATTTGGTTGCGATGACCGATCTTATCCCTATTTTCATTAGGTTTTCTCTGAGTGTTTCCTTTCTCTCTCTTGGGATAAATAATGCACGGTGGCGACTCTTCTGTCATTGTCGGCCTCGATTTTCGCAGTAGCGACAGCTAGAGACTCTGTTGGGGAATATAATATCCCCTATGCGAGTCAATCCTAGCGTTTGTTTGTTTATTTTTTTGGGTGTGTACATATGTGCTTTATCTTTAATTGCTTTATGCATGATTCATTATTGTTATGATGTTGAGGGAGGGAAGTTCTGATGAGTGATAAGCCAGACCCAGGCTCGAGTGTAGACTTAGCATTAGAAGTGGAAAGTAGTGGTGAGCCTGTATACCTTGCATGCACCAGCTAGCCATGAAATTCGTGCTCAGACGAGATTCTCTGTAACGATTTTCTTTCTGGCCCATTGGGCTCAGAGGAATGTTGGATCTGAGGATTGTCGACTCTGGGAATCGATCATTTGTGAGTCAGCTAAGTGAGGCCTCTTTAGGAGATAATGATGTCAAACCAGGAACTGTGAACGTATCATCATTTCTAGAAAGTCTGTGACGCTGATGAACGCATAGGATGCCATACCTTGTCAGTAGATAGGTCCATACCCGTGAGCGGGATTGGGTTGTGCAGGTAACCTTGACTGTCAGATTACTCGATTTTCTTCACAGTTTGAATCTTTGTTCTGAGTATCAGTGGTTCCTACTGTTGGATCTATGCTATTGTTTTGCCAAGGCAAAGCGCCGGTTCTTCTCGATCAACAGCACAATGGTCTTGATCCCTTGTTTGCTGCATTTGCATTTCACATTTCTGTTTTTGCATTTGCATTTCATTTTTGCATATCCATCTTCAGCCGGAACAGGGAGCTCACCCATCTTTTGTCCAGCTCCGTCAGTTGACTTCTTGACATTTGCATTGGACTTGATTTAGCCTCCGGAAGAAGCATGGACCCAGAAGAGCAGAACTTGGTTGTTACAAGGGCAGAGTTTGGATTGATGAAGAATCATCTAGATCAACTCGTGGAAGCCATGACAGCTATGACCAGCGGAGAGGTCGGTATTCAGAGGACTCTAGCGAACAATATTGCTCAAGCTCAGCCTGTGCAGAGTCTTGTCGAAGTTCAAGAGCATCCTATTTCCAGAGATAGAGATTTATCTTCTCTTCATGACACAGACTATCAGAATTTCACCTTCCCTGTGCCAGATTCTCAGAGGGTTGTTCCAAAGGTTAATGCTAGAGACCCACAGACTGCTGAGATTATGAGAAGATGTCAGCTGTTGGAAGAAAAGCTTGATACCTTGATGAATAAGGATACTCTTGATCTGAATGCTTCGAGCATGTGTTTGGTGCCAGGTCTTGTGATGCCTCCAAAATTTAAGATACCAAACTTTGAGAAGTACAAAGAAGATAGTTATCTGAAGCAGCATTTGGTAATGTTTTGCAGGAGAATGACCTCACATGTCCATGATGACAAACTGATAATTCATTGTTTCCAAGACAGTTTGAGTGGAGCATTGTTAAGTTGGTATACGCAGTTGGAAATTGGTAGCATCAGATCATGGTCAAATCTAGCCAATGCCTTCGTGAAGCAGTACAACTACAATCTCAACATGGCTCCCAGTCGCGTGCTGTTACAAGAATTATCTCAGGCGGAGAATGAATCCTTTAGAGGCTATGTGCAGAGATGGAGAGAATTCGCTGCTCGTGTTCAACCACTGCTTCAGGATAAAGAACTGGTTGACATCTTCTTGGGTACTTTGAAGGGCCATTACTATGACATATTGATTAGTGGCGGAACGCTAAACTTTGGTGACTTAATGATGGCAGGGGAACATGTTGAGAGTGGACTCAAGAATGGAAAGATTAGAGACATTCCCTTTATCTCAGTTGAGGAAAATGGATCAGTTGTCAGTTCACAAGAAGAATGGGAGGAAGGAAGTGATCTTATCTCAGAATCTTCAGTATCTCAGGTTCAGTTTTAAGACGTTTCAAGTGTTCAAAGCCAACAGTCATACAGTCATCAGCCGCGTCAGCACGCTCGACGAAGACCAAGGAAACCTGAAAGGCAGTTTACTCAGCTACCAGTGTCGTACAGTCAGTTGCTGCCGGATTTGGTCAAAGGTGGGCTGATAGTGCCGAAAGAGACTAACCCAATGATCCCGCCGTACCCTCCAGGCTTCAATGACAACGTTCGCTGTGAGTACCATGTTGGGGCACAAAGGCATGCAACAGACGATTGTAAGGTGCTTAGGAGCCAAGTTCAGACTCTTCTAGACTCTAACAGGTTCTCCATCACGCCTCAGGGTATTATTCAGATTAATGATTCCCCTTCATCCAGCCATGGGGGTGCAACAGTTCTTGTTATGGAAGGATTCACCGAGAGTGTGTGTTCTGAAGAGTTTCAAACTGAGGGCTCAGTTGAATATGAAGGAAGTTGCTAAAAGTTTTTGTGCCAGTTGTCGCATTTGTTTTCTCTATTTACGTGTTTAGCTTTTGTAAGGTGCTTAGGAGCCAAGTTCAGACTCTTCTAGACTCTAACAGGTTCTCCATCACGCCTCAGGGTATTATTCAGATTAATGATTCCCCTTCATCCAGCCATGGGGGTGCAGCAGTTCTTGTTATGGAAGGATTCACCGAGAGTGTGTGTTCTGAAGAGTTTCAAACTGAGGGCTCAGTTGAATATGAAGGAAGTTGCTAAAAGTTTTTGTGCCGGTTGTCGCATTTGTTTTCTCTGTTTACGTGTTTAGCTTTTGTTCATTGCTGTTTGCTGACCATCACCAGACTTGTTGGCTAGGGTCATTGTATTTTGTACTCGATTGTGCTTGTTTGCTTCTTTTATTGGTTTTGCATAGTTGTGTGAGGTGTGTATCTTCGTGCTTATAGCTTAGGTTTTCTTTGTCTTGTTGTAGATTTGTGTTTGCTTTCTGCATTGCATAACAGGTACCTCAGAACCGTGGGTCTTATTTCCTGTATTCCGTTAGTTTGTTGCAGGAATTCCCGCAGAGTTATGGAGCAGGTTCAAGCTGAATTGATTGAAGTCCGAGGCCAGCTAGGGCAGATTATGATGGACATGCAAGAGTTGCGTCTGGATCAGAAGACACTCAGGGAAGAAAACCATCAGCTGAAGACCCAGGTGGGCTTGATCATGGAGGTGATAAAGAATGTGCTCAGAAAAGAAGGTGAGCAGCTACCTGAGGCCGCAGCAAAAATGCTTGTTCCGCTTGTGCCAAGGTGTGATAAGCCTCAGATATCTCATGCACGACAGAAAGCTCTAGGATTTTCTCGTCAACATCTTACTTCTCAGGATAAACATATGCCTAGGAGGTATCAGAAGACAAGGTCATGCAACAGAGTTTTCGATCAGATTCCTACGATGTATGCTCAGCTGTTGCAACCTTTGCTTCAACACCAGGTGATTAAGCTTCGGACCATGAATCCTTTTACTGGTGAGCCTCCATCAGGTTTTGATGTGAATGCCCATTGCGATTTCCACTCTGGGGCACTGGGGCATAGCATTGAGGACTGTAAAGATTTTAGGCATAAAATCCAGGACCTGATTGACTAAAGGGCAATTGAATTCACGCAGGGCGGAAGGCTAGTCATACACATCAATCGCTTATTTGCTTGAGTTTGAAGACTTCAAGGGGCGCATCCTCCAGCAACAAATCAGTTTGAAAGCCCAGTTCCCAAGAGCTGGCAATTTTTGTTTTATCTTGTCATTTATTTATATTTGTAGTTTCTTTCCTGCTTAAATTGCAATCTTATGTGTAAAACTTGTTTGTTTTCATGTGATAATGATAATGGAATGAGTATGCTTGTTTTGTTTAAATCCATTCGTGTTCACTAATTGTTTTACAGATATCCAATGCTTGGTTAAGCAGAATCCGGGAAGGATGACGAAGTTTAAAGACGCATAAGCTTCCGATTGTATGCTTTCGAAATGAAACCTGCTGATGATGTACATGCATTGTTTCAAATCCCTAAAACACCGAAGATATAAGGATGACCCCTTGTCAACCCCTTTGAGCCTAGTAGTAGGAGTTTCTTTCTAAAAACGAAAAAACCCTCAATCTTAACCTGGGGCAGGGTAGGTGTTAGCTAATTTGACCGAGCGTCCGAATTACAACAGAATCGTTACCATTCGAGGATCAATCACACCCCTAGAGGTCGTACCTAAAAAAACCACAATGGTTAAACTTCAGGAACGAAACAGTCACATTACTTCCCAAAGATTCAGACAACCGGTGTCATACGACTTGTGCAAAAAAGAGAAAAGAATAGAAAAGAATCAAAAGCCCGCTAAGTCGAACTTGAAAACAATTGGCTTAGGCAAAATTGGGGCATCCCGCTGGACTTCAAAATCAAAAGAAACTCAAAAGAGTCAGTCCAGGCAAAAGTTAAGGAAAAGAAAAAAGCTAAAAATGAAAAGGATTACAAAAGAAAAATCCTCGAATAAATACAAGTCGTGTGACTCTAGACACCAAAAGACGAAAAGCGAGTGACTGTCACTCTGAAAAACTTGTGGTTTCCTGAACCATCGCTCCTATCATTCAACCTTTTAGAGGTAAGTGCTTGTGTCGAATTAGCTGAATATAGGATTGAAAAACATCAAGGAGAATGGGTGGGTTAAAATAAATTTTGATCCTTTATCTTTTCTTTCTTAAACCGTGAACCTGACCATGTTACAACCTGAAAAAGTCCTAATTGAAGCAGGTTTGTTTCGAAAGCATACTTCGGTAGAGATCGCGTCGAAACTGACTCCTAAAAGGATTCTTCTTACCATGTTGGTATTGATGTTGATATTCTGGTAGATGATTTGTTCATTATGTGCCGTAAACTGTTTTTTCACTTTCTAGTGAACAGATTGGATTTCAAAACTATCATATGCATTGCATTTAATATATCTTTTATTCTGAACAACTTGTTTTACTTGCGAGTAAGCGCTTGATAGTAGGAAAGTTTCCTACAGTGGAGAGTCTGATCAGGATAGAATGCAGAACGCCCGAATACTCTGTGAGCCGGGGCAAGCTATATCAAATGATCCCTAGTGAAGTCATCCATCCAAAGTCAGTTATTCTAAGGCAATTAGGTCGATATTCGGTAAATCTCTCGAAGCCAGAAATTCTACTCCACTAATCAGCCAATCAGGGGCAAAGTCATTGCAAGACTAGGGCAGTCCATTCCAAGAGGTTATTCCTGACTCAGAGGGCATTTAATCTGAAGCACCTCTTTGAGGTTCAAGTGCTGGGGCAGTTTATCTTGATCCGTCAGGGTATAAGAATTTTCAAATTTCCTTTCGAGGAACATCCCCACGGAGATCCCACAGGCTAGGGCAAATCAGAAGCGAAGGAATTGTTCCTCTCCGTGTCATCAGAGCTACTCGAAGCTACTCAAGCAGGTTCAGCTAATCTTCAATTCCAAGACGAATGTCGGGAAATCATGTTACTATCCCTTGACCCATCAACCAAAAACCTCTGAGTTCAGACAAGATATTTTTCCAGCATTAGTCGTATCTGATCCTTTGCAAATCCAATTCCCTTTAGTACGCAGGAAGACTTCGTCTGTTTTCCCCAGAAAAAGTCCAATCATCATTGGCATGTGTAAGCTATCTCCAGTAGAGTCCAATCATACTTGGTACATCTGGTTATCCCCAGCGGAGTTGGCTTCACCTCTTTAGCATTTATTTTGCTAGAGTGGTCCTTTCACATCCATCTTCCCCGGCAACCCGAGCATGCATCTGCATCTTTGCATGTAGTTATCATATTTGCATCATCCTTGCATTTTCATCCTCAAATGCGTAGCATTTCCATTTCGTATGGAGCATTACGCCATAGAAAAATTCAAACATACGCATATGCATGCGAAGCATAGGCCAGTTTTCTATCAGCCTTCCGTGGCAGCATGAATCACTCTGCAATCAGCACAGGGGCATTTATTTAACGTCTGTATTTAGACATCTCAACGGATTACTCGGGTTTCAGATTATATATCAGTTATGCTTTATCCATCAGTCATCTGATGACGACAGACTTTTCTTTCGGCCAGTTCCTATCGATGATGTGTTTCCCCAGCAGGTTTCCTCTCCGTCTATCTTTAGACGATGTGAGTTTCGAATACGGTTTTCTCTCCGTCTATCTTTAGACAATGTGAGTTTCGGATACGGTTTTCTCTTCATCTATCTTTGGACGATATGAGTTTAGGATACAGTTTTCTCTCCGTCTATCATTAGACGATGTGATTTTTTGGACATGGTTTTCTCTTCGTCTATCTTTAGACGATGCGAGGTTTTAAGGCGATCTTTCAAATATAGTTTTATTTCTGTTTATTGGACGAGATGACATTTCAAGAGGGTTTTTCATGGTTGTCAATTCTTGTTAATGTCGGGGCTCTTTGAAGAATGTTAGGATTCCCTAGTTGTCAATTCTTATTAACGACATGGCTCTTTGAAGGTGGTTTTCTTCCTGTCAGTTCTTATTGATGGTGTGGCCCCTTTGAAGATATTTTTCTTTCCATCAACTCCTATGGACGAAAGGATTCTGAAATTTGATGGGTGGTTTTGAGGTTCATTGACGTGGTATATATTTTTCTTCCTGTCTATCATTAGACGATGTGAACCTTTGGGATTGTTTTTCTTCCTGTCTATCATTAGACAATGTGAATCTTTAGGATGTTCCTCTCGTCTATCATTAGACGATGCGAGATTTGGATATGATGTTCCTCTCATCTATCATTAGACGATGTGAGTTCTGGATATGATTTTCCTCTCGTCTATCATTAGACGATGCGAGATTTGGATATGATTTTTCTCTCGTCTATCATTAGACGATGTGAGTGTTTCTGGATATGATTTTTCTCCCGTCTATCATCGGACGATGTGAGTGTTTTGGATGTGGCGTTTTCCTCCTGTTTATCATTAGACAATGTGAACCTTCGGGATTATTTCTCTTCCTTAGATTATGTGATTTTGGATATGGTTTGCTTCACGTCTATCTTTAGACGAGGTGATCTTCGGATAAGGCGATCATTATCGGATAATCATTGAGCTTATTGCTGTTACAACTATTGTTTCAGTTTCTCCAGAGGGTTTTCTCTTGTTTTTGTTTGCAGTTTATTTCTGCAGTTGGCAATTTCCGGGTTCTTTTGTATTCAACCGTCTTTTACCTTGATTGTTTGAAATCCGTTCGCTTTTCACCCATTCAGGTCTAAGTCGTTTGAATAGGGACAACTATTGCACCTCAAAATTTGCCCAACCTTTTCTTTACTTGGTTTATGTTTCATTTCATTGATCTAGCATATTGCAGTGCATAGCATTTTGCATTTTACAGGGGATCAAGATTTGTGTGTATGACAAGAGGAATATGCCAAGGGTTTTAAGCCTAATCAAGAGGTTGTATTCAAGTTAATAGGGGGGTTATCATCATCAGAGACAAGTCAAAGCCTTTGGATAGGCAGATGAATGTATGTGATTCACCTTCTGTCTAGGAGGCCATTTGAAGGTCATCTGAGGATCACAAACCCATGGTTATGGAGGGAGATGATCATTTAAGCTTGTTGGAGCCCTTGTAAATCATTGTGGCGTTCATTCAAGTGTGAAGAGCTACAGTTGAAGATGGTGCAATTAGGATTTTCATCTGGTCAACCATAAGTCTACTGTGAAATTGAAGGAGACTAAGACTCAATTCCAAGTCTTTAGGGTCATGGAATGTTGTGTTGAGATACATGGGATATCATTTCAAGATTAATTCATCAAGAAGCAAGAGTGTGAGGAGTTACTGAATTAGGGTTCTCAGTGTAAAATCCCTTGTTCAGTGCCTAACTTCAAGACCACCTATCTTAAGATAAAAGTCTCATATCATCTTGTCCCCAACATGAAACTTGTAGAGCATGTTCTTAGATTTCTTTTGAGTACTAGAAGTCCTTGATTGGATTTATAGAACTCAAGTTATGATGCAGACAAGTTACAGGTCCTCAAATGAATGTGATTTTGGTCAACAAAAGTCAACCAACTTCCAAGCCATTTTTGAACTAGAAGGATGTTTCTCCTCAACTTTTTATGAAAATGAATGTTGTTCCTCATGATCTTAGCTTTCCAAAGAGTACTAGAAGTCCTTCATATTATTTGTAGAACTCAAGTTATGAGGCTTGCAAGGCAGGGGTATTTTGGGAAAGCAGGATTACAGGTCATTTTCATTATAGGTCCATTTCACTACTTTGCACACTTCAAATGGAAATATTTCCAACTTCAAACTTGCTCCAAATGGGGTCATTTGCTCAACCAAACATTAAGGCATCAAAGGTTTCGCTTGAATTGAAGGATACCTAATGAAATTTCCATGAAAAAGGCCTTAAAAGGGGAAAATCAAATTTAATTCACTTGAGATCATTTTGTACCAACCTTGTGCATTTTTGGGTGCCAAACACATTTCAAATACAATGCCATCTTTGGATTAGATATTTGAATGCATCTTGGTAGCCATTTTCAAGCTGTCTTCAAGATTAAGTAACATATAAAAAACATGCCATAAGACCAAATCAAGGAGCCATTTTCAGCCCTTAGATCAGTTCACCTCAGATGCAAGCTAGCTGAGCCATCTAGACAGCTTTGCAAGTACATTTTCGTGTACTTTTGGAAGCTTCCATGAAGAGAAATTTTGAAATTCAATTGGGCCCAAAGAGTATAGAATTGGGCTTTATTTCCATCTGAATCCATCATATTTAATCTCAGGATTGTGTACATGCCTTCAGAAGTGGTTTTGGTGAGCATTTGAGTGAGAACAGATTGAGAAAAAGTGGTGAAAAAGTCAAATTCGTTTTTTTAGTTTCACTGAGTTTCAATCAAAATAAAACATTTCAAAAGCTTCCTTGAGACTCATAGAACGTTTTTGGGCTACTTATTTCAAGCTTTGCTAACACACTGAGCTCTGTGGAAGCTTGTTTTTTAGGTTTCTTTCTTTCAGAATTTCTCTCTGTTTATGCATCTATGTCACACCATTTTTATATATTTGTGACCTATGTGTTGTGTAGATGGATTCTGGTATGGTGTTGTGGCTGTTTGTGGTAATTTTTACAAAATACTCAAAACTTGTTATTCACGATTTGGTTTTGTTATGAGTTTTTAGGCTTAAATAACCTTTGATTCATGTTCCAAGTTGCGTGTAGATGAGTTTGGACTATTGATTTGTTGATTTTAGTAGTGTTTTGCTTGACCTGCGTTTTTGGCCGATGACTGTTTGAATGGAAAAGGTGACTAAAGGCAGCTCCGGCCGTCACCTGTATGTTTCCCTCCGTTTCTTTGTTCAAATGAAGGAGACAATGATGTGGCTTGCTTTGGTCTGTTAGATCCGTTTACTTATTCACTGCACGGTCTAGATTAAGACGTACCATGTTCCACGCTTGCTTGCACACACACAATCTTTGTTTTTTCATTTAAATATTGCCTGAGCCATGTGGCTGTACCAACGCCCCTTGATTGGATTACATGTTGATCACACGGTTTGGAGCTTGGTGTAGCATAGACCTTGTTTGACTGCACCACATTGGATCTCACGTTTTTATTTTCTTTTTTGATGGACCTGGGCTTGTGTGCTTTTGACACCCCCTTGTGAGCCCAGTCTGGGATTTGCACGCCTTTTGATTGCTATTTGCACCATTGATCTCTTTATTTTAATTTCTTTTTCTTTTTCTTTTTATTTTATTTCTGTTTAGATTTAAATCATTTTAAAATACTTCCAAGAATGATAAAATTCCAAAAAAAATATGTTTTAGAATCCTTGAGATGTCCTCTGACTTTAGAAAAAATTTATTTTATTTTATGAATTATTTTTAAAAATGGAATTTATCATTAGAAGTGTTTTATTTAACCTAAATCTTGACATGTTTTGTTCTTGAATTTGTTTCTCTCATTTCCTTTTGATCCAATGAGTAAGATTCAATCCTCATATCAATGATGAGTTGATGAATTTTTTAGGACCATTTTGCCCCTGTTGTTTGACTTTTGATGCACTTCATTTGACCCTAAACAATCCACCTTCACAATGGAGCACCCTTGTGAATCAATTTCTATGGTGGTGTTGTGAAGTGATTTTGATTGCAATCTTTTGGCCTCTAGTTGCCAACATGCTTATGAGCTTCTTGCATTTTATTTGATAAATTTTGAATCATTTTCCTAATTTTAGAGTAACTTGCAAGTCAAGTTACCCAAAGGGAAGTTCATACATACCTCTTCACCTAGTTTGACTTGGATGTGACATTTTTGGATCCTTTGAGCTCTCAATGCCTAATGATTCATGTTGCTAACATGTTAAGGATGATGCTTGCTCATTTTTAGGTCATTATATTGTATTTTGCTTGTTCATTTGGTTGCTTGTTTTTGAGTTCTCAATTAGGGTTTCTTTGTGAAACATGCTTGCTTTCCTTTGGGAATTTGCTTGCATTTCCTTGAGGTTTACTTGCTTTTTCTTTTGAGAACTTTTATTTCATTTCCCTTGCTGTCCAATGACTTTGGAATCTCAATTGAGGTAGCTTGGTCCCTCCTTTGGAGGTACTTGAAGCATGCCTAAAATGATGTAATCCTTGAGGACATTTCTTGGTGTTTTCTTTGTGTTTCTTTGCACTTTGTTTGTGATCTCATGGTTGAGTGAATCTTATGAGTTCCTTGTTGTCTTCATATTAGCCTCCCATCCTCACTTTGTTTTAGGTTTCCTTTGCCTTTCATTTGTGTTTATGTTTTGGCATTATGGTTGATGTGGTTTGGTCTAGGCCATTTCATCCCATTCTTGATACTCTTGTGTGTTTCTTTTAATGCATTTCTTTTGCCTTTCATCTCTTGCATTTGTCATATTGTTGCTTGAGGTTGAGCTTGTGGAGGCTACTGCCCCACACTAATTTTCTCCCTCATTTGCATTCCATGTTTGAATTCTTACATGCTTATTTTGTTTCTTGTTGTTCCCCTGTTGTTTCTTTCCCTTAGTGTTGCACCCTAAAATTTGACCAACCGATTCTCCTATCTGACTCATGGTTTAATTTCATATTCACAGCTCAGATATGATATTTGTGCACAAGCAGGGGATATCAGAGTTTACAGCTTGATTTTTGTCTATCAGATATGGCAGACCCAGTCCAGATAACCAGGGTTTTATTTTCAGGAAATTGTGCGCTCCTCGGTGATTTTTCAGTGATTTTGAGGATATTCTGATGCCCGGGGATCTCTGTTCGATTCGATCTGGTCTCGTACGCTCTTTTATGGGGGTCATTTGCATTCATCTGCATTTTTAGGATTTTAATAGGTTTTTGTGAATTTTTAACAGGCTTTATAGATTTTTCTGGAATTTAAATAGGTTTATAGAATATTTTTAATGGTTTAATTCTCTTTTTAGGATTTTATAAGAATTTTTAAATCATTTTTAGAATTTTGTATAGATTTTAAAATTAGGATTAATAGGTTTAATTAGTTTTTAGATAATATAGAAAATTAATATAGTTTTTCTTTTCCTAATAGATATTAAAGAATATTAGAATTTTAATAGAGAATTAGTAGAATTTTGAAGTTAATTAGATCTTAATTGTTTTTAGATTTAATTAGGTTAATTGGACTTTTAATCATTTTTTAGAGTTTAATTAGATATTAATTGTTTTTAGGATAATATAGAAATTAGAGCATTAATCTCTTTTTTAATTAGATTTTAATTGATTTTCAGATTTAATTAGGATAATATGAGTTTTAATCATTTTTAGAGTTGATTAGGATTAATCATTGGTTAATTAGATTAATTGGTATTAATTAGATATAGTGAGGATTAACTGTTTTTTTTAATCTAGTTTTTACAGTTTTTTTTATTCAATTTCGTACTGGGCCCAAAGCAGTGCAAGGCCCAGTTTACATTTTTTGTCCAAACAATGCAGTAAAGGAAAATCAAAAAAAATAATCCAAAGCAGTCAGCGAATCTTCCAGCGCACGCCAGAACCATCCAGAAGCCTCCAGCAACTTCAGTGGTATAAAAGCAGACACGTGTCTGCAAAAGAGAGGACCCACGCATTCCCACTCAGATTTCCCCAGCACGCCACACGTGTCCCTCACTCTCTCTCTCCCTCTGCGCATGCGCGCCACCTGTCCTCCCCACACCCTCGCCTGAGTCTCTCCGTCAACCTCACCGGCGGCCATGCAAAACCGGTGAACCCTCGCCGCCGGCCACCGTCCAACTCCGGTCACCGTCCTTTCCACCGGAGCTACCAAAAAACCCAAAAATTCATCTCCTTCCTCCGATCACCTCCGTCCACCTTCATCGGTCCCTCGCCGGAATCATCATCCTCCTCCATCAATTTTTCCAGAATCCCTTCCACCTTCATCCACCTTCAACCAAAATTTCCAGAACACTCAACCTTCATCCGTCTCCATCAATTTTCCAGAAACACATCAATCCTCCATCAAACTTCCCAGAACAACTTCAATTTCCAGAATCACCTTCATCCTCCATCAATTTTTCTCCAGAATCACCTTCATCCGTCATACAACATTTCTCCAGAACCGCTCAAATCTTCATCAACCAATTCCAGGAAGTCTTCAAGATTTTCAACGCTCGCGTCCAACATTCCCTCCGCGCTCTCGTCTTCTCCAAGGTTCCTCCACCGTGCATCACAGATCAAAGCGTCTCTTAGATTTGCATCTCCCTCAGTCTTTTTCCCAGAGAGATCGTCGCACCTTCAAGAAGTTTCAAGGACTGCATCGCATCAACTTCATCGTCTCAGGTTCATTTTCCTCCTAGCCTCCATTACTGGTTTAGATCATGAGCTTCGTTTAAGGTTTGCATGTCAGCTTGTTAGGTCCAGTTTAGGTAGGTGATTGTGAGTTAGGGTTGTTTCATCGTGAGAGAGGTGAAGTTCGTTGAGGTTTCTTTTTTCTTCTGGGAATGATTGATGTGTGAATAGATGAATTTCAGAGAGAGTGAATAGAGGAAGAAGACGAGTGAACGGCTAGGGTTTGTGGCATTAGGAGTGTGAACAGTGCCAGAAGGATGGAAGTGATTGAGTTTTGTTTGTTAGGGTTCGTACTGGATTAGGGTTTGGGGCACTGGGCTTAGGCCCAAGCGTAGTTGCTAAACGCGTACCCCCCAATTGCTCGTTATCACCCCTCCCTGTGTGAGTCTGAATGACTGAGTTGGGCCTTAGGCCCCAAGTTGCTAACAACACCCCCCTGGGCGTAGCCCATAATGAAATAACTGCCAAAACTTGCTTATGGCACCCCCAGGCGTTCCTTTTTCTTTTTCTGAATTTACTAATTGTTTGAGGAATTTGGGCCCTGCGCCTCATGCTGTTGGCACCCCCCCAATCAGGGCCCAATGGAAATAACAACTAGAATTTTGCTGTTTGGACCCCCCCAGGTTGTTTTTTATTTTTTCTTTTATATTTTCATATTAGAAATTCATAATAAATTGTAAATAAATGTTTTTTCAATAATTCTTTTTTCATCCATTTCATGAAATTGTTAAGAAAATTAAATAAAAATAAAAAAGTCATTTTATTTTTATTTCCTATTTTTGTGCATATTTTCCAATTAATTGATTTTGTTTAATATCTTCAATGCATGCATATCATTAGAAAATTCATAAAAAATAGTAGATTTGGTCAAATAATTCCGTTCTTTTTTCTGTAGACTCGTGATTCAGTGTAGAATTTTATAGCATAAAAACATTAGCTTAATCATGCATTTTCATTTTAATTGCATTTTTTCATTGTTATTGATGTTGAATAAATTGGTCTGTGGATATGTCTGTGCTGCTGATTTTAATTCTTTCATCTGGTATTGAATTTTGTTTTGATTTTTCAGTATGTTGTCCTAGAGCCATGTAGGTTTCCCATTAGATTTTTATTAGATTTTTGTAGGGTGTCCTGATGTGATTTGTCTGAGCCTGAAGATAGGAGAAGTCTTGATGACTTCTGACTTTGAAGTTCAACTGTGGTTGAACTTCAGAGATAGTCTCCTGTGGTTTCTTGGCCTGTGGGTTCTTCTTGAAGGTGGGAGCTGATTGGAGGTCCTGTTGGAGCTTGCAAGGATGCGTTGGATTGAGGCTTAGTCTAGAAGCTTGTTGTCTGTTTGTGAGGTTCGAGATCCTGAAGTTTGAAGGGAGTTTATGGTACTTTCCTGAGGAAGGCACTATAAATGACTTGCATTCTTTCTTCTCGCCTCTTTCGTAAGTATCCAATGATGTCGGAGCCGACTTGTGAGTTTAATTCCTCCTGAGGAGGGATGTAAACTGATCACATGTTGTTGAGCCACATGGGATACGATTCCTAAGTGGAAGCCCCTTAGTACTTTCCTGAGGAAGGTCCTATGGGTCTATTCACTTAGTTCCATTAGTTTATCTAGGATTTCGTAAGTATCCAGTGATGTTGGAGCCAATTTGTGAGTTTAATTTCTCCTGAGGAGAAATATAAACTGATCACAGTTGTTGAGCCACGTAGGATACGATTCCTAAGTGTCTGCCTCCTAGTACTTTCCTGAGGAAGGTCCTACGAGTCTGCTCACTTAGTTCCCTTAGAGCATATAGGTTCTTTCCCAAGTATCCAGTGACGCCGGAGCCTTCATGTGAGTTTAATTTCTCCTGAGGAGGAATGTAAACTGATCACAGTTGTTGAGCCGCATAGGATATGACTCCTGAGTAGTAACCTCCTGGTACTTTCCTGAGGAAGGCACTATGAGCTTGTCTGCTTAGCTTCCTTTCTCTGGTAAGCTTGTTCTGAAGCTTGGAGAATGGGATTGATTCCTCTTGCCTAGGAGTTTGTTTAGATCCTTGCTTAGGGTTTTGATTAGAGTTGTTGCTTAGATCCCTGCTTAGGGTATTGTATAGAGTTCTGTTTAGAGATAGATTAGGAGTTGTTTCAGGTTTGTTAGAGGCCCTGCTCAGGGTTAGTCTCTTTGTATTGTTTGACTTGTGTGATATTGTGTTGCATTAGACTTAGGTATTCATCTAGATAGTTCTGAGTAGGTGCATCTTAGAAGTAGACTTTGTGTGCATGAGAAGTTGAGGTGGTCCTCCTTCTGCTTGTTTGTTATTGCGTGGCTTTGCTTGTTGGTATTTGGTAGAGCTGAGCTCCCTTGCCTTTGTGGTTTGCGGCCTCCGTGCCTTGTTTGTCTAGTTGTTGCATTCATGCATATTTTCAGTATTCCTTTACGTTGCAGTTTCTTGTTTGTGGTTCAGTCCAGTTGCCATGATCCCTTAGGAGCTCTGACTTCTCCGCTGCGGAGTTGTTATGATAGACATTAGAATGGTTAACCAGGTGTGATAGCAATAGGTAGATTCCCCTGTTTCTCAGCTATAGTTCTAGAGTTTCCCTTTCCTTTCTGTAGGAGCTTTTGAGTAGCTTGACCCGTAGTTAGCTGAACTACAGCTGCTCTGATTCTTCGTTCCAGACGAAGATATGTAGGCATAGGATGCGATATCCTAGCGAGCACACTAACGACTAACCTTTGTTCTCTCGCGGCTGTGCGATCGAGACTTTCCCGCTAACGACTGATTGTTATCCCTTTCTCTTGCCCGAGTGCATTGGAGACCAGATCATAGTTGTAGGTTCCCGAGCCTTAGAGACCAGTTTGTCTTCTCACTGCTGTGTGAGAGCCCCTGTTTACCCGTAGTTAGCCGAACTACGTTTGCTCTGATCTTTCATTTCAGATGGAAGTACGTAGGCACAGGACGCGATGTCCTGGCGAGCAACCTTTCCCCGTTTAGACGTAGGCAGTCGAACTACGTTGACTCTGACTTTCCCATTGCACGAGGGAATACGTAGGCCCAGAACACCATATGTTCTGTCGAGTCCTGTCCTTTTATTTTCTTTTCAGACCAGCCATTAGCGTAGATAGATAACACACCCTTTTACCCTTAAACACCAAGCGTGGATCCCATCGAGTACGATGGACGTGAGGGGTGCTAATACCTTCCCCTTGCGTAACCGACTCCCGAATCCAGGTTTTGGTTGCGATGACCATACCTTTTCCCGTCTTTGCGAGGTTTACTTCGAGCGTTTCCTTTCCCGCTCTGAGGGATAAATAACGCACGGTGGCGACTCTCCTGTCAAGCCGGCGCCGATTTTCGCAGTAGCGACAG
Source organism: Lathyrus sativus (assembly GCA_963859935.3). Lineage (NCBI taxonomy): Eukaryota > Viridiplantae > Streptophyta > Magnoliopsida > Fabales > Fabaceae > Lathyrus > Lathyrus sativus. The sequence goes on from OZ012737.1 coordinate 694,484,301, forward strand.
CTGGCGACTCTGCTGGGGACTTATAGCATCTAGGGACTTTTCCCATCCCTTATGCTGGGACCGTTTCCCATCCCCTACGCGAGTCAATCCTAGCGCTTGGGTGTTTATTGGTTGGGTGTTGTGCATATTGTGTTTTACTTTTCTGCACTTTACTTTTCTGTACCTTTACCTTTCCGCATTTATTTTCCAGCATTATATTATTATGATTATTGCTGTGGGCAAAGGGAGGATACTGTGAGTGAAAAGCCGGACCTGGGCTTGAGTACACACCTAGATATAGTTGTGGAGAAGTAGTAGACGAACCTGTCTGCTGAGCAGGCACAGTTCCCTACGAAAATCTGCGCTCAGACGAGATTCTTGCAGAGGTGCTCCTTTCCGGTCCTGAGGATCTGAGGGGAGTCCAGACGTGAGGGTTGTCGACTCTGGGGACCGATCATTTGGAAGTCAGCTAAGTGAGGCCTCTTCATGACTTGACGATGCCACTCCTTCTGGGAATCGTATCGTCACTCATGAAAGTCTGTGACGCTGATAACCGCATAGGATGCCGTACCTTTGTCCGTGGATTAGGTTTATCCTACCTGTGAGAGGGACTGGGTTATTGCAGGGAAACTGGCCTTCAGAAACCATGATTCAGTACTTTTATCAGATGGTATTCTTGATTCATCTCCAGTCGTGTTGTCTGGGTCAGATGGGTTTCTTATCTGAGGTTGAGGCTATTATCAGATGGTATTCTCGTCAGATACAGAGGTTCAGATGGTTTTCTTACCAGGGGATTGATATTTTGAGTATCAGATGATAGTTAGTGGCATGAGATTCTGATGACCGTGTTGGTTTTCTGTTCATGATCACAGAGATATTCCTCTTCAGGCTACAGCATAGCCCCTGTGTTCGCAGATTGCATTATTTATCATATTGCATCATTGCATTACCATCTGCATTCAACTAACGTGTGTGTATTGCAGGTACATATTTTCCCTTCCAGTTCTGGTGTTCGTTCCTAGCAAGACATGGAAAACCTGAAGAGAGTATTGCCCTACAAGTTTCCGTCGCCGAATATCAGTCTATTATTAGAGTTGATTGCTATTGCTAAGAAGAGAGGAACGGGTGACTTCAGAAAGAGATATGGAAGGATTCTGACCTACGTTTATCAGCCATCTGCCTACGAGACCAGCGGCATCTATACTCTGTTACAGTTCTACGACGCGGAGCTCAGGTGTTTTGTATTTCCCGACTTTGTTTTGGCTCCTACCCTGGAGGAGTACTCTGCACTTCTGGATATACCGATCCGTGATCAGATGCCTTTTTATCGTACGGACGCTGAGCCTAAGCTGGCTGAGCTTTCTGCCATCCTGTGCTTGAAAGAGTCTGAGTTGTCTGGGAAGATGATCAGAAGAGGAGATGTATGGGGATTCCCGTTGGATGTCTTAGTGGAGAAGGCTCGAGAGTACGCCCAGAAGGGTAACTGGGGTGTTTTTGACGTTATTCTTGCTGTATGTGTGTATGGCATCGTGTTGTTCCCGAACATTCCTGATTTTGTTGATTCTGATGCCTTCTATATTTTGGCTGCGGGAAACCCAGTTCCTACTTTGCTGGGAGATATCCACCATTCAACCCATTACCAGAATGAAAAGCGACGAGGAAGGAATGTGTCTTGCTGTGTACCTCTCCTATGCAGGTGGTTCACCAGTCATTTGCCTAAGTCAGGCCCGTTTGTCACCTCTATCAATTCTCTAGGATGGCCAGAGCGCTTAATGGGATTAACTGCTGAAGACGTGGTATGGACCAATAAAGAAGTATTTGGAGCTGAAGTCATACTCAAAGGCGAAGGATTCCCGAATGTTCCGTTAATTGGAAGGAAAGGTTGTGTCAACTATAACCCGTCCTTATTGATCAAGCAATTTGGGTACATACCTCAAGGAGCGCCAAAGCCCGAGGAGATACAGGAATCTCTGTATCTCACTGGGGCAATAGGGAAAGAGATGCTGACCAAACTTGAGAAAGCCTGGAAAAACTTGCACAAGAGAGGGAAGCTTTCAGGTAACAGAGGGGATACTCGAGTTCCTAGCCCATATGTAGAATGGATTCGTGAGCGAGCTGTGAAGTTCCTTATGCCGTATCCAGCAGTTCAGCCATTGCATCCTCCTCCGGTAGAGGAGCCTACCACTGTGGACATTCAGGTTTACAAGCAGCTGATGGCGGAGAAAGAAGAGCTAGCAAGGGCTAAAGAGGCTTTAGAACAGGAGAATGCCCAGCTTCGGCATGAAAATATTGAAACAGGATATATTTCTAAGCAACAGGATGAAACTCTGAAGCATCTGAAGACTACGCTATTGGAATTGACTGAAACCAAGAAGCGTCTGGAGTTAGATGTCGACTCAGTTAGTAGTGTGTTGGCCACCAAGAAGCAAGAGCTGGAAAGGGCCTATACAAAGCTAGCCAAGTTCAGAGAACACTGGTGTTGCACCCTAAAATTTGCCCAACCTTATTCCTTGGATTCATGTGTCATTATCATTAGCATTTGCACATAGAGTCATGTACATAGACTAACCATCTGCATAGCATCAGCATAGCAAGTCATCCAACAGGGGACCAATCATTATTTTCATCTCTAAAGGCCTATCAAGAGGCTATTATCCCAATTCAATCTCATTCAAGTCATCAGGAAAGAATTTGAAAGCAAAGAGTTCAGCAGATCAAGCCTTGAGTCCATCTCCTAGCTGAGGATATCTGAGGATCAACAAGAGGGTTGTGAGCTGTGGAGTGAAAGCATGGAGAGCATCTAGACCTTATGAGAGACTTATAAAGTCATTTGGAGAAGAAAACAAGTTGTTGATGTGAGCACAAGAGCTACAGTTGAAGGCAGTCAACTAGGGTTTCATCTAGGTCAACCCTAGGTCAACCCTAGGTCAATTGACTGACTTAAGAGGGCATTCAAGTCTATTGGAGAGATGTGGGGATCAATATTGGACATGGAGAATAAAGATATGGAGATATGACAAGGAGAATTCAAGAAAAATCAAGGAGAAGAGGAGTTACTAAATTAGGGTTTCTCTGTAAAATCCCCTAGTTTAGGTCAAATTTCCAAGCAAGATAAGTCAAAATGCTAACTTCAAATGGCTTCTTGGCCAACATGAAACTTGTAGAGGATCTCAAGACCTTTAATTTGAGTGGTGGAAGACCTCAAGGAGATTTATAGAACTCAAGTTATGGTCCTTGCAAGTTACAGGTCATCTGGGGTGTCTGAATTTTTGTCTGTGAAAGTGACTTGACTTCCAAGCTAGTTTTACCCCTCAAGGAGATTTCAAATGAATTCTTGGTCAACATAAGAATTGTTCCTCATTGTCTTAGCTTTCTAGAATGGTATGGCATGCCTTCATATGATGTGGAGAACTCAACTTATGGTCTTGACAAGCAAAGGGTATTTTGGGCATTTGTGAATTACAGGTCATTTTAACCTATACCCAAAACTCATACAAGGAGGCCTCAAATGGAAAAACTTACAACATCAAACTTGCTCCAAATGGGATTTTAAGTCTAGAAAGAAGGTCACAAGTTATTGGAGAAGCTCATAGCATGGAGTTGCATGATAGGTCAAAATATGAACTAAAAAGGCTTATAAAATGAATAATTTCAAGTTGGAAAATGGTTTGGGAGATTTACAAGTCCAAATGGAGACTTCCAATGTATGATTTTGAATGGAAAAACAATTCTAAGAACAATGGTTCACACACTTTTTTGAGTTTAGAAGGAAAAAATGAAGTTATCCATGGTTGCTTATCATTTAAGAAACATAATCAAAAATGAGCCAAAGTTTGAAAACAAGGGAATGTGCAAGATGAATCTAGAATGTTCATTTGGGGTCTATATATTCATGAAAGGAGAATTTGGCAAGGGTTGGCCTCATTTGCACCAAGAATTCCACAAAATTTCTCATACTTTTTCATAAGAGTTTCATTACAATTCTCTCAAAACCTTCACCAACTTTCATCAAAATCAACTCAATCTGACTCCATCATCATCATAGATCATAATTGGAGCAAAGTTTTGGTGTGAATCATCCATTTTCGAGCACTTTTTTTCAAGAGCATCAAGATTGAAGTTGCAAGTGGATAGCATAATTCTGGCCAAATCTCATCCAAAGCTTGCATACAGAATCACATACATCAAGGATTGATCAAGATCCAAGTCTCAAAAGCCTCAAATCCTCAATCTCCATAGCTGTTTGCAAGATTTTGCACAAGGTAAGTTTTCATTCAAACTGCTTGATCCAGTTAGTTAGGCATGATTTTGTTAGTGTAGAATTGATCTAGGTGGTTAGGAGATTAAGTTAGATGAATTTGGAGAGATTTGGTGATGGTTAGTGACAGGTGCCATAATCTGTTAAGATCAATATCTCTTAGATTAGTGTGTTATAATTGTGGCTTGATAGCATGTGTTGATCTCCATTAGGTGTAGTTTAGTTTAGGCTATGTCTGGGGAAGATTGGTGATGATCCATATCAGTGCATGTCAATGGAGGCCGAATGTTGATCCAATCGTGTTTGTTGTTGTGGTGAGTTTCAAGACGAATTGACGCCCTAAGCTTGTAGAGGGAGAGATTTGGAGCAGATTTCATGTTCATGGCATGTGGATTAGTGGCGTGTAGGATGAGAGCAGAGAGGAAGAAAGTTGCTCGTGCATGGGAGCTTTCATGGCATCCAAACCCTAATTTGCAGAACCTTTGGGGAAGATGAAATCGTGGCCTTCCATTTGTAGTTGGACCTTTGACTGTTAGTAAGATCGTGTGGCCTACGTTTAATTTCAGAATTGGAGGGAGAAGCGCTGGCCAAAACGCACCGTTTCATTAATTGAAACGGGCGGGCCTGAGTTTATGTTGTTATCCCCACCCCCCAGTGCTAGGCCCAAACCATTTCTAACGCGTTTCTATTCTATTCTCACCCCCCAGCGTGTGTGGAACTCTGAGTTGTTTCTGGGCCTAATCCAAAGCGCTACTCGCACCCCCCTTTTATGAGGCCCATCCAGATATCAACTGGGGCGAATTGATATTCATACCCCTCTCTCTTATTTTTAATTCATTTCATTTTTTAATTCCTTTTTATCTTTACCATTTTCATAAAATCATAAATAATTCATAAAAAATGCTTTTTAATCCATTCTTTTTACCATATCTTCATTAAAATGTGTAGAATATTATAGAAAAATAAAATTTCATTTTTAGTTTTATTTCATATTTTTTTCATATTTTCTAAATAAATGTCATATTAAATAGTTCATTTCATGCATTATTTTTATGATTTTTGTTCTCTCACATGCTTTAATATTTTTTGATCATTATTTTCATATTGTTTAGATGAGATATTAGGCTTATAGAAATATTTTAGTTCCCATTTTTAGAGGTTAATTTTAGGTGATTAATAAATGCTTGAATATCATGTACAAAACTAGGGTTTTTAGGTGACAACTTAGGATTTTGATTTCATTTCCCTTAGGACTTAGGGTTTGAATAGATTAGTTATGGGACTATAGGGGCTATGGGTAGTTATTAGATCCCTTAGAAAAGTTAGGATTCCCCTACTGCTATTATTATTGTCTGTATATCTGCTGTCTGGTGTGGTGTGCCCTCTGGGGTTTATTGATTGTTTGTTTGGGTATTGGGTTTGTCTGGGGCCCTGGGGAAGCTGAAGATTTGTGGAGATGAAGCCATTGAAGATTCAAATGCTGAAGATCAACTGTCAGAGTTGAGGATGAGTTTCTTGCTAGCAGTTGCTGAGGAGACTAGGGTTTAGGAGCTAGGCAGAGCTCTAGATTAGAATGATTATTTCTCAAACATGGATTGCCTTGTCTGCATCCATTCTTCTCTGTGATTCAGAGTCTCTCTAAGACACTCACCCCCTTCCTTTGGAAGGCTTGGTGATGGTGTCTATGAGATAGAACTCTTGAGAGAAAATGTCTCTTGTGTTAGAAGCAGTCTGTTCACCACCTTTGGTAGTCAGCTGATTGCTTAACACTCAATTCACTCTTGTGACTAATCCCTCATCCTGGAGGTTTGAGCTTGAAGAAAAGCCATTGCAGATGGAAGACTGATGATCAAAGCCCTTGCCTGAAGGTCATGAAGATGGAGATTGATGCTTGTTGAAGCCCGTAGCTGATTGGAGATTGCTTGAAGCCAGTTGTTGATTTAGAGCTGCTGATGCTGTTTCTTTTGCTGTATTTCATTTGCTGATGTATTGATTGGTTTTCTGAACTGTATTGTTTGCTGTTTACCCTGTTGGGTTGAAAGTGAAGTCTGTTCACTTTCGCCTATTGTTTTCTAGGTTCGAGGTTGAGTGGGACTCCCTTGCCTCGCTTGTATTGCTGCATCCATGCATTTTACTGTTTTACTGTATATATCTGATATTGTTTCTGTTTCTGCCTATCCCGTAGGATCTCTGTTTCTCTCTGTGCAAGAGAGGAGCATGATAGACACTAGGTCTTAACCCATGCATGATAACATTAGGTTAGTTTGTTTCCCTTCGCAACCGTAGTTTAGAGTTCTGTCTCTTTCTTTCTCAAAACAAACAGAAAAACACATAAAGATTTCAAACACAATAAAAGACACTTCTTCCGTAAAAGAACGTGAACTCATCAAGACGTCATCTTTGTCCTCTTGGACCGCTAATCAGAAACACCTTTTTCAGAAGGAATAAAATCAATCAAGACAGACTTGTGTCGTTCGTGGCCCGAACTACGTTTGCTCTGATCTTTCATGCTGTATGAAAGTACGTAGGCATAGGATGCGATATCCTAGCGAGCAACCTTCCCCTCCTTTCCCGTAGGTAGGCGAACTACGTTGACTCTGATTTCTCGTTCCAGACGGGAATACGTAGGCATAAAGTGCGATACTTTGCCGAGTCATTTTCTTTTCTTTTTAACCCTTGACCTATAGTTTAGATAGAATAACAATCCATACCCGAAAACAAGCGTGGATCCCGTCGAGTACGACGGACGTGAGGGGTGCTAATACCTTCCCCTTGCGTAACCGACTCCCGAATCCAGGTTTTGGTTGCGACGACCATACCTTTCCCGTGTTGTGCGAGGTTTACTCTGGGCGTTTCCTTTCCCTCCCGTGGGATAAATAACGCACGGTGGCGACTCTTCTGTTCAGCCGGCGCCGATTTTCGCAGTAGCGACAGCTGGCGACTCTGCTGGGGATCCAACGTCCCCTGGCTGCTAAGGACTGCGACGGTCCTTATGCATTTGGGATCCAACGTCCCTTGAGAGAGTCAATCCTAACGCTTGTTTTCCCGTCGAGGATTTTGTATGGAGTTATTGTATATTTCTAACCCTGTATTTTTCAGCTTTATATCTATTGTTTATTATTGCTGTATCTGGGGTGTGACGGGTGTTCTGATATTGAGAGATAAGCCGGACCTGGGCTTGAGTGCACCTAGAATTAGAGTAGAAATTAGTGGGCGCCCGCTTGCTTTGCTTGCTTTGGTGTCCCATGAAATCTACACTCAGACGAGGTTCCTCTGGTTGGCCTCCTGCCCCTTCCTTTGGTTGGCGTGGGTTGCTGGTTAGTTGGATTGTCGACTCTGGGGACCGATCATTTGGAAGTTGGCTGAGTGAGGCCTCTTCAGGATTTGATGATGCCACTCCTTCTGGGAATCGTATCATCAACCCTGAAAGTCTGTGACGCCGACGACCGCATAGGATGCCGTACCTTGTGCCAGTTATAGGGCCACCCACCTGTGAGGGGATTCAGGGTTATGCAGGTAGCTAGACCTCCAGACTACCGGCTATTTCTTGATCAGAGATCTTGGTTATTTATGGAGATGTATTATGAGGTCTGCCAGAGACCATGTGGAGATTTATTCTGAGGTCTGTCAGAGACCATTTGGAGATGTATTCTGAGGTCTGTCAGAGACCAGTTGGAGATGTGTTATGAGGTCTGTCAGAGACCAATTATGGATGTGATTTGAGGTCTATCAGAGACCAGGTGGAGTTATGGTTTGAGGTCTGTCAGAGACCAGTGTTGGAGTTCTATTTTAGGTCTATCTGAGACCAGGGTTTGGTGACTTCTGGATGGTCTATCTGAGACCTTTCTTGATTGGGTTTAGGCTATTCAGCTGCAGCTTTGGTCCCTGTTGAATGTTACTTGCATTGCATCCCTGCATATCCATTACCATTTGCATTTTACTAACGTGTGTCTGTGCTGCAGGTGCATTTGCATTTCCCTAGTTCTAGTGCCCAGACTTCTGAGTGTTTGATCATGACTAGCCTAAGGAGAACAGTTGCCTACAAATTGCCTACGCCTGATATTGTTCCTTTACTGGGGTTGATCTCTCTTGCTGATGAGGGTGTTCGTAGGAGTTTCCGGATGAGCTATGGTAGATTATTGAGATTGGTGTGCAAACCTACAGAGGTAGAGTTGGATGGGCTGTATGCTTTGATGCAATTCTATGACCCTGCTTTGAGGTGTTTTACGTTCTCTGATTTTATTATGGGACCGACGCTGGAGGAATACGCTGAGTATGTTGAGCTGCCTGTGCAGAATCAGGTTCCATTCATTCATTATGATGCCAAACCTAAGCCGGAGGAATTGGCAAAAGCCTTGCATGTTGATGCTTCTGAACTTGTGACTACTGTTTCCCGTGGAGTTCCAGGATTCTCATTTCAGTTCTTAGTTGGTAAAGCCCAAGAGTACGCCAAGAGCGGGTGCTGGGTTGCTTTCAATGCTGTGTTGGCTTTGTGCATCTATGGCATAGTTTTGTTCCCCAATATACCGGATTTTGTGGATTTCGATGCTTTCTACTTGTTTGCCGCTGGTAATCCTGTACCTACTTTACTCGGAGATCTCTACCACTCGCTGCATTACAAGAATGAGAAGGGAAGAGGGAAGAATGTTCATCTGTGTGTACCCTTGTTGAGTATGTGGTTTGAGAGTCATCTTCCTAAGAGAGGATCTGCTGCAGAGACTACAGTTCCAGTTGGTTGGCCGGAGCGTTTGATGAGGTTATCGTCGGAAGATATGGAGTGGTTTGATAGAGATTTGTTGGGATCCGAGCTCATCTTCAGTTGTTCTGGGTACCCTAATGTACCGTTGATAGGAAGAAAAGGGTGTATCAATTACAACCCTTCTCTATTCATTCGCCAGTTCGGATATGCGCTGAAGAATCCACCTCAGGAGGAAGAAGCACAGGAATCTCTGTACTTCACTGGGGACGTGAAGGGGGAGTTATTAGCCAAGTTGCGACATGCTTGGACGCGTATTAACCGCAAAGGGAAGCCGTTGTTAGGAAAGAATGACTGTCAGGCCTATGCACCTTATAGAGCTTGGATTCAAGAGAGGGCTAGTCAGTTGAAGATGCCGTTTCCGGATGCACCAATTCTTGATCCTATTCCGGTAGAAGAACCGACTACTGTTTCTAGAGAAGCCTATGAACAAGTTGTGAGGGAGAAAGAAGCCTTAATGAAGATTAATGAAGGGTTAGAGCAAGAGCTAGCCCAGGCACGCAGTGAGAAGAACAAGGCCGTATACGCTTTCCAACAACAGATTGAGCTGGTGAACAGGTTAGGAGCTGAGTTGACCGAGGAAAAGAAAAAGCGCGAACGTCTGGGGCAAGAGTTCAGAAGTTCCCATGACATGCTGGAAGCCAAAAAGAAAGCGCTCGACGCAGCACACCGAGAGATATCTTCTTGCAACAAGACTTGGAATGCTACACTCACCAACAACAAGAAGAGGGAAGATAAGCTAAAGCAGCAAATTTCCGACCTCGAAGAGAAGTTGAAGTCTAGCATCAAGAAATGTGAGGAGGAAGTGATGAACCGGTATAGTGTCCAGCATGCACTGAACAAGGCAATCAAAGCCAGAGATGAAGCAGTGTCCCAGAAGCGAAAGTTAGAAGATTGCTTCGGAGAAGCAACATGGGAAGAAACTGTTGAAGACGTACGCCGTGTCCTTAAGAAGAGAAACCAGCTTGTTGAAGGGCTGCTTGATCGACCAAGCCATCCGGAGACCAAGAAGTTGATAGAGGAGTACCAGACCTTTGGGAGGATCTGATCATTCCATTATTTGTATGCTTTATTTGCATAGTGCTGACCATCACCAGGATTGTTGGTTGAGGTCATGCCATCTTTGTACTCTCAGTGATATTGTACCCTGGGCTTATTGATTCTCTCTGATATGTATGAGGCTTTCTATGATTCAGCTCCGATATTCCTATTGTCAGCACTGTCACCGCACCGGCACCTTCGCACTAGAACTGGGGGAATGAACTTCCCTAATGCACAGACACATTGCATTGCATTCATATTCATCTTGCATAACAGGTAATCTTTGAATGGTGTCTTATCTCCTGCTTTGATTCAGGTACTTAACAGGATTCCAGATCAACATCCGCACCGCTATTCTACACGATCCAATTGTCGGAAAGTCATGGACCAGATTCAGAACGAGATGCAGGATGTACGCGAGAAGCTCGCCCTCTTCATGCAGACCATGGAGGCTATAGCAAAAGGGCAAGAGAATTTGCAGGCCATGGTCCAGCCTCTGTTGGCTCGCAACGCTGGTCACGGTAACGAAGATCATCAGTCTGTCAGGGTTGATACTGCTCATGGAGATGGCACTCCAACGCCAGTGGCTCCGCCTGTCGTCAATGTGAATGCTGCTAACGTCAACAACGCTACCGCTGCTGTGAATGGTAACGTCGGAGTTGGAAATGAAACTGCTGTCCATAACGCTGGGCTGGGTGATGTCAATGTGGGGGATAATCTCGGAGGCAATGGCTTTGTCAACGCTGGGTTCGGATTCAACGATCAGGGATTCGACAATACTGGCAAGTATGGCTTTAATGCTCAAGGCTTTGGGCAAGATGGTTATGGTATGGTCAATCAGGGCTACGGAGGTTTTGGAAACGGAAACGGTGCTGGTTTTATGGCTGGTGGTCCTGCTGGAGGTGTTCAAGGGTATGGCAACAGAGGCCGAGTTCCGGGGATGAATCAGGTCAGAGCTGGACGTAATAATGCGTATGATGGATACGGGGCTGGAAACGGTATGTGGCAAGAGGATCAACAGGAAGACGCCTTCTCTGGAGGAGGCTTTGAAGGGCCGATGGATGATTCTCAAAAGATTAGAATGCTGGAAGAGCAAATGAAAGGAGTCCTAAATCAAAGCGCTGTGGGTCTGGACATGGCAACTATGGGCTTGGTACCTGGCTTGAGGGTGCCCATTAAATTTAAGGCGCCTGCGTTCGATAAGTACAAAGGAGATACATGTCCGAAAGTGCATGTACGAGCTTATTACAGAAAGATGTCTGCATACTCCACTGATGAAAGAATGCTCATGCATTTCTTTCAGGATAGCCTATCGGGTCCTTCCTTAGAGTGGTACATGGGGTTGGAGCCCACTGATATCAAAACTTGGAAGCAATTAGCGGAGGCGTTCGTAGCCCATTACAAATATAACAGTGACCTGGCACCCAATCGGGTCCAGTTGGCCGGGCTTTCGCAGAAGAAGGGGGAGAGTTTTAAAGAATACGCGCAAAGGTGGCGCGATATGGCTGCCAGGGTCCGTCCTCCTGTGGAAGATAAAGAAATGAACGATATGTTTGTTGGTACATTCACCGGGCTGTTTCATGATATGTTGTTTCATACTTCTCTGGCCAGTTTTTCAGACCTGATCTTGATGGGGGAAAAGATTGAGCGGAACATTAAGCAAGGAAAGTTCCAAGTCGATGAATCAACTGCATCTGGCAGTAATAGGAAAGCTTATGGTGGGCGCCGTCAGGGCGAAGCTAGCGCGGTATTTGGAGGCCGAGGCCGAGGCCGAGGCAGGGGAAGAAATCAATATCGTCAGCCGCAGCAAGTGTCGAGTGTCACCATCCCGTATCAACAACAACCAATTCAGCAACAACAACCGGTTCAGCAGCAACCAATGCCACAGCAGCAGCAGCCTCAGCAGGGGGCACAGCAAGCTCAGAGAAAATTCCAGGGTGGTAAGCCGAGAAGGGTGTTCGAGAAGCCTCCCTCTAACTATGCTGATTTATTGCAGACCTTGTTGGGATTGAATCTGGTAGAAAAAAGAACCTTGGCACCGATAACGGGAACTCCCCCGTTCGGCTATGATGCGAATAGACGCTGTGAGTTTCATTCTGGGGCCCCGGGCCATGATATAGAAGGTTGTCACGCTTTTAAGCACGTTGTGCAGGATCTCTTGGACAACAAGTCTATCAACTTCGGAACGACCGGTGCGAATATAGTCCAGAAACCCATGCCTAACCATGGGGCGAATGCCGTGCTGACTGAGGAAGGGCTGAATCTGATTATGAATGTTGAGGACTTAAAGACGCCGCTGAGCGAGATCAAAAGCCGACTGTTGCAAGGAGGTGTTTACCCGGGTTGTAATGAGTACTGCTTAGATTGTTGGGCCCTGTCTGGGGGGTGTGAGGATTTGAAGAAAGGCATTCAGGCCTTGATTGATGAAGGTGTATTGCAGTTTGATAGAACAGCAACTGATGAGCCGGCAGGGGCAGTAATGGATAATCGGAGTGATGTTGCCACAGTGACAATTCCTAGGAAGACGATCACTATTTCAGCACCAGCTCAGCGACCACCGATTACTATAACTAAAGCCGGGCCAATCCCGTATGAGAACACGAAGGCGGTCCCATGGTCATATGGGCTAGAGGTGTATTGTGACGGGATTAAAATCGATGTTAACAAGCAGTCAGCGGAGATTGTGGATAATGTTGTGGGCTCAGGAGGCATGACGAGGAGCGGCAGGATCTTTATATCTCCTGAAGTAGAGGCCGAAAGGCTAGCGAAAGGAAAAGGGAAAGCGGTGGAGAACGTTCCGGTTCAAGCAAATGAAAAAGAAGCAGCATCTAAGGAGGTCGAAGAATTCATGCGCTTAATTCGGAAAAGCGATTATAAAATTGTGGAGCATCTGCAGCAAACGCCATCCAAAATATCTATTCTGTCATTGCTGTTGTGTTCAGAAGCCCACAGGAACGCTTTGCTGAAAGTCCTGGACACTTCTTTTGTACCCCAGGATGTCTCCGTGAACCAGCTAGAAGGAGTATTAGCACACGTAAATGCAGGACACAGTCTGGGCTTTACTGATTTCGACTTGACTCCGAAAGGAAGGGATCATAATATGGCATTACATGTATCTGTTGAGTGCAGAGGGTCGACAATGTCACACGTATTGGTTGACACCGGGTCGTCTTTGAATGTGCTGCCTCAGAAGGCTATGATGAAGCTGGATGTTCGAGGGATTTTGTGTACACCAAGCGATTTGGTGGTCAGAGCGTTTGACGGCACGCGGAGAACAGTCTTCGGATCAATTACATTGCCTCTGCAAGTGGGTCCGGAAGTGTTTGCAACGGAGTTTTATATCATGGATATACAGCCTGCGTACAGCTGCTTGCTGGGAAGACCTTGGATTCACGGGGCAGGGGCGGTTACGTCTACCCTGCATCAGAAGTTAAAGTATATGGTCGGAGACAGTGTAGTCACCGTGTGCGGAGAAGAAGACATCCTGGTCAGCCATCTTTCTTCGTTTAAATATGTGGAAGTCGACGGGGAGATCCACGAGACGCCATGCCAGGCATTCGAAGGTTTGCGCATTAAGGACAAGAGTCCCGGGCCAAGCAAAGTGCCAGAGATAGCCGTCTCTTCGTATAAAGAGGCTCAAGCGCTAGTGAAGGCAGGAGAAGCCACGGGCTGGGGCAAAGTATTGGACATTCCGGTGAAAATGGACCGGTTCGGACTGGGGTACCGACCGTCGTCATCAACTCCTTCTGTGGGGGCCCCTCATTTCAGAAAGTCAATCACCATCTCTGCCAGTGGAGTATGCCATGAATCTGTCAATGCTGCTTCAGAATCCGATGAAGGGGACAGCGACTGTGATATGGATGCCTGGATTCAGCCAAGCACGCCAGGACAAGGACTATGCAACTGGTCCATTCAGGAGCTTGTTCCTGTGACTTTTAAACAGTAATGCTTTGCTTTATTAATTGTTGAATAATCTGATGTCTTGCCCGGGGCATCAGGATTTGCTTAGGGCTGTGTTGTTATAAACATTGCTTTGTTGATCATTAAATAAATGGCGTTTTTTTCATGTGTAAATACTGTAATCCCTGTCTTTCTTGTTTTATTTTTCAATAAAATGGCAACATGGTTATCCGCTTTATACGCATTTTGAAGCACTTAACCCTTTCTTTTGCAGGATAACATTTTCAGATGACATCCTTGAACCACCTATGACTCGTCCCGACTTCGAGCACCCGGTATTCCAGACCGAAGAAGAGGTTGTCGAAGATAGCGACGTTCCTGAAGAACTGTCTTGGTTGGTGAAGCAAGAGGAAAGAGCCATTCTGCCTCACGACGAGGTTATCGAGATTATCAATTTGGGGTCGGAAGGGGTTGAGAAGAATATTCGTATCGGAGCTGCACTGCAGAGTGATATCAAGCGAAAACTGGTTGAAATGCTCCGAGAGTATAACGATGTATTCGCTTGGTCGTATCAAGATATGCCAGGGCTCGATACAGATATGGTTGTGCATCGCCTGCCACTGAAAGAAGACTGCCCGCCTGTCAAACAAAAACTTCGCAGAACTCGCCCAGATATGGCAATGAAGATCAAAGAGGAGGTTCAGAAACAGTGGGACGCTGGTTTCCTGGCTGTGACGAAGTATCCTTCATGGGTTGCTAACATCGTACCAGTGCCAAAGAAAGATGGCAAGGTTCGAATGTGCGTGGATTATAGAGATTTGAATAAAGCAAGCCCAAAAGACGATTTTCCACTTCCTCATATTGATGTGTTAGTTGATAATACCGCTCAATACTCTGTATTCTCCTTCATGGATGGCTTTTCTGGCTATAATCAAATTAAAATGGCGCCAGAGGATATGGAGAAGACTACTTTCATAACGCCTTGGGGAACATTTTGCTATAAAGTGATGCCCTTTGGTTTGAAAAATGCTGGGGCAACGTATCAGCGTGCGATGACAACTCTCTTTCATGACATGATGCATAAAGAGATTGAAGTTTATGTTGACGATATGATTGCTAAATCCCAGACGGAGGAAGAGCATCTGGTGAATCTGTTGAAGTTGTTTAAAAGGCTTAGGAAGTTCAGGCTGAGGCTGAACCCTAACAAATGCACCTTCGGGGTGAGATCGGGTAAGCTCCTGGGGTTCATAGTAAGCGAAAGAGGAATAGAGGTCGATCCTGCTAAAATAAAAGCGATTCAAGAAATGCCGACGCCTAAAACAGAGAAAGAGGTGCGCGGGTTTTTGGGGAGATTGAACTATATTGCTCGGTTCATATCTCACCTAACGGCCACGTGTGAACCATTATTCAAGCTGTTGAAGAAAGATCAAGCTGTAACGTGGAACGATAATTGTCAAAAGGCGTTCGACAAAATAAAGAAGTATCTGCAGGAGCCTCCTATTTTGATACCCCCAGTGGCAGGGAGACCCTTGATAATGTATTTAACGGTTCTTGAGGGAAGCATGGGTTGTGTTCTCGGTCAACACGACGAGACAGGGAGAAAAGAGCATGCAATTTACTATTTGAGTAAGAAATTTACGGACTGTGAATCTCGATACTCAATGCTGGAGAAAACTTGTTGCGCGCTAGCCTGGGCCGCCAAGCGTTTGAGGCAGTACATGCTGAATCATACAACCATGCTCATCTCGAAGATGGATCCGATCAAATATATATTCGAAAAGCAGGCGTTGTCAGGTAGAATTGCCCGGTGGCAGATGATCTTGACTGAATATGATATTCAATACGTCTCGCAAAAGGCAATAAAGGGGAGTGTGTTGTCTGAATATCTGGCGGAGCAGCCTATTGAAGAGTATCAATCAATGAGATTTGACTTTCCTGACGAGGATATCATGTATCTCAAGATGAAGGATGGCGAAGAGCCGTTACCAGACGAAGGACCAGAGCCGGGGTCCAAATGGCAGATGATATTTGATGGAGCTGTGAATGCTTACGGTAGCGGAATAGGGGCAATTATCACTACGCCGCACGGGTCGCACATCCCGTTTACTGCCCGATTGACCTTTGCCGTTACCAACAATGAGGCCGAATACGAAGCTTGTATAATGGGGCTTGAAGAAGCCATTGATTTGCGAATCAAACATTTAGACGTATACGGAGACTCAGCTCTGGTAGTGAATCAGATCAAAGGGGAATGGGAGACACGTCAGCCCAATTTGATACATTATATGAATTATGCAAGGAGATTGTTGCCTTTCTTTGACAAAGTTGAATTGCATCACGTGCCACGAGCAGAAAATCAAATGGCTGACGCCCTTGCCACCTTGTCTTCCATGTACAAGGTCAATTTCTGGAACGAAGCTCCCCAAATCACTATCTCTCGGTTGGACAGGCCAGCTTATGTATTTGCTATTGATGAAGCGTCCGATGGCAAACCGTGGTATTTTGATATCCTTAATTTCCTGAAGAATAAAGAGTATCCGGCTGGGGCATCCAGTCAAGATCAGAAGACTCTCAGGAGATTAGCGGGTAATTTCTATTTGAACCCGGATGGCGTCTTATACAGAAGAAACCACGACTTGGTGTTGTTGCGTTGTGTAGACGAGAAAGAGGCAAAGCTTCTCATGGAGGAAATTCACGAAGGTGCATTTGGCACGCATGCTGGTGGACATGCTATGACAAGAAAGCTGCTGCGGGCAGGTTACTTTTGGCTGACGATGGAAACTGATTGTTTCAAGTTCGCGAGGAAGTGCCACAAGTGCCAAATATATGCTGACAAAATACACGTGCCTCCGAGTCCTCTGAATGTGATGTCATCTCCATGGCCATTCTCGATGTGGGGAATCGATATGATTGGAAAGATCGAGCCGACGGCTTCTAACGGGCATCGGTTCATACTAGTAGCAATCGATTATTTCACCAAGTGGGTGGAAGCAGCGTCTTACGCAAATGTAACGAAGCAAGTGGTGGCTAGATTCATCAAAAGAGATATCATTTGCCGATATGGGATTCCCGAGCGGATAATCACGGATAATGGTTCTAATCTGAACAACAAAATGATGAAGGAGCTCTGTCAGAATTTCAAGATCGAACATCACAACTCCTCCCCTTACCGACCCAAGATGAATGGCGCTGTCGAAGCGGCCAATAAGAATATCAAGAAGATCGTCCAGAAAATGGTGGTGACGTATAAGGATTGGCATGAAATGCTACCTTTCGCTTTGCACGGTTATCGTACGACGGTACGCACATCAACCGGGGCAACTCCGTTCTCGTTGGTATACGGAATGGAAGCGGTACTACCATTGGAAGTTGAGATTCCTTCTCTGAGGGTATTGCGAGACGTTCAGCTGGACGAGGCAGAATGGGTAACGAACAGATTGAACCAACTGAGTTTGATGGATGAGAAGAGGCTAGCTTCTCTGGCATACGGTCGTTTGTATCAAAGACGAATGAAGAAAGCGTACGACAAGAAGATACTTCCGCGGAGCTTTCAGACGGGCGACCTTGTGCTGAAAAGGATTCTCCCGCCGCAAGCAGATCACAGGGGCAAGTGGACCCCCAACTACGAAGGGCCATACGTTGTCAGTAAGGTCTTTTCAGGAGGAGCTTTATTGTTGTCCACCATGGACGGGGAAGACTTTGCGTCACCTGTGAATTCGGACGCAGTTAAAAAATACTTTGCTTAAAATAGACCCGCTGGACAGAAAAAAGAGAGTCCAGGCAAAAATGGGGCATCCTGGCGAACCAAAAACAGAATGAAAGGTTCGGGCAAAAGTTAGGGATAAAATTGAAAAAATGTACACCCGCGAAGTTGAAAACCTACACTGGGCGGCTTCGGCAAAAAGGGGTATCCCGGTGAACTGAAAACCCGTAAAGGGCGGTTCACGCAAAAGTTAGGGATGAGAAAAGCAAATGACTGCGGTCCGAATTTGGTATTCAATGAGCATCAGTGCGGGAGAATATGGTTGAGGAGTCAGTTATCGGATACAACCTCTTCAGAAGTAGGGATACCGGGAAAGTATAAGAGTCGGACGAGTCATGGGAGGATCAGTTCGTGATGTTCATCTGCATCCAGTTGCCGACATGTGTACAAAATTTAATTTGTCAATATTTATGCTTCTTGTGAATACCTGCATACGTGTATATTTGCTTTGCGTAGCTTCCTCTTTTCAGGAGTTACATCCCGTGTACAAAAACTCCGCCCATTCAGGGGCCCAATCAATGAAAATGTGTTATTCAGCACTTGATGATTGTTCTTTACTGTTTTGCGCATGATAAAACGCCTAAGTTTGATGAAACTAACATGAGTATAACATCACTGGCCCTTGCCAACAATCGTTAAAGCTTTGAATTAACTGAGTGTAACGTCACTAACCTGAATTGATTCGATTGCATAGGCTTGTCGTGTCTTGTTTGTGTTGTTGCAGGTTTCATAACCGTACGAGGAAGGTGATCAAAAGATTGCAATAGTGAAAGGCTTGATCCCCACGCAGGTCATGCATGTTCTTCCCGAAGAAGGATAGAATTCTCCAGCTCGCCGTAGCTTATCCAAAGGACGTGCTCCAGAGAAGTTACTCGTCCTCAGCAGAGTTTGGTGATCCCGCGATCGTAAGGCTGTATTCAGACAGGTTCATCTCCCCCCGCAGGGTCATGCATTCTCCTCCGGCGGAGTCAGTTAACTTTCCCCAAGAGAATCCAGCCATCCCCAGCGGAGTTCTCTTTTCAGCAAGTGTTCTTTCCTTCCAGTGGAATTTGAAGGTCAAGACTCTCCCCAGCAGAGTTGATGTTGGGTCCTGTCATTTATTTTGTCAGAGATACCGTGTGATATCAGTTCACTCTCCAGCAGGAAGTCCAATCATACTACGCACATCTGCTATTCCCCAGCAGAGATATATTCCCCGGCAGGGGGTTACCTCCGCAAGGTATTTGGTTTGAGTTATATTCCCCAGCAGGGGGTTACTTCAACAAGACGTGTGGTTTGAGTTCCCAACTTCCCAGCAGGGTCGACTTCACTCTTCCGGCATTTATTTTGCCGGAATAATTTTGTAGCATCAGGCTATCCCCGGCGAGTCGGCGTTATCCTTCCAGCATTTATTTTGCTGAAGCAGCTTTTGTATTCTAGTAGTTCAGGTGGAGAGAGCTCTTGCTCAAATAAATCACCAAACGGTCAAGATCTCGGCAGGAGATATTCAATGATAATGTCAGTTTCGGCGGTATTCCCCCACAGAGTTGTCATGATAAAACTCTCTTTGTCTCCAGCAAAGTCATTTATGCAAATGCATCTTACTTTCCCCAGCCAGAGTGGCCAGGACAAGAATCTCCTTATTCCCAAGCAAAGTTCGTTGTCATCAACGAGTCGCATGAATCAGAATTTCGAAGCAGGTGTCCGATAGTTGGTTTTCAGACATCCCCAGTAGAGTCCGCCTCAAAGTCGCTGTCACGTCAGTGCTAAGAAGTTTGTGGGTGAGGATCATTGAAGAACTAAGTCCTGACGTGGACAATTTATTCCTAGAATGACGGGATTTCTTCAGAAGTGGGCGTCCTAACGTGGACAGATTTGTTTTACCGGATTGGTAAGGTGTGTTAATCCTGACGTGGATAGATTCGGTCTCTCGAAATTTGGAGAAAGGGAGGTCATGACGTTGACAAAAAGATTGGTTACTCTTCGTGTTGGTATCCGGACGTGGATCATTTGTTTCCGGCAGATATCTTTATTCGTAATGGTGAAATGTGCGTCCTGACGTGGACAAGTTTGTAGTTCTTTGTGATGACAAGATACAAGAATCCTGACGTGGACAAATTTATACTTCTTCGTGTTGTTGGCAAAGTGTAAGTCCTAACGCGGATATTTCCCCGGCAAGTCGAAGACGCGTGAGTCCTTACGTGGACAAGTCTTATTTCCTCAGTGAGTCGAAGACGCCTGAGTCCTAACGTGGATAAATCAAGACGAGATCAGTGTCCTAACGCTGGCAGATCAAAGAGATTATTGTTCCTAACGTGGAAAGATGTAGTCCTTACGCGGACATATCAACAGGAGTGATTCCTACCGTGGAAAGACGGAGATTCCTAACGCGGAAAAGATGGAGTCCATACGCGGACGTGTCAGAAGATAGTTTCCTTACGTGGAAAGACGAGTTTATTCCTTACGTGGAAAGAAGAGAGTCCTTACGCGGACATATCAAGAGCATTCCTTACGTGGAAGAAAGATGGTTTCCTGACGTGGAAAGATGAATTTATTCCTTACGTGGAAAGAAGTTGGTGTTCCTTACGTAGAAAGATTGAGTCCTTACGCGGACATATTGAGGTAGATTCCTTACGGGGGGATAAGGGCATTCTTTACGTGGAAAAATGAGTCCTGACACGGACAAATTGAGAAAGAATTGATTCCTAACGTGGAAAGATCAGGGTCCTTACGTGGACGTATTAAGAGCATCCCTTACATGGAAGAAAAATGGTTTCCTTACGTGGAAAGACGAGCTTATTCCTTACGTGGAAAGATTGAGTCCTCACGCGGACATATCAAGATTGATTCCTGACGGGGAAAGAAATGGATCATTCCTGACGTGGAAAGAGAGAGTCCTGACGCGGACAGATCGAAGAAGGTATTCCTAACGTGGAAGAAGAAGTTTATTCCTTACGCGGAGAAATTGGGGTCCTGACGTGGATAGATTCGAGAAGTTGAGTCCTGACGTGGACAAGTTCAGAAATAGTTGTATTCTTTACGTGGAAAGGTTGGAGTCCTGACGCGGACATGGCAAGTGGTATTGGAGTCCTTACGTGGACAGATTGATGTAGTTCTCCTTACGCGGAAAGAAGATTGCTTCCTAACGTGGAAAGATAGAAGCGTTACTCCTAACGTGGAAAGATGAAAGGGTTAGTCCTGACAGGGACAGATACAGAGTTTTGATTCCTAACGTGGACAGGTGTTACTCCTAACGTGGAAGAGTGTTATTCCTAACGTGGGCGATTCAGTTTACGGAAATGCAGGTGAATTATCCCCAGCGGAGTTGCCGAGATTTTCCTGGGTTGACAGTAAGTGGAGTCCTAACGTGGACAAGTTCTAGTTGAGATTTCTTCGTATCGACGACAGACAGAGTCCTAACGTGGACAAGCAAGCAATCTGTTATGACAGAATCCTCTTCAGGACGATGAAGACAATCCCCAGCACGGTCGCGCGAGATCAGTGGGTTATCGTAACAGTCAGATCCAGGCAGCGAATGTCATTCATCAAGCAGGAGCGCAGTGTATTTCTGCGGTTGGCAAATTTCTGGTTTCACTAGTATTCAACCGTCTCGTACCGCGAATGTCTGAAGGCTCCGGGCTCTTCATCCAATCGGGTCCAAGTCGCTTGAATAGGGGCAGCTGTTGCACCCTAAAATTTGCCCAACCTTATTCCTTGGATTCATGTGTCATTATCATTAGCATTTGCACATAGAGTCATGTACATAGACTAACCATCTGCATAGCATCAGCATAGCAAGTCATCCAACAGGGGACCAATCATTATTTTCATCTCTAAAGGCCTATCAAGAGGCTATTATCCCAATTCAATCTCATTCAAGTCATCAGGAAAGAATTTGAAAGCAAAGAGTTCAGCAGATCAAGCCTTGAGTCCATCTCCTAGCTGAGGATATCTGAGGATCAACAAGAGGGTTGTGAGCTGTGGAGTGAAAGCATGGAGAGCATCTAGACCTTATGAGAGACTTATAAAGTCATTTGGAGAAGAAAACAAGTTGTTGATGTGAGCACAAGAGCTACAGTTGAAGGCAGTCAACTAGGGTTTCATCTAGGTCAACCCTAGGTCAACCCTAGGTCAATTGACTGACTTAAGAGGGCATTCAAGTCTATTGGAGAGATGTGGGGATCAATATTGGACATGGAGAATAAAGATATGGAGATATGACAAGGAGAATTCAAGAAAAATCAAGGAGAAGAGGAGTTACTAAATTAGGGTTTCTCTGTAAAATCCCCTAGTTTAGGTCAAATTTCCAAGCAAGATAAGTCAAAATGCTAACTTCAAATGGCTTCTTGGCCAACATGAAACTTGTAGAGGATCTCAAGACCTTTAATTTGAGTGGTGGAAGACCTCAAGGAGATTTATAGAACTCAAGTTATGGTCCTTGCAAGTTACAGGTCATCTGGGGTGTCTGAATTTTTGTCTGTGAAAGTGACTTGACTTCCAAGCTAGTTTTACCCCTCAAGGAGATTTCAAATGAATTCTTGGTCAACATAAGAATTGTTCCTCATTGTCTTATCTTTCTAGAATGGTATGGCATGCCTTCATATGATGTGGAGAACTCAACTTATGGTCTTGACAAGCAAAGGGTATTTTGGGCATTTGTGAATTACAGGTCATTTTAACCTATACCCAAAACTCATACAAGGAGGCCTCAAATGGAAAAACTTACAACATCAAACTTGCTCCAAATGGGATTTTAAGTCTAGAAAGAAGGTCACAAGTTATTGGAGAAGCTCATAGCATGGAGTTGCATGATAGGTCAAAATATGAACTAAAAAGGCTTATAAAATGAATAATTTCAAGTTGGAAAATGGTTTGGGAGATTTACAAGTCCAAATGGAGACTTCCAATATATGATTTTGAATGGAAAAACAATTCTAAGAACAATGGTTCACACACTTTTTTGAGTTTAGAAGGAAAAAATGAAGTTATCCATGGTTGCTTATCATTTAAGAAACATAATCAAAAATGAGCCAAAGTTTGAAAACAAGGGAATGTGCAAGATGAATCTAGAATGTTCATTTGGGGTCTATATATTCATGAAAGGAGAATTTGGCAAGGGTTGGCCTCATTTGCACCAAGAATTCCACAAAATTTCTCATACTTTTTCATAAGAGTTTCATTACAATTCTCTCAAAACCTTCACCAACTTTCATCAAAATCAACTCAATCTGACTCCATCATCATCATAGATCATAATTGGAGCAAAGTTTTGGTGTGAATCATCCATTTTCGAGCACTTTTTTTCAAGAGCATCAAGATTGAAGTTGCAAGTGGATAGCATAATTCTGGCCAAATCTCATCCAAAGCTTGCATACAGAATCACATACATCAAGGATTGATCAAGATCCAAGTCTCAAAAGCCTCAAATCCTCAATCTCCATAGCTGTTTGCAAGATTTTGCACAAGGTAAGTTTTCATTCAAACTGCTTGATCCAGTTAGTTAGGCATGATTTTGTTAGTGTAGAATTGATCTAGGTGGTTAGGAGATTAAGTTAGATGAATTTGGAGAGATTTGGTGATGGTTAGTGACAGGTGCCATAATCTGTTAAGATCAATATCTCTTAGATTAGTGTGTTATAATTGTGGCTTGATAGCATGTGTTGATCTCCATTAGGTGTAGTTTAGTTTAGGCTAAGTCTGGGGAAGATTGGTGATGATCCATATCAGTGCATGTCAATGGAGGCCGAATGTTGATCCAATCGTGTTTGTTGTTGTGGTGAGTTTCAAGACGAATTGACGCCCTAAGCTTGTAGAGGGAGAGATTTGGAGCAGATTTCATGTTCATGGCATGTGGATTAGTGGCGTGTAGGATGAGAGCAGAGAGGAAGAAAGTTGCTCGTGCATGGGAGCTTTCATGGCATCCAAACCCTAATTTGCAGAACCTTTGGGGAAGATGAAATCGTGGCCTTCCATTTGTAGTTGGACCTTTGACTGTTAGTAAGATCGTGTGGCCTACGTTTAATTTCAGAATTGGAGGGAGAAGCGCTGGCCAAAACGCACCGTTTCATTAATTGAAACGGGCGGGCCTGAGTTTATGTTGTTATCCCCACCCCCCAGTGCTAGGCCCAAACCATTTCTAACGCGTTTCTATTCTATTCTCACCCCCCAGCGTGTGTGGAACTCTGAGTTGTTTCTGGGCCTAATCCAAAGCGCTACTCGCACCCCCCTTTTATGAGGCCCATCCAGATATCAACTGGGGCGAATTGATATTCATACCCCTCTCTCTTATTTTTAATTCATTTCATTTTTTAATTCCTTTTTATCTTTACCATTTTCATAAAATCATAAATAATTCATAAAAAATGCTTTTTAATCCATTCTTTTTACCATATCTTCATTAAAATGTGTAGAATATTATAGAAAAATAAAATTTCATTTTTAGTTTTATTTCATATTTTTTTCATATTTTCTAAATAAATGTCATATTAAATAGTTCATTTCATGCATTATTTTTATGATTTTTGTTCTCTCACATGCTTTAATATTTTTTGATCATTATTTTCATATTGTTTAGATGAGATATTAGGCTTATAGAAATATTTTAGTTCCCATTTTTAGAGGTTAATTTTAGGTGATTAATAAATGCTTGAATATCATGTACAAAACTAGGGTTTTTAGGTGACAACTTAGGATTTTGATTTCATTTCCCTTAGGACTTAGGGTTTGAATAGATTAGTTATGGGACTATAGGGGCTATGGGTAGTTATTAGATCCCTTAGAAAAGTTAGGATTCCCCTACTGCTATTATTATTGTCTGTATATCTGCTGTCTGGTGTGGTGTGCCCTCTGGGGTTTATTGATTGTTTGTTTGGGTATTGGGTTTGTCTGGGGCCCTGGGGAAGCTGAAGATTTGTGGAGATGAAGCCATTGAAGATTCAAATGCTGAAGATCAACTGTCAGAGTTGAGGATGAGTTTCTTGCTAGCAGTTGCTGAGGAGACTAGGGTTTAGGAGCTAGGCAGAGCTCTAGATTAGAATGATTATTTCTCAAACATGGATTGCCTTGTCTGCATCCATTCTTCTCTGTGATTCAGAGTCTCTCTAAGACACTCACCCCCTTCCTTTGGAAGGCTTGGTGATGGTGTCTATGAGATAGAACTCTTGAGAGAAAATGTCTCTTGTGTTAGAAGCAGTCTGTTCACCACCTTTGGTAGTCAGCTGATTGCTTAACACTCAATTCACTCTTGTGACTAATCCCTCATCCTGGAGGTTTGAGCTTGAAGAAAAGCCATTGCAGATGGAAGACTGATGATCAAAGCCCTTGCCTGAAGGTCATGAAGATGGAGATTGATGCTTGTTGAAGCCCGTAGCTGATTGGAGATTGCTTGAAGCCAGTTGTTGATTTAGAGCTGCTGATGCTGTTTCTTTTGCTGTATTTCATTTGCTGATGTATTGATTGGTTTTCTGAACTGTATTGTTTGCTGTTTACCCTGTTGGGTTGAAAGTGAAGTCTGTTCACTTTCGCCTATTGTTTTCTAGGTTCGAGGTTGAGTGGGACTCCCTTGCCTCGCTTGTATTGCTGCATCCATGCATTTTACTGTTTTACTGTATATATCTGATATTGTTTCTGTTTCTGCCTATCCCGTAGGATCTCTGTTTCTCTCTGTGCAAGAGAGGAGCATGATAGACACTAGGTCTTAACCCATGCATGATAACATTAGGTTAGTTTGTTTCCCTTCGCAACCGTAGTTTAGAGTTCTGTCTCTTTCTTTCTCAAAACAAACAGAAAAACACATAAAGATTTCAAACACAATAAAAGACACTTCTTCCGTAAAAGAACGTGAACTCATCAAGACGTCATCTTTGTCCTCTTGGACCGCTAATCAGAAACACCTTTTTCAGAAGGAATAAAATCAATCAAGACAGACTTGTGTCGTTCGTGGCCCGAACTACGTTTGCTCTGATCTTTCATGCTGTATGAAAGTACGTAGGCATAGGATGCGATATCCTAGCGAGCAACCTTCCCCTCCTTTCCCGTAGGTAGGCGAACTACGTTGACTCTGATTTCTCGTTCCAGACGGGAATACGTAGGCATAAAGTGCGATACTTTGCCGAGTCATTTTCTTTTCTTTTTAACCCTTGACCTATAGTTTAGATAGAATAACAATCCATACCCGAAAACAAGCGTGGATCCCGTCGAGTACGACGGACGTGAGGGGTGCTAATACCTTCCCCTTGCGTAACCGACTCCCGAATCCAGGTTTTGGTTGCGACGACCATACCTTTCCCGTGTTGTGCGAGGTTTACTCTGGGCGTTTCCTTTCCCTCCCGTGGGATAAATAACGCACGGTGGCGACTCTTCTGTTCAGCCGGCGCCGATTTTCGCAGTAGCGACAACTGGGATCTCACTATGACCAAGCGCAAGGAGCGAGAAGAAGAGCTGAAGGCACAGATTGCTCAGTTAGAAGAACAGGTCAAAGTGAAGAACGAAGAGCTTGAAGAAGAAGCCTGTCGCCGATACGAAGCCGAGCGCAAGTTGACAGATGCCATGAAGAATTTGGAAGATTTCCAGCATAGAGCAGATGCCAAGAGACCCAAACCTGGGGATGGTGCTAATGATAAAGCTTGGGAAGACTTTGTCAGAGACATCCAGGGGACAGTCAGGAAGAGGGATCGACTGATAGAAGGTTTGATTCATCAACCAGATCATGCAGAGACAAAGAAGATGGTCGAGGACTTCCGCAACCGTACCCGTATTTGATTTCTCTTGTATTCTGTATGTTGAGATCACCACCAGGCATGTTGGCTGGGATCCTCTTTGTCATATCAGCTGTACGGAGCATAGTTATGTAACTTCTTGACAAGACTGTTATTCTGATCAATATATGAGGGTTTTTCCAAATATTGTCTTTATGGGTTTATCTCGTCTTGCTACCACTGACACTGGAATTGGAGGGAAAATATCTCCAATGCACACATGCACGTTAGCATTTTTGTATTTCTGTTTGCATAAATCATATTGCATAGCATTTAGCAGGTCAGAGCACTTATCCAGCCTTTGTTTTCACCAGACAGTGATTCTCGGGGAAGTGTTTGAGGCAAGAGTGGAGTATTGAAGACGACCAAGGGGCTGAAGCGGATTTGAGCAGAACCAAGCAGCATAGTCGGTTACAGGTAATTGATGGCTATGTCTGAAGGCAATTTCCAGGCTCCTAACACCCAAGCAGGGTTTACTATGGCGTCCAACCATCAGTATGATTCTATGGAAGGCTTCCTGCAAGTGAACAATCTTACTGCAACCCAAGTTGTGCAGCCAACTGTTGAGAGCAGAGATCAGCATGAGCAGTTCGGTGCCCGAAATGAACGCTATCCTCCTGTTAACAATCAATGTGTCGCTTTCCCTGTGATGAATTACCGGAGAGATAATCCAATGACCGGGGTGGTAGATCCAAGAAGACTTCGAGTGTTAGAAGAGCAAATGAAAGCCTTGGAAGCGAAAGATGCCGTTAACCTGGATGCTGTAGCCATGTGCTTGGTCCCTGACCTCGTGTTACCGTGCAAGTTCAAGGTGCCGGAATTTGAAAAATACACAGGAGATAGCTGTCCGAAGTTGCATTTGATGATGTTCTGTCGAAGGATGACTTCGTTTGTGCGAAATGACAAATTGATGATCCATTGCTTTCAGTATAGTCTGACTGGGGCATCGTCGAGATGGTATGTGCAATTAGAGAGTAATCAGATTCGATCATGGGTGGATTTAGCCAGAGCTTTCATAAAGCAGTACGATTACAACTTGGATTTGACTCCTAGTCTCGTAGATCTGCAAGAATTGTCTCAGGCAGAGAATGAATCATTCAGAGCGTATTTGCGAAGATGGAAGGAATTGGCTGCTAGTGTTCAACCACCGCTTCCGGAAAGAGAACTGGTTGACATCTTCTTGGGTACTCTGAAAGGCCATTATTTTGACAAATTGTTCAGTTGCACAAACTTTGTGGGCCTGATGAGGCTGGGAGAGATTGTTGAGAGAGGACTCAGGAGTGGAAAGTTTCGAGGTGTTCCTTACGTCCCAGTTAATAAGATTGAGCCAGTTGTCAGTTCTCAAGAAGAGTGGGAAGGAGATGATGCCACCTCAGAATCTCTAGCATCTCAGGATCAGTTTTCAGACACTTCAAGTCAACGG
Source organism: Lathyrus sativus (assembly GCA_963859935.3). Lineage (NCBI taxonomy): Eukaryota > Viridiplantae > Streptophyta > Magnoliopsida > Fabales > Fabaceae > Lathyrus > Lathyrus sativus. The sequence continues at coordinate 694,512,156 of OZ012737.1, forward strand.
TCATACTATCGCCGATCGCGTCAGCATGCTCCACGAAGACCAAGGAAACCTGAAAGGCAGTTTACTCAGCTACCGGTATCGTACAGTCAGTTGTTGCCAGATCTGGTCAGAAGTAGATTGATAGTGCCGAAAGAGACTAAGCCGGTGATTCCACCGTATCCTCCAGGTTTTGACGCCAGCGCCCGCTGTGAGTACCATGTTGGGGCACAGGGGCATTCAACAAATGATTGTAAGGTGCTTAGAAGTCAGGTTCAGGATTTGTTAGACTCCAGCCGTATTTGCATCACGCCTCAGGGTTTTGTTCAGATTAATGATTTTCCATCTTCCAGTTGTGGGGGTTCGTCAGTTAATATCACGGAAGACTCCACAGGAAGTGTGTGCTCTGAAGATTGTCAATCAGAGAGTTCAGTTGAATATGGGGGAAGTTTCTAGAGGTTTCTATGCCGGGTGTCGCATCTGTTTCTCTGCTTAATCCGTTTAGCTTTTTGTGCATCAGTATTTGTCGATCACCACCAGGATTGTTGGCTGGGGTCGTTATATTCAGACTCATTTGTGCTTACCTGCTGATTTTGTACATGTGTGGGAGATGTTTGTCTGTGTGCTTATAGCTTGAGTTTCTCTTTGTCTCGTTGTGAATATGTGTTTGCTTTCTGCGCTGCATTATCATTTAACAGGTATATCAGAACCGTGGGCCTTATTTCCTCATCGTCTCCAGTTTATTGCAGGAATTCCTTCAGAGATATGGAACAGAATCAGTGTGAATTGATCGAAGTCCAAAGCCAGCTGGGGCAGATGATGAGAGACATGCAAGAGATGCGTCTAGAGCAGAAGATTCTCAAAGAGGAGAACAGTCAGCTGAAGACCCAAATGAGCTTGATCATGGAAGTAGTCAAGAATGTGCTTAGAAAAGAAGACGATCAGCTATTTGAAGCCGCAATGAAGAAGCTCGTGCCACCTGTGCATGTGGAACCTGAGCAGCAGCAACAGAAGATACATCCGGTTCAGCGGAAGATCCAGGAAGGAAAGCCAAGGAGAATATTTGAGGCACCACCTATGACATATGCGGAACTCTTGCAGATCTTATTGAGGTTTAATCTGGTTGAGAAGAGAACGTTGACACAACCAACGAGAGTGTTTCCTCAAGGGTACGATGCCAGTAAGCAATGTGAATTTCATTCTGGGGGATTCGGACATGACATCGAGGGTTGTCATGCTTTCAAGCACAATGTTCAAGACCTGATTGACTCGCACGATATTGAATTCACGCCGGGCGGCGTAGCTGTGCATATTGCTCCTGTCTCAGTCGATGCTAAGATGACAGATGTTTCTAAAGCTGCAGTGGGTCAGAAGCGTATCCTGGACTCCATGGTGTCAGAATCTCCAGGCCCACAACTGTTGCCTAGTCCTGGGGCAGATCTAAGAAAGAAAATGGTTAAGCATAAGGAGAGTGTTCAGTACATTGAAGGTCAAGAAGCTGATGGTGCATTTGCTACGAAGGGTGTTCAAGAATCAACCCGATACCAGCAGCAGCAGCCTCAGCAGGGGGCACAGCAAGCTCAACGAAGATTCCAGGGTGGCAAGCCGAGAAGAGTGTTTGAGAAGCCTCCCTCAACATATGCCGAGTTGTTGCAGACATTGTTGAGACTGAATCTGGTAGAAAGAAGAACTCTGGCACCAATAACGGGAACTCCCCCGTTTGGTTATGACGCAAGTAAGCACTGTGAGTTTCATTCTGGAGCCCCAGGTCACGATATAGAAGGCTGCCACGCTTTTAAGCACAAAGTGCAGGATTTGCTTGATAGTGCAGCAATCAGCTTCGGGCCAAGAGGTCCTAGCATCATCTGAAGGAAAGAGGAATAGCTCTATAGTTTGGTTGAGTCGATTGAGAGCAGATCAGGACAGCATCGGATCGCCTCTAATAAAGATAGCTGGTTCAGCAGCAGGGCAGATGCAAAAGCCGGTTCTCGGAAGCTAGCATATTTCCTTTGTTTTAGCTTGTCATTTCTTTACATTTGTAGTTGCTTTCCTGTTTGAATTTGTAAGCTTGTTTGTAAAACTTGTTGTTTTCATTCAAATTGATGATAATGAAATAAATATGCATGTTTTGATTGAATCCAGTCGTGTTCACTAACCGTTTTTGCAAATGTCTAACGTCTGGCTAAGAAGAATTTGGGGAGGATGACGAAAATGACCGACATGCAACTACCGATATTGTATGCTTTTGAAATAAACCTGCTGATGATGTACAGGCATTGTTTCAAATCCCTAAACACCGGAGATATAAGGAAGATAATCCCTTGTCAACCCCTTTGAGCCTTGTAGTAGGAGTTTCTTTCTGAAAACGAAAAACCCTCAATCATAACCTGGGGCAGGGTAGGTGTTAGCTAATTTGACCAAGCGTCCAAGTCACAAGAGGAGTGTCCGCTCGAGGATCAATCACGTCCCTAGAGGTCGTACCTAAAAGACCACAATGGTTCAATCAAGAGTGGGACAGCCACATCACTTCCCAAAGATTCAGGCAACCCGTGTCACACGACTTGTTCGAAAGAAAAAACGAAAAAAAAGAAGAATCAAAAGCCCGATAAGTCAAGAAAACTTCAAAGCAAATGACTTAGGCAAAAAGGAGGGCATCCCGCTGGACTTAAAAAATCAAAAGAAACTCGAAAGGGGTCAGTCCAGGCAAAAGTTAGGGATATGAAAAGAAAAGACGAAAAGGATCAAAAGAAAAAGCTTCGATGGAAATACGAGTCGTGTGACCTCAAGTGTCAAAGACGAAAAAGTGAGTGGCTGTCACTCCAAAATCCAAAAGTTTCTCGAACCATCATTCCTATTTGTCAACATCTGAGAGGTGAGCGCTAAGGTCAAATTAGCTGAACATAGGATGGGAGAACATCAAGGAGAACGGGTGGGTTAAAATAAACGTTGAGCCTTTATCCTTCCTTTCAAAACCAGGAACCTAACCACGTTACAACCTTCAAAAGTCCTAATTGAAGCAGGTTGTTTCGAAAGCATACTCTGGTAAAGGTCGCGTCGATTCTGACTCCTAAAAAGGTTCCTCTTACCATGTTGATACGGATGATGATAAATGTTGTGTGCATTATATGCCAGGAACTGTTTTTCTTTTCCCAGTGAACAGATTGGATGTCAAAGCTGTCATATGTGTTGCATTAATACATCTTTATGCATAACAACTTGTTTTACTTGCGAGTAAGCGCTTGACAGCAGAAAAGATTCCTACAATGGAAAGTATGGTCAAGATAGAATGCAGAACGCCCAAATATGCCAAGAGCAGGGGCAAGCTTTATGGTGATCCCCAGTCAGGTCAGTTTTTCAAAGTCAGTTATTCTGGGGCAATCAGGTGGAGATCAGGCGAACACGTCATAGCCATGAGGCGCTACTCTGAATCAGATAATCAGGGGCAAGGTCATTGTAGTCCGGGGCAGACCATCTTAAGCACGCAGAAGTTGCGCGAGAAGCATTCAAGGTGAAGTATCTCTCGGAAGTTCAGAACGCTGAGGCATGTTATATCAGACCATCAAGGAATAGGTTTGCAAATTTCCTTTCAGGGGCTATCCCCATAGATGTCATGTAAGCTGGGACATATCAGAAGCAAAAGGATTGTTGTTCTCCGTACCTACAGGGTCATTCAGAACTATTCGAGCAGATGCGGTCGATTTTCGAGAGCGAGATGAATACGGGAAGTCGTGTTACTATCCCTTGACCCTTCACTAAAAGGCTGTGTATTCAGGCAGAATGTTATCCAGCGGCGGTTGTACCTGACCCATCACGGACAGCCTAAGAGTTCAAATCCATGTTTGCGATTACTGTGAAGCCCGTCCGTGTTGGCGCATCAATTTCCAGATCCGAGCTTCATCAGCGCGCAGGAGGACTCCCTCCATTTTCTCCAGCAAAGACCAATTTGCCGTTGGTATGGATAAGCTATTCCCAGAGGAGTCTAATCATATTCAGCACGTCTGCTATTTAGCAACGGAGTTACATTCCCCAGCAGGGTATTACGTCGTCGGGGTGTTCGGTTAAGTCCTCAATATCCCCAGCATGGTTGATTTCACTCTCCCAGCATTTATTTTGCTAGGACGATTCAGTGATATCCGGGTTTATCCCCAGCGAAGTTGGCCTCGCCTTCAGCATTTATTTTGCTGAAGTGGTTTTCTGTACCCGGCCTCTCCAACAGCTCGAGCCTGCTAGCATATTGCATGCATCATCATACTTGCATCATACTTGCATATCATTGTCAGAATGCGTAGCATTTCCATCCAGAAGGGGGCATTACGCCATAGAAAGACTAAAGCATATGCATAAGCATACAAAGCATAAGTCAGGTTTTCTGTCAACCTTATATGGCGCGTGAATTACTCTGTGATCAGTTCAGGGACATTTATTCAGCAGCAGTATTCAGACAGTTCAGCAGATCATTTGTATCTCAGATCATGCAACAACTTATGCTTTGATCAAGCAGTCATCTGATGTCTACAAACTTTTCTTCCCGTCAATTCATATTGACGATGTGTTCCTCCAATAAGTGGATTTCTCCGTCTACCATTAGACGTCTTGAGTGCAAATGTGGTTTTCTTTCCGTCTATCCATAGACGATGTGAAGTTGCAGGTGATCACAGTGAGGCTTCAAAAAGGGGTTCCCCCAGGATGTGCTTTTCTTACCGTCTATCAGTAGACGATGTGAAGCTTTGGTTGATTTTCAATGGAGTTCAAAATAGGGTTTCTCCGACAAGTGGCTTTCCTTTCCGTCTGTCAGCAGACGATGTGAAGTTTCGAGCTACTGTTCAGCGGGTTCTTATTGCCAGATCATACATATGATGAGGTGTTTCCCCAGCGAGTCTTCTCCGGCTATCCTTAGTTGTTGAGGGGTTTCAAAATGATTTTGGATATTGGTTCTCTTTCTGGTTATTGGATATGATGACGTTCAAGAGAGACTTTTCTGACCATCAATCCCTATTGATGTCGAAGCTCTTCGAAGAATGTTCAGTTTTCGTGATTGTCGATTCTTATTGACGACATGGTTCCTTAAAAGGTGGTTTTTCTTCCCGTCGGTCCATACTGACGATGTGGCCCCTTCAAGGATATTGATCTTTCTATCAATTCCCGTAGACAGAAGGATTCTGAAATTCAAGGGATGGTGTTGAATTGCGCAATGATGTCTTCCCGTCTATCAGTAGACGATGTGCATATGGAGATTAATGATTTCTTCCCGTCTATCCTTAGACGATGTGAATTGATTTGTCGTCAATCAGGATGATGCCGTCTACCCTTAGACGATGTGAATATGGAGATTATGGTGTCTTCCCGTCTATCCTTAGACGATGTGTGTATGGAGATTAAGAATTTCTTCCCGTCTATCCTTAGACGATGTAGTTGTTTTGTTTCATCAATCAGGATGATCCCGTCTACCCTTAGACGATGTGAATTGATTTGTCGTCAATCAGGATGATGCCGTCTACCCTTAGACGATGTGAATTGGGAGATTAATGGTGACTTTCCGTCTACCCTTAGACGATGTGAGTATGGAGATTATGGTGACTTTCCGTCTATCCTTGGACGATGTGTGTATGGAGATAAGAATTTGATCCCGTCTATCCTTAGGCGATGTGAATTTGGAGATTAACGTTGTCTTTCCGTCTATCATTAGACGAGGTGAGTATTCAATCAGGGTGTCTTCCCGTCCATCTTTGGGCGATGTGAGTAGATTTCTCTTCCTGCCTATCAGTAGGCAATGTGAAAAAATCAGGTATTTTGTTGCAGCTCTCAGGGTTTGTTACAGGGGGTATCACAAGCAACGGGTATTCAAATCAGGAGTTCTTCATCAGATGATTAATCAGTTTGGTGCCATAATAACTGGACTCGGTTTTCTGGACTTTATTCTCCAAGCAGTTTACAGTATATGCTCGCGGTTGACAAATTTTCGGGTTTCATTTGTATTCAACCGTCTCGTACCTCTGAATGTTTGAAGGCTGAGCGCTCTTCAAACCCTTCAGGTCCAAGTCGCTTGAATAGGGGCAGCTGTTGCACCCTAAAATTTGACCAACCGATTCTCCTATCTGACTCATGGTTTAATTTCATATTCACAGCTCAGATATGATATTTGTGCACAAGCAGGGGATATCAGAGTTTACAGCTTGATTTTTGTCTATCAGATATGGCAGACCCAGTCCAGATAACCAGGGTTTTATTTTCAGGAAATTGTGCGCTCCTCGGTGATTTTTCAGTGATTTTGAGGATATTCTGATGCCCGGGGATCTCTGTTCGATTCGATCTGGTCTCGTACGCTCTTTTATGGGGGTCATTTGCATTCATCTGCATTTTTAGGATTTTAATAGGTTTTTGTGAATTTTTAACAGGCTTTATAGATTTTTCTGGAATTTAAATAGGTTTATAGAATATTTTTAATGGTTTAATTCTCTTTTTAGGATTTTATAAGAATTTTTAAATCATTTTTAGAATTTTGTATAGATTTTAAAATTAGGATTAATAGGTTTAATTAGTTTTTAGATAATATAGAAAATTAATATAGTTTTTCTTTTCCTAATAGATATTAAAGAATATTAGAATTTTAATAGAGAATTAGTAGAATTTTGAAGTTAATTAGATCTTAATTGTTTTTAGATTTAATTAGGTTAATTGGACTTTTAATCATTTTTTAGAGTTTAATTAGATATTAATTGTTTTTAGGATAATATAGAAATTAGAGCATTAATCTCTTTTTTAATTAGATTTTAATTGATTTTCAGATTTAATTAGGATAATATGAGTTTTAATCATTTTTAGAGTTGATTAGGATTAATCATTGGTTAATTAGATTAATTGGTATTAATTAGATATAGTGAGGATTAACTGTTTTTTTTAATCTAGTTTTTACAGTTTTTTTTATTCAATTTCGTACTGGGCCCAAAGCAGTGCAAGGCCCAGTTTACATTTTTTGTCCAAACAATGCAGTAAAGGAAAATCAAAAAAAATAATCCAAAGCAGTCAGCGAATCTTCCAGCGCACGCCAGAACCATCCAGAAGCCTCCAGCAACTTCAGTGGTATAAAAGCAGACACGTGTCTGCAAAAGAGAGGACCCACGCATTCCCACTCAGATTTCCCCAGCACGCCACACGTGTCCCTCACTCTCTCTCTCCCTCTGCGCATGCGCGCCACCTGTCCTCCCCACACCCTCGCCTGAGTCTCTCCGTCAACCTCACCGGCGGCCATGCAAAACCGGTGAACCCTCGCCGCCGGCCACCGTCCAACTCCGGCCACCGTCCTTTCCACCGGAGCTACCAAAAAACCCAAAAATTCATCTCCTTCCTCCGATCACCTCCGTCCACCTTCATCGGTCCCTCGCCGGAATCATCATCCTCCTCCATCAATTTTTCCAGAATCCCTTCCACCTTCATCCACCTTCAACCAAAATTTCCAGAACACTCAACCTTCATCCGTCTCCATCAATTTTCCAGAAACACATCAATCCTCCATCAAACTTCCCAGAACAACTTCAATTTCCAGAATCACCTTCATCCTCCATCAATTTTTCTCCAGAATCACCTTCATCCGTCATACAACATTTCTCCAGAACCGCTCAAATCTTCATCAACCAATTCCAGGAAGTCTTCAAGATTTTCAACGCTCGCGTCCAACATTCCCTCCGCGCTCTCGTCTTCTCCAAGGTTCCTCCACCGTGCATCACAGATCAAAGCGTCTCTTAGATTTGCATCTCCCTCAGTCTTTTTCCCAGAGAGATCGTCGCACCTTCAAGAAGTTTCAAGGACTGCATCGCATCAACTTCATCGTCTCAGGTTCATTTTCCTCCTAGCCTCCATTACTGGTTTAGATCATGAGCTTCGTTTAAGGTTTGCATGTCAGCTTGTTAGGTCCAGTTTAGGTAGGTGATTGTGAGTTAGGGTTGTTTCATCGTGAGAGAGGTGAAGTTCGTTGAGGTTTCTTTTTTCTTCTGGGAATGATTGATGTGTGAATAGATGAATTTCAGAGAGAGTGAATAGAGGAAGAAGACGAGTGAACGGCTAGGGTTTGTGGCATTAGGAGTGTGAACAGTGCCAGAAGGATGGAAGTGATTGAGTTTTGTTTGTTAGGGTTCGTACTGGATTAGGGTTTGGGGCACTGGGCTTAGGCCCAAGCGTAGTTGCTAAACGCGTACCCCCCAATTGCTCGTTATCACCCCTCCCTGTGTGAGTCTGAATGACTGAGTTGGGCCTTAGGCCCCAAGTTGCTAACAACACCCCCCTGGGCGTAGCCCATAATGAAATAACTGCCAAAACTTGCTTATGGCACCCCCAGGCGTTCCTTTTTCTTTTTCTGAATTTACTAATTGTTTGAGGAATTTGGGCCCTGCGCCTCATGCTGTTGGCACCCCCCCAATCAGGGCCCAATGGAAATAACAACTAGAATTTTGCTGTTTGGACCCCCCCAGGTTGTTTTTTATTTTTTCTTTTATATTTTCATATTAGAAATTCATAATAAATTGTAAATAAATGTTTTTTCAATAATTCTTTTTTCATCCATTTCATGAAATTGTTAAGAAAATTAAATAAAAATAAAAAAGTCATTTTATTTTTATTTCCTATTTTTGTGCATATTTTCCAATTAATTGATTTTGTTTAATATCTTCAATGCATGCATATCATTAGAAAATTCATAAAAAATAGTAGATTTGGTCAAATAATTCCGTTCTTTTTTCTGTAGACTCGTGATTCAGTGTAGAATTTTATAGCATAAAAACATTAGCTTAATCATGCATTTTCATTTTAATTGCATTTTTTCATTGTTATTGATGTTGAATAAATTGGTCTGTGGATATGTCTGTGCTGCTGATTTTAATTCTTTCATCTGGTATTGAATTTTGTTTTGATTTTTCAGTATGTTGTCCTAGAGCCATGTAGGTTTCCCATTAGATTTTTATTAGATTTTTGTAGGGTGTCCTGATGTGATTTGTCTGAGCCTGAAGATAGGAGAAGTCTTGATGACTTCTGACTTTGAAGTTCAACTGTGGTTGAACTTCAGAGATAGTCTCCTGTGGTTTCTTGGCCTGTGGGTTCTTCTTGAAGGTGGGAGCTGATTGGAGGTCCTGTTGGAGCTTGCAAGGATGCGTTGGATTGAGGCTTAGTCTAGAAGCTTGTTGTCTGTTTGTGAGGTTCGAGATCCTGAAGTTTGAAGGGAGTTTATGGTACTTTCCTGAGGAAGGCACTATAAATGACTTGCATTCTTTCTTCTCGCCTCTTTCGTAAGTATCCAATGATGTCGGAGCCGACTTGTGAGTTTAATTCCTCCTGAGGAGGGATGTAAACTGATCACATGTTGTTGAGCCACATGGGATACGATTCCTAAGTGGAAGCCCCTTAGTACTTTCCTGAGGAAGGTCCTATGGGTCTATTCACTTAGTTCCATTAGTTTATCTAGGATTTCGTAAGTATCCAGTGATGTTGGAGCCAATTTGTGAGTTTAATTTCTCCTGAGGAGAAATATAAACTGATCACAGTTGTTGAGCCACGTAGGATACGATTCCTAAGTGTCTGCCTCCTAGTACTTTCCTGAGGAAGGTCCTACGAGTCTGCTCACTTAGTTCCCTTAGAGCATATAGGTTCTTTCCCAAGTATCCAGTGACGCCGGAGCCTTCATGTGAGTTTAATTTCTCCTGTGGAGGAATGTAAACTGATCACAGTTGTTGAGCCGCATAGGATATGACTCCTGAGTAGTAACCTCCTGGTACTTTCCTGAGGAAGGCACTATGAGCTTGTCTGCTTAGCTTCCTTTCTCTGGTAAGCTTGTTCTGAAGCTTGGAGAATGGGATTGATTCCTCTTGCCTAGGAGTTTGTTTAGATCCTTGCTTAGGGTTTTGATTAGAGTTGTTGCTTAGATCCCTGCTTAGGGTATTGTATAGAGTTCTGTTTAGAGATAGATTAGGAGTTGTTTCAGGTTTGTTAGAGGCCCTGCTCAGGGTTAGTCTCTTTGTATTGTTTGACTTGTGTGATATTGTGTTGCATTAGACTTAGGTATTCATCTAGATAGTTCTGAGTAGGTGCATCTTAGAAGTAGACTTTGTGTGCATGAGAAGTTGAGGTGGTCCTCCTTCTGCTTGTTTGTTATTGCGTGGCTTTGCTTGTTGGTATTTGGTAGAGCTGAGCTCCCTTGCCTTTGTGGTTTGCGGCCTCCGTGCCTTGTTTGTCTAGTTGTTGCATTCATGCATATTTTCAGTATTCCTTTACGTTGCAGTTTCTTGTTTGTGGTTCAGTCCAGTTGCCATGATCCCTTAGGAGCTCTGACTTCTCCGCTGCGGAGTTGTTATGATAGACATTAGAATGGTTAACCAGGTGTGATAGCAATAGGTAGATTCCCCTGTTTCTCAGCTATAGTTCTAGAGTTTCCCTTTCCTTTCTGTAGGAGCTTTTGAGTAGCTTGACCCGTAGTTAGCTGAACTACAGCTGCTCTGATTCTTCGTTCCAGACGAAGATATGTAGGCATAGGATGCGATATCCTAGCGAGCACACTAACGACTAACCTTTGTTCTCTCGCGGCTGTGCGATCGAGACTTTCCCGCTAACGACTGATTGTTATCCCTTTCTCTTGCCCGAGTGCATTGGAGACCAGATCATAGTTGTAGGTTCCCGAGCCTTAGAGACCAGTTTGTCTTCTCACTGCTGTGTGAGAGCCCCTGTTTACCCGTAGTTAGCCGAACTACGTTTGCTCTGATCTTTCATTTCAGATGGAAGTACGTAGGCACAGGACGCGATGTCCTGGCGAGCAACCTTTCCCCGTTTAGACGTAGGCAGTCGAACTACGTTGACTCTGACTTTCCCATTGCACGAGGGAATACGTAGGCCCAGAACACCATATGTTCTGTCGAGTCCTGTCCTTTTATTTTCTTTTCAGACCAGCCATTAGCGTAGATAGATAACACACCCTTTTACCCTTAAACACCAAGCGTGGATCCCATCGAGTACGATGGACGTGAGGGGTGCTAATACCTTCCCCTTGCGTAACCGACTCCCGAATCCAGGTTTTGGTTGCGATGACCATACCTTTTCCCGTCTTTGCGAGGTTTACTTCGAGCGTTTCCTTTCCCGCTCTGAGGGATAAATAACGCACGGTGGCGACTCTCCTGTCAAGCCGGCGCCGATTTTCGCAGTAGCGACACTTAGGACCTCTAATCTCTCTTGTTCAAGGGAGATTATGATAGACTTTAGGATCTTAACCATGTATGATAACATTAGGCAACATTCCTTTACCTCAATCTTAGGATCACCATTGCATGACAACTTTAGGTTTGGATTTAGTTCCCCTTTAGTGTCCTTTCTCTTCTCATCTCAAAACAACCATAAACACCTAATAAAGGTTAAGGATTATTGTGCGTTACGAGCCTTAAGCACTTGGGAAAGGGTTGTTGAGGAATTTCTCTTCAATGGCTTGAATGTTTAGTATAGCACCCTTTGGGTGATATGCGACGCATTCATTCCTAAGTCATAGTCTCTAGTGCGATATGAATTGCAAACCATTCAAAAACACTTCTTCTCTAAAAAAACACAAAAACAAACATTCAAACTCCTTTTTGCCCTTTGGGGCCTTTAATCTTGGAAAATCATTTTCATAAGGAAAGTTTTGTTAACTTTTAGTTCTACCGCAAACGATAACGCCTAAGTCTCCAATGGTCGAGCTGCATACACCAAACTGCTAGAACTGATTGTTAACCCTACTCGGGTAAAACAGTTGAACAAACATGTGTTCCCTTTTAACCCGAACTATGTTTGCTCTGATCTTTCATACCAGATGAAAGTACGTAGGCACAAGACGTGATATCTTGGCGAGCAACCTTCCCCCCTTTTTTCACCCGTAGTTAGCCGAACTACGTTGACTCTGACTTCTCACTTCAGATGAGATACGTAGGCACAAAGCGCCATTGCTTTTCCGAGTCACTTCTTTTTCTTTTGTCCTCAAGCATGTAGTTAGATAGTTTCAATCACCCTTTTAGATAGACAACAATCATGGATCCCGTCGAGTACGACGGATGTGAGGGGTGCTAACACCTTCCCCTTGCGTAACCGACTCCCGAACCTGAGATTTAGTTGCGATGACCGATCTTATCCCTCTTTTCGCTAGGTTTTCTCTGAGCGTTTCCTTTCCCTCTCTTGGGATAAATAACGCACAATGGAGACTCTTTTGTCATTGCCGGCCTCGATTTTCGCAGTAGCAACAATACAGGTGAGTCGTTCGATCGGTAATCCTGAAACACACTAGTGAACCACAAGAGATAAGATACAGTTCCGATGCACCTGCAATGCAAAAATGCAAAATGCAGACATGTATGTATGCAACAAGGAAATTTCCCCCTCGATTCTAGTTTCCAAAAAAACACAACAATGGAGAACCCTACGGACAAGCATATAATAGAACCTCCTCGTATATAATCACAGGCCAACAGGCAATGTACAAACAACAACATCTGAGTACAATAGAAAGGACCTCAACCAACAAGCCTGGTGATTGTCAACACAACAAGCGATAAGCAACAAGCTACAAAAAAGATAAACAAGATAGTCAAGCTGGATGACGAGACCGGAAGTCCTCTAGCAACTCCAGCGTCTCAGGATGATCTGGTCTAGCAAGTAGTCCCTGAATATGTAGCTCTTGCTGGCCAATAGTGTGATGTAGACTCTCAATATGGTCTTCAAAGGCTCCTTCCCCAAACCACGCCTCAAGCCTGCACCTCTTGGAATCAGCCCTCAACCTGCAATCTTTCAAATTTGCAATAGCTTCGTTCAGTTTGTACTCACTATCCCGTCTGAGTGATGCCTCTGCTGCAATCTTCTCGTCTTTGGCATTGAGTTGCATCTTCAACTTGTTGATTTGTAGCTTTAACCTGTCTTCGCGCTCTTTGTTGTTGGTGAGCATAGCATTCCATTGGTTATCAAACTTAGATACCCTTAAGTAAGCTATATCCAAATCTTCCTTCTTAGAAGCAAGGACACTACTGACGACTTTGAAATCCAAACCCAAACGCTCTCGAGAACTAGTCTCCTTGATCAGATCCATACCCAATTTGTTCACAAGCTCTGTTTGTTTCTTGAAAGAGTGAACAACATCAATCTTCTCACTTCGGAGCTGAATGATTTCTTTCTCCAACTCTTCATTAGCTTTTCTCAACTCTTCCTTCTCCAACAATAACTGATTGTACTTCTAAATGTCTACGGTAGTGGGTTCCTCAATCATGAGAGGATACAAAGGTGGCACTGAAGGAAACGACATCAGAAACTTCGCAGCTCTATCATGAATCCAAGTCAGGTAAGGGTCATATGCTCGACTATTACTCTTCCCTAATAAGGCTTTCCCTTTCCTGTGAATGTTATTCTAAGCATGCTCAAGTCTGCCTAAAGTCTCACCCTCCACCAATCCGGTGAGATATAGAGATTCTTGTATCTCCTCTTCCTTAGGAGGATCCCTCAGCGCGTATCCAAACGGCCTAACTAACAAAGATGGGTTATAGTTGATGCAACCTTTCCTTCCGACCAAAGGGGCGTTAGGAAATCCACTGCAACTATAAATGATCTATGTACCAAGCATATCCCGGTCAAATCAAGCAATGTTCTCTGCAGATAGACCCATCAACCTTTCCAACCAATCTGAAGTACCAGCAATAGCAACAGTCCTGGCCTGTCTTGGGCATATGACTAGCAAACCATCTGTACAACAAAGGGACATAACAAGCTACATTCTTTCCCCTTTTGTTCTCATTCTTGTAATGAACAGAATGATAAACATCTCCAAGAAGAGTAGGCACTAGGTTTCCTGAAGCCAGAATATGGAATGCATCTAAATCCACAAAATCAAGGAGATTAGGAAATAATACAATACCATAGATACAAAGAGCGAGAATGGCATTAAACACAATCCAACAACCATCCTTAGCGAACTTCCGAGCCTTATCAACCAAGAAAGCCAAAGGAAAACCATGCACCTCATTCCACTTAGTCAAACTCCCCTCTAACTCTGAAGCATCCACATGTAATACAGCTGTTAGCTTAGCCAGGACAGGCTTAGCGTCAGTATGGGAGAATGGCATCTGATCAAGGACATGCACACCCAACAACATAGAATACTCCTCCAGGGTAGGTGCCAGGATATAGTCAGGAAAAACAAAACATCTTAACTGTGGATCGTAGAACTGCAGAAGAACATAAAAACCATCCATCTCATACACTGAAGGCTTGCAGACGCATCTCAACAACCTCCCATAAGACTGCCTTAAATCCTCCATCACCTTCCCATCAGCCATGGAAATCAAACTCAGCAAAGAACTAACATCTGGAGCTGGAAGCTTGTAGGCCATTATTCTCTTCAAGGGTTCCATGTCAGAGATAAAGGAACAAGATCACTAGAATTGGAGAGGAAATATGCACCTGCGACATAAATACATGTTAATGAAATGCATATGAAAATGAAAATGCAAATGCAAACAAAGGATCAAGATTATTGTGTTGTTGATCGAAATCACCAGCGCTCCGCCTTAGCAAGAACAAAGTACCGACAATAGGAACCACTGATATCAGGAACACAGATTCACACTGTAACGAACCGGGTAATCTGAAAGCCAAGGTTTCCTGCATAACCCAATCCCTCTCACAGGTATGGACCTATCCACTGATAAGGTTCGACATCCTATGTGTTCGTCAGCGTCACAGACTTTTAAGAAACGATGATATGTTCACCATTTCTGGTTTAGCATCATAATTTCCCGAAGAGGCCTCACTTAGCTGACTCACAAATGATCGGTCCCCAGAGTCGACAATCCTCAGATCCAAAATCCCTTCGAGCCCAAACGGTCAGAAAGAAAATCATCAAAGAGAATCTCGTCTGAGCGCGAATTTCATGATGAACTAGTACAAGCAAAGCAAGCACATCCACCACTACTCTCCACTACTAAAGTTATGTGTGTACTAAAGCCTGGGTTTGGCTTATCTCTCAGAGAACATTCCCCCCCAACAGCATAGCAATAATGATATATAATGCTGAAAATAAATGCAGGAAAATAAAGATAAAGCACATATATACAACACCCAAAAAAATAAACAAGCAAGCGCTAGGATTGACTCGCATAGGGAACTAGAGTCCCCAGCAGAGTCGCCAGCTGTCGCAACTGCGAAAAACAACCAGCGGAAAACAGAAGAGTCACCACCTTTCGTTATTTATCCCAAAGAGAGGGAAAGGAAACGATCGGAAAAAACCTGACGGAAAAGGGAAAAGACAAGGTCATCGCAACCAAGTCCTGGGTTCGAGAGTCGGTTACGCAAGGGGAAGGTATCATCACCCCTCACGTCCGCCGTACTCGACAGGATCCATGCTTTGTTGTCTATCTGAAAGGGTGATTAAAATTATCTAGCTAAAGGTCAAGGGACAAAAGAAAAATAAGGGACTCAGCAGAGCGTCGCCGCTCTGTGCCTACGTATTCCCTCGTGCAATGGGAAAGTCAGAGTCAACGTAGTTCGGCTAACTACGGGTGAAAAGGGGGAAGGTTGCTCGCCAAGACATCGTGTCTTGTGCCTACGTACTTTCATCTGGTATAAAAGATCAGAGCAAACGTAGTTTGGGCTAACAAGAACACCGGTTGGTTCAAAAGTTTTTAGGCCCGAGTAGGGTTAACAATCAGTTCTAGCAGTTGGTGTATGCAGCTCGACCATTGGAGACTTAGGCGTTACAGTTTGCGGTAGAACTAAGAGTTAACAACACTCTTTTATCTGAAAATATTTTCCTTGATTAAAATCCCGAAGGATGAAAAAGGTTTGAAGTGTTTTTGTGTTTTTTCGAGAAGAAGTGTTTTGAGTTTTGTTTGTAACTCATGTCGTACTAGAGACTATGACTTAGGAGCGAATGCGTTGCATATCACCCAAAGGGTGTACACTAAACACTCTAGGCCATTGAGAGGAAGCCCCCCAATCATCATTTCCCAAGTAGCTTAAGGCTCGTGGCGTACAACACTTGTCATTCTTTATTACGTGTTTTGAAAGTGTTTGAAGATGAGAAGAGAAAGGACACACTAAAGGGAGACTAACTCACCTAAAAATTGTCATGCAAAGTGGACTTAGAGTTGGGATACAAAAGGGAACTACCTAATGTTATCATACATGGTTTTATTCTAATTTCTATCATAACCTCAATAGGTTAGAGATCCTATGGGGAGCATGGCAAATAAAGATAAAAGATGAAGGAATAAGAAATAAACATGAAAATGCAAGTATGCAAACATAGAATGCACAACTAGAATGAAAGTGAGGGAGGAAATATGTGTGGGGAAGTAGCCTCCACAAGCTCATCTCAACCTCAAGCATGCATATGAGAATGCAAAAGAAGAAGAGAGAAAGAAATGCACAAGATGAAATCAAGCAACAAGAAGAAACCACACAAAAATGCACCAAAAGTGGGATGAAATGACTTAAGTCAAACAACATCAACCACAAGTGGCTAACGCCAAATCAAATGAAAGGAAAGGAAGCTCAAAACAAAATTAAGGATGAGAGGCTATATGTGGACAGCAAGGGACTCATAATATGCACTCAACCATAAGCATCACAAGAAAGGTGCAAAAGGAAGCACAAAGAAGTCCTCATGGATTCATCACTTTAGGCATGCTTCAAATACCTCCAAAGGAGGGACCAAGCCACCTTAAATGATACTCCAAGGTCATGGGACAGAATGGGAGATGAGAGAAAAGATCTCAAAAGCAAAAGCAAACCTATCAAAATAAAATGCAAGCATACACACCAAAGAATGCAAACATGCTACACAAGGAAACCCTAAATGGAAGCAACAAAAGAAACACACAAATGAACAAGCAAAACACAATGTCATGACCAAAAATTGAACAAGTAGCAACCTTAACATGTTAGGAACATGAATCAAAAGGAATTGAAGGCTCAAAGGATCCATCAAAGTCATCTCCAAAGCAAACTAGGTCAATGTGTATGTATGAACCTCCCTTTGGGGTAACTTGACTTACAAGTTACCTCAAAATTAGGAAAATGATTAAAAAAAAAACAAATAAAATGCACAAAGTCCATAAACATGTTGGCAAACAGAGGCCAAGAGATTACAATCAAGGTCAATTCACAACACCACCAAAGAAATTGATTCACAAGGGTGTTCCATTGTGAATGAGGATTGTCGAGGGTCAAATGAAATGCAATCTGTAACACCCTTCCAAACCTCACGGAAAATATAAGCATCATCAGAGTAAAATTAACATGCATACACAAAGGGCATCACACATATACATCCAACATTACTAAAACAATCTGTCATGCTCAATAACACTGAAATAAATAATCATACTTTACAAAATTTCATTTTGCATGTAACAGCGGATTCATTTACATCACATATTTTTCTTAAAAGAAATATTTGCATTTATCACATAAATCAACGTTACTCAGGCACTGAGGCCAACAACATAAAATACATCCGAAACGTAACCCAAACGATCCCAGTGTTACACGATCAGAGTACAACTCGACCCAATACAATTAAATCACTAAACAGCTACACCAATAGCGACCTCGCAACTACGAGCAGTACTACACCTTGATACCTGCACGATGTCATGAAGAACATCATTCCAGCAGAAGGGTGAGAAATATTATCATAATAACAATGCATATAATCATATATCTAATTGCACAAATACCGAATACATATATTCCACATTTTCTCACCACAGTACATTATAAACGTCATATATGTCACAATACACGTTTACCTAATTAAGCACATTCATAAATTCACATAAACACATACAACATGTTTATTTCACCAATGCATCATATAAAGATGATAATGTAACTCATAGAGACCGACTCACGACTCTATGCAGATACAAATGCGGTATCGACTCATTCAGCAGGTTCAATTGAAGAACCAAAGGAACCATCGCTCGTTACGGAAGTAACTCCCCGTCGGGCCTACGATGTTCATCCATCGCTCACACCCCACATGGGGACACGATGTTCAGGATTGCTCACACCCCACAAGGGCACACAATCGTTCTGCAGATTCTCCACGAAATCAAAAATAAACTATCGCTCACACCCCACAAGGGCACACAATCGTTTTTGCAGATCCTCCTAGGGAACAAGAATAAGCCATCGCTCACACCCCACAAGGGCACACGAGGTTTCTGCAGATCCTCCACGGGATCAAGAATAAACCATCGCTCACATCCCACAAGGGCACACGAGGTTTCTGCAGATCCTCCATGGGATCAAGACACAAGAATGCAATCATGATGCTACACACGCACAATGACTCCACACACTCTTGAAATGCACACGTAATCACAATAATATACAATTATACACATAATTGCCAAACGGCCACATCATGCACTTTTATATAACAATCACATACACATGCCATATTACTCATACAAACCCAACAACTCTCGCAAATCCTCATTTGGATTATGGGTACATCGCTTATACCCCACCAGGAACAACTCCACAGTTATTCTACCCAGTGATCGCTACATTAGGAACGACACATTGTCATTCTACCCCAGTGAGTAAGAATCTCGCATGTTAACATATTCTCAACATCAATATCATATTACCAAGCAATGCACATACATCATACATATATTCTCATGTATTATTCATACCTTATCACATTCATCATGCATTCATGTTTAATTCAAACAATATATATAATTGCCAAAAGGCCATACTTCACAATCTAGGATTCACGCCATAAGGCTAGCCACAACACGTCTCATCTTAATAATGCACAAACTATTCACAAATATATATAATTAACATCATTGAACCAAACAATTAACCATTGGATGGAACACACAAGAAAACAACATGTTGTCACGCTCGCTACCTTGCTCGCCTAGCGAGCTCCTAGCGAGTGCTCGCTACCTATTCGCCTAGCGAACAAGCTCGCGAAGGAAAACAAAAGCCACTGACTTGATTCGCTACCTCACTCGCTCAGCGAAGACCTAGCGAATGCTCGCTACCCCCTTTGCTACCCGCGAGGAATCACCAAAACCATTATGCCCAAGTCTGGGACCGTTCGCTACTGGCTCGCCACAGCGAATGCCCAGTGAATGCTCGCGACCTGCTCGCCTAGAGAACAAGCTAGCGAGGGTCTGCGAACTCAGAATTCCCCACTGTTCAAAACTACGAAACTCATCAAAATCCAACCGATTCAATCCCAACTCATTTCAGTAGCCTTAGCCCAACATTCCTCGACTAAACTCTACCACTTATCCTCATTTTTAACTGCTAAAACTCAATTTCTACCGATTAAACTCATTTATGCCCTAGAATGGAAGATGAGAGAAAACAACCCAACCAATCCAAATAATCCATACATAATCACATACATTGGTAAGATAACAATATTTCACCCCCTTACCTCGATTAATCGGGAGCTAGAAGTCGTTCTTGGGCTTTCCAAGCTTTCCCTTCTTTTTCCTTCTACTTTCTCTTCTTCCTCCACTTTTCTTTCATGTTTTCTATTTTACATTTTCGTTCCACTTCCCTTCATATATCCTTCCCTTCTATTTCTCTCCAATATATCTCCTCTCTCAAAATATTTACCAATTCATTTTCTCATAAAATATCCCATCTCATTCTTAATTAGAGAATATCTAGTAAGTCCACATTATTCTATCAAATAGAATACATCAGTTAAATCCAATAATTCACTTAAATCATACAAACCAATTAACTAGTACCATTAATCAGTTATTGAAAATTGGGTTGTTACAACTCTCCCCTACTTTAGGAATTTTCATCCTCGAAAATGTTATCCAACTCGAATAATTCTGGATACGACTCTCGCGTCTCAGTCTCCCAACTAATTCCGCCAACGGAATCCCTTTACCTCGAAGTTGCTTCTCGTTCACCCACCTAAACTTAGCAATGTCTCCACAATTGGGTTGCCTCTCGCACAATCTCAGGTCTGAGTACAACACTCTCGCCGGACACACATCAACTCAAAGGAGCCTTACACCCCTTACCAAACAAAGCCTCATACGATGTCATTCCGATAATAGAATGATAGCAATTGTCGTAGCTAACTCAATCAACGACGATTAACTACCCCACGGTCTACCTTGGTCCAATCACACAAGCTTTCCAACAAATTCTCTACATACTGGGTAATCCTCTTTGTCTGTCTATTCCTTCCACAGACGCTAGTCAGAGTTCAACAACCACATGGCACCCAGAAGTACCTACAACCCTTTCCAAAATCTTAATGAAGAACTCAGATTCCCATATAACAGAACGATTCATCCTTACTGGTAAGTAACGAGTTACTCTTGTTAATCCATTCTTAACCATTCAAATCGAATCATATCCTATCAAATTCTCCGGAAATCCCATCACAAGATCCATGGGGATACTATCCCATGCCACTCAGAAATATTCAACAGTTGTATCAGGTCCAATAGTTTTTGATGTTCATACTTCGACCTTCAACAAGTCTCATTAACATATACAACTTCGACCACTTCTCTCTTCATCTATGGTTACCAAGATGATTCCTCAAATTCGGTCATACCCTCACAGTACCTGGATGGATACTCAATTTATCTCAACGTCCTCCTCCCAGGGTACTTTTATCCAACTCCCACTATTGGAAACACAAACTTTATTACGACACCCATGGTACCATTTCCATCAATCCGAAGATCAACTCTTCGACTTTTATCCATTAAATTCAATCAATCTATTAACTCAAATGAATTCCGACTCTCTCGGATCTCATCGGGAATACCAATAGTCAGTCTCAACATACAAAGCTCAACTCTATAAGAAGTCTCTTCACATACCAAACTTATATCCCGAATTTGTTTCCTCAGTTCTAGCTCAATACCATCGTCATCAGTATATACAGGAATTTCCCATTTGATATCTCAGCTACCACGTCATCTCACCCAAATGGTAATTCGACCAAAACCATATTCCTTCAGAAGTCTCAATTATTTCCTCTGTCTCATATCCAACTTTCCCAAATCAAACAAACAACTCAAGCTCTTAAGGTCGGCAGTCATTATAAATCTCAACTAAACAATTGAGGTCTCCAAACTCCGGCACAGACACACAACAACCAATTCCAAATTACTTGTCAGGAAATTCCCTTATGTATCTTGAGTTACCTTAAAGCATAACCAAAACTCGCTGATGTTGTACTTAATACATCTCTCAATCATATCAACCAAACATCACGAAACACAACAAGTAGTTCTGTCAAATTTGGTCAACCAATACACGAGTTACTGACAGCTTCTCCCAAAAACTCTTTAAACTTCTTCCCAGTGGCATATCAATACTCTTTCTCAAACACTGATAACTCAAGTCTCCGACGCTCAACACGATCCTCTATACTCTTCGAATATCCAAATATCATCGGCTACATAACTATTCACTCACTCAATTAAGTATGGAAAATCCCGTGTCAAACGGACACTCAATTGTGAGTTATGGCGGAAACACAAACCACACTTCCCGTACGGACTACAACGTCCAAACGTACTCCATTTTCGTACCTCGAAAAATACGATCCTCGCGATGGACGCGGAAAAAATATTGTTCGAAACAGAGTCGCCACCGAACTTTATTCATTCCAAGAATGGAATAGGAAAATATCGATAAAACCTTTAAAGGGATAAGAACATGGTCATCGCAACCAATATTCTAGGTTCGGGAGTCGGTTACGCAGAGGGAAGGTATTAGCACCCTCTACGTCCGTTGTACTCAACGGGAACCTCTTGATCGATTCGAGAGTAAAGTTAACTATGCTTATTTGTTTTCTTCTAAGGTTTCTCCTATGGGGGGAATGGATGGTTATAGGATAGGGTGCTCGCCAAGGATTGGGGCCCTTGTGCCTACGTATCTTCACTTATAAGAAGTGGAAAATCAGAGCATTCGTAGTTCGTGGGACTACGGGAAAAGAGGGGATTGTGCTCGCCAAGATCATTGCAATCTTATGCCTACGTATCTTACATTCAGAAGAGAATGAAGAATCAGAGCAGCCGTAGTTCGGCTAACTACGGTAAAAGGTTTATGTTAGGGACGAACAAGTGTTTAGGTTGCGTTCTAACTGCTAAACGTTGGCTTGTCTGCTCGCTAGGGGAGGCTGAAGCACTAGTTTGTTATGCGCGGAAGAAGGCACTAAACAATGTTCTTGGTAAGAGTTGTTTAAGTTGTAGGGATCGCGCAAGGGCGAGGGATTAGGTTTATCGCATTGGATGTTTGATTTTGGAAAAGGAGGGTAGATTTTAATAGGTTTAAGGTTTCGATCACACGGGGGCGAGAGAGAGGAGTTTGATTAGGTAATTTTAAGGGAGAATGACGACTACTCGATAAACGAGACGCCAGTCTCGCAATCGATTAATCGGGATATCATTGGAATGCCAGATCCCAACGATACCTTTTTCGTTCAATTAATTATGAAATTGTATTTGAATGGACAATAACAATATTGGTCCAAGTAGTTAGGGCACATGTTTTATGAACGAAAGGTTGAGCGAACCACAACCTAAAGCGTACGCCCTAAGAGTGGTTACTCAAGAATTCAAGGAGCGCGAGACTCCAAGCACTCAGTTCTTTCACGATTTAAGAAAATGGTTTGAATTTGAGGTACGGTTTAGAAGCGTACTAGGGTTTAGACTCGATCACACGAAGGCGAGGAACGAGGTTAGACGGGTTGAAAGCTTTAGGAGGAATGACGACTAATCGATAAACGAGACGTCGGCCTCGCAATCAATTAATCGGGATATTACCGGAATGCTAGATTCCAACGATACCTTTTCCATTCAATTAATTATAAAATATGTTTGTTGGACAATGTAAGTATTGGTCCAAATAATTAAGAAGTGTTTTAGAAACGAAAGTTCGAATGATATACTATTCAAAGTGTACACCTTGATAGTAATTATTCTCGAACTCAAGGAATGCGCGACTCCAAAAACTCGATACTTTCGTAATTTTAATTATGAAAATAATTTGAAAATAATTAACGTAGTGGTCAAAACTGAGGTTGACATATTGCTTGAATTAGGGTTTGCGGATTTTGAGAGGTTTAACAACAAGATTGGATATTCTAAGGATGAAAGACGAAGTGACCACAACTCAAGGTGTGCACCTCGAGAGCGATCACTTAAGGATCCAAGGAGTGCTAGACTCCAAGGACCCACCACTTTCATATAAATTTTGAAAAGAAACTTTTAATCTAGAAAATAAAATATTTTTGACTTAATGAAAGAAAAAAGAAATGAATTTGATAAAAAAAACTAAATAGAATTTAAATAAAGTCAAATTGCAAAACAAATATCAATTATAATAATAAAATCTAAAAAACATGATATTACTTAATATTACTGATAATGTACGCTACTAATATTACTTATGATATCATTAGTGACATATTATATGCAATTAGTTCTAAAATAAGATCTCATTAAGTTCACTAAATCTTAATTAAATTAAGTGACCCTAATCAACACTAAACAGCACAGGCCCAAAGGCCCTTCATGTTTCATATACAACGATTGGTTTGCTGTCAAAGATTACCTTCTTTTTTTTATAAAAAAAAAATGTTTTAATGGAAATAGTAAAAAAAAGAAGATAATGGCATTGGAAACACATTCCATTAACACTGAGCCTTTTCAAAAATCAGCTACTCCATCTCAAACTCCACCGAGTTTTTTTCACAAACTCCACCAAATCTCTCAAACCTCTTCCGCCTCCAAACAGAAATATTGAAAACGGGTCAAACCCTCTCACCTTTCCCTAAATCGAAACACCACCCCCATAAAACTACCTCCAAAACCCAATAAACATACTAACACTTTGGAATCGGTGACCTTAACTACCCAGAACAAAATCAATTTAGAGTTCACGTCGCACGCACCGAGAATGGAAGAGCAACAATAAAGCAACGAGACGACGAAACTGACATCGAAAAGTAAAAAAAAAAGGCTAACGGCGATGAAGAAATTACCGATTTGGGTGCTTCAACGATAACGGTGAGTGATTTCCTAGCTGCTTTAAGACTCTGCTCCTCTTTTCTTCCTTTCGAAACTTGCGTGATTTGGTCTAGCTCAGAGTAAGCTCAGGTTCTAATGTTGAACCTGAGTGACTCTTGAAATCTTTGAGCTCTAGTGATTAATGGGGGTTGGGGGTCTATTTTGACAGAGTTTCTTTAGGTTTTTCTTCTTCCTTTTTGCCAATGAATAGGACCATATTTATAGGAGGTTTTTTAGGGTTTTTGATACGTGTGAGAATTTGAATTTTTGCTGAGGGAGGGCTTGATCCGTGTGAGGTAGGACAATGAGGAGCATTTGGGGTAGTACGATTCTGTTAGGAGGTAATACCATGATTTCTGCTTTTCTGAGACTTGATAGTGACTTTTGTGTTTGTCTGTAGTGAATTAGAAAAAATTGCTTTTTTACCCTATTTTTTACTGTGTAAATTCTGCTCTTTTACTACTTACCAATTGCTGATGTGGGACTCTCCTTTTTTTTGACTCAAAATGAATTCTGATGTTAGCTCTTTATTCTTGACTACATACTATTCTCAATTATTTAAATTTCTTTCAACAGTTACTTGTGACCTCTGCTTGCTTTGCTCTGATCTTTATGTGGTTGTTTTTCTCTCGTGGCAGGGCTTGAATTTGGAGATTTGGGTCGTGACGGCAAGTACACGAATCATAGCTCAATACATGGAATGACTTAGCCTATGGACAACTTTAAATAACTTGACAATCTGTTCACAACTCTGGTGTGAGAGTGATATTATGAGTCTCGGGGAAGACTCGCAGCCTCAGCTCTTGCGGCAACCAATGTGTATGTTTGGTTTAAATATGTAGAAGAAGATAACCCGACTCTAGCTAAGATATTTCCATTTCCAAGCGTTAAGTGGTTTTTTTGTATCTACGATCATCAATTGCAGCTGCAACAGTTGCTATCCATGGACTATATGAAATCATTGTCTTGGGGAAAGGACCGTCATTTCCAGCAGCCTGTGCAACAAATACACCGACTTGCACAGCTCCAAGAAGTATTTCAAAAATTTAGTTTTGGCGGCTGCTGGAGGACTGTTTGGTCCAACCGAAAGACTGAGTATATCCACTCCATCATATACAGCCTGGTCAATTGCAGCAACTACATCTGCAACAAACGGTCATACTGAGCCTGAGAAATTGATGCATGATTACTTGGAGCATAAGGAACATGTATCTCATTTGGAGCTAGTGATGAAACAGGTCTTTCAACTTGACTAGTATTGATATAGGATTTGTTTTTGTCGAAATCAGGATGGCCATGCTTTTGATAGCAAAAATCAATGGTTAGTCCACTTTTATCGCAGAAAGTACATATTCTAGCAAAGGTTTTGCCAACCAGCTTTATGCTTGAAATC
This sequence comes from Lathyrus sativus, assembly GCA_963859935.3. Taxonomy (NCBI): domain Eukaryota; kingdom Viridiplantae; phylum Streptophyta; class Magnoliopsida; order Fabales; family Fabaceae; genus Lathyrus; species Lathyrus sativus. The sequence goes on from OZ012737.1 coordinate 694,537,596, forward strand.
ATGTTTATGAGCTGAATTAACCAAGATTGAATTGTTCTCAACAACTGCTAGATTTTTGATTACTTTCTTACATCGTCGTGGCAGTGAAGAGCTCTAGCTATGATAATGGGGGATTTTTGAGGTTGTTACATCCACGTGCCCAGAAGCGAGACACAGAGATGGGTCTGCTGTGGAAAGTGAAATAACCGAGCAGCTATGAATTTTTTTTCACCAAACATAAACCAGAATCAAATTTGATTCATTCTTGATGTGCACCGTGTAATTCTGAATTGAAAACGTCGAGCCAGTGGAAGACCTTTGTCTAGGATGAAGGAGGGTGGTGCAAAATGGTTTTCGACCGCCGTCGTTGTTTTTGCAGCAGGCGTGAGATTTGCGGGTATTGGCTGCAGGTTGGAATTCTTCATTTTGCTAAGGGACAGGATAGTCTGAACGTGTGGTTTTTTCTTGTCATAGCAACCAGACATACATGGGGGTACTTCAAGTTTTATCCACCACCTCTTTCTCAGCAGACCATTCACCCCTGTTAAGTTGTAGCTTCCTGCCTAAACTCTTCCAATGATGAAACATGCTTAGCTCGGACTGCAACACTCACATCATCACCATGTGAACAAATAATAGTACAGACTTTCCCATTGTACATGATGCTCCCAAAGCATTGACGTTTCTATCGGAGCATCATACGTTTCCACTTCCAAATGAAGACCTGGACTAGTAATCTCCATTACCAACAGAGTAGCCTCGACAGTTCGACTCTCTTTGTAGTGAGGCTTCAAATCTGGTACATAGGCTCCAAGACTGACAAAACCGGGACAGCAGTGTCGTTGTTGTGGTTGTGTTTGTGATGACATCGACTTTGTTGGCGTAGTTGTTGGCTTGGTGATAACAAGTTGAACGAGGCAAGTATGATGTCGTTGCTGTGTTGCTTGTGAGGCGTTCGGAAAGTTTGCGGCGAGGGAACTCTATGGTGAGTAGAAAGTTATGTTATAAGTTGTGTTATAGAGGTGATGGTGAGTGGAAACATTGTGCTGTTATTGTGAATTGATCTTCAAGTGAAGCCGGAGGTAAATCTCAAACTTCTCAACCTCTTACGCAACTTTCAACGTCTCAAGGATTTGAACAACTTGTACAGACAAGCTTGAAACTTCCATAACCTAGTGGCTAATATGGTGAACCTGTTTGTAGATCTGGTATAGGTTTGGACGGTTTTGAGGTGAGTTTTAAAAGAGTAGGGAAAGCTGTAGGTGGTTTGTGAAAGAAAAAAAAAGAAAGGTGTGGCTGCTTGTTGTTTCAAGGAAAGGTCTGTATGAAGGTTATGTATGAAAGTTACAGTTGGAGGTTGGACGAAGGTTTTTGTATAAGTTGAAAACGGAATGAAGAGGATAGTGATGCTGTTAGGAGATGGACTGTTGTATTTGTGGCATGTTGATCTTAGATGAAGTAGATTGCATTGGAGAACCTATTGACCCATCGTTTGCAAGTGGCTGGATTTTTATGCGCATTGGTATGAGGGACTTCGTTCACGCTTTTGGATGAAGCCATGACAGCGAAGGTAAAGGATTTGTGCCCATAAAAACATTTAACAGGTATGCAGAAGATCCCTCGTACGGTCTGATGTAACAGTAGGGGATCTTTGTTGTGAACACATGCTTGTGATGATTTACCGAACACTAGACGTGTTACCGGCGAAGACAGTCCCGTTTCCTGCTCCCTTAATGTCCTTAGCAGTCTAACAGGGCCTGATTGTGATGTTTGTCTCATTATTTTATTTTTTTTGCATTATAAACTGATTGTGACTTGTTTTGCAGCCTTCATAACCGAAAATTCTGAGCCTGTTCATACATAATACCAGCATTTGAGCAGATGGTGTCGTACTCATCTGTATTTTATATTCATATCCTGCGTATTACTCATTCAGTTCGTGGTCATCCATATCAAGCAGTGGCAAAATATTCAGAACCATTCTCATAACCCAGATTCTCGGATTCATCATGAACAAGAACATCAAATCCAGGGGAGGATTCCCACCGTTCCTCAGGCTCTACATGACAGTTTCCTGCTCCCCTGAACTCTGCTCAAAGCATGAATGAGACATATTATGAGCAAAACCATTGTCTGGTACCAGAGAGTCCTACTGAGTCACAGCAGCTTCATTATAGTCAAATGAAGAAAGCTCCAAGCAAACACTTTGCTGTTTAACATTTTTGGGGTAACGGTAACTGAAGGTCTTCCTTAGACCTAAGTCTAGCATCAGACAAAGCTTTTGGAGCAGATAAAGATTGCTCAAAATGTGTTTCCCTTGGTGTTGGTGCTACAGATGTTTTATTTCCTGATAGAGCTTTATTTTTTAATTCTCACCCTTACTAAATAGTATGACCTTGTGAAGATGACTAGCAGCAATACATTTGTGTCTAATAAGTATTTCAAATAGTCCATGGATTTTCTCTAGAAGTTTTGCACACTCCTTGTCATCGGATACTGGCCAACACTCAGTAACAGGATTTGCCACAAACTGTTGGTCTTCGATGCCTTCTTTGGCATTACTTCCAGCAATTTATAATACTTGCTTCTTTCTGTTGTACAATTATCAAAACTGTATCCTAAACTTTCCTTTTCATGGTATGTGCTGGTTGAATCTATTTCGTCACTCAGTAGAACTCTTTTCTTGTAATAAATTTTAACATTATTTTGAGTGAACCAGGCATTGAGCAATATTACCGTAAAAAGCCTGCGTGCCGTTCGCGTTTTCACCTTCAAATTTATTTTATATGACACATTGCTATTAACAGGCTTTGATATTATTTTGACTTCTAAAACACCCCGTGGTTAGCGCCATTTAACATTGGACACAACGCTTGTGGCTTTAGTCTTAAAAATAATGAAACTTTTCTCGGAAAATGTCTTTGAAACATATTTTGACATTCTCATACGTAGCCCATAGGAAGGGTCAAAGTGCCTCCTACACAACCTAAAACCTTACTGGCAAAACTTGAAGTATAACCGGACATCCTGAGATGTTATATGAAAAATAGGCTTAGGAATTGTTTCCAAAATATGTTTTGAAATTTGCAATTTAAATCTAAGTTTGTCACAAACTGATTTAGAATTCAATTATAACCCGACACTTGTAATCAAACCGCGCTTGAGGTGAAATCGACCATGTCTAGCAGCAACATGTGAAGTATCTTGTATGGAGGGCATATCGTGGCAAGTAACTTGTACGAGCAACTCGTAGTGAGGTTTAAATAGCCTTTAAAGAATTTTGTAACCTAATTGAAATAGGGTTTAATTTTCTTGAAAACCAACAGTCATGTTGCGAGGTAGATCCAATCATGTATTTTACGTCATTGTCCCTATCATATATGTCTTATTGTGGGAACGAGGGCACACACGAGTTTGGGTACAAGGGGTTGGAGGCGCGCTCCTCCCACAATAGTTCAGCATAAATTGCCATGGATTATCACCACAATGAGTATACGCGAAGTCTTTATAACGAAACCTTATAGAGTCATGGCCAGAAGTCATGTGGCAGTAGGACATTTATTAAATACCAAAGTAGGACAAATTTGGGGTATGACATCCATCAAGAAATAACTTAATTCCATGTTACTATTCTATCATTACGACAAAGTACGAAAACAACATTCCCACACTCAGAAGGCCATTTACACATCTTCAACTCTTGAAATGCTTAGAGGGCTAATCATACCAAGATTGTATTCCACTTCTCACTCCCTTTAATAATCACCAGAAATCACCATCCACCCTTTATATACTCGACCTTATAAACTGTTGCCGTAACACACAGACACAAGTCTCAAAATTACTCCATCAATTTAATTCCTTGGCTAACCAATTAGACGTATAACATGGAGCTCTTAATATCGGACTAGTTTCCATAACTAAGTCGATCACAACTCCACTTCACGCACTGGCTATGTATCACTACTTTGTCAGGACAACTTCCAGGCATTCACAACTAGTCGGTAAACCGCCAACTTTCCCTTTTCGTTAATACACAAAACTCCCAATTACTTGGCCTTACTCTGAACAATTCACTGCTCACGCCATCTAAGCTTTCAAGACACGTCTATCCCATCCAACACAATCCCAACTACTATCAACAAGAGATTAAGGGTGATCAGTTCCTCAATTTGTCAATAGACAGCCGAAATCATGATGGGGCATAAACCATCTTTACCAAACTATAAGAGCGTTCAACCTCACTCTTAGCTACAACTCCACACTCACAGCATCCTGGGGAAGCACAACTTTCTCCCCCACTTGGATCATTCCCACTCCTGCAGACAAGGTTTAGAACAACAAACGCGTACCGACAGTGTTTTTACACACATGTCACATACAAGGGAATAAAAAACATTAGACAACTTGGCCGGATGGACCGACCTGCTCTAATACCACTAATGTAACACCCTTCCAAACCCCACGGAAAATATAAGCATCATCAGAGTAAAATTAACATGCATACACAAAGGGCGTCACACATATACATCCAACATTACTAAAATAATCTGTCATGCTCAATAACACTGAAATAAATAATCATACTTTACAAAATTTTATTTTGCATGTAACATCGGATTCATTTACATCACATATTTTTCATAAAAGAAATATTTTCATTTATCACATAAATCAACGTTACTCAGGCACTGAGGCCAACAACATAAAATACATTTGAAACGTAACCCAAACGATCCCAGTGTTACACGATCAGAGCACGACTCGACCCAATACAATTAAATCACTAAACAGCTACACCAATATCGACCTCGCAACTACGAGCAGTACTACACCTTGATACCTGCACGATGTCATGAAGGACATCATTCCAGCAGAAGGGTGAGAAATATTGTCATAATAACAATGCATATAATCATATATAAATGCACAAATACCGAATACATATATTCCACATTTTCTCACCACAATACATTATAAACGTCATATATGTCACAATACACGTTTACCTAATTAAGCACATTCGTCAATTCACATAAACACACACAACATGTTTATTTCACTAATGCATCATATAAAGATGATAATGCAACTCATAGAGACCGACTCGCGACTCTATACAGATGCAAATGCGGTACCGACTCATTCAACAGGTTCAATTGAAGAACCAAAGGAACCATCGCTCGTTACCGAAGTAACTCCGTGTCAGGCCTACGATGTTCACCCATCGCTCACACCCCACATGGGGACACGATGTTCAGGATTGCTCACACCCCACAAGGGCACACAATCGTTCTGCAGATTCTCCATGGAATCAAAAATAAACTATCGCTCACACCTCACAAGGGCACACGATCGTTTCTATAGATCCTCCTAGGGATCAAGAATAAACTATCGCTCACACCCCACAAGGGCACACGAGGTTTCTGCAGATCCTCCACGGGATCAAGAATAAACCATCGCTCACACCCCACAAAGGCACACGAGGTTTCTGCAGATCCTCCACGGGATCAAGACACAAGAATGCAATCATGATGCTACACACGCACAATGACTCCACACACTCTTGAAATGCACACGTAATCACAACAATATACAATTATACACATAATTGCCAAACGGCCACATCATGCACTTTTATATAACAATCACATACACATGCCATATTACTTATACAAACCCAACAACTCTCGCAAATCCTCATTTGGATTATGGGTACATCGCTTATACCCCACCAGGAACAACTCCACAGTTATTCTACCCCGGTGATCGCTACACTAGGAACGACACATTGTCATTCTACCCTAGTGAGTAAGAATCTCGCATGTTAACATATTCTCAACATCAATATCATATTATCAAGTGTTGCACCCTAATTTTTGACCTTAAGATCTCACCTCCTTGCTATTGAAACCAATATAGTTCAAGAATTGCATCTGGGGCATTTTGGTTATGAAAAGGGGCAAAATGGTAGTTTGTGCATTGTTTACTGACGGTTTTTGAAGATGAGCTTTCGCCAGGGTTCTTCGGAACAATTTAAAACCTCCGTCTCCGATTTCCTTATTTTGAGAATAAACAGAAAATTACAGTAAACTTTGGGCATCAGAGTTTTCAGTATACGGTAATTCATTTGGGAGCCGAGAGTTGGTTGTCGGTGGTTTTCAAGGCCGTTGTTAGATCATGTGAGGCTAATTATGTCGAGATATCAACTTGAGATGGTTTAAATCGGTGCAAGCAATCCCTTGTCTAAACTTATTTCATAAAAATGCGTATCTTCAATCCAACTGTTTCTTTGATTTACTCATATTGAGCTTATGTGGTGAAAGGTCATTCTATGTAAAGATAAATCGTTTAAAGTTTAATTGGTTGAACTTATTTGGAGTTACTTGCTTAAGTTGGATTTAATTGGATTTTTTGGATCAAAAGTGGATTTAATCAGGAAGCTTTGGGTGGACTTATACAGTTGCGACATATTTGAATTGCAAGAAAGGAAATAAAATGAATTTTATTCATGACATTTTGAGTACAAGGAAGAATTGAAGTGAAAATATTATGAAAAAAGGTACATCGACGTAACTGGCACAAATTAATCGTGTTACGACGAAATCTTTGGGAAATAGCTCTTAAGAATGTCAGACTCGCGTTGGTAAGCGAATTGGGAAACTACCTGCCCCTGTTCAGCAGGATCTTCAAGTTCCACGAGTTATGTCCATGTAAATCTCTAAGATATCAAGCAAAGTCGTCATGCCTGAAATGCCTATCCTGAGCTTGTCAATGCACACATATATTTGTCTTGAATTTTTGTTTTGAAAAAGATATCGCCATAACTTGTGACCGAAATCACTAGTCAGGACATAAGTTTTAATTATAATGCCGACATGAATTTTTTTCTGAGCATAGCTCGTAGGAGTCAGGAAACGTGATCTTGTCGAGTATGCTTTCAACCGAAGTCCTACTTCAATTAGGTGTTTTAAAGGTTGTATCGTGGCTCGGTTCACGGTTTAAGGAACAAAGGGATAAAGGCTCAGAGTTATATTTATACCCACCCATTCTTCGTGATGTTCTCCAATCCTAATTCAGTTAATCGGATACGAACGCTCATATCTCAAGCGGATTTGCTATAGTCGAGAACTTATCAAGGCTTTGGACATGGCAGTCACTCACCTGTTTCTAATGGCAATTGGTCACACGACTTTGTTCTTTATAAGGATTCAAAAACTAATGGTTTATTGCTCTTATTCCCTAACTTTTGCCTGGACAGCGTCTATTGATTTGACTTTGGAGTCCAGCGGGATGCCCCAGTTTTGCCTAAGTCTCCTTCATAGGTTTTGACTTAGCGGGCTCTTATTTTTTTTTTTGAATATTCTTTTATGCACAAGTCGTGTAAATCTTTTGAAAGGCTCGTGACTGCCCCACTCCTTAGGTAACCGAGGGATAGTCATTGTATTGGACTTCTTAAGATGCTAAGGATAAATTCTCGAAGGTTTGCTCTTCCTTTTTGAGGATCTAAGTGCTCGATCGGTTTAACTGAAACCTACCCTGCCCCAGGTTAGGATGAAGGTTCTTAAAGAGAGAGGAAAACTCCTACTTCAAGGCTCAAAGGGTTGACTAGGGATTAACATCCTTATATCTCCAGTGTTTGGGATTTGAAACAATGCCTTACATCATCAGCGGGTTTCAATTGAAAGCATACGACAAGAAATCTGACGTTTTGGGTTCGTCATCCTCCTCCCAATTCTCTATCAGAACAAGAGATCGGGTAAAGTTGGCATTATAATTTATGAAAAATATATTTTGAATGAGTGAAACAAATGGATTTATTCAAGACAAACATATGCGTTGCATTAATTAATCAAAGATAAACAAGTTCGTGCATGCTAAATATGATTAATCGAAGAGAAATACATATAACTAAACAAATGAACTGTCGGAAAAATCCTTCTAAATGTTTATGAAATCTTGCATTCAAGAGTAACAGTTTCCTTTGGCGGAGCCTCAATGGAAAGGACGTCTGGTTCATGATCACTGTGAGTCGTCATGGCTTACCCCAGTTATGCTGGTCACATCTTCAACAGTTTTCAGTCGTTGCTTCAAAATAAATTTCCCAGATCCTTTGTTGATCCCGGTCATATCACCTTGAGGGTTACTGAAATGAAGCGGGCTAGGCCTTTGAATAATTACTGGATTCGGCTGATTTTCCACAGGCGTAGCATGCTTTGCAGAATTCGCACTTGACAAGTGAGGAACCCCGAGAGGAGTCTCGATCTTCAGCTGAGCATCGCCAAAAGACGACTTCTTCGTTTCTAGCAAATTTCTGACAACTTTCTTAAGAGCATAGCAATTCTCTAGATCATGGCCGGGCGCACCCTCATGAAATAAACAATGAGCGGTAGCGTTGTAACTTGCAGGTAATGGATTAGGTGGAGGACCCAAAGCACTGGTGGTAATCAGACCTTGTTGTACCAAATGGGGGTATAACTCAGTGAAAGTTATCGGAATTGGAGGACAAGGCTTATACTGCCTCTTAAGGGGACAAGGAACCTGATTCTGTGATTGTTGGTGAACAGGAGCGTTGGGCACTCGTTGACTGTTGACAGGAACTTGCACGAGCGGATGACCGAAAGGTTGTTGATGAATCGGTGCTTGATATACCGGAGCTGACTGCACAGGCTGGCATGCAGGAAACTGCTGATCGAAAGGAGGTGCAACAGTAGCTACATAGGGTTGTTGAACATATAGAAACGGATAACCTTGAACATAACTCTGCTGATATTGTAAAGGTTGAGGAGTAGCCTTTTTGCGGTTCTTTGAACGTGTAGGTCCTTTACCATGGTCGGAGTTAGGAGCTTTGCACTTTGGAGGGGTAGCTCGTCGAACTGGTCGAGCACTGGGAGGCACCAAACCGGATTGAAGACCGTGAGGAGGTACATTCTCGACAGTAACAGCTGGTTGAGGTTCCATAACGGTATTAGTCTTAGAAACAACAGTAGACTGAGCATCCACCTTCACACTAAGAGCTCGTAACATCTCCAAAATCTGCCCTACACTTCCTCGAAGATCTTCGAATTCATGGCTGACACGGTTGATCTCTTGGTTTTGATCTTCCATCCTTTTGAAGGGCCGTATTGATGCAGAGAACTCAGGGTGACAAAACTGGAGGGTGAGAGAACCGAGTATGAGAAATCGGGAGACACATGCAATGCAAAAGTATGATGCTAAAATGTGAATGCAAATGAAGATTTCATGGAGTTCAAACATTTACGAATGTCGTGGGGTACCAAAGAAATCCTTTTCTTATTTTTTCATTTTATTTTTTTATTTATGGTATCCCGCGATATCCATAAATGATATTTGAACTCCATGAAATACAATGCAACGAGATGCTTTATGGATGCAATGCATGAAAACACACAAAGTCCTAGGTTAAAGGAACGTGAGCGGAGTCAAGGTCTACCCATCCCAAAAGGAGTGTACTATAGGTTAGTTGTACCTGCCGAACAAGGTTCTACAAAGTGCCCAAAGTCATCAGCCCATCTTTCGGATATTATCAACCTTCCGACTGACTCGGGGGTGAATAATATTCTCAAGAGAACCTCTTTTGAGTGTAGTATCGCGTAGCAGCCGTTGTAGGATTACTCCCACATAGCTCCCGCACTACGTCCTAAATAAGGCCAAGGTGGTGTTAAGGTACTACGGTCCTCAATATCACAGACTCCAATCGACCATGGAAAAAGTTTTCAACGATTACTCGTTCAACCGAACCATTTTCGAAAAGGTCTCAACTGAGCGGTGATTCTCGAATCAGCTTGGTCGGGATTCACTCCCTATAAGCCTCATCGAATATATCCCCATCCTATAATAATGTCACTAGTCCGGGCGTAGGACTTATCTCACAACACAAGGAACAATCCCCCCATCAAAGCACAAATATATACATGTAAATGAATAATAGCACAGATAGTAATAAATATGAACAAGTTAGGGATAACCCTTAAAAATTAAGACAGTCCCCAGTGAAGTCGCCATTTTCTGTTGCGGTGGAAATAGGATCACAAACTATTAATGAGTTTGAATCGCAATTCAATTCACAACCGCTCTTTGATTTATCCGAAGGAAAAGGTCAAAAGAGGGAAAACCTATTTTGCATCGTAAACACAATGCGGGGAAAGATCTAGGGTTCGGGGGTTGGTTAAATTTAGGGAAGGTATTAGCACCCTAAACTTCCGTAGTACTCTACGGGAACCTTTTGTTCAAATGTTTACTATTTGCTTTATTATTTGCTTAAGGTATATGTACAAAGGGATTAAAAGTGAGAAAGGAGACCTAAGGGGTTAATTCTAAGTTTACTCGGCAAGACATCGCATCTTGTGCCTACGTATCCTTACGGGAGTGGAATCAGAGTAATCGTAGTTCCCCTCAAAAGGGAGGTTAGAAACTTCTCGACTGTGGCCAAGGTTTCAAGGGGAATAAACGTATCTTAGGGACACGCTTACGCGGAGTGTAGAAACTCCAATATCTACGTTATAAATTATTAAGTTGTAATTAGGGTTAAATTAGGGATTCCACGGCGGGAAACCCTAAAATGAGCGCGGCGGCTCTTTGACCTAATGCTAGGGGTAGTTTTGTAATTTTGTCCACGGCGAGACATTTGTGAAAAGTTAGGGTTTGTGAGGTTATAAGGGTTTGAAGTTGAGGACTATTGACACGGCGGTCAAACGGCTAGACCTAATTCCTTCGGAGGAGTGAAATTATTGGTAAAGACGCGATAAACATACAATGGCAGAACATAAAGTGCGGAAAGATAAATGCGACAATTGTCTCGCAAAATTACATCCCATAAGCAGTTACAATTATAATAGCTAAATATAAAACCGAAAATAAGTTTCAAATTGAACATAATAGCTGCAAGAAACAAAACAAACAAAAATGTCAGTATGTGGGGTTAGACGAAAACGAAATCAAAATTGAACGAGAAACAAGCCGTATGAATTTTGGAGGACTTTTATGGTCTTTTTAACCAAGGATTTAAATTTGTGAAAAGAGAGATTAATTTTAATTAAAAGAGTTTTGAGTTTTAAAAAAAAATTATTAATAAAAGGTGAAAGTTTGGTTAGTTATTCTAAAAAAGGAGTTTTAGTGATAATATTTTGAAAAAAAGATTTAATCATTAAAAAAAACAATTGGTTTAATTTAAAAAATCTTAATGTTAGTTAAAAACACGTTTTACTTTAAAGTTATAAAAAAAGTTTTATTATTTGAAAAAACATTTGATTATTTTATTTAAAAAGAGTTTTAATTAATTTGAAAATGGTTTTTGGTTATAAAAAAGAAAGGGCCTTCTTGATTTTTTTTTTAAAAAGATAAACAAAATAAAATAACAAATGGAAAAACAATAAATAATAAAAAAGAGGGTTGGGCCGGTCATCACTCTTCTTCTCTCTGCTCTCTGAGTTTGCGTGTGTTCCTCTCCTTCTTGTTTGCCTCTCACGGATGTTATCTTCTTCTTCTTTTGCATGGCCGCCGATTTGTCTTCTTCATCTCTTTTTCCTGAAAAACATGAAAAGCAACACAAAAATTGTAATTATATTTTTTGATCCTTACGAAATGATGATGGCCGATGATGCTTTGTCCTGAGGCTAGAGGATTTTTGACGGGGTTTGCTTGGATTTTACGAAAAAGTTCCCTTCTTGTTATGATTTTCGTCCCTTTTATACTTGATTTTTAAATCTTTTTTAATCTCAGATTTAATTTGAATATCTCAATCTTTTTCAATCTCGGATTTGATTTGAGTAGATTTTTATGATGATTTCAGATTTGATTCAATGATGGTGATGCTGATTTTCTTATGATGATGATATGATCTGATTGATTTGATCTGGAATTCATTGGGATTGAATTTGATTAAAAAAATGTTGGGATTTAAATTTAAAAAGTTAGCAAAGAAAATAAGAGTTTCAAGTTAAATAAAAATTAGAGTTTTAAGTTTAAAAAAAAAAAAAAAGTTAGAATTTTAAAATAAAAAACATTTGAATGTTGATTTAAATAAAGTGTTAGAATTATTTTAAAAACGGTTGGAATTTCATTTTAAAAGGAATTTAGAATTTAAAAAAAAAAAGAAAAAGAAAAAGAAAAGGGCGTTAGAATTTAATTTTAAAAAGAACTTAAAATTTTAATTTGAAAAAGAAAGGTGTCAAAAAAAGATTTAGATTTAATTTTAAAAAAAAAAGGATAGATTTAATTTATAAAAAAAAAGGTTAGATTTAATTTTTAAAATAGTTAGAGAAAAAAAAGATTTAATTTTTAAAAAGAAGTTAGAGAAAAAAAAGATTTAATTTTTAAAAAGAAGTTAGAGAAAAAAAAGATTTAATTTTTTTTAAAAAAGTTAGAAAAAAGATTTAACTTTATAAAAGTTAGAAAAAAAAGTTTTAATTTTAAAAAGATAGAAAAAGATTTAACTTTAAAAAAGTTAGAAAAAAAGATTTAGCTTTAAAAAAGATAGAAAAAGATTTAACTTTAAAGAGGAGTTAGAAAAAAAGATTTAAAAAAAGTTAGAAAAAAGATTCTAAAAAAGTTAGAAAAAAAGATTTAATTTTAAAAGAAGTTAGATTTTTATTTTAAAAGGTATTAGAATTTGATTAAAAAAATGTGTTAGAAATTAATTTAAAAAAGGTTATAAAAAAATTTACTCTTAAAGAAAAGAAAAAAAAAATTAAATTTTAATCTAAATCCTAAAAGTTAGTAAATAGAAAGAAAAAAAAAGTTAATAAAAAACATTAGTAAAAAAATTTTTAATTAAATTATTATTAGTTAAAAAAACAAGATTTAAAAAAAAAGGTTAATTTATTAAGTTAATCAGAATTTAAAATAAAAATAAAAAAGAAAGGGTAAAATTTGGGGTATTACAGTTGCCCCTATTTAAATAGCTACACTAGATGATTTGAGTGACGGAGACTCGAGGAATCGTGGTGGAGGGATTTAAATATAGATAACCGAAAATTTTGCCCTTATATGCGGCGATATGCAATGCTATGGACAAAGCGAGAACAGATTAATGCAGATGACATGATGCGTATGATGGAATGATGGATTGCATGCGAAAATGCTGACGAATACGACGACACAGGGACAGACGCTACGAGAAGAACACACCAGGGAAAACGACGCGCTGGGACACAGTACAACACTGGGGAATTCTAAAAATGATGGTCAACTGGTGCGAACACGACCAATTGTCATTTTTTAGAAAAGAAACGAGATTCTCAAATGGAGATGGTACCTATGAGACGGCCTCCACTAGGGAATATAAAAATAAAACTGGATCACGTACGATTGCAAGATCGATTACATAATGCTGGAGCATTGAGCAAAGAATAACATCCAAGCTTCTGTAAGTTATCCCTCGTGACAGGATCAAACGGACTTTTCGGAACTCCGTAGCAAATATACAGGGTAAAGACCGACTGTATGCCAAAATAAATGGACTTTAGGAATAAGGTTCTTAAATGGAGAGGGCACTTATGAGATGACCTCCATTTGGGAATGTTTAATAATAACAGGATCTACACGGCTTGCAAGATCGATTACAGACTGCTGGAGCATTGAGCAAAGAATAACATCCAAGCTTCTATAAACTATCCTTCGTGATGGGATCGAACGGACTTTTCAGAAATCCGTAGAAAATACAGGGTAAGGACCGACTGTATGCCAAAATAAATGGACTTTAATGGGAAATGCCCTGATAAGCTTCTCGAGGGAGAATCGTCACTTATCGTTGGAAGGGACTTATGTGCCAAAATGAATAAGCACTCAAATAAAGAGGCTGCTGCTTATCTGATAAATAAATCTTCTCGCATTTAAGGTCGGCGCCTGGAATACGATTCTGATTCTTCTCTTACTGAAGGATAAATAAACTTCTTCATGCTTCAAGATCGTGCTCTCCTGAACATGAAAAGGGCTAACTGAACTTCCTCATACGGCAGAATCGTGCTCTCCTGAATATGATTCGGCTCTTTCTTGTAAATGAAATTCTTCATACTTCAGAATCGTGCTCTCCTGAATATGAAAAGGGCTAATTGAACATCCTCATACTTCATAATCCTGCTCTCCTGAATATGATTCGGCTCTTTCTTGTAAATGAAATTCTTCATACTTCAGAATCGTGCTCTCCTGAATATGAAAAGGCTAACTGAACTTCCTCATACTTCAGAATCGTGCTTTCCTGAATATGATTCGGCTCTTTCTTGTAAATGAAATTCTTCATACTTCAGAATCGTGCTCTCCTGAATATGAAAAGGGCTAACTGAACTTCCTCATACTTCAGAATCGTGCTCTCCTGAATATGATTCCGCTCCTTCTTTTACTAAAGGGTAAATGAACTTCTTCATAATTCAGAATCGTGCTCTCCTGAATATGATTCCGCTCAAACCTCCCCGTACTTCAAGATCGTGCTCTCCTGAATACGATTTGGTTCAAAACCTCCCTATACTTCAAGACGACAGGGAAAATGGAAGCCCAACTGCTCCATGGAGATGGCCATTTGCTGCGAGTCATAACGAAGATAGGATCGGCTTCTTAGATGAGAAATGTCGTATATTGATGTTGTAAGATGTAAAGTGTTGTAAAGTGTTGTAAATGTAGGATTGTAAAGTGTTGTACCGATGTTTTTCCAGGCGTGAACTGGCGTGTATCTGTAAAGGATTGTAGTTGATTTTCTTGAAAGATAGTGCAAAATAAATGCACGTCCGGGTACAGTGATAAACTTCTCAAGCGAGATAGTCGCGTATCTGTCATGGTATGGTGAAGACCTTTAGATGGTGCAAAATAAATGCACGTCCGGTTGGGCTTGACTACCGACATGACTGAGATTCAATCTAGGATCGAGCTAGAAAGAAGACTGGTAATCAAGACTCCATCGAGGGAATGATCTCAGAGGGTAAATATCTTATCCTGGTGAGGAAAGATAGCTGAAGTAACCATCATCCACGAGGATCGAGCTCCGTGGGGAAACTGGAAACAAGTAAGTATTTTATGCTTAGGGCTGACAATCTATTTGGAGAGAATGGACGAACCCAGTTACTCGGCGGTAACAACCAAATGATGGTGAAACACAATGAACCTGTGAATGCTAATGCATATGTTAATGCATATGTTAATGTGAATGTATGTTAATGTCTATGTATGTTAATGTTTATGTATGCAAGATGTTACGAAATGAGTATGTAATGAGTATGTAATGAATATGTAATGAATATGTAATGAATATGTAATGAATATGTAATGAAATGGGCATGTGATGCTTATGCCCTTGCGTATACTGACGAAACGGACTAGAGACAGGACGAGAGACGAAATAAACATCTCGACGGAGATACCCTGCATTCTCTGCAACCAATACGTCAATCATGGGTAAGAAAGATCAATGGTAGAACCAAATCTAGTTTTAAAGTTCTGAATTCTCTGGGGAGAAGGTAATCTGCTTGGGTGTACAGTATCACGTCTTCACATGGGGAGAAGAGAACCTGAGGGACACTTTCGAGTTACCCAAGAAAAAGTTGTCAGCTTATAGTCTCGCTGGGGACTGTGATGAGGCAATAGTTTAGGAGCCTGCTGCAACACTGAGATTTACTGGGGAATGAAGACCGCCGCGAGTAAAATCCATCGGGTGCATGAAGAAAGGTTGTGAAACCACATAGCTTTGATCTTGAAGGATCTTGTAGTAGTCGCCATTTGTTTCCCCTTTTTTAAAAACATGGTGCCCCAGGATACTCGCGTTGTGAGGTCTGGTCATATCAAGAGGATTTTATAGAAAACACGGAGTCTGGTTGCCCCACTGTTTTCAAACTCTTTGAGAGATTTGTCAGGTCATCGACGTAACTGGCACAAATTAATCGTGTTACGACGAAATCTTTGGGAAATAGCTCTTAAGAATGTCAGACTCGCGTTGGTAAGCGAATTGGGAAACTACCTGCCCCTGTTCAGCAGGATCTTCAAGTTCCACGAGTTATGTCCATGTAAATCTCTAAGATATCAAGCAAAGTCGTCATGCCTGAAATGCCTATCCTGAGCTTGTCAATGCACACATATATTTGTCTTGAATTTTTGTTTTGAAAAAGATATCGCCATAACTTGTGACCGAAATCACTAGTCAGGACATAAGTTTTAATTATAATGCCGACATGAATTTTTTTTCTGAGCATAGCTCGTAGGAGTCAGGAAACGTGATCTTGTCGAGTATGCTTTCAACCGAAGTCCTACTTCAATTAGGTCTTTTAAAGGTTGTATCGTGGCTCGGTTCACGGTTTAAGGAACAAAGGGATAAAGGCTCAGAGTTATATTTATACCCACCCATTCTTCGTGATGTTCTCCAATCCTAATTCAGTTAATCGGATACGAACGCTCATATCTCAAGCGGATTTGCTATAGTCGAGAACTTATCAAGGCTTTGGACATGGCAGTCACTCACCTGTTTCTAATGGCAATTGGTCACACGACTTTGTTCTTTATAAGGATTCAAAAACTAATGGTTTATTGCTCTTATTCCCTAACTTTTGCCTGGACAGCGTCTATTGATTTGACTTTGGAGTCCAGCGGGATGCCCCAGTTTTGCCTAAGTCTCCTTCATAGGTTTTGACTTAGCGGGCTCTTATTTTTTTTTGAATATTCTTTTATGCACAAGTCGTGTAAATCTTTTGAAAGGCTCGTGACTGCCCCACTCCTTAGGTAACCAAGGGATAGTCATTGTATTGGACTTCTTAAGATGCTAAGGATAAATTCTCGAAGGTTTGCTCTTCCTTTTTGAGGATCTAAGTGCTCGATCGGTTTAACTGAAACCTACCCTGCCCCAGGTTAGGATGAAGGTTCTTAAAGAGAGAGGAAAACTCCTACTTCAAGGCTCAAAGGGTTGACTAGGGATTAACATCCTTATATCTCCAGTGTTTGGGATTTGAAACAATGCCTTACATCATCAGCGGGTTTCAATTGAAAGCATACGACAAGAAATCTGACGTTTTGGGTTCGTCATCCTCCTCCCAATTCTCTATCAGAACAAGAGATCGGGTAAAGTTGGCATTATAATTTATGAAAAATATATTTTGAATGAGTGAAACAAATGGATTTATTCAAGACAAACATATGCGTTGCATTAATTAATCAAAGATAAACAAGTTCGTGCATGCTAAATATGATTAATCGAAGAGAAATACATATAACTAAACAAATGAACTGTCGGAAAAATCCTTCTAAATGTTTATGAAATCTTGCATTCAAGAGTAACAGTTTCCTTTGGCGGAGCCTCAATGGAAAGGACGTCTGGTTCATGATCATTGTGAGTCGTCATGGCTTACCCCAGTTATGCTGGTCACATCTTCAACAGTTTTCAGTCGTTGCTTCAAAATAAATTTCCCAGATCCTTTGTTGATCCCGGTCATATCACCTTGAGGGTTACTGAAATGAAGCGGGCTAGGCCTTTGAATAATTACTGGATTCGGCTGATTTGCCACAGGCGTAGCATGCTTTGCAGAATTCGCACTTGACAAGTGAGGAACCCCGAGAGGAGTCTCGATCTTCAGCTGAGCATCGCCAAAAGACGACTTCTTCGTTTCTAGCAAATTTCTGACAACTTTCTTAAGAGCATAGCAATTCTCTAGATCATGGCCGGGCGCACCCTCATGAAATAAACAATGAGCGGTAGCGTTGTAACTTGCAGGTAATGGATTAGGTGGAGGACCCAAAGCACTGGTGGTAATCAGACCTTGTTGTACCAAATGGGGGTATAACTCAGTGAAAGTTATCGGAATTGGAGGACAAGGCTTATACTGCCTCTTAAGGGGACAAGGAACCTGATTCTGTGATTGTTGGTGAACAGGAGCGTTGGGCACTCGTTGACTGTTGACAGGAACTTGCACGGGCGGATGACCGAAAGGTTGTTGATGAATCGGTGCTTGATATACCGGAGCTGACTGCACAGGCTGGCATGCAGGAA
Organism: Lathyrus sativus; assembly: GCA_963859935.3. Taxonomy (NCBI): domain Eukaryota; kingdom Viridiplantae; phylum Streptophyta; class Magnoliopsida; order Fabales; family Fabaceae; genus Lathyrus; species Lathyrus sativus. Next base: position 694,555,555 of record OZ012737.1, read on the forward strand.
ACTGCTGATCGAAAGGAGGTGCAACAGTAGCTACATAGGGTTGTTGAACATATAGAAACGGATAACCTTGAACATAACTCTGCTGATATTGTAAAGGTTGAGGAGTAGCCTTTTTGCGGTTCTTTGAACGTGTAGGTCCTTTACCATGGTCGGAGTTAGGAGCTTTGCACTTTGGAGGGGTAGCTCGTCGAACTGGTCGAGCACTGGGAGGCACCAAACCGGATTGAAGACCGTGAGGAGGTACATTCTCGACAGTAACAGCTGGTTGAGGTTCCATAACGGTATTAGTCTTAGAAACAACAGTAGACTGAGCATCCACCTTCACACTAAGAGCTCGTAACATCTCCAAAATCTGCCCTACACTTCCTCGAAGATCTTCGAATTCATGGCTGACACGGTTGATCTCTTGGTTTTGATCTTCCATCCTTTTGAAGGGCCGTATTGATGCAGAGAACTCAGGGTGACAAAACTGGAGGGTGAGAGAACCGAGTATGAGAAATCGGGAGACACATGCAATGCAAAAGTATGATGCTAAAATGTGAATGCAAATGAAGATTTCATGGAGTTCAAACATTTACGAATGTCGTGGGGTACCAAAGAAATCCTTTTCTTATTTTTTCATTTTATTTTTTTATTTATGGTATCCCGCGATATCCATAAATGATATTTGAACTCCATGAAATACAATGCAACGAGATGCTTTATGGATGCAATGCATGAAAACACACAAAGTCCTAGGTTAAAGGAACGTGAGCGGAGTCAAGGTCTATCCATCCCAAAAGGAGTGTACTATAGGTTAGTTGTACCTGCCGAACAAGGTTCTACAAAGTGCCCAAAGTCATCAGCCCATCTTTCGGATATTATCAACCTTCCGACTGACTCGGGGGTGAATAATATTCTCAAGAGAACCTCTTTTGAGTGTAGTATCGCGTAGCAGCCGTTGTAGGATTACTCCCACATAGCTCCCGCACTACGTCCTAAATAAGGCCAAGGTGGTGTTAAGGTACTACGGTCCTCAATATCACAGACTCCAATCGACCATGGAAAAAGTTTTCAACGATTACTCGTTCAACCAAACCATTTTCGAAAAGGTCTCAACTGAGCGGTGATTCTCGAATCAGCTTGGTCGGGATTCACTCCCTATAAGCCTCATCGAATATATCCCCATCCTATAATAATGTCACTAGTCCGGGCGTAGGACTTATCTCACAACACAAGGAACAGTCCCCCCATCAAAGCACAAATATATACATGTAAATGAATAATAGCACAGATAGTAATAAATATGAACAAGTTAGGGATAACCCTTAAAAATTAAGACAGTCCCCAGTGAAGTCGCCATTTTCTGTTGCGGTGGAAATAGGATCACAAACTATTAATGAGTTTGAATCGCAATTCAATTCACAACCGCTCTTTGATTTATCCGAAGGAAAAGGTCAAAAGAGGGAAAACCTATTTTGCATCGTAAACACAATGCGGGGAAAGATCTAGGGTTCGGGGGTTGGTTAAATTTAGGGAAGGTATTAGCACCCTAAACTTCCGTAGTACTCTACGGGAACCTTTTGTTCAAATGTTTACTATTTGCTTTATTATTTGCTTAAGGTATATGTACAAAGGGATTAAAAGTGAGAAAGGAGACCTAAGGGGTTAATTCTAAGTTTACTCGGCAAGACATCGCATCTTGTGCCTACGTATCCTTACGGGAGTGGAATCAGAGTAATCGTAGTTCCCCTCAAAAGGGAGGTTAGAAACTTCTCGACTGTGGCCAAGGTTTCAAGGGGAATAAACGTATCTTAGGGACACGCTTACGCGGAGTGTAGAAACTCCAATATCTACGTTATAAATTGTTAAGTTGTAATTAGGGTTAAATTAGGGATTCCACGGCGGGAAACCCTAAAATGAGCGCGGCGGCTCTTTGACCTAATGCTAGGGGTAGTTTTGTAATTTTGTCCACGGCGAGACATTTGTGAAAAGTTAGGGTTTGTGAGGTTGTAAGGGTTTGAAGTTGAGGACTATTGACACGGCGGTCAAACGGCTAGACCTAATTCCTTCGGAGGAGTGAAATTATTGGTAAAGACGCGATAAACATACAATGGCAGAACATAAAGTGCGGAAAGATAAATGCGACAATTGTCTCGCAAAATTACATCCCATAAGCAGTTACAATTATAATAGCTAAATATAAAACCGAAAATAAGTTTCAAATTGAACATAATAGCTGCAAGAAACAAAACAAACAAAAATGTCAGTATGTGGGGTTAGACGAAAACGAAATCAAAATTGAACGAGAAACAAGCCGTATGAATTTTGGAGGACTTTTATGGTCTTTTTAACCAAGGATTTAAATTTGTGAAAAGAGATATTAATTTTAATTAAAAGAGTTTTGAGTTTTAAGAAAAATTTATTAATAAAAGGTGAAAGTTTGGTTAGTTATTCTAAAAAAGGAGTTTTAGTGATAATATTTTGAAAAAAAGATTTAATCATTAAAAAAAACAATTGGTTTAATTTAAAAAATCTTAATGTTAGTTAAAAACACGTTTTACTTTAAAGTTATAAAAAAAGTTTTATTATTTGAAAAAACATTTGATTATTTTATTTAAAAAGAGTTTTAATTAATTTGAAAATGGTTTTTGGTTATAAAAAAGAAAGGGCCTTCTTGATTTTTTTTTTAAAAAGATAAACAAAATAAAATAACAAATGGAAAAACAATAAATAATAAAAAAGAGGGTTGGGCCGGTCATCACTCTTCTTCTCTCTGCTCTCTGAGTTTGCGTGTGTTCCTCTCCTTCTTGTTTGTCTCTCACGGATGTTATCTTCTTCTTCTTTTGCATGGCCGCCGATTTGTCTTCTTCATCTCTTTTTCCTGAAAAACATGAAAAGCAACACAAAAATTGTAATTATATTTTTTGATCCTTACAGAATGATGATGGCCGATGATGCTTTGTCCTGAGGCTAGAGGATTTTTGACGGGGTTTGCTTGGATTTTACGAAAAAGTTCCCTTCTTGTTATGATTTTCGTCCCTTTTATACTTGATTTTTAAATCTTTTTTAATCTCAGATTTAATTTGAATATCTCAATCTTTTTCAATCTCGGATTTGATTTGAGTAGATTTTTATGATGATTTCAGATTTGATTCAATGATGGTGATGCTGATTTTCTTATGATGATGATATGATCTGATTGATTTGATCTGGAATTCATTGGGATTGAATTTGATTAAAAAAATGTTGGGATTTAAATTTAAAAAGTTAGCAAAGAAAATAAGAGCTTCAAGTAAAATAAAAATTAGAGTTTTAAGTTTAAAAAAAAAAAAGAGTTAGAATTTTAAAATAAAAAACATTTGAATGTTGATTTAAATAAAGTGTTAGAATTATTTTAAAAACGGTTGGAATTTCATTTTAAAAGGAATTTAGAATTTAAAAAAAAAAAGAAAAAGAAAAAGAAAAGGGCGTTAGAATTTAATTTTAAAAAGAACTTAAAATTTTAATTTGAAAAAGAAAGGTGTCAAAAAAAGATTTAGATTTAATTTTAAAAAAAAAGGATAGATTTAATTTATAAAAAAAAAAGGTTAGATTTAATTTTTAAAATAGTTAGAGAAAAAAAAGATTTAATTTTTAAAAAGAAGTTAGAGAAAAAAAAGATTTAATTTTTAAAAAGAAGTTAGAGAAAAAAAAGATTTAATTTTTTTAAAAAAAGTTAGAAAAAAGATTTAACTTTATAAAAGTTAGAAAAAAAAGTTTTAATTTTAAAAAGATAGAAAAAGATTTAACTTTAAAAAAGTTAGAAAAAAAGATTTAGCTTTAAAAAAGATAGAAAAAGATTTAACTTTAAAGAGGAGTTAGAAAAAAAGATTTAAAAAAAGTTAGAAAAAAGATTTAAAAAAAGTTAGAAAAAAAGATTTAATTTTAAAAGAAGTTAGATTTTTATTTTAAAAGGTATTAGAATTTGATTAAAAAAATGTGTTAGAAATTAATTTAAAAAAGGTTATAAAAAAATTTACTCTTAAAGAAAAGAAAAGAAAAAATTAAATTTTAATCTAAATCCTAAAAGTTAGTAAATAGAAAAAAAAAAGTTAATAAAAAACATTAGTAAAAAAAATTTTAATTAAATTATTATTAGTTAAAAAAACAAGATTTAAAAAAAAAGGTTAATTTATTAAGATAATTAGAATTTAAAATAAAAATAAAAAAGAAAGGGTAAAATTTGGGGTATTACACAGGTAAATATCTCAGAAATCCGAACCCGAAACCGTTTCTAAAATCCGACCTGAATGGAATCCATACCAGAAAAGACCATAAATGAAAACTGAACTGAAACTCGGTGTCCCAAACTCAAACCTGCATCAGAAATATAGCTCATCAGTTCAAAAATCCAAATATCAATTCTAACATCAGAAATGATCCGAATAGCAATGGGAACTGATATCAAAAGCAAGCCAGTTCGAAAGTAAATCACGGCCAACATCGAAGAATGAAAATCAGGTTCAACATCTGCCAAAAGGAATCAAGCAGCATCAGACGTTGGCATAACAGAAGGGTTTCCAATGTTAAAACCAAAATTGCACCAATTCAAAACTACATCAGAAAAATCAATTCATCAGTATTCAAATGGAATAGAGATCCAATGTCAGAAAACAAATCCAAGCAGAAAAACTGAAATCCAAATAGAAAACCCAGGCAACCATGACAGTACTTGGAAGTAAGCTGGTCTACTCGGTCTCGTAAGCTGCCGCTGACTTTCTTTCACAATGTGCTATGCAACAGGACTGACAGTGAGGAAGTAAACCTACACTTGACATTAACAGGGTCAGTAATCCTATTGAAGTGAAATTAAAAGAGCTCTGAATATCATTCATTAACCAGATAGAACCACAAAAGACAACATTGTCACGGACAAAGTGAAGAATGTGAATGGGGATGTGTCTGATAATATCAAAGGAGGAGGAAAACCTTTATCAGAAACAAAACTTCCAGATGCTGAAGTCAGCAAAGGTCACTTACGACTTGCACCTGAACCCGGTAGTTATCTTCGCATTTAACACTCAAAAGCAGCTATGTTGAACAAATGTTCTGCTGAGCAATATCAGGGCCAAGTTATTATTCGTTTTGGCGATACCAATCCTGCCCATAAAGCTTAAACCTGCAAAAGAAGATAAAGTAAAGAGCATTAGTAACTACGATTCATTGTGAATAAAGGAAAGCCGGGAGATAATTTGCGTCACCTTGACTCGATACAGATTGTTGTTATACTCTCCGAAACATGGATATTAGCTGTCATTGTTGTTTGATCATCCTGCAAAATCAAAAGATTTATTGCAGTCCAAATCCCGCACCTGTTACCGACAAGTTTAATGACGCTTCAATGGACGAAATTCCAAGAAACTCTATAAGAATCATAATTCGGAAGGACGGTATATTTAAAGTTCTATTGTGAAGGATAATATTTTGTTCAATACCAGCTCTAGTGAGACTATTGCATCAATACAACAAGCCGTCAAACAAGTTGTAGGATCAGACTCATAACCTCAGGCTCCTTTGTGTGGGTATAGCTTGGTCAAACTCTTCTTGAAAGATTGGATAAGCGTTCAAAAAAGCTTCCTGCCGCCCCTGCATATCGTTACAGCAAGAGAATCAATGTATCAAGACAGAAACAACAGGAATTATATGTTTTCAGTCTCGAAAAACCATGTACAAACCTCTAATAGTTGCGAGAATTGATTCTTCTAGGTAGACACGCAATGTCGGCTTCGAGCGGTTGATCAAAATTGAAAGCGGTAGGAGAGGTTAACGCCACAGTTGATTGTTCCAAACCTTTCCAAATAAATCTGTTGTCACAAACAGGGAAAGATCGTGAAGTTTCTTGAACTCCAGTACAGTGAGTGTTTAAACACATGAGGACGGCAACAGGCAGAACAGTTAGAGTCAAGATAGTGATGGATTTTGTTCAAAGGGTTATAAGTAAAACTCACCAAGTTTTCAAACAGGAGATCAACCCAAGTCACATTGCAAGCCATAACCACAAGCATTTAAGTCGTCCAGATATCAATGCTAAAATACTCTTGAAAAACACTTATCCTCCTAACAAGGCTAGATTCACCAAAAGAGGAAGTTGCCAACACGATCCAAATAGGTCCAAAATACCGCTCAAGTGTCTCTGCAAAATCAAAATGAATTCAATTGGTCTCCCAAACTTCCCAAAATTAAAGTCAGCATGTTATTAACAAGATCAGGCGAAATTGGAAAGGATCGAAGTGATTTCCCAATTTCAGCAAACATGCTCCCGACAAGAATCGCTAAAAAAGGAAGGTTTTTAAGAGCCATGCTCATTGGAGGCCCATCCATTCTCCTATAAAAGCATGAAGGGCAACTCAAAAAAGACAAAAAAAAAAGACAAAAAAAATTCGAAACACAGAAAATCCCAAATGGAAGAACCCTAACAGACTCGCAAATCCAATACAAAGTCCCAAACTGATCCTAAATTCGTAAATCGGAAAGGAGAAAGACTTATCTCAAACTCCACCACCGGCGAAACCGACCAAGCCCTCGCGCCGTCCGCCAACCACCCCTCTCCATTTTTCGCGAGCTGTCGGTCAAAACCTGTGAAGAAAAAAACACTAAACCATTGAGTTTTCACTAACATTAATCTGTTAATTCTTGTTTTATATAGGAAATCGAAAGAAGAGCGGAGCCATCGGAGAGGAAGGGACTTCGAATTACAAAGAGGAAAAGAGGAAAGTCGAGAGGATGTGAGAGAAAGAAATGAAGATGGAATCACAAACGAGAGAGAAGAAGGAAGGGACAATCGCGGAGAGAGGAGAAGGGATAGGGGGGCCGTCGGAGCTTTCGATCTAGGGTTTCAAAACCCTTTCCTTTCCATTCAGTTTAAACCGGGTCGGGCCTGGGGATTTCATCGCCCCAACCCACTTGTTTTCTCATTCATTTTCATTTTATTTAGTTTATGTTATTAGTTTTGGTTGTAATATTTGTTAAATGTCAATAATAAAAAAAACTAACAACTAACAATACTAACACTAACACCTAATTTAGCTGATTTAAAATTTGAAGAATATTTAGTAAAAAATGAAACTAATAAAAACTAGTAATAAAATTCTCTTTTAAAAAAAATATAATTAGCTTTAAATTAGAATCTGGTTTAGTTTAATATATAACAAAACAAAAAATATTTAGATTAATTTTAGTTTAATTTCACTTTTGATGTTATTAGTAAGCCAAAGCTCATGAAAATATTTTATTCCAAAATTCAAAAACACTTCCTTATTTAATCTGACTTTTTTTTTTTAGCCCTTTTAGATAAGTTAGAATTTAAGTTAACCGCGTTAATTCACCTCTTTGTTTTAATCATAATTTTCATTAAAAAAACAACAAAAACAATTTCAATAATTCCACCTAATCAACCGTTAATAAATCCTAATTAACTTCTAACTAATCACTAACTAATCGTTAACTAATTATTAACCTAATTAATTTATTAATTAATCATTAACCAATTTTTTTATACTTTCATATAAAATAAAAATCATTATAATTAAAATTTAATAAATAAAACATGTTTGGATTTAGATTCTATTTAACTTTTCTCTCTCCTTATTAATAACAAAAAACCTAAAAAATATTTCATTAAAATATAAGAAAAAATAATAAAATCTTCTTTCCAATTTAAGATTAATTTTTAGCATCTATTCCAATTTAATTAATTATAATGTCCCTTCTACCAGAGACTCTTTTTAGTAACATTTTCGAAAAAACCATAAAATTAATTCCTCCTCCTCTTTTAAATTAATCATTCCCGTAATCCACATCTAACATCTTTCCTCGATTCCATTTTAACCTATCACTATGTTCGATTTATTTGCGTTTCATTTTTCCATCACCGTTTATCCGTCTCCGAAGGAAAGGTTCACAATCTTGACCCCCGTGTCAATACCTTTACTCTCACCCTAGCCTTAGGACTTGAGTCTCCATACTCACCTTTTAGGCGTCCCGTCGTGGACATACCTTCATCCTTTTCAATTCAACTTTTAACGTAGATAGGAGTCTTCGCACTCCAAGTAAGCGTTTCCATATGAACACTTATTTCCCTTTGGAACTTTGACTCACAGTCAATAATTCCTCAAACCCTTTAGGGGAACTACAGATACTCTGATTCCACTCCCGTCAGGATATGTAGGCATAAGATGCAATATCTTATCGAGTATACTTAGAAATAAACCACTAGGTCTTTAAACCATTAAGCAGATAACATTTAGCAATAAACAAACATAAAATAAGAGGTTCCTGTAGAGTACTACATAAACTTAGGATGCTAATACCTTCCCTAAGTTTAACCAACCCCCGAACCTATAACTCTCTAAACCTTGCATTTGCATTGCATTGTGGGAATTTCGATATTTATCCCTTCCTTTGGACAAATCAAAGATCGGTTGCAAATTGAATTAAAGATTCAAACTAATTAATAGTTTGGTATCCAAATTTCACCGCGACAGAAATGGCAACTTCACTGGGGACTCTTCAGTGGGTTTCCCTAACTTGTTTTATTTATGCTTGTTTATTTTATTTGCTTAATTGCTTATTTGTGTATTTGTTTTATTGCTTTTTGGGTTGATATCTTTGAGTGGTGAGACAAAGTCCTACACCCGGACTTGAGAGAAATTATGATAGGATGGTGATATATTCGATGAGGCTTATAGGGAGTGAGTCCCGACTAAGTTGACTCGAGAATCCCGCTTAGTTGAGACCCTTTTGAAAATGGTTCGGTTGAACGAGTTTAGTCGTGAAAACTTTTACTATTCTCAATTGGAGTCCATGATGCTAAAGACCGTAGTTACCTTTAACCCCACTTTGGCCTTTATTAAGACGTAGTGCGAGGCTATGAGGGAGTAAGTCCCGAAATAGTGCTACGCGATGCTACACTCAAATGAAGTTCTCTTGAGAATATTATTAATCACCGAGTTAGTTGGGAAGTTGATAATATCTGAAAGATGGGCTGATGACTTTGGGAACCGCTTTAGAACCTTGTTCTGCAGGTACAAACAACCTTTAGTCCACAACCTTTGGGAATGGGTATACCTTTGCTCCATGCTCATTGCAAACCCAGGGTCCCCCTTGTTTGTTTATCTTTGTGTCCTTATGTGCTTACCTGTGTTTGTTGCATCCATAAAGCATCATATTGCATTGGTTTCATGGGATTCCTAGTTTAGTTATAAACATTACAGAAACCAATAGGGATTACAAAAGAAAATACTTTGATACATTTTTTTAAGAGCCCTAATTTGGGTGTCCTATGGAAGGAAGAAGGTCTGTTTGAAGATTCAGAAATTCAAATACAAGTCCAAGGAACTTTTATTGTTCCTAAAGATCCAAGTGAACAACAAATTTTTCCGACAAGTAAGAGATGGAGGATTTATTTTCCTCTATCAGACTACTCCTTGGAATTTGATCATGGACAAGCTTATATCCGAGAAGATCCAGCTAGAGAAGCAAATCAAGAAGCAATACAAGACTTCCTTAGGACTTTATCAGCTTTTATTTAGCTCTTTTAAGATATTCATCTGTAATTCGATATCAAAAGTAAATAGTAAATGAATTTTTCTTCGGTATTCTGTAAACATTTATAGATACTTGTGTTCCATGAAACCTTTCATCCTGCATTCTGCATTTTGCATCCTTCATTTAGCATTTGCATATGCATGTACCTCTGTTGAAGCTCATCTGGTCTTCTGTTTTTGTTTGTCATTTGACATCTTGACCATCTGACCAAACTCGAAGCAACCATTAAAAGATAGTAAAAAGAACAAGATATGGATCCCACGACCAATTTCAGGGTGATGACTAATCTGGTATTTGATCTTCCCTCTGATGACAAAGTTCAACAAGCAGATATTCCTATACGATCGCAGCCCATGCAAGATAACCTGTTTGTTCAAGTTGATGAAAGGGATTCCCCATTTCTACAGTGCATACTAAGAATGTTCATACTGAGATGAACGACTCGAACACCAGCTGCGAAGTTCATGATGGAGTAGTGGGGCATTCGATTGAAGAATGAAAAGTTTTCCAAAGAAAAGTTCAAGAGATGATCAAAGACAATTTGTCGACATTCAGAAGAGAAAGCTTGGTCTTGAATGAAACACTGTTGTGTTAAAGAATACAAAGACTTAACGAAATCCTTTAGAAAGGCTTGATTGGCTGTTCATTTTGTTTGCTTATATGTATTTTATTTCTTTGATTAAAAACATAATTGACATGTAGGAACTTGTTTTTCTTGAACGATAATGCATTAAACATGTTTGTCTTGAAGAAATCCATTCGTTTCACTCATAAAATTATTTTTCATAATTTATAAAGCCAACTTTACCCAATCTCTTGCTTTGACAGAGAAATGGGAGGAGGATGACGAATAAAAACGTAAAAATTTCCTGTCGTATGCTTTTGAATGAAACCCTGCTGATGATGTAAGGTATTGTTTCAAATCCTAAACACTGGAGATATAAGGAAGATAATCCCTCTTTAACCCCTTTGAGCCTTGAAGTAGGAATTTTTTTTTCTTTTCCATAAAAACCCTCAATTGTAACCTGGGGCATGGTAGTTTTCAGTTAAGCTGATCGAGCAATCAGACTCTAAAAAAGGAGAAATGAACATTCGAGAATCCATTTTATCTACCCTAACATATTAGGAGGCTAGAAGTCAAAAAACACGAATGAATATCCCTCAACTATCCAAAGAGTGGGGTAGTCACAATCCTTTCAAAAAGATCAAAATGACTTAGGATCACACGACCTGTTCAAAATGATTAAAAATGAATGAAAAGGAAAGTTTATTGAGTCAAAACCTGTGAAGGAGACTTAAGCAAAATAGAGGCATCACGCTGGACTTCAAAGTCAAATTCAAAAGAATTCGTCCAGGCAAAAGTTAGGGAATACAAAAAATGCAAAAAGAAAAAATAAAGGATCACAAATAAATATCCTTAGTAAAGAACAAAGTCGTGTGATCAAACACTGAAAGAAAATAGGTGAGTGACTGCCATGTCCAAAGCCTCGATTGAGTTCTCGACCATATCAAAATCCTCTTGAGAGATGAGTGCTTGTATCAAGTTTAGCTGAATGTAGGACTGGAGAACATCACGAAGAAGGGGTGGGTACAAATAAACTTTGAGCCTTTATCCTTTGTTTCTTAAACCGTGAACCAAGCCACGATACAACCTTTAAAAGACCTAATTGAAGTAGGGTTTATTTAGAAAGCATACTTGATGAGATAACGTTTCCTGACTCCTATGAGCTATGCTCAATTTGATGTTGGATTTATAAATTAAACTCATATCCTAACTAGTGATTCGGTCACAAGTTATCGTGATATCTTTTTCAAAAAAAAGAAGAGAAAAAACTTCAAGACGAACATATATGTTGCATTAACAGTTTTGGAATTAACATTTCATGCGTGTTGATTTTTGCCTGATATCTTAGAAAGTTTACATATAGACATCGATGATGAAACTTGAAGATCATGCCGAACAGGTGCAAGTAGTTTCCAAGTTGTCTACTAATGCAAGTCTGACTTTCTCAGAAGCAAGCTTTGAAAGACCCAGTTATACATAACACCGCCAATCCGGGCCAGTTACGTCGAGATTCCACAATCTCTCCAAGAGTTCGAAAACAATGGGGCAATTGAACTCCCTGTCCTCTGTAAAATCCTCTTGGAACGACTTTTTCTCATGAAGCATGTACTCTGGGGTATTTGAGAAATGAAGAGCACGTCATCTACTCACAACACTTGTTGTTCAAAATGGCGACTATTACAAAACTACTTGGTTTTCACAACATTCTTCATGTCCCTGGTGAATTTTACTTCAAATGGCCATTATTCCTCCGATGGATCTCTATTTTTGGGTGACCTATTTGTTTCTCCAGTGATTTGCTCAACTTCACCTTCCCGAATGAAGTGAACGTTATTTCCCTCCTCAGTGGATCTTTCATAACGCTAGTTTTCCCCAGCGAAGCGGATGTTTATTTCATCCCCATGAAGTTTCGACCCTGATATATTCAAGCAGTTTTGTTACCCAGGTTTCCCCATTAAAGTGGATATTTATTTTTATCCCCTATTGTCGCTACTGCGAAAATCGGCGCCGGCTGAACAGAAGAGTCGCCACCGTGCGTTATTTATCCCAACGGAGGGAAAGGAAACGCTCGAAGTAAACCTACTGCAAAGACGGGAAAGGAATGATCATCACAACCAAATCCTGGATTCGGGAGTCGATTACGCAAGGGGAAGGTATTAGCACCCCTCACGTCCGTCGTACTCGACGGGATCCACACTTGTTTTCTAGCACGGATTGTTATTCTATCTATTCTACATGTCTGGGGTTAAAAGAAAATAGAATGACTCGGCAAAGTATCGCACTTTATGCCTACGTATTCCCGTCTGGAACGAGAAATCAGAGTCAACGTAGTTCGCCTACCTACGGGAAAGGAGGGGAAGGTTGCTCGCTAGGATATCGCATCCTATGCCTACGTACTTTCATACAGCATGAAAGATCAGAGCAAACGTAGTTCGGGCTACGAAAGACACAAATTTGTCTTGATTGTTTTTATCCTTCTGAAAAAGGTTTTCTCCTAATTACGGGTCCAAGCGGACAAAAATGACACTTTGATTAGTTTTCAGTCTTTTACGCAAGAACTGTTTTTTATTGTGTTTGAAATGTTTATTGTGTTTTGAATGATTTTGAGATAGAAGAGAAAGAACTCTAAAAACCTATGGTTAAATGGGAATCAAAACTACCCTAATGTTGTCATGCATGGATGAAAGCCTAATGTCTGTCATATTTCTCTCTTGCGCAGAGAGAAATAGAGATCCTAGGGGATAACCGGAAAAGAAACAACAAATATACAGTAAAGCAGTAAAATGCATGAATGCAGCAGTACAAGCGAGGCAAGGGAGTCCACTCAACCTCGAACCTAGAAAACAATAGGCAAAGTGAATCGGCTTCACTTCAAACCTAAGGGGGAATATTAACAAACAATACAGCAAAGAAAATAAAACCCCAAAACCAGCCCTGACAGCACACCAGCTCCTACAGCAGCAGCTCTGAAAAACACCCAACTCTGACAGTTGATAACCAGCAATCTCCCAATGAACCCCAAAATCAAAATTCAATGGTACCCAAGCTACAACAAGCTTCCATCTCCAAGAAATCACCAAGCCCAAGCAAGAACAAAACCTTAACCAATTGACAGCATCAGACAGCAGATAGCTCCAAACAGCAGTAAACCCTAGCCTTAACAGCTGCACAGTTTTGACATGAATAATCTTCATCTTTGTCAATCTTTGATCTTCATCTCTATCTTCAATGGCTTCTTTCTTCAAAGCAAGCTCTCCTGGATGATAGTCACTTAACAAGATGAGTTGAATGTTAAACAGTTCATTGACTACCAAAGGAAGCCTACAAACAGTTTAACATTATAGACGAGTGGTTCTCTCAAAGTTCTACCTCTAAGATAAGGCCACTTATCCCTCCAAAGGAGAGAGGTGAATACCATAGAGGGACTTTATGTCATAGAGAGGAATGGAAGCACATGAAGCTATCCATGTTTGTACAAAAAAATTCAGTCTATTCTAAGGCTCTGCTTATTCCTATTATTTCCTATGTCTTCAATCAGCTCCTTCAATCTCCAAGCTCCAAGGATCTTCTTTTGTCTTCAATTAACACCTTTGATTCTTCATGCTCCACAAGATCAAACCAAACCCATACCCCATATCAAAGCCCAAAAGCCCAAACAAACAATTATAAACCCAAGTGGGAACACCAAACAAACACTCCATTTGTAAAATATACTAAAAATAGTAATATAGTATTTAAAATTCTAAGATTAATTCTAAGGGGATTTCTACATCTACCCTACATACCATATATGTCCCAACTCCTAATTCAAGCTAAAAACCCCAAAATAAAATGTTATAATGCACCTATGTTGAGTTTGAACCCTACTACTATCACCCTAATGTTCTCTAATCAAAACTAATCAAGATTGATCCATAAAAATGTGGAATAAATCTCTAAGGGGAACCTATACTTCTAATCTAATCAGCCCAACTAGAATCAACTCAAAATTATTCACCAATTGGTCACAAGAAAATTTGCAAAAATATGTATCCAATGTACAAAATTAAAGAAATTAATAAAATGGGAAAAGTCAAATTAAATTGAAAAATGGGTGAATATGAAATTTATTATTTTCATAAAATCACAAATAAATCCAAGATCATGGAGGTATTTTTGAAAGATTTTTCTGATTAATTTTGGATTTATTATGATTTATTTTGTAAACTATATGCAAATAATATGAAAAAAGAAAATTCAATTGAAATTGAAAAACAGGGGGTGGCAACATTAAGTATTTACACTGCAGAATACATTGGGCCCAGGAGGGGGGGGGGTGTTGGTAGCACGCGCTGAGCCCAGTCTACTAATTCAGAAAAAACAATAAAAATAATAACCCAGGGGGTGCAAATAACAAGGATTCGCCTTGCATTCATGTTGGGCCCTAAACTGGGGGTGCGAACAGCAACAGCCTAAGGCCCAGAATACAACACAAAGGGGGGAGGGGGGTGTTACGAGAAACATGGGAGTATGATCAGAAATCCTGTGACTTGGCCTAATGCCCGAGCCCAATTCAATCCACCTTCAGCAAAGCAAAACCCTAAAATTCCTCTAACACTCCATTCCACTGCCACTATTCATCGCCTCTCTCTATCCCAAACCCTAACGGTACTACCACTCTCCATCCTCTCTCTGAAACAAGCCCTCCCACGAAACCCTCAACCAAATTCGCTCAAACTTCCTCACCCCAAACACGTTCACCACCTAAATCCACAGGTTCTAACCTAAACACTCAGAATAATCTAAATCCATCTAACCAACAACCATGCATGTTAAGCGCGATAAAGAGGCAAGAACAAAACCTGGAGAAACTTATGAAGACGGAGGCGTTTGGAAGACTTGGAGGAATGCGACGAAGAAACAAACAGGCTTGAGGTGCTGATGAGATTCTTGATCGGAGATCGTTGAAAAACGATGAACTCTCTACGAATCCTGGAGATTAGCGGCGATCTGGAACATTCTTGAAGAATCTGATGAAGTTACCGAAGATCAACGACGAAGATCTCTTGCCGTTGTTGAAGAACCATGAAGAAATCTGGAGACGATCTGACGAGCGATGACGAAGATCTGGAACGCGATGCGATGATGAATACTTACGAATCTTGGAGTTGGTGATGAATCGAATCTGGAAATCGGTTGAAGGCGGTGGAAAGTTCTTGAGGAGAGTTGAAGGAGGATGAACACACAGAGTTCAACAAACCTGTTGAAGATTTCTGGAAAAATGATATGATTATGGTGAATCGGTAAAGAATTGGTGATTGTTGATGAAGAACATGAAGATGTTCTTCGATAGTCTGGAAAAATGATGAAGATATGATGAATTGGATGAAGATTTCCTGGAGATTTTGTGTTTCCGGCGAAGTTGCGGTGGTCGAAAGGCTGTTACGGTGGTCGGAGATGGTTAGGGTGACCGGAGGTGGTTGGTTGGGGCGGCCGGCGACACTTGCATGCCGACCGGTGGGATGTTCCGACGAGGGGACGGTGAGGGGACAAGTGGCGAGAGGGTGAGGGATAGGAAGACACGTGGGGTGAGGGAGAAAGAGAGGGAGACACGTGGGTAGTGTGTTGGCGCAATCTGAGAGAGAGAGAGAGAGAGAGAGAGAGAGAGAGAGAGAGAGAGAGAGAGAGAGAGAGAGAGAGAGAGAGAGAGAGAGAGAGAGAGAGAGAGAGTGTGAGGTGGCTAAGAGAGAGAAGGCACGCGTGGCACCCTATTTATATGACAAGTGGCATGGACTTTGGACCCTCTGACTTGGGCTATGGACTTGGATAATAGGCCCAATTGGACTGATCTCAGATTAAAGACCCCATTAAAATACTAATGACCTAATTAACTAAACTAAATGAAAATTAGACTAATTAACTAACAAAAAAAAATTTAATAATAAAAATCTAATTAACATAAAACGAAAATTAACTAAAACCTAATTAAAATCCCTAATTAACCCTAATTAATCCTAAAACGAAAATTAACAATAAAACCTAATTAACCTATTAAAAAAATCCTAATTAATCCTAAAACAAAAATTAAAAATAAAACCTAATTAATCAGAAGAAAAAAAAATCTAATATCTAAAAACTATATAAAAAAAAATCTAATTAAATCTAAAAAACAATTAAAATCTAAAAAAAAAATCTAAAACAATTAATCCTTTTTTAAAAAAACTATTCTATTAATTTTGAAAAATCAATTAAAACTTAATAAAATCTAAAAACATTAAATTCTATTTTAAAAAATCTATGCTTATTAAATTTGAAGAAATGAAAAAAAAAACAATTAAAACCTAATTAAAAATATTAATACCTATTTTAAAAAAAAACTATTCTTATTTACGAAAATTAATATCTAGTTATCTATTTTTAAAAAAATTTATTAAAAGGAAATTGATATCTAAAAAATTTAAAAATCTATTGAATCTCTAAAAAAAAGAAAAGAAAAGTTATTTAAAACTCTAAAAAATTATTTTAAAAAATCTATTAAATCCTATAAACCAAATATTAACCTATTTACTATCTAAAAAAAGCAAATAACCCTATAAAAAATCTATTAAATGCATTAAAAATTTAGAAAATAGAAGAAAAATCCTAAAAAAATGCCAGGAGGCCGATTAAATCGATTATAAAACGATTGCGCAACCCTAATGAAACTCGGGCCCCGAGATGGCCTAAAAACACAGGGAACGAGCACCAATTCTCAAAATACGCCTATTCAAACCGGCCTGAACTGCCTGAAACGCCAGGGGCTATAATCCCGATAAAATCAACCTGACTGAGAAAAATGTAATGCATGCAGTATGCGAATGCGAATGCAAAATGCGCTGAAACATAAACCGGATATGGGAACCGGTTGGTCAAATTTTAGGGTGCAACATCTGCCCCTATTCAAGCGGCTTGGACCCGACTGGGTGAAGAGTGAACGACCTTCAAACATTCGAGGCACGAGACGGTTGAATACCAAAGAACCCTGAAATTTGCCAACCACAGAAATAAACTGCACCACTGCTTGGGGAACGACATTCGTCGAGTGATCCTGATTGTTACGGTGACAACCGATCATTCGTCGGAGAATAACTCTGATTTTGACTATCACCACCCATGTAACACCACATGTACTGAACTATCTTTGCAAAACACCTCTGTCCACGACTGGACTAAACTTGTCAACACAAGAAGAGAAACAAATTCATCAACACGAGTAAAGATCCCATCATCACAGGAAAAACTTATCCACAATTGCCTTTAAATTTCGTCAACACAAAAAGCCATAAATTCGTCATCACGAAGAAATCCTATCATCATAGGAATACAACTTGCCCTCATCAGGACTCCTCATTCCGTCAACACGGAGAAATCAAACTTCATCCTCAACAGGACTCCATATTCTGTTAACATGGAGAAATAAAACTTGTCCTCATCAGGAATCCTCATTCCGTCAACACGGAGAAATCACGGCGACTTCGTTGGGGATGAGTTGTCTGCATCTCATCAACATAAGGAGATCCTATCAGCATAGGCAATGACATCTTATTTGCGTCTTATCAATATGAGGGACTCCTATCAGCATCGAAATAAATTGTCCATGTCAGGACTCACGTCTTGTCAACACGAGGAAAAAATAGATTCGTCTACATGAATAAACCCTATCATCATAGGAGTACCATTCTTGTACATATCTGAACTCCCATTTCGTCAACACGAAGAAATCCTATCCACATAAGCATAAATTGTCCTCATCAGGATGCATATTCTGTCAACGCGGAGAGAGTAATTCGTCAACACGAATAAATCCTATCAACATAGGCATAAATTGTCCTCATCAGGACTCCATATTCCGTCAACACGGAGAAATAATTCGTCAACACGAATAAATCCTTTCATCATAGGCATAGATTGTCCTCATCAGGACTCCATATTCCGTCAACACGGAGGAAGTCGATTTGTCAACACAAAGAAATCCTATCATCATAGGCATAGATTGTCCTCATCAGGACTCCATATTCCATCAACACGGAGGAAGTGATTCGTCAACACGAAGAAATCCTATCATCATAGGCATAGATTATCCTCATCAGGACTCCATATTCCGTCAACACGGAGGAAGCGATTCGTCAACACGAAGAAATCCTATCAACCTAGGCATAACTGGTCCTCATCAGGACGCACATTCCGTCAACATGGAGGAAATAATTCGTCAACACGAATAAATTCTATCAACATAGCTGGGGATATTCTGAAAACCAATGACCGACACCCGTTCTGTCAACAAGCGACCCCTTCTGAAATTTTGATTCATGGAACCCTGAGATGCTATTGCAGCAACAAACTTGACAAAACAGTCCGCTGATCGGATACGAGGAAACCTCAATCAGTAACTCTGTGGGGATGATAATAAACTGAATCACATCATCATACGTCTCACAGCAAGACTTTGATTATCTGCAAAGACATCTGAGCTTTAGAACTCCATACTCCTGTCGAGAAACACACCTGAAAGCAAAAGGTTAACCAACCTGGCTTATGTTTCAAAATGCGCATGTTTAACAATGGCGTAATGTTCCATACAACATGGAAATGCTACGCGTTTTCTGGGTAGATGCAAACATGATAATGCATGCAAATGCAAATGCAGGTTCATGCTGCTGGGGAAAAGCTCTGATAAGCTTGCTTCATCACGGATGCTGAGGATAAATACCACCTTGTTGGGGAAGGAACGGGTACCATCAAGTATTCCGGCAAAATAAATGCCAGGACATACAACCAAATCTGCCGGGGAGAGCTTTAAACCTTTAATTCCCACTAGGAGGAAAGAATAACACTTGCTGGGGAGAGAATACTCCGCTGGGGAAGAAACGACTCTCTCGGGGAATCTTAACCAACTCCGCTGGAAACAGGGAGTGACTCCGCTGGAAACAGGGAGTGACTCCGCTGGGGGAGAATAAACAACCCTACTGGGAATAATGAACTGTCTGGGCACAATTTACAATTCACTGAAAACTAAACGACTCCGCTGAGGACGAAGAGTCCTTTTGGAGAAACACCACTGTCTGAATACAGCTTACAAACTTTAGAGTGATCAAACTCTGCCGAGGGTAAACAACCCTGCTGGGAAAAGTAAACCATCAGGCATCCCGTTTACAAACTTGGGACTGAGGATAGACATCCTGTGGCGAGCATTAACCTTGACCTGCTGGAGAATATCCTTCGGATAAGCTGTGACTAGCTGGGGAATTTGATCCTTCTTTAGTAAAGAACATTGTCATCTCAGCTTCGGGAAATGAAGTGCGACCTGCATGGGGATTCACATCACATAGTGATTAAGTCCTTTCGTCAAGAGCCTCTGGTTAGGACTGCAATCTTCTGATCGTCCACTTCACATGGGCAAGAATCCTGCAACACCGCAAATGAGACAAGACAAGTCTATACAATCAAATCTATTCAAGTTAGCGTTAGTGACATCATTTTCAGTGAATTCGAAGTTTTAGCAATTATTGGCAAGGGCCAGCAACGTTATGCAACTGCTAGTTTTGTCAAAACATTGGCGTTTTTCACATACAAACAGTAAAGAACAAGTATCAAATACTGAATAACATGTTTTATTGATTGGGCCCCTGAATGGGCAGAGTTTTGTACACTGGATGTAACTCCTGAAAAGAGGAAGTTACGCACAACAAATATACAAGTATGTACAGGAAGCATAAAGACAATGACAAATCAAATTTGCGCATATGTCGGCAACGTGATGCAGACAAACATCATGAGCTGATCCTCCTATGACCCGCCTGACTCTGGCGCTTTCCCGGTATTCAACTTTCTGAAAAGATTGCATCTGATAAAAGAATCCCCGAAGTATTCTCCCAACCACCAAGCAATGCAGTATCAAATTTGGACCGCAGTCATTTGCTTTTTCAAATACCTAACTTTTGCGTGAACCGCCCTTTGCGGGTTTTCAGTTCACCGGGATACCCTTTTTTGCCGAAGCCGCCCAATGTAGGTTTTCCACTTCGCGGGTGTACATCTTTTTAATTTTATCCCTAATTTTTGCCCGAACCTTTTATTCTGTTTTTGGTTCGCCAGGATGCCCCATTTTTGCCTGGACTCTCTTTTTTCTGTCCAGCGGGTCAATTTTAAGCAAAGTATTTTTTAACTGCGTCCGAATTCACAGGCGATGTAAAGTCTTCACCGTCCATGGTGGACAACAACAATGCTCCTCCTGAAAAGACTTTTCTAACAACGTATGGCCCTTCGTAATTGGGGGTCCATTTGCCCCTGTGATCTGTTTGTGGCGGGAGAATCCTCTTCAGCACAAGGTCGCCCGTCTGAAAGCTCCGAGGATGTATTTTCTTATCATACGCTTTCTTCATCCGGCTCTGGTACAACCGACCGTATGCTAGAGAAGCTAGCCTTTTCTCATCCATTAAACTCAGCTGGTTCAACATGTCTTTTACCCATTCTGCCTCGTCAAGTTAGACATCTCGTAATACCCTCAGGGAAGGAATCTCAACTTCTAGTGGTAACACCGCTTCCATTCCGTATACCAACGAGAACGGGGTTGCCCCGGTTGCTGTGCGTACCGTCGTACGATAACCGTGCAAAGCGAAAGGTAGCATCTCGTGCCAGTCTTTATAGGTCACAACCATCTTCTGAACAATCTTCTTTATGTTCTTATTGGCCGCTTCGACAGCGCCATTCATCTTGGGTCGGTAAGGAGAAGAGTTGTGATGTTCAATCTTAAAATTCTGACACAGCTCCTTCATCATCTTGTTATTTAAGTTCGAACTGTTGTCGGTAATAATCCGCTCAGGGATTCCATATCTGCAGATGATATCTCGTTTGATAAACCTGGCTACCGCCTGCTTGGTCACATTAGCATATGATGTCTCTTCCACCCATTTGGTAAAATAATCAATTGCTACCAAAATGAACCGGTGTCCGTCAGATGCCGTTGGCTCAATCTTTCCAATCATATCAATTCCCCACATCGAGAATGGCCACGGTGATGACATCACGTTCAGAGGACTTGGAGGGACATGGATCTTATCCGCATAAATCTGGCACTTATGACACCTCTTCGCAAACTTGAAACAGTCAGTTTCCATAGTTAGCCAGTAATAACCTGCCCGCAGCAGCTTTCTGGTCATAGCATGCCCACCAGCATGTGTACCAAACGTACCCTCGTGTATTTCCTCCATGAGCAACTTCGCCTCTTTCTCGTCTACACAGCATAGCAACACCAAGTCATGATTCCTTTTGTATAGGACACCATCCGGATTTAGATAGAAATTACCAGCCAATCTCCTGAGAGTCTTCTGATCGCGACTGGATGCCCCAGCCGGATGCTCCTTGTTCTTCAGGAAATTCTGGATGTCAAAGTACCAGGGCTTATCATCAGATGCTTCGTCAATGGCAAATATGAATGCGGGCCTATCAAGCCGAGAGATAACTATCCTGGGAGCCTCGTTCCAGAAGTTAACTTTATACATGGAAGACAATGTGGCCAGGGCGTCAGCCATCTGATTTTCTGCTCGCGGCACATGATGCAATTCAACCTTGTCAAAGAAAGGAAACAATCTCCTTGCATAATTCATGTACGGTATCAAATTGGGCTGACGTGTCTCCCACTCTCCTTTTATTTGATTCACCACCAGAGCTGAGTCTCCGTATACATCCAGATTTTTGATTCGCAACTCAATGGCTTCTTCAAGACCCATGATGCAAGCCTCGTATTCAGCTTCATTATTGGTAACCAGAAAGGTCAATCGAGCAGTAAATGGGATGTGCGACCCATGTGGAGTAGTGATGATTGCCCCTATTCCGCTACCATAGGAATTCATAGCTCCGTCAAATATCAACTGCCACTTGGAATCCGTCTTTGGCCCTTCATCTGACAACGGTTCTTCCCAATCTTTCATCTTCAGGTACATGATATCCTCGTCAGGAAAATCAAACCTCATCGATTGGTAGTCCTCAATAGGCTGCTCAGCAAGATACTCCGATAACACGCTCCCTTTTATGGCCTTCTGTGAAACATACTGGATGTCATATTCGGTCAAAACCATCTGCCAACGGGCAATTCTCCCAGATAGTGCCTGCTTTTCGAATACGTATTTGATAGGATCCATCTTCGAAATGAGCATGGTTGTATGATTTAGCATATACTGCCTCAAACGCTTGGCGGCCCAGGCTAGCGCACAACAAGTTTTTTCGAGCATTGAGTATCGAGACTCACAGTCAGTAAACTTCTTACTCAGGTAGTATATCGCATGCTCTTTACGCCCTGTCTCGTCATGTTGACCGAGAACACAACCCATACTCCCTTCAAGAACCGTCAAATACATAATCAAGGGTCTCCCTGCCACTGGAGGTATCAAAATAGGAGGCTCCTGCAAATACTGTTTTATTTTTTCGAACGCCTTTTGACAATTTTCATTCCATGTTACAGCCTGGTTTTTTTTCAACAGCTTGAATAATGGCTCACACGTAGCTGTTAGGTGAGATATGAACCGGGCGATGTAGTTCAACCTCCCTAAAAACCCGCGTACCTCTTTTTCTGTTTTAGGCGTCGGCATTTCTTGTATTGCTTTTATTTTCACAGGATCGACCTCTATTCCTTTTTCGCTCACGATAAACCCCAGCAGTTTACCCGATCTCACCCCGAAGGTGCATTTGTTAGGGTTCAGTCTCAACCTGAACTTCCTAAGTCTCTTGAATAATTTCAGCGGATTCACCAAATGCTCTTCCTCCGTCTGGGATTTGGCAATCATATCATCAACATAAACCTCGATCTCTTTATGCATCATGTCATGAAAGAGAGTCGTCATTGCACGCTGATACGTTGCCCCAACATTCTTCAATCTGAAGGGCATCACCTTGTAACAAAATGTTCCCCAGGGCGTAATGAAGGTAGTCTTCTCCATGTCTTCTGGCGCCATTTTGATCTAATTATATCCCGAGAATCCATCCATGAAGGAGAATACGGAGAATTGAGCGGTATTATCGACCAGCACATCGATGAGAGGAAGTGGAAAATCATCTTTCGGGCTCGCTTTGTTCAAATCACGGTAATCTACGCACATTCTCACTTTACCGTCTTTCTTTGGCACTGGCAAAATATTAGCGACCCATGAGGGATATTTTGTAACAGCTAGGAAACCAGCATCCCACTGTTTTTGAACCTCCTCCTTAATCTTCACAGCCATGTCCGGTCTAGTTCTTTGGAGCTTCTGCTTAACCGGCGGGCATTCTTCTTTTAGCGGCAGGCGATGCACAACCATATCCGTATCCAGCCCAGGCATATCCTCATACGACCAAGCAAAAATATCACTGTACTCTTTGAGCATTTCAACCAATCTTCGCTTGACGTCGCTCTGCAGCGCGGCCCCTACACGGATGTTCCTTTCAACCCCTTCCGACCCCAGATTGACGATCTCAATGACTTCCTCGTGAGGCAGAATGATTATTTCTTCTTGTTTTACCAACCAAGACAACTCTTCTGGAACATCGCCATCTTTAACAATCTCTTCTTCGGCCTGAAATACCGGGTGCTCAAAGTCGAAGTGAGTCATAGGCGGTTCATAGATGTCATCTGAAATAGTAACCCTGCAAGGAAATGGTTAAATGCTTCAAAACACATACAAAGCGAATAACCACGTTGCCATTTTATTGTAAAAAAATAAACAGGAAAAACAGATATTACAATATTTGTACATGAAAAACGCCTTTTATTTAACGATTAAACAGTGCAATGTACATAACAGAATGGCCCTAAGCAAAATCACGATGCCCCGGGTAGGACACCGGATTGTTCAACAATTAAGAAAACAAAGCATTACTGTTTAGTTGTCACAGGAACAATCTCCTGAATAGACCAATTGCAAAGTCCTTGTCCTGGCACGCTCGGCTGAATCCAGGCGTCCATGTCGCAGTCGCTGTCTCCCTCTTCAGAATCTGAAACAGCGTTGATGGTCTCGTGATATACCCCACCAGCCGTAATTGTTATTGTTCCTTTGAAACGGGGTGCCCCTGCAGTAGGCGTTGATGATGAAGGTTGATATCCAAGCCCAAATCTGTCCATTTTCACGAGGATATCCAAAACCTTGCCCCAGCCCTTGGTCTCGCCGGTCTTCACCAGAGCCTGAGCCTTTTTGTATGACGACACTGCCACCTCTGATGCTTTACTTGGCCCTGGAACTTTGTCCTTAATGCGCAACCCCTCAAAGGCTTGACAGGGTGTTTCATGGATTTCGCCGTCGACTTCCACGTACTTGAATGACGACAAATGGCTGACCAGTATATCCTCCTCTCCACAAACTGTGACCACACTGTCCCCCACCATGTACTTCAGCTTTTGGTGTAAGGTAGATGTGACTGCCCCAACACCATGGATCCATGGTCGTCCAAGAAGACAGTTATACGCTGGTTGGATGTCCATAATATACCCTAATGTTGTCATGCATGGATGAGAGCCTAATGTATGTCATATTTCTCTCTTGCGCAGAGAGAAACAGAGATCCTAGGGGATAACCGGAAAAGAAACAACAAATATACAGTAAAGCAGTAAAATGCATGAATGCAGCCGTACAAGCGAGGCAAGGGAGTCCACTCAACCTCGAACCTAGAAAACAATAGGCAAAGTGAACCGGCTTCACTTCAAACCTAAGGGGGAAAATTAACAAACAATACAGCAAAAAAATAAAACCCCAAAACCAGCCCTGACAGCACACCAGCTCCTACAGCAGCAGCTCTGAAAAACACCCAACTCTGACAGTTGATAACCACAAATCTCCCAATGAACCCCAAAATCAAACTTCAATGGTACCCAGGCTACAACAAGCTTCCATCTCCAAGAAATCACCAAGCCCAAGCAAGCACAGAATCTTAACCAATTGACAGCATCAGACAGCAGATAGCTCCAAACAGCAGTAAACCCTAGCCTTAACAGCTGCACAGTTTTGACATGAATAATCTTCATCTTTGTCAATATTTGATCTTCATCTCTATCTTCAATGGCTTCTTTCTTCAAAGCAAGCTCTCCTGGATGATAGTCACTTAACAAGATGAGTTGAATGTTAAACAGTTCATTGACTACCAAAGGAAGCCTACAAACAGTTTAACATTATAGACGAGTGGTTCTCTCAAAGTTCTACCTCTAAGATAAGGCCACTTATCCCTCCAAAGGAGGGAGGTGAATACCATAGAGGGACTTTATGTCATAGAGAGGAATGGAATCACATGAAGCTATCCATGTTTGTACAAAAAAATTCAGTCTATTCTAAGGCTCTGCTTATTCCTATTATTTCCTATGTCTTCAATCAGCTCCTTCAATCTCCAAGCTCCAAGGATCTTCTTTTGTCTTCAATTAACACCTTTGATTCTTCATGCTCCACAAGCTCAAACCAAACCCATACCCCATATCAAAGCCCAAAAGCCCAAACAAACAATTATAAACCCAAGTGGGAACACCAAACAAACACTCCATTTGTAAAATATACTAAAAATAGTAATATAGTATTTAAAATTCTAAGATTAATTCTAAGGGGATTTCTACATCTACCCTACATACCCTATATGTCCCAACTCCTAATTCAAGCTAAAAACCCCAAAATAAAATGTTATAATGCACCTATGTTGAGTTTGAACCCTACTACTATCACCCTAATGTTCTCTAATCAAAACTAATCAAGATTGATCCATAAAAATGTGGAATAAATCTCTAAGGGGAACCTATACTTCTAATCTAATCAGCCTAACAAGAATCAACTCAAAATTATTCACCAATTGGTCACAAGAAAATTTGCAAAAATATGTATCCAATGTACAAAATTAAAGAAATTAATAAAATGGGAAAAGTCAAATTAAATTGAAAAATCGGTGAATATGAAATTTATTATTTTCATAAAATCACAAATAAATCCAAGATCATGGAGGTATTTTTGAAAGATTTTTCTGATTAATTTTGGATTTATTATGATTTATTTTGTAAACTATATGCAAATAATATGAAAAAAGAAAATTCAATTGAAATTGAAAAACAGGGGGTGGCAACAGTAAGTATTTACACTGCAAAATACATTGGGCCCAGGAGGGGGGGTGCTGGTAGCACGCGCTGGGCCCAGTCTACTAATTCAGAAAAAACAATAAAAATAATAACCCAGGGGGTGCGAATAGCAAGGATTCGCCTTGCATTCATGTTGGGCCCCAAACTGGGGGTGCAAACAGCAACAACCTAAGGCCCAGAATACAACACAAAGGGGGGAGGGGGTGTTACGAGAAACATGGGAGTATGATCAGAAATCCTGTGATTGGGCCTAATGCCCGAGCCCAATTCAATCCACCTTCAACAAAGCAAAACCCTAAAATTCCTCTAACACTCCATTCCACTGCCACTGTTCATCGCCTCTCTCTATCCCAAACCCTAACGGTACTACCACTCTCCATCCTCTCTCTGAAACAAGCCCTCCCACGAAACCCTCAACCAAATTCGCTCAAACTTCCTCACCCCAAACACGTTCACCACCTAAATCCACAGGTTCTAACCTAAACACTCAGAGTAATCTAAATTCATCTAACCAACAACCATGCATGTTAAGCGCGATAAAGAGGCAAGAACAAAACCTGGAGAAACTTATGAAGATGGAGGCGTCTGGAAGACTTGGAGGAATGCGACGAAGAAACAAACAGGCTTGAGGTGCTGATGAGATTCTTGATCGGAGATCGTTGAAAAACGATGAACTCTCTATGAATCCAGGAGATTAGCGGCGATCTGGAACATTCTTGAAGAATCTGATGAAGTTACCGAAGATCAACGACGAAGATCTCTTGCCGTTGTTGAAGAACCATGAAGAAATCTGGAGACGATCTGACGAGCGATGACGAAGATCTGGAACGTGATGCGATGATGAATACTTACGAATCTTGGAGTTGGTGATGAATCGAATCTGGAAATCGGTTGAAGGCGGTGGAAAGTTCTTGAGGAGAGTTGAAGGAGGATGAACACACAGAGTTCAACAAACCTGTTGAAGATTTCTGGAAAAATGATATCATTATGGTGAATCGGTGAAGAATTGGTGATTGCTGATGAAGAACATGAAGATGTTCTTCGATAGTCTGGAAAAATGATGAAGATATGATGAATTGGATGAAGATTTCCTGGAGATTTTGTGTTTCCGGCGAAGTTGCGGTGGTCGGAAGGCTGTTACGGCGGTCAGAGATGGTTAGGGTGACCGGAGGTGGTTGGTTGGGGCGGCCGGCGACACTTGCATGTCGGCCGGTGGGATGTTCCGACGAGGGGACGGTGAGGGGACAAGTGGCGAGAGGGTGAGGGATAGGAAGACATGTGGGGTGAGGGAGAAAGAGAGGGAGACACGTGGGTAGTGTGTTGGCGCAATCTGAGAGAGAGAGAGAGAGAGAGAGAGAGAGAGAGAGAGAGAGAGAGAGAGAGAGAGAGAGAGAGAGAGAGAGAGAGAGAGAGAGAGAGAGAGAGAGAGAGAGAGAGAGAGAGAGAGAGTGAGGTGGCTAAGAGAGAGAAGACACGCGTGGCACCCTATTTATATGACAAGTGGCATGGACTTTGGACCCTCTAACTTGGGCTATGGACTTGGATAATAGGCCCAATTGGACTGATCTCAGATTAAAGACCCCATTAAAATATTAATGACCTAATTAACTAAACTAAATGAAAATTAGACTAATTAACTAACAAAAAAAAATTTAATAATAAAAATCTAATTAACATAAAACGAAAATTAACTAAAACCTAATTAAAATCCCTAATTAACCCTATTAATCCTAAAACGAAAATTAACAATAAAACCTAATTAACCTATTAAAAAAAATCCTAATTAATCCTAAAACGAAAATTAAAAATAAAACCTAATTAATCAGAAAAAAAATATCTAATATCTAAAAACTATATAAAAAAATCTAATTAAATCTAAAAAACAATTAAAATCTAAAAAAAAATCTAAAACAATTAATCCTTTTTTTAAAAAACTATTCTATTAATTTTGAAAAATCAATTAAAACTTAATAAAATCTAAAAACATTAAATTCTATTTTAAAAAATCTATGCTTATTAAATTTGAAGAAAAGAAGAAAAAAAAAATTAAAACCTAACCTAAAAACATTATTACCTATTTTAAAAAAAACTATTCTTATTTACGAAAATTAATATCTAGTTATCTATTTTTAAAAAAATCTATTAATTGGAAATTGATATCTAAAAAATTTAAAAATCTATTGAATCTCTAAAAAAAAGAAAAGAAAATTTATTTAAAACTCTAAAGAATTATTAAAAAAAATCTATTAAATCCTATAAACCAAATATTAACCTATTTACTATCTAAAAAAAGCAAATAACCCTATAAAAAAATCTATTAAATGCATTAAAAATCTAGAAAATAGAAGAAAAATCCTAAAAAATACCAGGAGGCCGATTAAATCGATTATAAAACGATTGCGCAACCCTAATGAAACCCGGGCCCCGAGATGGCCTAAAAACACAGGGAACGACCACCAATTCTCAAAATACGCTTATTCAAACCGGCCTGAACTGCCTGAAACGCCAGGGGCTATAATCCCGATAAAATCAACTTGACTGAGAAAAATGCAATGCATGCAGTATGCGAATGCGAATGCAAAATGCGCTGAAACATAAACCGGATATGGGAACCGGTTGGTCAAATTTTAGGGTGCAACACCTATGAGACCTCGAGTCGAGTATTTTCATCTACAACTCCGACGAGAATCTCTCTAGTGAAGTAGGATATTTGTCCGTGAAGTTTCTTCTAAAATGAGATCCATTTTGACGAACCCGTCAATAAAAAAAGGATATTACACCCCAAGTGGAATGTTTTCTATCCCCTAAAGGAATTTTAAAACCCTGAAGCAGGACTGTGATCCCGTATTTGGTTCTCCATCTATCCCTCAGCAGTGCTTCTATCTTTGAGAATTTGTCGGATGTTTGCTCTGAGATGTTTATTTCATCTCTAGTTTCCTCTTTCCATTTGTTGTGTCAACACCGGCATATAGCATACGCATAGCATATAAATAGATAGCATGGCATATGCATTTTGCATCTTTATGTCTGTTTGTTCTGTCACTTTGGTCCCGTTTATCCCCAAGTGACTGGGGCATGTCTTCTCCCTTCGAGTAGAGTTTTCATCCCTAGGCAAAAAGAGCACAATATTCATATTTCCCCCACAGAGTTCCATCCTCGTGGAAGACGGCTGCTTTAGTTAAAACCCATTTAAGTTCATATCTCAATGGTCGAGTCTTGCTTGATAGTTTCTCTTCGGCTACTTCCCGAATTGAACTTCGGTCCTTGGCAATCACACTGTGGACATCTTCAACTTTTGAACATGGATTGAGCGTGCATCTATTTTTCACTTTTGCTCCCAAAGAAGAACCATCGTCAAAGACAGATACTTCTCCAACAGTATTATCAGAATTCTTCGGCACTCTACATTTGCCCTATAATCAATCTCTTTATTTGAGCAACTCGTTTTGACCAAGACCCTATTCAAAACGATAGATGACAAACGGCAGTCTCCACTAGACATTTTGTCCATCCCCAGTGACTTATCAAGATTATCAGCTCGTCAAATGACATCTCTCCGGAAATCCATCAGAGAAGGTTGTCGAAGACATTATAGATACTTCTCTTTATTTGAGAATTCACATAATATTTTACAACTACAACAAGGACACTCCACAGGAATGTATTCCCCAGTGAGTTCGCTACACAAGTCTAAATGGCATCTCTTCGTAAATCCATCAGAGAAGTTTGCCGAAGACACTACAAGAAATCTCTCTTTATTTGAGAGGACATATTTTGCAAATTAACCGGCTCACATCTCTCTTGAAGATCCTCGGTGAAGTTTTGCAACCTCTAGTACATCATGGCTTACATCCGAAAATTTACAATGACAAATTACAGTCTACAACGACATTTACAGTCTACAATGACATTTACAGTCTACAACGACATCTACAGTCTACAACGACATCTACAGTCTACAACGATATCTACAATCTACAACGACATCTACAGTCTACAACGACATCTACAGTTTACAATGACATCTACAATCTACAAAATTTACAACCCCCTGTAAAGATGCTCTCACGAGTTTTCATCATTTCGGGCAGAGAGTGGGACCAGCTCATAGCATCCAGACTATGACGCTCGGGGAGGTTCTACATCAAAAGACTGAGACCAGCTCATGGTACCCATACCATGACGCTCGGGGAGGTTCTACATCAAAAGACTGAGACCAGCTCATGGTACCCATACCATGACGCTCGGGGAGGTTCTACATCAAGAGACTGAGACCAGATCATGGTATCCAGACCGTGAGGCGTGGGGAGGTTATTCCCATAACTGAGACCCGTTCATGGCATCCAGACCATGAGGCGTGGGGAGGTTATTTCCAGAACTGAGACCTGTTCATGGCATCCAGACCATGAAACGTGGGGAGGTTATTTTCAGAACTGAGACCCGTTTATGGCATCCAAACCATGAGGCGTGGGGAGGTTTATTCGAAGACATCTTTTTTTTCCTGGCTAATCTCGGCAGTAGATTCTAAGAAGACCTCGGCAGTAGGTATTTCTGTTTTATTTCCTGGCTAATCTCGGCAGTAGATTTCTAGAGGACTTCGTCAGAAGTATCTTTCCAGCAAATTTCAACATAGAATCTCGGTAGTAGATTCCTTACAAATTTTAACAGTACATACTTTGGCAAAAGTATTCTCAATTAAATTTACAAGTCTCGACAATAGACTTTTCTGGCTGATAATTGCATTTGACTTGTGCAGCAAGTTCTTCAAGTGGTTCTCTTGCCAAATGCTCCACAACATATTTTCAGACACTTTGTGATTGTCAATCTTTCCCCGTGGAGTCTCGCTTTGTTGAGCCTGTCCTTCCCGTGTGTTGTGTCTGGTTTTCTCCTGTGACATTGTTTCCTCACAGGCCCGTCTGTCTCACATTTTCATATCATTGCATATCATTTGCATTCGGTGGCTTCTTAGGGCCAAAAATTCGTGCAATGATTGTATTTAAGTCCCTCCTATCTCGTCGAGAAGAAGATTTCAATCTCCATATCTCCGAATAGGAGTAACTTAAATAGGGGCATCTGTTGCACCCTAATTTTTGACCTTAAGATCCCACCTCTTTGCTATTGAAACCACTATAGTTCAAGAATTGCATCTGGGGAATTTTGGTTATGAAAAGGGGCAAAATGGTAGTTTGTGCATTGTTTACTGACGGTTTTTGAAGATGAGCTTTCGCCAGGGTTCTTCGGAACAATTTAAAACCTCCGTCTCCAATTTCCTTATTTTGAGAATAAACAGAAAATTACAGTAAACTTTGGGCATCAGAGTTTTCAGTATACGGTAATTCATTTGGGAGCCGAGAGTTGGTTGTCAGTGGTTTTCAAGGCCGTTGTTAGATCATGTGAGGCTAATTATGTCGAGATATCAACTTGAGATGGTTTAAATCGGTGCAAGCAATCCCTTGTCTAAACTTATTTCATAAAAATGCGTATCTTCAATCCAACTGTTTCTTTGATTTACTCATATTGAGCTTATGTGGTGAAAGGTCATTCTATGTAAAGATAAATCGTTTAAAGTTTAATTGGTTGAACTTATTTGGAGTTACTTGCTTAAGTCGGATTTAATTGGATTTTTTGGATCAAAAGTGGATTTAATCAGGAAGCTTTGGGTGGACTTATACAGTTGCGACATATTTGAATTGCAAGAAAGGAAATAAAATGAATTTTATTCATGACATTTTGAGTACAAGGAAGAATTGAAGTGAAAATATTATGAAAAAAGGTACACTCTTTCCTAATTTCTAAGGTCCTAATCCTATGATATTCATGTGATTCTCCGCGTTTCGTCATCCAATGTTTCTTCATACCTGCACAAGCAAAACAAAGAAAACAAAACAGAGTAGAAAAATGTTAGAAATGTTTTTCGACACCCTCAGAATAAAGCTCATCACCGGGTGTCGGGAGGGCACGACCAAGGCCGAAACCAAACTCCCATTCCAATCTCCGACCTCGGCTACCAACCGGCAACATCCGTTCTTATTTTGGGACAGCCGAGAAAGAGAGAGATAAAGAAGTTTGTGGGTCGAAATGATTTGCCGAAAAAGGATCATCTTCCGAAATTGGATCTTCAAAGCCAAACTGATTGTAATCCAAATATCGTTTCATCAAGTAAATAATGGATATCCAAACTATTTCACTATCAGGTAAATATCTCAGAAATCCGAACCCGAAACCGTTTCTAAAATCCGACCTGAATGGAATCCATACCAGAAAAGACCATAAATGAAAACTGAACTGAAACTCGGTGTCCCAAACTCAAACCTGCATCAGAAATATAGCTCATCAGTTCACAAATCCAAATATCAATTCTAACATCAGAAATGATCCGAACAGCAATGGGAACTGATATCAAAAGTAAGCCAGTTCGAAAGTGAATCACGACTAACATCAAAGAATGAAAATCAGGTTCAACATCTGTCAAAAGGAATCAAGCAGTATCAGACGTTGGCATAACAGAAGGGTTTCCAATGTTAAAACCAAAATTGCACCAATTCAAAACTACATCAAAAAAATCAATTCATCAGTATTCAAATGGAATAGAGATCCAATGTCAGAAAACAAATCCAAGCAGAAAAACTGAAATCCAAATCAGGTTTTAATCCAAATAGAAAACCCAGGCAACCATGACAGTACTTGGAAGTAAGCTGGTCTACTCGGTCTCGTAAGCTGCCGCTGACTTTCTTTCACAATGTGCTATGCAACAGGACTGACAGTGAGGAAGTAAACCTGCACTTGACATTAACAGGGTCAGTAATCCTATTGAAGTGAAATTAAAAGAGCTCTGAATATCATTCATTAACCAGATAGAACCACAAAAGACAACGCTGTCACGGACAAAGTGAAGAATGTGAATGGGGATGTGTTTGATAATATCAAAGGAGGAGGCAAACCTTTATCAGAAACAAAACTTCCAGATGCTGAAGTCAGCAAAGGTCACTTATGACTTGCACCTGAACCCAGTAGTTATCTTCGCATTGAACACTCAAAAGCAGCTATGTTGAACAAATGTTCTGCTGAGCAATATTAGGACCAAGTTATTATTCGTTTTGGCGATACCAATCCTGCCCATAAAGCTTAAACCTGCAAAAGAAGATAAAGTAAAGAGCATTAGTAACTACGGTTCATCGTGAATAAAGGAAAGCCGGGAGATAATTTGCGTCACCTTGACTCGATACAGATTGCTGTTATACTCTCCGAAACATGGATATTAGCTGTCATTGTTGTTTGGTCATCCTGCAAAATCAAAAGATTTATTGCAGTCCAAATCCCGCACCTGTTACCGACAAGTTTAATGACGCTTCAATGGACGAAATTCCAAGAAACTCTATAAGAATCATAATTCAGAAGGACGTATATGTAAAGTTCTATTGTGAAGGATAATATTTTGTTCAATACCAGCTCTAGTGAGACTATTGCATCAATACAACAAGCCGTCAAACAAGTTGTAGGATCAGACTCATAACCTCAGGCTCCTTTGTGTGGGTATAGCTTGGTCAAACTCTTCTTGAAAGATTGGATAAGCGTTCAAAAAAGCTTCATGCCGCCCCTGCATATCGTTACAGCAAGAGAATCAATGTATCAAGATAGAAACAACAGGAATTATATGTTTTCAGTCTCGAAAAACCATGTACAAACCTCTAATAGTTGCGAGAATTGATTCTTCTAGGTAGACACACAATGTCGGCTTCGAGCGGTTGATCAAAATTGAAAGCGGTAGGAGAGGTTAACGCCACAGTTGATTGTTCCAAACCTTTCCAAATAAATCTGTCGTCACAAACAGGGAAAGATCGTGAAGTTTCTTGAACTCCAGTACAGTGAGTGTTTAAACACATGAGAACGGCAACAGGAAGAACAGTTAGAGTCGAGATAGTGATGGATTTTGTTCAAAGGGTTATAAGTAAAACTCACCAAGTTTTCAAACAGGAGATCAACCCAAGTCACATTGCAAGCCATAACCACAAGCATTCAAGCCGTCCAGATATCAATGCTAAAATACTCCTGAAAAACACTTATCCTCCTAACAAGGCTAGATTCACCAAAAGAGGAAGTTGCCAACACGATCCAAATAGGTCCAAAATACCGCTCAAGTGTCTCTGTAAAATCAAAACGAATTCAATTGGTCTCCCAAACTTCCCAAAATTAAAGTCAGCATGTTCTTAACAAAATCAGGCGAAATTGGAAAGGATCAAAGTGATTTCCCAATTTCAGCAAACATGCTCCCGACAAGAATCGCTAAAAAAGGAAGGTTTTTAAGAGTCATGCTCATTGGAGGCCCATCCATTCTCCTATAAAACCATGAAGGGCAACTCAAAAAAGACAAAAAAAGACAAAAAAAATTCGAAACACAGAAAATCCCAAATGGAAGAACCCTAACAGACTCGCAAATCCAATACAAAGTCCCGAACTGATCCTAAATTCGTAAATCGGAAAGGAGAAAGACTTATCTCAAACTCCACCACGGGAGAAACCGACCAAGCCCTCGCGCCGTCCGCCAACCACCCCTCTCCATTTTTCGCGAGCTGCCGGTCAAAACCTGTGAAGAAAAAAGCACTTAACCATTGAGTTTTCACTAAAATTAATCTGTTAATTCTTGTTTTATATAGGAAATCGAAAGAAGAGCGAAGCCATTGGAGAGGAAGGGACTTCGAATTACAAAGAGGAAAAGAGGAAAGTCGAGAGGATGTGAGAGAAAGAAATGAAGATGGAATCACAGACGAGAGAGAAGAAGGAAGGGACAATCGCGGAGAGAGGAGAAGGGATAGGGGGGCCGTCGGAGCTTTCGATCTAGGGTTTCAAAACCCTTTCCTTTCCATTCAGTTCAAACCGGGTCGGGCCTGGGGATTTCATCGCCCCAGCCCACTTGTTTTCTCATTCATTTTCATTTTATTTAGTTTATGTTATTAGTTTTGGTTGTAATATTTGTTAAATGTCAATAATAAAAAAACTAACAACTAACAATACTAACACTAACACCTAATTTAGCTGATTTAAAATTTGAATAATATTTAGTAAAAAATGAAACTAATAAAAACTAGTAATAAAATTCTCTTTTTAAAAAAATATAATTAGCTTTAAATTAGAATCTGGTTTAGTTTAATATATAACAAAACAAAAAATATTTAGATTAATTTTAGTTTAATTTCACTTTTGATGTTATTAGTAAGCCAAAGCTCATAAAAATATTTTATTCCAAAATTCAAAAACACTTCCTTATTTAATCTGACTTTTTTTTATTTTTATTTTTAGCCCTTTTTAGCATCTATTCCAATTTAATTAATTATAATGTCCCTTCTACGAGAGACTCTTTTTAGTAACATTCTCGAAAAAACCATAAAATTAATTCCTCCTCCTCTTTTAAATTAATCATTCCCGTAATCCACATCTAACATCTTTCCTCGATTCCATTTTAACCTATCACTATGTTCGATTTATTTGCGTTTCATTTTTCCATCACCGTTTATCCGTCTCCGAAGGAAAGGTTCACAATCTTGACCCCTGTGTCAATACCTTTACTCTCACCCTAGCCTTAGGACTTGAGTCTCCATACTCACTGTAAGAGCACAGATTGTGTCTCAGTAATATCTCTATGTTTTGATGATAACATTAATGATAATTTGTATACAAGAATTATACTCTCTAAATTTGTTCTAAACTGTTTTCTACAGGCACAAAAGATTTTAATCTTAAAGAGCAAATTTGATGTGAACAATGAATTCTGAATGGCTCAAGAGCATCTGAAGATTAGAAGAATCTGAAGTATAAGAGCTTAGTTATCAAGATTCTGAAGATACAACACGCTGCATGTATTATCAAGAATCTGAATAAGAGAAGACTCTGAGTGAAGAGACTCTGAATGAGAGAAGACTCTGATCTGAGTGAAGACTCTGATCTAAGAGCATGTTACGCTTCAAGCACACAGCTGCACCAGACTCTGATTCATCAACATCTGAAGAACATATTAGGCTCTGAAGTTTCCAGAAGGTTCTGAAGACTGAAGACTCTGATATTGATTGTTGATCTGAATTATTTGAAGAAGAATATTTTAATATATCCGTTGGAATATGCCAGCAAATCTTTCCTTAATTGGGATAGACAAAATTCTCTGCACAGAAGATTATTCCTCTGGTACATTCCTGATATAGTTAAATCACAGCTCAGCAGACAATTGCTACACCCACATTTTGTGCGCCGTCTCTCTGCTGTAATAGTACAAAGGACAGTACTATTTTGATATTGGAAATATTTTCTCTAACGGTAAAATATTCTCTCCAATATTCAAGTGGCTATATAAAGGACATCATAGCTCATTCTTCAAGTGCCAAGAATTACAACAATATTGACAAGAACTCTCTCACGCTCAAAGCTTTCATATTCTTCACTGTTCATACATTGTTCTAAACTTAGAGAAATAACACAGTTGTGTTTATAGCTTTCATAGAAGCAATTCTTACTCTTTCATTGTATTACATTAATTTGTAAAGAAAGTTTTCCTTAAGAGGATCTAGGTTAGATCAGTAGCTCTTAAGAAGACTAAGAACAGTTGTTCTTAGGTGTGCTATTTGTAATCAGTTGATTTGAATAGTGGATTAAGTCCTTGTTGAGAAAGGCAAATCACTCTTGAAAAGGGTGGACTGGAGTAGTTGAGTTCAACGAACCAGGATAAAAATACTTGTGTTTTTATCTTTGATTATTTTCTGTCATACTTATTCAACCCCCCCCTTCTAAGTATTTTCTCACCTTCAGTTGGCATCAGAGCTCCGGTTCTGAGTGTGCATTCGCTTAACCGTGACAGATAAAGATCCAGTGAGAAAAATACTCTGTTATTTATTTGGTTGCTAATATGGGTGATATTCCTACATCAAGCAACAAATATGAAGGAGACAGAATCAGCACCAAACCTCCAATGTTTGATGGAGAAAAATTTGATTATTGGAAGGATAGACTTGAAAGTTTTTTCTTGGGGTATGATGCTGATCTCTGGGACTTAGTCATTGATGGGTATGAACATCCTACTAAGGATGGCAAAAAGATTGATAGAAAATCAATGACTGAGGAGCAGAAGAAAGAATTCAAGAATCATCACAAAGCCAGAACCATACTTCTGAATGCAATCTCTCATACAGAGTATGAAAAGATTACCAACAGAGAAACTGCTCATGATATGTTTGAGTCTCTCAAAATGACTCATGAGGGAAATTCTCAGGTGAAAGAAACAAAGGCTCTGGCGCTTATACAGAAGTATGAAGCGTTCAAAATGGAAGAATCTGAGAACATTGAGACTATGTTTTCCAGATTTCAGATTCTAACAGCTGGGTTGAAAGTTCTGGACAAGGGCTACTCAACATCTGATCATGTCAAGAAGATCATCAGAAGTCTTCCTACCAGATGGAGACCTATGGTGACTGCATTGAAGCTGGCCAAGGATCTGAACAAAATCTCACTAGAAGAACTCATCAGTTCTTTGAGAAGTCATGAGATTGAGCTGGAGGAAGATGAACCCCAGAAGAAAGATAAAGGTAAATCCTTAGCTTTTAAATCTAACAAATCTGTTAAAGCCTTGCAGGTTAATGAAGAAAGCTCTGAGGAATCTTCTTCTGAAGAAGAAGATGAACTATCAATGCTGTCCAGAAGGATCAACAAACTCTGGAAGCACAAAGGGAAGAAGTTCAACAACTTCAGAAGATCTGATCAAAAGAAAGAATCTTCTGGACACAGAAGATCTGGCAAGAAAGAGATCACTTGTTTTGAATGTAAAGAACCTGGACACTACAAGAGTGAATGTCCCAAACTTCAAAAGGAAAAACCCAAAAGGAAGTTTGACAAAAAGAAAAAGGTTCTGATGGCTACATGGGATGACTCAGATGAATCTGAATCATCTTCTGAATCTGAGGAAGAATGTGCAAATGTTGCGCTGATGGCCAACACAGATGATCAAGATGAAGGAACGTCATCATCTGAATCTGAGTCAGAATCAGACTCTGACTCTGAAGAGGTATTTTCTGAACTCTCCAGAGCTGAACTTGTTGAAAGTTTATCTGACATGATGGAAAGCTACAGCAAGATTAAACTCAAATACAAGAAGCTGAAAAGCAATCTTGAATCTGAGATTAATCTTCTGAGAACAGAACTTGTTGAGCAGAAAGAAATAAATTTAAAACTCAAAAATGATTTAGAAACAACTCAACAAGAATCTGATACTGAAACAGAGTCCAGTGAAAATATTTTAGAAAAATATGACTCCAGTTTTAGAAGATTTCTCACTAAAAGCATAGACAGAAGCAAAATGGCTTCTATGATCTATGGTGTTAGTGGGAACAACAGAAGAGGCATTGGATGTGAATCCTCCTCTGGAAGCAATCCAAAGTCTGTTGATAAACTCTTCATCAAGAAGACTCCTCTGTATTCTCATTTCAAGTTTGGTCATCTGAATGATATTAAACATACAAGCTCTGAAAAGAGTACTTATGTGTTTAAGCCAAGGGTTAGCCAGAATAAACACTATGTTGAAAAACAGAAGTTTAGGCAAAACCGCAGAACATCTAACCCCAAAGGACCCAAAAAGATCTGGGTACCTAAAAGCAAAATAATACCTGTTGCAGATATCCTTAGCAGCAAAATCCAGACACCAATCATGGTACCTGGACTCTGGATGCTCGCGACATATGACGGGCGAAAGGTCTATGTTCCAAAGCCTGGAACTTAGATCTGGAGGGGACGTGAAATTTGGAGGGAACCAGAGGGGCAAGATCATTGGCTCTGGTACGATAGGTAATGGTAACCTACCCTCTATTTCTAATGTTCTGTTAGTTGAAGGATTGAAACATAATCTATTGTCCATAAGCCAATTAAGTGACAATGGTTATGATATCATCTTTAATCAAAAATGTTGCAAAGCTGTTTGTCAAAAGAATGGCTCAACCTTATTCAGTGGAAAGAGGAAAAACAACATTTACAAAATTAATCTTTCAGAACTTAAAGTTCAAAATGTAAAATGCCTTTTATCTGTGAATGATGAGCAATGGGTCTGGCATAGAAGATTGGGACATATTAATATGAGACGTATATCTCAGATTAATAAACTCAATCTGGTCAGAGGACTCCCTAATCTGAAGTTCAATTCAGATGCTCTGTGTGGCGCATGTCAAAAGGGTAAATTTTCAAAATCCCATTTTAAACCAAAAAATGTTGTTTCCACCTCTAGACCATTGGAATTACTTCACATTGATCTGTTTGGACCAGTGAAAACTGCATCCATCAGAGGCAAGAAGTATGGGTTAGTCATTGTAGATGACTACAGCAGATGGACATGGGTAAAGTTTCTAAAACACAAGGATGAGTCTCATTCTGTGTTCATTGACTTCTGCAATCAAGTCCAGACTGAAAAAGAATGCAAAATTATTAAAGTCAGAAGTGATCATGGTGGCGAATTTGAAAACAAATATTTTGAAAAATATTTTTCTGAAAAGGGAATTGCACATGATTTCTCCTGTCCTAGAACTCCACAACAAAATGGAGTTGTAGAGAGGAAAAATAGAACATTGCAAGAAATGGCCAGAACCATGATCAACGAGACAAATCTGGCAAAACATTTTTGGGCAGAAGCAATAAATACAGCATGTTATATTCAGAACAGAGTGTCTGTAAGACCTCTTCTGGAAAAGACTCCCTATGAATTGTGGAGAAACAGAAAGCCCAACATTGCTTATTTTCATCCATTTGGATGTATTTGTTATATGCTTAACACTAAAGATCATCTAAACAAGTTTGATTCCAAAGCACAGAAGTGTTTCATGCTTGGTTATTCTGAACGCTCTAAAGGCTACAGAGTATTCAATACTGAAACACAGATTGTGGAAGAATCTATTCATGTTAGATTTGATGATAAGCTTGGCTCTGAAAAGCCAAAGCAAGTTGAAAGTTTTGCAGATAGAGAAGTTATTCTCACAGACTCTGAAGGCTCAGAGGCAAACAAGACTAAAGACAAAGACTCTGAAGAAAATCCAGATGCTACACCTTTAACTTCCCAACTTGACAATCTGCATATTTCTGAAAGACCAACAGTCAGAGGATCTTCTTCCAGAATGAAAGCTTCTCATCCAGAGGATGTGATAATTGGAAAGAAAGATGATCCAATAAGGACAAGAGCATTTCTCAGAACTTCTGAATCTTCCTTCTGTGGCTTAGTGTCAATTATAGAACCTTCATCTGTTGATGAGGCTCTGGAAGATAATGAATGGATTTTAGCTATGCAAGAGGAGCTGAATCAATTCACAAGGAATGAAGTCTGGGATCTGGTTCCAAGACCTAAAGGTTTCAATGTTATTGGAACAAAATGGGTTTTCAGAAATAAACTGAATGAAAAAGGAGAAGTTGAAAGGAACAAAGCAAGACTGGTTGCTCAAGGCTACAGTCAACAAGAAGGCATAGACTACACAGAAACATATGCTCCTGTTGCAAGGTTAGAGTCTATACGCTTGCTTATTTCATTTGCTGCACAACATAACATCACTCTTTATCAGATGGATGTTAAAAGTGCTTTTCTTAATGGAATTATAGAAGAGGAAGTGTATGTCCACCAACCTCCTGGTTTTGAAAATGAAAATTTTCCAGATCATGTTTACAAACTAAAAAAATCTCTTTATGGACTAAAACAAGCTCCCAGAGCTTGGTATGAGAGGTTGAGTAATTTTCTTCTTAAGAAGGATTTCATCAGAGGAAAAGTGGATACCACACTATTTTGTAAAACCATTAAGAAAGATTTGTTGATTTGTCAAATTTATGTAGATGATATTATTTTTGGATCAACAAATATTATGCTTGGAAAGGAGTTTGCTAAATGTATGCAGGAAGAATTTGAGATGAGCATGATGGGAGAACTGAAATTCTTTCTGGGAATCCAAGTAAATCAGACTCCAGAGTGCACCTACATACATCAGACGAAGTATGTTAAAGAGCTTCTGAAGAAGTTTAACATGCTGGATAGCAAAATGGCAAAGACTCCAATGCATCCTACAAGCACTCTAGGTAAGGAAGAGGTAAGTAAGAAGGTAGATCAGAAACTCTACAGAGGTATGATAGGATCTCTTCTTTATTTGACTGCTTCTAGACCAGACATTCTGTTTAGTGTTTGTTTATGTGCTAGATTCCAATCAGATCCTAGAGAATCACACTTAACTGCTGTTAAGAGGATTCTAAGGTATCTGAAAGGTACTGCTAATGTTGGTTTGTGTTACAGAAGATCTGACAAATATTCACTAGTTGGATTCTGTGATGCTGACTATGCTGGAGATAGAGTTGAGCGCAAAAGTACTTCTGGAAGCTGTCAGTTTCTTGGAAGTCATCTGATCTCATGGTACAGCAAGAAGCAACCAACAATTGCACTATCAACCACAGAGGCAGAATACATTGCTGCTGCTGGGTGTTCCACTCAGATGCTCTGGATGAAGAGTCAACTAGAAGATTATCAAATCTATGAGAGTAATCTTTCTATCTTCTGTGACAATACTTCAGCTATATGTTTATCCAAAAATCCAATTTTACACTCTAAGGCTAAACATATAGAGATTAAACATCACTTCATCAGAGACTATGTTCAGAAGGGTGTAATAAATTTAGCCTTTGTTGATACAGATCATCAATGGGCAGATATTTTCACAAAACCCCTTGCTGAAGATAGGTTTAAGTTTATTCTGAAAAATATTTGTATGGATTTTTGTCCAGAGTAATATTTCTCAGAGTCTACTTCTCAGATGCTAAGTGTTTAACACTCTGAAGTATTTCATCTGTTTTGCTTATTTAATTTATCTGTGATTTATTTTTGTGTGAAACTCTGTACTGACCATCTCAGAGGATCTGAAAGTTGAAAACGTTTCATTTCTTAAGAGTTACAGAATCACATGCAAAGCAAACACGTGTCACTCAGAATCTGAAAAGATGGAGTACACCTACTGACTATGACGTTTAAGGTATTGCTTTGAAAATCTCAATCTGTCTTGATTTTCCCCCCAAATGTCATATCATAATTAAAAATGATTACTTTTCATTAAATGCAAACGTGCGTATGTGTCCTATGTATGTCTGTTGTGTTTCCCATGCGTGTTTTATTTTTCTATATAAACCACTCTCACAACACATTCACACTTTTCACATTCTCAACACATATGCGCTTTTGTCTGTTGTTCTCTCTCTTCTCAAACCCTAAACGAACCCAGAAACCGTCATCTCCTTCTTCTTCATCAACAATGGCATCCACATCAAAAGCAGTTACTACCAAAGATTCTACCACTATCATTGAACCAGTACGCACTCTTCTGACTCCTGTTGATTCTCTAGAAGTGTTATGTGAAAGTTTTGTGGATTTGGAAGACCTTGCTGATAATGGGTTTGATCTGGTTCCTTCAATCAAGGCACAAGGCTGGGATGGTTACTTTGATAGGCTGATGGGTCCTGTGTATCCAAAGTTAGTGAAGGAGTTTTGGATCCATGCATTCGCTACTCCAAAGTTCGTTCATTCTTCTGTGCTGGGTAAGAAGATTGTTATCACTGAAAATCTGATCAGGAAACTTATAGGTTTCAAGGCAACTGATGGAGTAACCTCTCTATCTTCTGCGCGTGAAGACCTGAAGGATGTTTGTCAAGAAATCTGCACTACTGGTGAACCTTGTAAGAAGGTTAAGTTTTTGAAACCCACTTACAAGATTTGGGCTAAGATTTTCTTGAACACCATTTTTCACAGACCCTCCTCAAACTCATCTGACTATGTTAATGCTGAACAACTTTACTTCATGTACTGTTTGCATCAAAACATTCAGATTGATCTTCCTTATCTGTTGTTCAATCATCTGGTATCTCATGTCAAGGAAACAAGGGAAACAGCAAGAGATAAAACTGGAAAAGTCAGATCATGGATTCCTATGGGAAGACTGATTTCAGATATTCTGGTAGAAAACCAACTTGTGGCGCATCTGCAAGAGGCTGGGCTGACAGAAGATCTGAACTTTATCATTGGCTCTGAGATAAATGGCTTAACTCTGAGAAGGATGAAATTGGTTGAAGATTTATCTGAGAAACCAAGGAAAACTAACTCTGAAGAGGTTAGGGGGAGAAGGATTCCTGTTGAGGACTTTCCTCTATTTACCTCAGATGAACCCAGAGAGCTAATAGCTGAGTATGTTGCTTGCTGCATCAGAGATGGTGTTGAGATCCCTGCAAATCTTGTGCAGAAGGAAGGCCAAGTTCTTCCTGATCAGACAAGGGAAAGAAGACGCAAGAGAAAAGCTGATAAAGAAGGTCATCAGAAGAAAAGAAAGCATTCAGATGCTGAGAAGAAGAAGAAAAGAAAGAAGCTGAAGAAGGTTCAACAAAATCCTCCTGCAGCAACTTTTGAAGAGATAAGAGATACTCTGAAACAGGTATTTAACACTGATTCTAATCCTGTTCATCATTCTGCTACCACACCATCTGACTCACCCCTCATATTTAAAAGATCTAGACCATCTGAGACTCATACACCACAACCAACAATCATTCAAACACCACAATCCAAACAAACTCAACAAACAACACCACAACCTCAAAACCCCATCCCAGAATCTACAATTCCAGAGGATGTTCACCCTGAACACTCTGACCAACCTGAAAATCCCATTGATCCTAATGAGATTTTAGATATTACACCCTTAAACCGTTCTATCATTTTATCTTCAACTTCTGAAAAATCTAACCAATCTGATACATCATCTGATGATGAATCA
This sequence comes from Lathyrus sativus, assembly GCA_963859935.3. Classification (NCBI taxonomy): domain Eukaryota; kingdom Viridiplantae; phylum Streptophyta; class Magnoliopsida; order Fabales; family Fabaceae; genus Lathyrus; species Lathyrus sativus. Next base: position 694,599,581 of record OZ012737.1, read on the forward strand.
TCTGGTTTCATTAATGAATGTTTGAATGATCTCAAACAACCTCGTACTGAGAGTGTTTGGAAACAACTTTTTAAATCTCCCACCTCTGATCATCCACCTTCTCCACAAAATTCCCCCACTCAAACTCTCAATCCACAACATCTTGAAATCCAATCCACTCCACAACCAACATCTGAACCACAACCAACATCTGAACCACAACCATCATCTGAACCAACCAACCAACAAACTTCTGAACCACAAATTAACCAACAAACATCTGAACCTCAAACATCTGAACATCCATCTCCACAACCACAACCTCAACCTTCTAAACAAACACCACAAACACAACCAACCCAACCCAGAATTCCTGATGAAGCAGAATTGGGATCAAGTGTTTATACTATGTTAAGAAATTTTGACAAGGATAATGTCTCAGACTTTGCTGACATTATGGATGTGTGCATGACCACTATGGATAAAGAGGCTGCTAATGCTGTCTGGAAGAAATATCTTTACAGACTGAATAGGGAGGCTTTGAAAATCAGGACTCAATGTCTTAGATTATCAAAAGTAAGGTTTGCTGCTTATCAGAAAAGGATTAAGAAAAACCCTCCTCCTATTCTTCTTCTAGAAGCTCCTCCACCTCCAGAAATTCCTGCACCCAATGTCACTCAGATTGTTTCAGAATCCACTGTTCCAGAATCTTCTATTTCAGTATCTACAGATCTTCAGAAGGATGTCAAGGAACTAAAGGACTTCATGGTTGATCAAAAGAAGACAAATGAAGAAATGAAAACTTGGATGGCTAAGCAAGATGAGAATTCAGAGAGGATTACAGCACTGCTGCAACTCATCGCTTCTCAACAAGCCTCATCTGCCAAACCTTCTTAATGCTTTTGCACAAGTTTTTCATGCTTTGTTTTGTTTTTGATTGTCTTCTGATATGTTTTGTTTGCTTCTATCTGAATCTGGATGTTATCTTAATGAAAATGATCTTTTGCTTATCTGGATATGTGTTTCTTCTGCATCTTTACTGTCTTTTAAAAAATCTTTTTGATTATGACAAAAAGGGGGAGAAACAAAATAGAATCCGATTGTTCAAATCTATAAGCAATTATCTGAACTAAGTCAGACATGTTACTAACATTCTTTGAATCTAATCAGAATCTGACAAATTTATCTAACCAGACTCTGACAAATTTCATTGAAGTTTTTCCTGAGATCTATCTTTTCAGAACCTGATCAAAAATAGCTAAATCTGAGTAAACCAGACTCTGATATCTAAAGACCAGACTCTGATATCTAACCTTGAGTACTATGATCTGAAAGATAACTCAAGACAGGAAATGGCAAGATAAACAACCAAGTGTTCTGAAGTTGTTCATCTGGCATCAAGCTTTAATATGGCATCAAGCTTTGGCATCAAGCTTTGACTCTAGAAGTCAAACATATATCAACCAGGATTTGTCAACCAGGCTTCAATCAGGATGTTAATCAGGCTCTGAACCCAAAATGCAATCAGGCTCTGAATCTGAAATGAAATCAGGCTCTGAATCTGAAATATACTCAACCAGAAAGGGAAGTATCTAATTCCATTAGAGTATTCATTTCAGGGGGAGATTGTTAATCTCAGGGGGAGTAATTTTAATTCATTTTTTATTGAACAAATTGCTCATGTTTTGTCATCATCAAAAAGGGGGAGATTGTAAGAGCACAGATTGTGTCTCAGTAATATCTCTATGTTTTGATGATAACATTAATGATAATTTGTATACAAGAATTATACTCTCTAAATTTGTTCTAAACTGTTTTCTACAGGCACAAAAGATTTTAATCTTAAAGAGCAAATTTGATGTGAACAATGAATTCTGAATGGCTCAAGAGCATCTGAAGATTAGAAGAATCTGAAGTATAAGAGCTTAGTTATCAAGATTCTGAAGATACAACACGCTGCATGTATTATCAAGAATCTGAATAAGAGAAGACTCTGAGTGAAGAGACTCTGAATGAGAGAAGACTCTGATCTGAGTGAAGACTCTGATCTAAGAGCATGTTACGCTTCAAGCACACAGCTGCACCAGACTCTGATTCATCAACATCTGAAGAACATATTAGGCTCTGAAGTTTCCAGAAGGTTCTGAAGACTGAAGACTCTGATATTGATTGTTGATCTGAATTATTTGAAGAAGAATATTTTAATATATCCGTTGGAATATGCCAGCAAATCTTTCCTTAATTGGGATAGACAAAATTCTCTGCACAGAAGATTATTCCTCTGGTACATTCCTGATATAGTTAAATCACAGCTCAGCAGACAATTGCTACACCCACATTTTGTGCGCCGTCTCTCTGCTGTAATAGTACAAAGGACAGTACTATTTTGATATTGGAAATATTTTCTCTAACGGTAAAATATTCTCTCCAATATTCAAGTGGCTATATAAAGGACATCATAGCTCATTCTTCAAGTGCCAAGAATTACAACAATATTGACAAGAACTCTCTCACGCTCAAAGCTTTCATATTCTTCACTGTTCATACATTGTTCTAAACTTAGAGAAATAACACAGTTGTGTTTATAGCTTTCATAGAAGCAATTCTTACTCTTTCATTGTATTACATTAATTTGTAAAGAAAGTTTTCCTTAAGAGGATCTAGGTTAGATCAGTAGCTCTTAAGAAGACTAAGAACAGTTGTTCTTAGGTGTGCTATTTGTAATCAGTTGATTTGAATAGTGGATTAAGTCCTTGTTGAGAAAGGCAAATCACTCTTGAAAAGGGTGGACTGGAGTAGTTGAGTTCAACGAACCAGGATAAAAATACTTGTGTTTTTATCTTTGATTATTTTCTGTCATACTTATTCAACCCCCCCCTTCTAAGTATTTTCTCACCTTCACTCACATTTTAGGCGTCCCTTCGTGGACATACCTTCATCCTTTTCAATTCAACTTTTAACGTAGATAGGAGTCTTCGCACTCCAAGTAAGCGTTTCCATATGAACGCTTATTTCCCTTTGGAACTTTGACTCACAGTCAATAATTCCTCAAACCCTTTAGGGGAACTACAGATACTCTGATTCCACTCCCGTCAGGATATGTAGGCATAAGATGCGATATCTTATCGAGTATACTTAGAAATAAACCACTAGGTCTTTAAACCATTAAGCATATAACATTTAGCAATAAACAAACATAAAACAAGAGGTTCCTGTAGAGTACTACAGAAACTTAGGATGCTAATACCTTTCCTAAGTTTAATAAGGAGAGAGAAAAGTTAAATAGAATCTAAATCCAAACATGTTTTATTTATTAAATTTTAATTATAATGATTTTTATTTTATATGAAAGTATAAAAAAAACTGGTTAATGATTAATTAATAAATTAATTAGGTTAGTAATTAGTTAACGATTAGTTAGTGATTAGTTAGTGATTAATTAGGATTTATTAGCGGTTGGTTAGGTGGAATTAGTGAAATTGTTTTTGTTGTTCTTTTATGAAAATTATGATTAAAACAAAGAGGTGAATTAACGTGATTAACTTAAATTCTAACTTATCTAAAAGGGCTAAAAATAAAAATAAAAAAAAGTCAGATTAAATAAGGAAGTGTTTTTGAATTTTGGAATAAAATATTTTTATGAGCTTTGGCTTACTAATAACATCAAAAGTGAAATTAAACTAAAATTAATCTAAATATTTTTTGTTTTGTTATATATTAAACTAAACCATATTCTAATTTAAAGCTAATTATATTTTTTTAAAAAGAGAATTTTATTACTAGTTTTTATTATTTTCATTTTTTACTAAATATTCTTCAAATTTTAAATCAGCTAAATTAGGTGTTAGTGTTAGTATTGTTAGTTGTTAGTTTTTTTATTATTGACATTTAACAAATATTACAACCAAAACTAATAACATAAACTAAATAAAATGAAAATGAATGAGAAAACAAGTGGGCTGGGGCGATGAAATCCCCAGGCCCGACCCGGTTTGAACTGAATGGAAAGGAAAGGGTTTTGAAACCCTAGATCGAAAGCTCCGACGGCCCCCCTATCCCTTCTCCTCTCTCCGCGATTTTCCCTTCCGTCTTCTCTCTCGTCTGTGATTCCACCTTCATTTCTTTCTCTCACATCCTCTCGACTTTCCTCTTTTCCTCTTTGTAATTCGAAGTCCCTTCCTCTCCGATGGCTTTGCTCTTCTTTCGATTTCCTATATAAAACAAGAATTAACAGATTAATCTTAGTGAAAACTCAATGGTTTAGTGCTTTTTTCTTCACAGGTTTTGACCGGCAGCTCGCGAAAAATGGAGAGGGGTGGTTGGCGGACGGCGTGAGGGCTTGGTCGGTTTCGCCAGTGGTGGAGTTTGAGATAAGTCTTTCTCCTTTTCGATTTACGAATTTAGGATCAGTTCGGGACTTTGTATTGGATTTGCGAGTCTGTTAGGGTTCTTCCATTTGGGATTTTCTGTGTTTCGAATTTTTTTATCTTTTTTTTTCTTTTTTGAGTTGCCCTTCATGCTTTTATAGGAGAATGGATGGGCCTCCAATGAGCATGGCTCTTAAAAACCTTCCTTTTTTAGCGATTCTTGTCGGGAGCATGTTTGCTGAAATTGGGAAATCACTTCGATCCTTTCCAATTTCGCCTGATCTTGTTAAGAACATGCTGACTTTAATTTTGGGAAGTTTGGGAGACCAATTGAATTCGTTTTGATTTTGCAGAGACACTTGAGCGGTATTTTGGACCTATTTGGATCATGTTGGCAACTTCCTCTTTTGGTGAATCTAGCCTTGTTAGGAGGATAAGTGTTTTTCAGGAGTATTTTAGCATTGATATCTAGACGGCTTGAATGCTTGTGGTTATGGCTTGCAATGTAACTTGGGTTGATCTCCTGTTTGAAAACTTGGTGAGTTTTACTTATAACCCTTTGAAAAAAATCCATCACTATCTCGACTCTAACTGTTCTGCCTGTTGCCGTCCTCATGTGTTTAAACACTCACTGTATTGGAGTTCAAGAAACTTCACAATCTTTCCCTGTTTGTGACGACATATTTATTTGGAAAGGTTTGGAACAATCAACTGTGGCGTTAACCTCTCCTACCGCTTTCAATTTTGATCAACCACTCGAAGCCGACATTGCGTGTCTACCTAGAAGAATCAATTCTCGCAACTATTAGAGGTTTGTACATGGTTTTTCGAGACTGAAAACATATAATTCCTGTTGTTTCTGTCTTGATACATTGATTCTCTTGTTGTAACAATATGCAGGGGCGGCAGGAAGCTTTTTTGAACGCTTATCCAATCTTTCAAGAAGAGTTTGACCAAGCTATACCCATGCAAAGGAGCCTGAGGTTATGAGTCTGATCCTACAACTTGTTTGACGGCTTGTTGTATTGATGCAATAGTCTCACTAGAGCTGGTATTGAACAAAATATTATCCTTCACAATAGAACTTTAAATATACCGTCCTTCCGAATTATGATTCTTATAGACTTTCTTGGAATTTCGTCCATTGAAGCGTCATTAAACTTGTCGGTAACAGGTGCGGGATTTGGACTACAATAAATCTTTTGATTTTGCAGGATGACCAAACAACAATGACAGCTAATATCCATGTTTCGGAGAGTATAACAACAATCTGTATCGAGTCAAGGTGACGCAAATTATCTCTCGGCTTTCCTTTATTCACGATGAACGGTAGTTACTAATGCTCTTTACTTTATCTTCTTTTGCAGGTTTAAGCTTTATGGGCAGGATTGGTATCGCCAAAACGAATAATAACTTGGCCCTGATATTGCTCAGCAGAACATTTGTTCAACATAGCTGCTTTTGAGTGTTCAATGCGAAGATAACTACCGGGTTCAGGTGCAAGTCGTAAGTGACCTTTGCTGACTTCAGCATCTGGAAGTTTTGTTTCTGATAAAGGTTTGCCTCCTCCTTTGATATTACCAGACACATCCCCATTCACATTCTTCACTTTGTCCGTGACAGTGTTGTCTTTTGTGGTTCTATCTGGTTAATGAATGATATTCAAAGCTCTTTTAATTTCACTTCAATAGGATTACTGACCCTGTTAATGTCAAGTGCAGGTTTACTTCCTCACTGTCAGTCCCGTTGCATAGCACATTGTGAAAGAAAGTCAGCGGCAACTTACGAGACCGAGTATACCAGCTTACTTCCAAGTACTGTCATGGTTGCCTGGGTTTTCTATTTGGATTAAAACCTGATTTGGATTTCAGTTTTTCTGCTTGGATTTGTTTTCTGACATTGGATCTCTATTCCATTTGAATACTGATGAATTGATTTTTCTGATGTAGTTTTGAATTGGTGCAATTTTGGTTTTAACATTGGAAACCCTTCTGTTATGCCAACGTCTGATGCTGCTTGATTCCTTTTGGAAGATGTTGAACCTGAGTTTCATTCTTCGATGTTGGCCGTGATTCACTTTTGAACTGGCTTGCTTTTGATATCAGTTCCCATTGTTGTTCGGATCATTTCTGATGTTAGAATTGATATTTGGATTTGTGAACTGATGAGCTATATTTCTGATGCAGGTTTGAGTTTGGGACACCGAGTTTCAGTTCAGTTTTCGTTTATGGTCTTTTCTGGTATGGATTCCATTCAGGTTGGATTTTAGAAACGGTTTCGGGTTCGGATTTCTGAGATATTTACCTGATAGTGAAATAGTTTGGATATCCATTATTTACTTGATGAAATGATATTCGGATTACAACCAGTTTGGCTTTGAAGATCCAATTTCGGAAGATGATCCTTTTTCGGCAAATTATTTCGACCCACAAACTTCTTTATCTCTCTCTTTCTCGGCTGTCCCAAAATAAGAACGGATGTTGTCGGTTGGTAGCCGAGGTCGGAGATTGGAATGGGAGTTTGGTTTCGGCCTTGGTCGTGCTCTCCCGACACCCGGTGATGAGCTTTATTCTGAGGGTTTCGAAAAACATTTCTAACATTTTTCTACTCTGTTTTGTTTTCTTTATTTTGCTTGTGCAGGTATGAAGAAACATTGGATGACGAAACGCGAAGAATCGCATGAATATCATAGGCTTAGGACCTTAGAAATTAGGAAAGAATGTACCTTTTTTCATAATATTTTCACTTCAATTCTTCCTTGTACTCAAAATGTCATGAATAAAATTCATTTTATTTCCTTTCTTGCAATTCAAATATGTCGCAACTGTATAAGTCCACCCAAAGCTTCCTGATTAAATCCAGTTTTGATCCAAAAAATCCAATTAAATTCGACTTAAGCAAGTAACTCCAAATAAGTTCAACCAATTAAACTTTAAACGATTTATCTTTACATAGAATGACCTTTCACCACATAAGCTCAATATGAGTAAATCAAAGAAACAGTTGGATTGAAGATACACATTTTTATGAAATAAGTTTAGACAAGGGATTGCTTGCACCGATTTAAACCATCTCAAGTTGATATCTCAACATAATTAGCCTCACATGATCTAACAACGGCCTTGAAAACCACTGACAACCAACTCTCGGCTCCCAAATGAATTACCGTATACTGAAAACTCTGATGCCCAAAGTTTACTGTAATTTTCTGTTTATTCTCAAAATAAGGAAATCGGAGACAGAGGTTTTAAATTGTTCCGAAAAACCCTGGCGAAAGCTCATCTTCAAAAACCGTCAGTAAACAATGCACAAACTACCATTTTTCCCCTTTTCATAACCAAAATGCCCCAGATGCAATTCTTGAACTATAGTGGTTTCAATAGCAAGGAGGTGGGATCTTAAGGTCAAAAATTAGGGTGCAACACCAAGCAATGCACATACATCATACATATATTCTCATGCATTATTCATACCTTATCACATTCATCATGCATTCATGTTTAATTCAAACAATATATATAATTGCCAAAAGGCCATACTTCACAATCTAGGATTCACGCCATAAGGCTAGCCACAACACGTCTCATCTTAATAATGCACAAACTATTCACAAATATATATAATTAACATCATTAAACCAAACAATTAACCATTGGATGGAACACACAAGAAAACAACATGTTGTCACGCTCGCTACCTTGCTCGCCTAGCGAGTGCTCGCTACCTGTTCGCCTAGCGAACAAGCTCGCGAAGGAAAACCGAAGCCACTGACTTGATTCACTACCTCACTCGCTCAGTGAAGACCTAGTGAATGCTCGCTACCCCCTTTGCTACCCGCGAGGAATCACCAAAACCATTATGCTCAAGTCTGGGACCGTTCGCTACTGGCTCGCCACAGCGAATGCTCGCGACCTGCTAGCCTAGCGAACAAGCTAGCGAGGTTCTGCGAACTCAGAATTCCCCACTGTTCAAAACTCCGAAACTCATTGAAATTCAACCGATTCAATCCCAACTCGTCTCAGTAGCCTTAGCCCAACATTCCTCGACTAAACTCTACCACTTATCCTCATTTTTAACCGCTAAAACTCGGTTTCTACCAATTAAACTCATTTATGCCCTAGAATGGAAGATGAGAGAAAACAACCCAACCAATCCAAACAATCCATACATAATCACATACATTGGTAAGATAACAATATTTCACCCCCTTACCTCGATTAATCGGGAGCTAGAAGTCGTTCTTGAGATTTCCAAGCTTTCCCTTCTTTTTCCTTCTACTTTCTCTTCTTCCTCCACTTTTCTTTCATGTTTTCTATTTTACATTTTTGTTCCATTTACCTTCATATATCCTTCCCTTCTATTTCTCTCCAATATATCTCATCTCTCAAAATATTTACCAATTCATTTTCTTATAAAATATGTCATCTCATTCTTAATTAGAGAATATCTAGTAAGTCCACATTATTCTATCGAATAGAATACATCAGTTAAATCCAATAATTCACTTAAATCATACAAACCAATTAACTAGTACCATTAATCAGTTATTGAAAATTGGGCTGTTACACAATCAAAGTCAAACCAAAAGTCAATCAAACAGGGGCAAAATGATCCTCAAAAATCACTCAACTCATCATGGATATGAGGATTGATTTTCAGTCATTGGATCAAAAGGAAAATGCAAAAACCAAATAAGAACAAGAACATGTCAAGAATTAGGTCAAATAAAACACTTCCAATTGATTAATTATTTTTTAAATGAAAAATAATTCAAAAAAAATAAAATAAAAATTTCATAAAATAAAAGACATCTCAAACTATCCAGGAAATATTTTGTGAATTTTATCAATGTTGGAAGCATTTTAAAATGAATTAATTCAAAACAGATCAAAACAAAAATAAAAAAAGAAAAGAAAAGAAAATAAAATAAAAGCAAGGTGCAAATAGTAGCCCAGAAGCGTGCAAATCAAATGAGCTTCAGCAAAGGAGGTGCTCACCCACTCTAAATTAGTCAACCAAATGGAATTGAATCTCATCCACTCAAGTCCAATACCAGTCAATCAATCCAAAGGCCAGTATAGTGACACGTGTGCACCAGAATTACAATATAAAACAAAAATGAATCACAACCATCCATCTCAAGACTAGTCATGCAATCCAAGGGTTGAGAGGAAGTTGCAATACACAATGTTTCACTAAAAGGGAGATCAACAAGATCTTGACCATACACTCTATCCTGAGTCAAAACATCCTAAGGCTAGCACGCTGCCACGTGAGCATCAGATATTCAGTACAAAAATGAAATGAAACCGTAGCCATCAGATCAAGTCATAGTCAAATATTCAGCCTAGATCTAACGGTTGCAATGAAGCCACATACGAGTCTGAGTTTAAAACATGAAACGGGAGGGAAATTACCAGACGGTGGCCGGAGCAATTTCGGTCATCTTCAACCTCTAGCATGTACAGTAGCAACTCAAAAATGCTCACGAAACTCACAAAATTTTACACCAATCAACTCGTCATCTCAAGTACATCAAGAATCCATGATTTGTTTTCAATTTCAGTTCATAAACAAGCCAAATCGAAGCCAAACAGTTTGGAGCTCAAATCACAAATCAACACAAACAAGAACAAATACTATCCAGAAACGATCTACACAGCTCATAGATCATGTTTATGCAAAAATGGCAGTCAATTACATCATATTTAAAGAGAATTGTTGAATTGAAGCTTACCTAGTGGAGTGCTTCCACTGAGCCTTGAAACCTTGATGAAACTTGATGAAACTCTACAGATCTACTCAAGAAAGCTTGAGGAAGATGAATTTAACCTTGAATTGCTCTAAAAACGCCTCAATTATGATTCACGATTTTCAAATCTTACTTGCTTGCTCCGACTGTTCTTGAGCTCTCATGGCACGAAATGGCATGAATGAAGTCTCAAAAATCATTTGAACTTTATATATGATGGATACATGAGGTAATGGAGGCCCAATTGCAGCTCAATTGTGACAATTTTGAAAATGCCCAATTCTAATTTTTCATGCTCATGCACACGTGAAACAACCTCAATTCTCCTTGTTTTTGATCCAAAAAGCTTGCTGGGAACTTAATTTGATCATGTAGATGATATTCAACCCTTGGTTTGATCAAATGGTTGATATTGGATTGTCAATTTTCCACTTGAAATGGCCATTGAAACATACGTGAAAATGACACCAAAATGGAAATCCAATGCTTTCATCATGTTTGTTACATCTTTGGCACTCAAAATATGTATAAACATGTCTTGTTTTGTTCCAAAATCAATTAATTGCCCTTTCTCCTTTTTAAAGCTTTTTTCATAAAAAAGCCTCACACCAATTCTTCAATCCAAGCCAAATCAATGGTACATTGATGTTTTATTGAGAAAATGACCCCATTTGGAGCAAGTTTGATGTTGGAAATATTTCCATTTGAAGTATGAAAAGTGATGAAATGGACCTATAATGAAAATGACATGTAATCTTTCTTTCCCAAAATACCCTTGCCTTGCAAGCTTCATAACTTGAATTCTACAAATCAGATGAAAGACTTCTAGTACTTTTTGGAAAGCTAAGATCATGAGGAACAAATTTCATGTTTGGGTTAAAGTAAGGAGAAACATCCTTCTAGGTCAAAAGTGGCCTGGAAGTTGGTTGACTTTTGTTGACCAAAATCACATTCATCTGAGGACCTGTAACTTGCCAGCATCATAACTTGAGTTCTAGAAATCAGATGAAGGACTTCTAGTACTCAAAATAAATCTAGAAACATGATCTACAAGTTTCATGTTAGGGTCAAGATGAGATGGGACTTGTATATTGAGATAGGTGGAATTGAAGTTGGGCACTAAACAAGGGATTTTACACAGAGAACCCTAATTTAGTAACTTCTCACACTCTTGATCCTTCTTGATTTGATCTTGAAATGATATATTAGACATCTCAACACAACATTCTATGATCACAAAGAATTGGAATTGAGTCTTAATCTCCTTCAATTTCACAATAAACTTAGGGTTGACCAGATGAAAACCCTAGATGCAACTCTCTTGACTGTGGCTTCTTACACATGACACAACAACTTGAATAAGCTCCCCAATGGCTCTCAAAGCACTCAATGAGCTTCCTCAACATCCCATAGCCATAATTATGAATTCACAATCCTCTGATGATCCTTAATTGGCCTCCAAGTTAGGAGATAATCCACATACACCCATCTATTCCTTCACAAAGCTTTGACTACTTCTTGGTGACTTACTGACCATTCATACCTGAGTAAAACCCTTGCTCAGGCTCAACACTCTTGGTAGTTGTTGCTATTGTGAAAAAGGAGGCCGACAATGACTAACATAGTCGCTATTTGCCGTTATTTATCCCAGAGAAGGGAAAGGAAATGATCAGAAAAAACCTGACGAAAATGGGAAAAGACGAGGTCATCGCAACCAAGTCCTAGGTTCGGGAGTCGGTTACGCAAGGGGAAGGTATGAGCACCCCTCACGTCCGTCGTACTCGACGGGATCTACGCATGTGTTGTCTAGCTAAAAGGGTGTGTAAACTATCTACGCTAAAGGCTTATGGAAAAAAGAGAAAGAAAAAGAAATGACTCGGAAGAGCATCGCCGCTCTGTGCCTACATACTCCCTCGTGCAATGGGAAAGTCAGAGTCAACGTAGTTAGCCTAACTACGGCCAAAAAGGGGGGAAGGTTGCTCGCCAAGACATCGCGTCTTGTGCCTACTTACTTTCGTCTGGTACAAAAGATCAGAGAAAACGTAGTTCGGGCTTACGAGAACACAGGTTGTTCAAAAGTTTTTACCCGAGTAGGGTTAACAGACAGTTCTAGCAGTTGGTGTATGCAGCTCGACCATTGGAGACTTAGGCGTTACCGTTTGCGATAGGACTGAAAGTTAACAACACTCTTGTTTATGAAAAGAGTTTCCTGATTAAGACCCCAAGGGGTGAAAAAGAGTTTGAATTGTTTTTGTATTTTTTAAGGAAGAAGTGTTTTGAATTAGAGTGTTCATAATGTATGTTGTAACAAAGTCTAAAACCTAGGATCGAATACGTCGCATATCGTCCTAAGGACGTATACTAAACACTCTAGGCAATTGAGAGGTAACTACTCAATCACCATTTCCCAAGTACAAGGCCCATGACACAACACTCATTATATTTATTAAGTGAATTGAAGTTGTTTGAAGATGAGAAGAGAAAGGGGACAAACGAAGGGGGACTAGACCAAACCCTAAAAGTTGTCATGCAAATGTGCACCTAAAGTTGAGTTTGAAAGGGGACTACCTAATGTTATCATGCATGGTTAGAACCCTAATGTCTATCATAACCTCTCTTGAACAAGAGAGGTTAGAAATCCTAAGGGAAGAAAGACAAAAGAAGAAGAAACAATAAGAAGAAAGAATGCAAATGAAGAATGCAAACACAAATGCAACAAGGAAGACAAAGATGCAATGCAAGTGAGGGAGGAAATAGTGTGGGGATGGAACCTCCACAAGCTCATATCAACCTCAAGCCAAGGTATGAATAAGCACAAGAGAAAAGGAGAAGAAGATGCATAGAAAACAAGTAACAAAAACAATGAGAAAAAGTCCTCATGGATTCATTATTTTAGGTAGGCTTCAAGTTCCTCCTAAGGAGGGACCAAGCAACCTTAAGTAGTATTCCAAGGTCATTGAACATAATGGGGATGAGAAGAAGAGATCTCAAATGCCAAAGCACAATGTCATAAGCAAATGCCAACAATTACATCAAAGAATGCAAGCAAACATCATTTATGGAAACACAATATGCAAACATGAAAGTATGAGATCAAATGAACAACTTATGCATATGATAAAGACCCAAGAATTAGCACACAAGACCTATAACAATTTCCTAACATGAAACAATCAGAATCGGGTTCATCAATAATGCATAACCAAGCTTTTGGAAGTAAAACAAAACAAATGCAACAGCAAAGATGCACAAACATGAAGCAACTTGCAAAATACATGAAAAATTAGAAAATGCATCAAAAAATGCCAAATAAAATCTCAGAGGACCCCCAAAGTATCAGGAACCAGGGATCAAAAGGGGAGATTGGAAAACAAAAGGGAAGTGCCTCAACAGAAGGCAAACATCAAGAGTGTGCCAAAACAGGGCAGAAATGGAGAGGGAACAAAAACAAATTCAAACCACATGGAAACATCACTTAAAAATCATGGAAAAAATATCCAAGGATCAATTAACATGTCAACACAATTCTAAAAAAATTAGAAGTTTAATCCATACCATGAGTAAGAAATAAAATCAACAATTCAGCACACATTTTTCACATCATTAAATAACCAATTAAAAGGAAAATATGAAAATAAATGGAAAATGCATCAAAACACGAAATTAAAAATGCAAAAAATTAAAAGACATGTTAAAGTATGTTCATGATTTTTTTCAGAATTTTTAAACATTTCTTGCTATTTTTTACGAATTTTTAAAGTGCATACAAATAAAAGAAAACAAAATGCAGAAAAGATTCACAACCATCAGATGTGCATACTAGTCAACAGATCAAACGCACCAGATCGTGCCAACTCAATTAATGAATTGAGGTTTAGATTGTGTGTGTATGAGTGAAAATAGGAACATGTATGTCTTGTTGTGGAACACACGATGGAAAGCAACCGATCGGACGAACCAAAGCTTGCCACGTCGCCATCATCTTCAACCTTGGACTTTCGGCCACCGCGGTCCGCGCCGGTCATCCCCGTCCCAACTTCCGGCCGCCGCGAGCACTCATCCCCCACCGTGCATCATCATTTCTCAACCATTTCTTGCGATTCTTATATGAAAAATCATCTACTCGCGACAAGGAATCCAAATCTCCCATTAAAACTCACTTATCTCTCACCATTAAAGAGAAAATGAAACAACAAGCAATCATGTCAAAAAATGAAGTTCACCAAAACTTAAAATAAAATGCCCAAACATCATCTACATGCTACAAGGAGTAAGAATCCATGAAAATTGAAGTAAAACACCATGAAAAAACATCAAAAAGAAACTACACAACTTTGAGCTCAAAAAATAAAATGTCATAAACACAAGAAATAACAACCCAGAAATGATCTACACATCACAAAGGTTCAAATGCAACGAAAATGGTGGAATATCATGGAGTATTAAGAGTGTAAGGTTGAATTCAAGTTACCTAGTGGAGAACTTCCACTAAGCTTTCAACAGGTGCTAAAGCTTGAAGAAAACGATCCAAACACGTTCAATGGTCCATAATAAAGCTTTTGCAACCTTCAACTTGCCTTGAAATGGAGTAAATCTGAGAATTCCAATTTTGAGTTTTCACCACTTTTTGAAAACGAAAATGCTTGTTTCAGCAGCAAGAATGACCTAGTTCTGCCTCAAAATTCCTCAAGAATACTTATATGATGGATTTGTGATCAAATGGGGCCTTAATCCATGCAAAACAGCCCATTTTGAATTTTCACATTTCACCACTTTTTGAAAATCCCATGCACGTTTTTAACACTACACCACTTGATTTTTCGATCCCAATCCACTACGTATCAGTTGTTTAAATTAAAGGAATGAGATTGGAGGTTTAATTTTGATCCTATGATTGATTTCCAATTTTGTTACTTCAAGAGGAAGAAACCATGAAAATGGTCCATTTTGAGACTTCAAAAATCCAATGTGAAGATGGCAATGTCTTTGAATTGTTATTTGCAATCAAAAATGCACAAACTTGCCTTGAAAAAGTTTAAAATCCAATAAGTCTCAAATTCTCAATTTTAAGCCTCCTTTATGAAAAATTCAAACCTCAAATTCTCAATCCAAGCTCCCACCATGACAAGAGATGTTTTGGTAGTGCAAATGGCCCTACTTGGAGCAAGTTTCATATTGAAAAGATTTCCATTTGAAGTGTGCAAGTTGGTGAAATAGACCTATAATTTTATGACCTGTAATCTTACTTTCCCAAAATACCCCTGACTTGTACACCTCATAACTTGAATTCTACAAATCATATGAAAGGCTTCTAATACAATTTGGAAAGATAAGATCAATACCTACAACTTTCATGTTGACCAAAAGTTGAGGAGAAACACCCTTCTAGGTCAAAACTGGCTTGGAAGTTGGTTGACTTTTGTTGACCAAAATCACATACCTCAAATGACCTGTAACTTGTCTGAATCATAACTTGAGTTCTATAAATCTAACCGAGGACTTCTAGTAATCAAATTAAATCTAATAACATGCTCTACAAGTTCCATGTTGGCCAAAAATTTAGATGAGACTTCTATCTTGAGGTAGGTGGTCTTGAAGTCATGCACTAAATAGGGGATTTTACCCTGAGAACCCTAACTTAGTAACTTCTCACACATTTTACCCTTGATGAATTGAACATGCAATGATGTCTCATATGTCTCAACATAACATCCCATGACCATAGGGACTTTGAATTGAGTTTCTATCTTCTTCAATTGTGCAGTTGATTGAGGATTTACCAGATGAAAACCCTAACTGCAATATTCTCAACTGTGGCTTGTTCCACTTCATACAACCACTTGCATAAGCTCCACAATGACCCTCAAGGCCCTCAATAAGATTTCTTTACATCTCATACCCAAAATCATGCATTCACGAACTTCTGATGCTCTTCAGTTGGCCTCCCAGTGTCGCGGTGAAATTCGGATACCAAACTATTGATTAGTTTGAATCTTTAATTCATTTTGCAACCGAACTTTGATTTGTCCAAAGGAAGGGATAAAGATCAAAATTCCCACAATGCAATGCAAATGCAAGCTAGAGAGTTATAGGTTCGGGGGTCGGTTAAACTTAGGGAAGGTGCTAGCATCCTAAGTTTCTGTAGTACTCTACAGGAACCTCTTGTTTTATGTTTGTTTATTGCTAAGTGTTTATCTGCTTAAGGTTAAAGACCTAGGGGTTTATTTCTAAGTATACTCGATAAGATATCGCATCTTACGCCTACATATCCTTACGGGAGTGGAATCAAAGTATCTGTAGTTCCCCTAAAGGGTTCGAGGAGTTCTTTGACTGTGGTTAAAGTTCCTACGGGTTTAGGGTAGTTGATTGATTGATTTTAGGAGAAGAAATGCGTTATCATTTTGGGAGATTTAACCGCCACAAATTGTAGGAAAATGGTCTTTGCATCGTCTTAAGAGGAGGGCTCAAGTACTCGGATAGGGATCGACGAGGTACGCCTCTATCTCTCTTAAGGCAAAGTCTCTACATGTTGTTTGTATTGATGTGGGGTGGAGATTCTATCTCGCTTAACATGATTTGGCATCTTTCTCTAATGTGTTTGAATATTGTTTGATTTAAGTTGTTGAATGTTTGTTCTAAGTTGTAAAGATAAAGGTCCTCCTATGGGGTAGGATCTATCTTAGAAAGATCAACTTGAATGGGATCAAGGATCAGGCGGGGAATATGATGCAAATGATGTGCACTATACACAATTGTTGAATCATGTGTAGGTTTTTCCTTTGGACGAAATGCGGTGCGGAAAATGTAAATGACGGTAATGTAAATTACTGTAAGATAAATTGCGGGAATAATAAAGGGCAAATAAGTAAAACATACATGTACGCATGAAAGCGCTGAAGTGTGTGAGAGTGAATGTGAGTGCGCACGATTGAATTGATTAAGGGTGGGATTGATTTTAGGCGAGTCTGAAATTGATTTTAAGGGTAGTGTTGATTTTGATTAATTTTAATGCGGGAGTTGTGTTGATTTTAAAAGTTGCGTTAGAAGTTGTGAGCCGATTTTAGGAAAAAAGTTAATTATTTTGGTGGGATTGATTTTATGAATTGGTTTTAGGAAATTGTTTTTAGTAAAATTTATATTAGGTTAAATGAATCAATTTTAATGAGAAAGTTACTCGATTTTAGATTAAATTTTAGGAAAAAGGTTGAATTAATTTTATGAGAGAAGAATTACTTAAGTTGTATTAGTTAGTTTTTTTAGTGAAATTAAAGATTAAGGAAAAGATAGGTTTTTTTATTAAATCGGTAAGTTAATTAAATTATAAAAAGTTTTAATATAAAATAAAAAGGTTTTAATTTACTTAATACTGTTAGTAAATATAAGTTACTGAAAGCACACGAAATATATTTCCCCTTTTTGGTACTTAAATAAATGATAAACAAAAGTTTATTAATTTGAAAAAAGAGTCACTTAAATAAGAGGTTGAATTAAGAATAAATAAGAATTAGTTTATTTCCTTTTTTAAAAGGTTAACAAAAAAAAGATAAAAGATTAATAAAAAAGATAATTATTAAATTGGTTAAATAACAGGTTAATTAATATTAAGAATAATTAGTTGATTAGGTTGATTAAATAAAAGGTTAATTAATCGGATTATTAGGTTAATTAAAGGGAGGATTAAGAGTTAATTGGGGGGCAATACGTATGTGTGTGATACGTGTGGCGTGGTGCGTGTTATCACATGGTAATTACATCAAAGAGAAAGAAAAAAAGAAAAGAAAAAAAACAAAAGCAAGCAAACAATGAACCCTAACCCCCCAAATTGGAAAATCCATCCCCCCTCGCTTCGATCCTCTCTTCTCAGTCTAGCTTTCCTCGTTCGTTCTCCTTCGTCTTTCATCTCTTCTCCTCTATTTCTTCCGCTTCGAACTTGAAACGCAAACCAGAAACATCAATATTTCAATAGCATTGATAAGAGTAGAGTTTTACCGAAAGTTGGTGACGGTAGCGGGTCCTGGATGGCGAGATCGGGAGCTTCGTCAGTTGGATTCGCGGTGGTTGGTGACTCTCCGACGGTTGAAACGGATAAGTTCTCCTTCGATCCCTTTTACGAACTCTAATTTTTGTGGTGATTCCCGATTGTCCCCCTCTTGCTTTAAATCTCTCCCTTTATATAGGCTTCACTGAGATTTTCTCTGATGAAACTTGATTAAGACGCTTTGAATGCCTGATTGGGCCTTCCTTTTTGGTGTAGACTGGATTTGAAAACTTTCTCTTTTCAAATAATTTCGTTTAATGCTTGTTAATGGAAATCCTTTTCTTGTGATATTTGGATCAATTACGTTTAATATTCTGATTGTCCAGATGTAATGCTCCGAAAATTTGCTAACTGTCTTGACTTGGATCTTTTCTTCAAGTAGGTATATTCCTTAATTGATTGCTAACTATGGATTTGTGATTTGGCAGGTTTGAAAATGATGATAAGGGTAGATTCGACAATTTCATCAACTCTCCAAATCGACTTAACCTTCTTCCACGTGGGACTCTTTGGAAACAGGCAACGAAAAATTATGGTAAGAGTTTCGAAAAGTTGAATTCCATGTTTAAACTTACGGGCAACACCTTTGGGGGATTGGCTCCTGGTTTCTTGACATTGCCTTATCTTCTATGTTCTCAGCAGGTTTTTCGAGGTTTTCTTTGAAGTTGATGAGAGCAGAATGCGATACACCGGTATAGGTTGTCTTGGGCTTAAGTCTGGATTGGCAGTTATAACTTGTTTTTTTCAGCAGGGGGAAGTCTTTTATGTTCTCAATGTCGAGGCCTGGTTTGTGATCTCTAGGTTTTGTTCATCAATTTGTTTGTTAGTTCGTAATAGCTAGAAGAGGAGAAACTTTCTGCAGCAAAGCAAATAAAGAGGGCCCCAATGCCCTGATCATGAGGCAATATCCTCATGCAGTGCTCATTATCAAAAAAAATCCTGGTTTCCTTTTATGCCTATGATGATGGTGAGAACATTTGGGTTCGAGATCAATCATGACGGTAATATACTACTCATTCTTTGTTTGTAGCTTAATTTCATGGGCTGATGTTATGGCGGATACTATTCGTTGTTCTGATACTTGTGCTTGCAGCCGGTATCATTTTACTGTTGTTGGTGTAGCTGGCACTGTTATTATTGATATTACATCGTTGTTGTGAATGCTTGTTTGCAGATGCCTTTGTGAATATTTGCAACTGCTATTGATGTATGCTTATTTGCAATTGCCTGCTGTTACTGATTCCGTGACCTGTCATTCGTTGGGCTGCTGCTATTATTCGCTTGCTATTGTTGGTTATGCTTGCTCGCAGATGCTTGCCAATACTTGTTGATGCTCTGCTGCTGGTGTGCAGAATTACTTGCTACTGTTTGTTGAGATAACTGCTGTCGTTGCGCGCAAGGCTTGCCAGCTGATGTGCTGCTGTTGCTTTTGTTTGTCAAAATATCGGCCAATGCGGCTGTTACCGCTACCTGTTATGCTGTTTGCAGCTGATGTGTTTTCTCTCCTTCTTTCAGGATTGTACCTAGCGGTTCTGAGGTTGTCGGTCATTATACCGATGCCGGGAAAGGTTGTGACCTCGGTGATGATGACTTTGCGTCTGAACCGGAAGATTTTGAGAATACGGTTGCCTTTGAAAATTGTCGGTTGCCTTGTGTGGAAACTGTCTGAAACTAGTTGTTTTTTCTCGTCCCAAATTCGATTCTTCCGATGTACGGTAAGGAGTCGGTGACAGCCTTGGTTGTTGCTCTCTCGACCACTCGATTCTCCCAATGATGAGCTTTCTGAGGGCTGAACTTAAATCACCTCATCCTTTTCTTTTAACTCTAAATCTCAACTTATTTCTTTTAACGGTATTCTGATTACCGGTTGTGTTTCTTTGCAGGTTATGGCATGCGGGTCGTAAGCTGCGGCGTCAAGGTCGTGGTTACTGAAGTCAAAGACAAGTGCTACTTCTACTAACAACAAACCTCTGCTGCCACTAAGAACCAATTGCTGATTGTTCTATTACTGGGGCATAGATTTTGTATGGGGTGCTTTCTTGTTGTATAGCCTTTGAGGAAATAGAATCCTTGATTAAGGTATTGTCCTTGTTGTGTAAGGACTTTAATTATGTTTCAAACCGTTATGAAATCATTGTGTTTGGTCTTATAGTAAGCAACAACATCTTAAATATATAGTCTTGTAAGTCCCTCGATGTTAATGCGTGTAAGATATATAACCAGCATAAATCACATGTAGAAAGAAATCAAAATGAGTCCTTCTTGGCGTATTCCTCAATTATAAAATGTTGCTTTAAGAGACAAGCATGAGGATTCTTAATGGATCTTTAATGGATTTCGAGTTTGTATATCTTAATGTGGAATCCTCTTAAGTTCATAAGTTGAGTATTTGAGTGTGAATGATAAATTGGTTAAAACTGTCTTTGAATTTAATTTGAAACTTGAATTGGGTTTCAAAGTTAACTTGACTATCATGGCCATGAACCCTCTGGATTACAAGGACTCCCATATGTACTAAAACGAAATTATAGCACGAAATCCTCCAATGTGGTTGAAACCATAAGAGTCGAAGTCTTGGAATTTGAGTTTGGACCTTATGATAACATGAATATTGAAGTTTGGAGATAGACCTGATGAATGTCACATAAGAACCCCTCTTGTTCATATATCTTGGATTGTTAATTTGAGTTCATGTCCTTGAATTTATAATAAATCCCCTTATAGACTTGAAATTGACTTAAGAACGCGAAATTCTGATTCACATATTCTTGAGTCTACAACTTTTGAAATTTATGCGCCTGCACACACTTGTTAGTGACAATAACATAAATATGAAATATAAAGTCAAATAACGTAAGAGACGCACAAAGGAGGCGAGTTCTTATGGTCAAAAATTAGGGTGCAACAGATGCCCCTATTTAAGTTACTTCTATTCGGAGGTATGGAGATCGAAATTTCCGTCTCGACGAGATAGGAGGGACTTAAATATAAACATTGCACGAATTTTTGGCCCTAAGAAGCCATTGAATGCAAATGATATGCAATGATATAAAAATGCAAGACAGATGGTCGTGTGGAGAAAAAGATGCCACAAGGGAGAAAATTAGACACGACACACGGGAAGAACAGGCTCGACAAAAGGAGACTCCATGGGGATAGGAAACAACCACCAATGGGAAATCTCCAAAAGTATAATGGTTACACGTACGCCAAGGGACATGGCGATTTAGACAATAGGAGAGAAACTTGTAGTCGAAGGATAGACTTACTACCATAATGTGGTGGCCGGTAATAATCCAAATGAATTTTCTTGATCGAGCCAATAATTCAGTTTTATTTTGTATTTTTCTCTTTTTTCCTTCTTCTTTTTTTTGTATATCTTCTTTTTTGAAATCCAACCGGGAATAGTAAGGTGTATAACTTCCCCGAGCGTCATGGTACGGGAATCATGAGCTGGTCTCAGTCTCTGATGTAGAACCTCCCCGAGCGTCATGGTACGGGAACCATGAGCTGGTCTCAGTCTCTGATGTAGAACCTCCCCGAGCGTCATGATATGGGAACCATGAGCTGGTCTCAGTCTCTGATGTAGAACCTCCCCGAGCGTCATGATATGGGAACCATGAGCTGGTCTCAGTCTCTAATGTAGAACCTCCCTGAGCGTCATGATATGGGAACCATGAGCTGGTCTCAGTCTCTGATGTAGAACCTCCCCGAGCGTCATGATATGGGAACCATGAGCTGGTCTCAGTCTCTGATGTAGAACCTCCCCGAGCGTCATGGTATGGGAACCATGAGCTGGTCTCAGTCTCTGATGTAGAACCTCCCCGAGCGTCATGATATGGGAACCATGAGCTGGTCTCAGTCTCTGATGTAGAACCTCCCCGAGCGTCATGATATGGCAACCATGAGCTGGTCTCAGTCATTACTCGAAATGTTGAAAAATTTTGCAGATTGTAGAATCATTGTAGTTTGTAGTTGTCGTTGTAGACTGTAAATGTAAATTATTATTGTAGGACTCTGTAGATTGTAGGATTTTGTAAATTGTAAATGTTGAACTTGTAGATGTTGAACTTGTAGATGTAATTTGTAATGTATTGGAGGTTGTAAAGCTTCACCGGGGATCTTCAGAAAAAATGTGAGTCGGTTGAATTGTAATGTATGCCTTCTCAAATAAAAGGAAGACTTAATGTGATAATCTTCATCAAACTTTTCTGGGGAGATGTTGCTTGATGGAGATAAACTTGTCGAAGTAAACTCATTGGGGAATGCATTCCTGCGGAGTACCTTTGTTGTAGTGGTAAAATAATCTGTGAGCCCTCAAATAAAGAGAGATGTCTTGTAACGTCTTGGGTAAACTTCTTTGATGAATTTATGAAGCGATGTCGTTTGACGAATTGATGATGTTGAAGGACCCTACTGCGGGTGAATGAACTGTCTTGTAGAAAATATCGTTTGTCGTTTTGAATAAGATTTTAGTCGAAACGAGTTGCTCAAATAAAGAGATTGTTTACAGTCCGAATGTAGGTGTTCGAGAAAACCCTGTGATGCTATTGTCGAAGAAATGTCTGTCTTTATGAATATTCTTCCTGGGGAATAGGGTGCAAAATAAATGCACACTTAATCCATGTTCAAAGGTTGGAGATGTCCATGATGTGATTGCCAAAGACCGAAGTTCAATTCGGGAACTAGCCGAAGAGAAACTGTTAAGCAAGACTCGACCATTGAGGTATGAACTTAAATGGGATTGTAATAAAATAACCATCTTCCATGAGGATTGAACTCCATAGGGAAAATGAAACATCGTGCTTTTCCTGCCTAGGGTCAAAAAATCTATTTGGAGGGATAAGACACACCCAAACACTCAGGGATAACTACGGCCAAAGCAATAGAATAAAACAAACACAAAGAATGCGGAAAAGAAAAAAATGCACATGCCATGCTGTCTACTTATATGCTTTGCGGATGCTGACGGATTTGGGAGAAGTGAAATAAACGCCTCAAACAGAGGGGTACTCAAGCAAAACCTCCATAGATCTCTTATCACCTGCAAAGAAAATATCTCGAACAGAGATAGTCTTCATGTCTGGATAAAAAAAATGCTCTTGCCTTAGAGAATCACATAAGATTGTCGTTCTTCCATGGATGAAATAAACACCCATGGTCATCCTTTCGTTATTCATATATCAAGTAAAACACAAAGTTTTGAAAAAGATTAAAATAATCTGGATTTTGCTATAAAAAATAAAGACTTTTGATAAATGGAAAACTTTTATTGAATGGTGGTCAGCAAAAAGGTGTGACCCCAATATTACAGTGTTGGAAAATAATGGCGATTATATAAATGGAATAATGACTTGCTTCTCCTAAACTGACGAGTACTCTCCAAGTTCTAAATGAAATACTTCTTGACAGTGTCCGTATTCACAGGGCGAGTAATCTCTTCTCCGTCCATTGTTGCTAGGGCTGGCAATGAACCAAACCAACTTGAAGATAGTTCTGAATTCGACTCGACAATTAAATCGTTGAACTAGGTTCATGAACCAAATGAGTTGAGTATGAGCGAAAAATTAAGTTCGTTAACTAAATGAGCTGAACTTGAACTATACATAGTTCGACTCGTTAGGTTCATGAGTCAACTCGATTACATATGAAAAGAATTATACTGTCTTTAAGATTAGGTTTAAATATTTACTTCAAATCTTAGACAAATTTAATCTTCAATTTAGTAGTTTTTGAATTAGACTCTCAAATGTATCTCTTGAAAGTTGTGTAGGTTTTGAATTAGTAGATTTCAAAGATAAAGTTAAATTTCAATATGATAACTTTTATTTTATTTTATTATTTTATTTAAAATATATATATTTATTTAAAATGTCAAATATACTAAAAAATATATATATTTAAAAAAATAGTTTTTAAGTTCGTGAACCATGTGAGTTGAACCTAATGAGATGAACCTAACGAGTCGAACCGAACTGTTCGTGAACTTATAACGAGTCGAGTTTGAGCTTAAAAAAAAGTTTGTGTCGAACTCGAACTCAAACTCGAATTCGAACAATTCTTAACGAGTCGAGCCGAGTTGAGGTGAGTTCGACTCGACTCGACTCATTTCCAGCCCTAATTGTTGCTAACATCAAAGCGCCTCCTGACAAAACCTTCCTTACCACATATGGTCCATCATAGTTCGGGGCCCATTTTTCTCTGACGTCGGTGAGGAAAGACTGGATCTTCTTGAGCACAAGGTCACCTTCCCCGAACGTGCGGGGTCGAACCTTCTTGTCAAATGTTTTCTTCATCCTCTGCTGATACAACTGCCCATGGCATAACGCCGCCATCCTCTTTTCTTCGATTAAGTTCAACTGATCAAACCTGTTCTGGCACCAATCAGTCTCTGACAACTTTGTATCCATCAAGATTCTCATAGATGGAATCTCCGCTTCTATCGGGAGCACTACTTCCATACCGTAGACGAGTGAAAACGGAGTTGCCCCAGTTGATGTGCGCACTGTCGTACGATACCCATGCAAGGCGAACGGGAGCATCTCATGCCAGTCCTTATAAGTAACAACCATTTTCTAAATGATCTTCTTAATGTTCTTGTTGGCGGCTTCAACAACCCCATTCATCTTTGGTCTGTAAGGAGAAGAATTATGATGCTCAATCTTGAATTCTTCACACAACTCTTTCATCATCCTGTTATTCAAATTGGACCCATTATCTGTAATAATTATGCTTGGTACACCATATCGGCAAATAAGCTGATTCTTGATAAATTTGACAACCACATGTCGAGTTACGTTAACATAGGAAGCTGCCTCGACCCACTTGGTAAAATAATCAATGGCTACTAATATGAATCGGTGTCCATTAAATGCTTTCGGCTCTATCATCCCAATCATATCAATCCCCCACATAGAGAACGGCCACGGGGATGAAATAACATTCAACAAAGTAGGAGGCACATGAACCTTATCTGCGTAAATCTGACACTTATGACATTTTCTGGCAAACTTGTAACAATCTGATTCCATCGTGATCCAATAATAGCCAGCCTTTAAAAGTTTCTTAGCCATAGCATGTCCGTTGGCATGAGTACCAAAGGATCCTTCGTGAATTTCCGTCATTAACATATCTGCTTCTTGTTTGTCAACACACCTCAGCAAGACCATGTCAAAATTCCGCTTGTACAACACATTATTACTTAGAAGGAAACTCCCAGCCAACCTTCTCAAAGTCTTCTTATCCTTGTTGGAAGCTCCCAAAGGATACTCTTGAGTTCTAAGGAATACTTCAATGTCATGGTACCAGGGTTTGCCATCTTCGACTTCTTCGATGGCAAAGATGTAGGCGGGCCTGTCAAGACATTTTACTTCAATCCGAGGACACTCATTCCAAAAGTTCACCACAATCATTGAGGCCAAAGTTGCCAACGCGTCTGCCATTTTGTTCTCATCACGAGGAATATGATGAAACTCGACCCTATCAAAGAATGGTAACAGTCTTCTAGTATAATCTCTGTATGGGACCAAATTATCATGTCGAGTTGCCCACTTTCCAGTGATTTGGTTGATTACCACTGCAGAATCACCGAACACATTCAAATTCTTAATTCTCAAATCTATTGCTTCCTCGAGACCCATAATGCACGCTTCATACTCAGCCTCATTATTAGTACACTGGAATGTTAATCTGGAAGTAAATGGGAAGTGGGTCCCTTGAGGAGTCATAATAGCAGCGCCTATCCCTTTTCCATGAGCGTTGACAGCTCCATCAAAAACTAAACCCCACTGAGAACCTGGTTCTGGCCCTTCACCATGCACGGGTTCTTCATAATCTTTCATCTTTAAAAACATAACATTTTCATCGGGAAATTCATCGTTTGAGGGTTGATAATCCAAAATAGGCTGGTGAGCCAAATGATCAGCCAAAACACTTCCTCTGACAGCTTTCTGAGTATGGTACTCGATATCATATTCGGATAACAACATCTGCCATCTAGCAATTCTCCCAGTTAAAGCGGGCTTCTCAAAAATATATTTGATGGGATCCATCTTCGAAACTAACCAAGTAGTGTGATTCAACATATATTGGCGCAAACATTTGGCGGCCCACGCCAAAACACAACAAGTCTTCTCTAACATAGTGTACCTTGTTTCGCAGTCAGTAAATTTCTTGCTCAAGTAATAAGTGACATGGTCTTGCTTTCATGTTTCATCTTGCTGACCGAGTACACAACGCATCGAATCTTCTAAAACAGTCAAATACATAATCAAAGGTCGTCCTTCAACCGGCGGTATCAGGATAGGTGGTTCAAGCAAATACTCTTTGATACTATCAAAAGCCTTTTGACAATCTTCAGTCCAAACATACCCTTGTTCTTTCACCAGAAGCTTGAAAATGGGTTTACATGTAGCAGTCATGTTGGATATAAACCTGGAGATATAATTCAAACGTCCCAAAAATCCTCTGACTTGTTTCTCGATGGTGGGAGCTGGCATTTCTCTGATAGCTTTCACTTTGTCAGGGTCTACTTCAATCCCTCTTTGACTGACAATAAAGCCCAATAGTTTCCCTGATCGCACCCCAAATATACATTTATTGGGGTTCAGACAGAGCTTGTATTCCCTCAAACGGCCAAACAGCTTGGACAGGTGTTTAACATGATCATCCTCAGTCTTCGATTTAGCTATCATATCATCCACATAAACCTCGATCTCTTTGTGCATCATATCATGGAACAAAGTAGTCATAGCCCTCTGATATGTTTCCCCTGCATTCTTTAATCGAACGGCATAACTCTATAACAGAAGGTGCCCCAGGGTGTGATGAATGACGTCTTCTCTCTATCCTCGGGAGCCATTCTAATCTGATTGTAACCTGAAAAACCATCCATAAAGGAGAAAACCTCATATCTTGCGGTACTGTCAACCAAAATGTCAATATGAGGTAACGGGAAATCATCTTTCGGACTGGCTTTATTCAGATCCCTGTAATCTACACACATGCGAACCTTACCATCCTTTTTCGGAACGGGCACAATATTAGCCAACCATAGCGGATACTCGGCAGTAACAAGGAAACCTGCATCAATCTGTTTTTGTACCTCTTCCTTAATCTTTAGAGCCATGTCGGGTCGAGTCCTTCTGAGCTTCTGTTTTACTAGCGGGCACTCTGGCTTCAAAGGTAGACGATGTTCAACTATAGCAGTGTCCAATCCAGGCATATCTTGATATGACCAAGCAAACACATCAACAAACTCTCCAAGAAAATCAATCAGCTGTTTCTTCACATCAGGTTTGAGAAGAGCTCCAATTTTCACTTCTCTACGGATTTCTTCTGTTCCCAAATTGATTACTTCCACCGGCTCCTGATGAGGCTGGATAGCTTTCTCTTCTTTCTCAAGCAGTCTGGAAATCTCTTCTGGGATATCAACTTCTTCGTCCTCAACTTCGTACATAGGAAACTCAAAATTCGGAGAAGGCAGTTGATCATTATTCCCAAGATGTAATTTATGTAGCAATCTGCGCAAGTGATGTGATTTTTAATAAGTTTTTGTAAAGTGGAAAGTGTGTGTATGCGAGATGCTACTTATTATTTTCCAACGTCATAAATAAATATAAAACACAAATGAAGATGAAAGTCATTTATTGATGATAGAAAAAACAAAAAAAGACACGCCCAACAAAGTCACCTTTGCTTTGGGCAGAGCAAAGGGAATTATTAAAAGTAAGCCCTAATAAATGCAGTTTCGCCTTGGGCGGAGCGGAAATTTTAAAAACAAATGCTTTACTTAGATATATGAATGACAGCAGGGGCTTCAACCGCACTCCAGTTCTTAACCAAAACGCCTGGGGTCACAAAGTCTGGAATATCCCCATCTGAATCTTCCTCGGTGACAGCATAAACTCCAAAGGTATAGTCAAATTCATCTGAAACATAGCCTGGATCTTCCATATAGGGCTCATAGTCTTCGTAAGGAATGGAGGACTTTGCAGAACCATCTGATATGTAGCCTTCCAGCTCATCCTCTGACACAACATTAACCAGAGGATGATGGACGACTCCTCCACTACGGAACACTTCATTAATCAGCGGGAACCCTAGACTCTTGGTAGTTTGTTGAGCAAAACTGCTGGTGAAGCCGAGACCTTCCTTATTTCTGTTTTCTGGAAAAGACAACACCTTTCCCCAAATTGTCTGATGACCACTGTTCACTACTCGCTGCGCGTCTTTAAATGATGACATAGATGCCTGAGATTTCCGGACGCCCTCACCCATAATAGACAAAGCTTGAAATTGCGTGCCAACCTCTTCCTCGGCTTCGACATACGAGAATGATGACAAGTGACTCACCACAAAAGCTCTTTCTCCATAAATTGTAACTGTTTTTCCCTCAAAAGCATATTTTAATTTCTGATGCAGGGTAGAAGTAACTGCCCCAGCTTCATGTATCCATGACCTCCCAAACAAATAGCTATAGGCGGCACGAATGTCCATGACTTGAAACGTGATCATAAAAGTCTGCAATCCAATGGTCATTGGCAACTCCACCTCACCAATCACTGTTTTCCTTGCCCCATCAAAAGCCTTGACAATAACATGACTTGGCCTCATCGGCGGTCCCTGATAGGATAGCTTAGATAGAGTAGTTCTAGGCATCACATTTAGAGAAGATCCCGTATCAACCAAAACACTGGACAGAGAGTCGTTTCTGCAGTTCACAGAAATATGTAAAGCCATGTTATGTTACCTTCCTTCTTCCGGGAGATCATCCTCATTGAAACCCAGATTGTCACATGAAGTGATACTACTAATGATATTGTTAAACTGCTCCATGGTCACATCTTATTCAACATACGCCTGTTCTAAAATTTTCTGGAGTGCTTCCCTATGAGCCTCAGAACTCATCAGCAATTGCAACACATAAATCTTTGACGGGGTTTGCAGGAGCTGATCTGCAACCTTATATTCACTCCTCTTGATCACTTTTAGACATTCATCTGAATTGGACAAATTAGATCCACCAGACTGCCCCACAATCGGATCCTTTGAGCCTGGTGTTGCACCCTAAAATTTGACCAACATTTATTTACCAAGCTTGTGTTCATGTTATTCATCATCTGCATCTCATTGATATGTGGGCAGTAGATCAAGAGGTATGATTACCCAGCAAGAGTTATATGAGACTTTGAAGCTAGCCAAGAAAGTTTTTCAAGTGTTCAAAGATTGATATCTTTGTCAGAGAACTCAAGAGATCCTCAGAGGAATTGGTTGAAACCAAGGTTGTGTGTCTCATAACTTGAGAGTTGTGGGTGCTCCTCAGATGATTCTGAGACTATGAGGGTGGACTTGAAGCTTTGAGAAATCTTATGAGATGTCTTGAAAGCCATCATGAAGCCTAGAGAGGTCATTGCACAAGAATTCAGAAGACTTAGCCATGAGTGGTGGAATTAGGGTTTGACTGGGTCAACCCTAGGTCAACTGGTAATTTGGAGAGGGTTGAGACCTAATCCAAGAGCCATGTGATTATGGAATGATGCATTGAGATGCTATAAGGATAATTCCTAGACCAACTCATCATGATTGAGGAGTTTGAGAAGTTTTAAGCTAGGGTTTCTAAGGCTTGACAGTGTAAAATCCCCTAGTTTGATCCCTATCTTCAAGGCAGTTTAGCTCAAGATGTGATTGTCATCTCATCTTCCCCATAACATGAATGTTATAGAGCTTGTTATTATCTTTAATTTGAGTACTAGAAGTCCTTGATAGGATTTGTAGAGCTCAAGTTATGACTTTGACAAATTACAGGTCATCTGAGGTATGTGAATCTGGGTCCTTGAAAGTCACCCAACTTGCATCCAACTTTTGCCCTATTAGGATGATTCCTATGAACTCTTGGTCAACATAAATGTTGTATAGCATATTCTTATCTTTCTAGAAAGTACTAGAAGTCCTTGATAGGATTTGTAGAACTCAACTTATGGCTTTGACAAGTCAAAGGCATTTTGGTCATTTGGAGGTTATAGGTCATTTCAAGCATAAGGCCATATCTCCTATTTCCAAGCTTCAAATGGAAAAATCTTCAACATAAAACTTGCTTAGAATGATGTTTTAGGCTATTAGGGAGGTCATGAGATGTTGAAAAGGCTTGTATCAAAAAGTGATAAAAATGGCCTAAAATGGAGGCATAAGTTAAATAAGTTGAAATTGAAAATTGGAAATCACAAGTTATACATCCAAACCATGTCATATAATAGGTCATTTTGACTCCAAAGGACATTCTAGGAACAATGGTTCAGCCACAATTTTGATTTGAGGCCTAGATCATAGGGCTGCTTTGGAAATGGCTTACTTGCATCTTAAGGTACCAAAGCAAAACATGAGAAAACTCAATAAACAAGCTAGTTATGCATTGTAACACACCATACATCTCATGTGGGGAGAATTTCAAGTCAGAATTGA
Organism: Lathyrus sativus; assembly: GCA_963859935.3. Lineage (NCBI taxonomy): Eukaryota > Viridiplantae > Streptophyta > Magnoliopsida > Fabales > Fabaceae > Lathyrus > Lathyrus sativus. Next base: position 694,630,176 of record OZ012737.1, read on the forward strand.
AGGTTACAAGGGCTATGGCATGAGATAGCATATGGTGAGAAGTGAAATCAAATATCATGAGATGAGAAGCTCAAATTATCATTGGAGTGTTCCAGAAGGTTCTGGACAGTTCCTACAAGTTCTATAAGATGATTAGAACTTGCTCAAAGCAAGGGTTGGTGAGAGTTGGTGCAGAAAAGAGAGAGTGAGGTCAAGAATCTTCCATTGCAAGTCAAGTTCCAATTTCACATACTTCTTCATTTCCATTCCTTTTTTCTACACAAACACATTCCATAGATCATAGTGAGGGTGTGCAGATCAAATTGAGGGCAATTCCATTGATGAATCGTGCATGAGCTTTTGGATTTTCACCTTTGCAACTCAAGATCGGTTTCCAAGAATCAAGCAGTTTCAACCCTTCTTTTTGCATACAGAAGCTAGAATACTACTCAGTGAAGGAATTGGGAGAGATTGAAGGTCTGAATTGAGGGATTTCTTCATCTATTCACTCGATTTTACCAGGTTTGTAACTTTCTCTCTACACTTTAATTTAAGTAGAATTGATTAGATTTGATAGGTTAGAATGGTTAGAGATCATTAGGGGAAGCTTTCTGGAAAGTTTGAAGAGAATTGGTGATGATTTTGTTGATGACACCATTTCTTTATGGACCAAGAACTCACTGAATATTGGGGGATAATCTTAGTTTAATAGCAAGAAGTGTTCAGGGAAACATGAGGATGAGACTAGGACCTTTAATTTTGAGAATTGCTAAGATTGGTTCTTGATCAGTTTTTTGATTCACGATCGGGTTTTAAGTTTGAGAGAGTTTCAATGAGTTCTGATGCCATGGCTAGATTCCTGGTGAAATTTGGAGCAATCTAGGGTTTTTAAGTATTGCATTTGGTGAGGTATTCATGGAATCCGAGTTGAGGAAGATAAGAGCTTGAAGCTCTGCATTTTCATGGAGTCTTCAAGAGCCCTAGCTGGAGGTTGAAGACGAGTTCATGGCCCTTGGATCAAGCAAGACTGGTTGACTATTTCTAAATCCAACGGACGCGATTTAATTTCAACTTGGAGGGAAATTCTGAGAAGCATAAAACGCAGGCGTTTCATTTAAGTGAGTTCTTGGGCTTAAGTGAATAATTGATACCAACACCCGTAATCAAGGCCCACTTGGATTTTACACTATATTTAATTACTTCCTGCACCGCTTATTTTCCATTTCTCATTCAGTTTATTAATTGATTTTTCTGATTAAATTGGGCCTAGCGCTTATACTATTTGAACCCCCATTTTTAGCCCACATGGAAAATGAACTGCACTGCCTTACTATCTGCACCCCATCTCTTCATATTTTCATTTTATTTTCTTCCATTTAATTTCAATCTTTGAAAAATCATATCAATTTGAAAATTAAAGATTTTTTAGTGGGAAATTTTGCTCCCATTTCATATTCATGTCTAGAAAATGATCAAATAAAAATATTTTCATTTCATGCATGTTTAATATTTTTTATGTATTTTCTACTTTTATTGCATTTTATTTCTTTTATGTTGATACATGAATTTGTAGAATTTTGTTTAGGTAGTTCCCTTAACATTTTTAGGCCACTCTTTTTAGGATAGTTAGATATAAGCTTTAGCTCCCCCTTGTATTTATTCCATAATTTTGTGATGAATTTTAGACTAGTTTTGATTAGATGACATTAGGTTGTGTAGAATTAGGTTAATCCTTAACATACATCCATAATAATATTAGAATTTTGGGTTTCTAGGTCAAGATGGATATTGGGACATATAAGGGTATTAAGAGTAGGTATGTAGGATCCCTTAGAAATTATATTAGGTTTTAATATAGTAGTATACTATTTTTAGATGATTTTTGTAGTTGATGATTGTTTGTGTTGCCCTTGTGGGCTTGTATTTTTGTTTGCTTTGCTTTGTGGGCTTGGAGAGCTTGGTATTGTTCTAAGGAGCATTGAGGAGCATAGTAGAAGACTTGAAGATGGACTGAGGAGCTTGATAGCTTGACCTTATTTGTTTTGTTGATTGTTTTAGGGTTAGGGATTAGGAAGAGTTTAGACTTAGTTAACTTCTTTCTCAAACATGGATGGTATCTTTCACCTCCATTCCTCCCTATGATTCAAAGTCCTTCCATGGTATACACATCTCTCCTTTGGAGGGATAAGTGATTGTACCTAGGAAGTAGAACTTTTGAGGGAACCATTCCTTTGATGTTGAACCCTTATAGGTCACCTTTGGTGGTTAGTAAGCAGTTCAATATCCCCAGCTTATCCAGTAAGTGATTTCCTCTGGTTTGATTATCTTGAGAGATGTTGAGCTTGAGTTTGAAGATGAAAACTTCAATGAAGAGTATGAGGATGAATCCTTGAGCATTGTCATTCCAGCTGAAGCTTGAAGAGCAACAAGAGCAAGTTGATACTTGAAGACCCTTGAAGATTAGGTGAAGCCTGAAGGTGGAGCTGATCAAGAAGCTGAAGCTTAAAGGAGAAGATAAGTTGAAACTTATGTTGTAGGGTTGAAACCTGGAAAAGCAATTGATATTTGTCAAGTCATTTTCTTTTCTGTTTTAAGCCAGCCTTGATAGGTAGATAGATGAAACCAACCCGTCCAAGTAAACACAACAAGCGTGGATCCCGTCGAGTACGACGGACGTGAGGGGTGCTAATACCTTCCCCTTGTGTAACCGACTCCCGAATCCAGACAATGGTTGCGATGACCTTGTCTTACCCTTTTTTCGTTAGGTTTTTCCGATCGTTTCCTTTCCCGCTCTGAGGGATAAATAACGAAAGGTGGCGACTCTTCTGTTATGCCGGCACCTTATTTTCGCGCAAGCGACAGCTGGCGACTCTGCTGGGGAGTCCAACGGTTCCCTGCGAGAGTCAATCCTAACGCTTGTATGATTGCTTGTTAGGTTGCGTTTATTTATCGCATTTTACTTCTCGCACTTTATTTCCCGCATTTTATATTCAGTATAATATGATTATCTGTGCTGTTGTGGGATGGGAGTTCTGATGAGTGAGAAGCCAGACCCAGGCTTGAGTGCACCATAGACTTAGAGTGGAAATTAGTGGGCGCGTGCTTGCTTTGCAGGCACTAGTGTCTCATGAAATCCACGCTCAGACGAGGTTCATCCGGTTGGCTTCTCTTTCAACCCTTTGGGTTGAGACGGTTGCTGGTTTGGTGGATTGTCGACTCTGGGGACTGACCATTTGTGATTCAGCCGAGTGAGGCCGCTTCATGAGCTGGTGATGCCACACCTTCTGGGTATCGTATCACCCCTCTTGAATGTCTGTGACGCTGATGAACGCATAGGATGCCGAACTTGAGTCAGTTTAGGTCCATACATGTGAGCAGGGTTGGGTTTATTGCAGGAAACCTTGACTTTCAGACTACCTGGTTTTCTTGACAGTAAATCAGTTTTGTTGGTACCAGGGTTTCTCAGTTGCAGATTTGTCTGTTCTTGATAGAGCAGGTTTTGATCAGAGGATCTCATCAGCAGATGTTGTTTGTTCTTGATAGAGCAGATTTTGGGGTCTAAAGATCTCGTCAGCAGCTGTAGGTTTGTTCTTGATAGAGCAGATTTTTGACTGGGGTCTGAAGATCTCATCAGCAGATATTTCTTGATCCTACATCAGAGGTCCTTATCATCAGACATTTGTTCTTGACAGAGTAGAATTATGATCCTATGTATATGGTCCTATCAGATGGTTGTTCCTGGCAGATCAGATTTGTGGTCCTACGCTGGGGTTCTCTTATTATCAGATGCAGTGGTTGTTCTTGATAGAGCAAGATTATGGTTTTGTTGATACAGAATCTCCACAACACCAGTTGCCTTGGCCTCTTATTGCATGATTGCATTTTGCATTAGTTTGCATCTTCATTTGCATTTCATTAACGTGTGTCTGTGTTGCAGGTACCGTTTTCCCCGATCCAGGATTTCTTGCCTCCTATTGTATGATTATGGGTTCTTTGAAGAAGACCGTGGCTTACAAGTTCCCTGTCCCCGATGTGGTTAAGCTGACTGGTTTGATAGCTCTAGCAGATGATTCTATGAGGGATGAGTTCAGGAAATCTTACGACAGGTTGCTCAGTTTGGTTCATAAGCCTTCTGTATTCGAGGTGAATGGGTTGCACGCCCTACTGCAGTTCTACGACCCTCCGCTGAGATGTTTCACTTTTCAGGACTTTGTTCTCGCGCCCACGCTGGAAGAGTATGCTGATTTGCTAGGTGTGCCTATCAAGAGGCAGATTCCTTTTGTTCACATGGATGCTGAGCCTGATCTGGCTGGTTTAGCTCCTTCACTTCATCTAGACGCCTCCGAGTTAGTATTGACTAGTTGGAACAAGGTTCATGGGTTCTCCTTGCAGTTTTTAGTGGGTAAGGCTCAGCAGTGTGCCAAGGACGGATGCTGGTTCGCGTTCAATGCCATCCTCGCTCTATGCATATATGGCATCATCCTGTTCCCTAACATGCCCGATTTTGTAGACTTTGATGCGTTTCACATCTTTGCTTCAGGGAATCCAGTCCCTACCTTGATAGGAGATGTCTATCACTCAGTCCACTACAAAAACGAGAACAAGAGGGGGAAGAATGTCTCGTGCTGCGTACCCTTGCTGTACAAATGGCTTGATAGTCATCTGCCCAAGAGGGGTCCTTTTGTCTTGTCTGCAGCCACAGCTGAGTGGCCTGAGCGTCTGATGAGTTTATCTGCAGAGGATATTGACTGGTTCGACAGAGACAGGTTGGGTACTGAGGTGATCTTCAGTTGCAGCGGGTTTCCAAATGTACCTTTGATAGGTAGGAAAGGCTGTATAAACTACAATCCCTCATTGCTGGTTTGACAGTTCGCGTATGCTTTGAGAACTCCGTCGAAGGATGAAGAGGTACAGGAATCTCTGTACCTCACTGGTGTTATAGAGGGGGATCTGTTGTCCAAGCTTCAACGCGCGTGGAATAGTATCAGTAAGCGAGGGAAGCCTTTGCTGGGAAAAAGCAACAATCAAGCCTACCCTCCGTATGTGACTTGGATCAAAGCCATGACAAATGCTATAGGGATGTTGTTTCCTCATGCCAAGCCAGAAAGCCCTCCAACAATCGAAGAGCCTACTACTGTGCCCATTCAGCAGCATAATCAGGTGTTGGCTGAGCGGGATGAATTGAAGCGAGCTAACGAAGAACTGGAGAAGGAATTGGCTCAGCTTCGAAGTGAGAGGAACGAAGCCATGCATTCTTTCAAAAGGCAGACAGAGTTGGTGAACCAGCTAGGTACAGACCTGACTAAGCAGATAGCTGAGCGGGAACGCATGGGTCGAGACTTCAAAGCTGTCAACGACGTACTGGCTACGAAGAAGCAGCACTTGGACGAGGCATATCGGAGGATATCCAAGTTCAACCAGCACTGGGAGGCTTCCCTGGCCACCAGGAAAGAGCGGGAGGATAATCTGATGCTACAGATCTCCAAGCTAGAAGCCCAGGTGAAGGACAGTGAGCAGAGGTTCGATGAAGAAACCGCCCGCAGATACGCCACCGAAGGCCAACTCAACAAAGCTCTCGCTAACCTGAGGGAGCGCAAGCTGACGTTTGAGTCCAAGAAGCGGAAATTAGAGGATTGCTTCGGCGAAGGAGCATGGGAAAGTTCGGTTGAAGGACTTCAGTATACCATTGTGCAGAGGGAATTACTCGTCGAGGGGTTACTCACTATGCCAGATCATCCAGAGACGAAGGAGTTGTTAGAAGAGTATCGCGCCCGTGGCCGTACTTGACTATTTGTATTCCTTTTGTTTTGATCATTGTTGTATGCTGACCATCACCAGGCTTGTTGGCTAAGGTCACGCTGTTGATTCATCTTGTACTCGCTGATGTTATGTACTGCCTTGATAGGCTTTCTTTATATATGAGATTTTTGTTTCCATGATTGGACCCGGACTTCTTCTCCTTATTATTATCAGCACTGGCACTCAGGCACTAGGATCGGGGGGGATCTCCCTAACACACAGACACACGCATGCATATGCATGAAGCATTTGCATGATGAGCATTTTGTTGTTTTTCCTAACCCTTTAGTGTTTACAGGTTTTTTCAGGTTTACAGGTGTCCCAGGCTGTTCCCGGTGACTCCAGGATTGATCAGAGACTAATTCACCGTTATCCAACTAGAGCTAATCAGACCAGGATCATGGATCAAGTGCAGACAGATGTTCAGGAGCTCCGCGAGAGGATGGATCGCTTCATGGAGCTCATGCAAGTGGTCGCTAATGGTCAAGATCAACTCAGGACTTTGGTTCAGCCTTTGATCTCCAGGGTTGATAGCAACGGCATACTCCATGGTGGGACCGTGCCTACTCCTCCACCAGTTGATACTCCGCAGAATGGTGTCCCCGTGGCCGGGGGCAACGACAGTGCTAATGGCAATGTGATGGCCAACATCGGACTCAATACGGCGGGCGTCGGTAATGGGAGTCTGGGAGCTAATGTCAATATCGGGCCGGGCAACGGCAATGCAAGCGTCGGGAATCTGTTGGTGCCTCAACCATGGCTTGAGGATCATCAGGATGATGTGTTCTCTCAAAGAGGTGCTGAAGGGGAGCTGAATGCTGAAGCGCGGCTCAGATTCAAGGCACTTGAAGATAAAATGAGAGATATCGAGAATCAGAATACTTTGGGCGTTGATATGTCCAAGCTGGGGTTAATTGCTGATTTCAAGGTACCTCCTAAATTCAGGGTACCTGAATTTGAAAAATATAAGGGCACCACCTGCTCTCGTGTCCACCTGCGATCGTACTACAGGAAGATGTCTGCCTATTTCGAAGACGAGAAGTTGCTGATGCACTTCTTCCAAGACAGTCTTTCCGGGCCGTCCCTCGAGTGGTACATGGGTCTGGAGCCCACTAGCGTGCGCACATGGAAGGATCTCGCTGAAGCGTTTGTGCACCATTACCAGTACAACAGCGACTTGGCCCCGAACCGAGTCCAGCTCCAGAACCTGTCGCAGAGGAATAATAAAGGATTTAAGGAGTACGCCCAGCGGTGGCATGAGTTGGCATCTCGGGTTCAGCCGCCGATGGTTGAACGCGAGCTCGTGCAGATGTTTGTTGCCACCCTCCCAGGGGTTTACTATGAAAAGTTAGTCAGCGGTATGTCTGGGACGTTCTCAGCTCTCATTATCATGGGCGAGCACGTCGAGAATGGAATCAAGATCGGGAAAATTCAAGGTGAGTCATCCTCAGCTGGAGGAGGTGGAAAGAAACCTTATGCTGGTAAAAGGCGAGAAGGAGATGCGAGCGCTGTGACCAATGCTCGAAGGAAGGGCAAGGGCCCTCAGCAGCAAGTAGCCAGTATAAATATCCCGGCAGCTCCGCAGCAGCAGCAGCAGCAACCGAATCAATAGGGATATAGAAAGTACCAGAACCGGGCATCTTTGACAAACCGTCACTTCGAGGCACCGCCCATGTCGTATGCGCAACTCTTGCAGACCTTGCTTCAGCTTCAGTTGGTCCAGAAGAGGACGATGGCTCCCTTGACGGGGGCACCTCCACCAGGGTACAACGCAAATGCCACTTGCGACTTCCACTCAGGGGCACCAGGCCACACAATCGAGAACTGCAAAGCCTTTAAGCATAAGGTGCAGGACCTGGTAGATGCCAAGATCATTAACTTCTCCGATAATGTGCCCAATGTCACGAAGAATCCTATGCCGAATCATAGGGGAGGCGGAGTGAACGCCATTATCGAAGAAGAGAGTGCAAATCTGTTGACTGATGTCAAAGACCTAAAGACGCCGCTTAGCTTCGTCAAAGCTAAGTTGCTAAAAAAAGGGTTCTTTCCAGGGTGCGGAGAACTATGCATGGACTGTGCCACACATTCTGATGGATGCGAGCAGTTGGTAGAAGGAATTCAAAGTCTGATGACTGAGGGGATTCTGCAGTTCAGCCGGAAGGCTGAAAGTGTATCAGGAGAGGTAGTGTTGAAGCAGGCCGATGAAGTCGCCACCATCACCATCCCTCGCCAGTCAATAACCATTTCTGCGCCCAGACCGCCCACCATCACTATCACCAAAGCCGGTCTGATACCATTCGAGAGCACTAACGCCGTTCCGTGGCATTATGGGGCTGAAGTCTATTGCAACGGACAGAAATTGGAGCTGGAACCGTATGGGTCGACTGCGGAGAATCTTGCAGGGATCAGTGGTATTACTTGCAGCGGAAGAGTATTTGCGCCGCCAGAGGTCGTGGCAGAGAAAGCGGTTAGAGCTGATGCGGCCGATAAGTGTAAAAGCAAAGTCGATGAAGAGGTCCCGTGTGGGGTAGAAAAAGATTTGCTTGTCAAAGACGCCGAGGAGTTTATGCGGTTGATCAAAAAGAGTGACTACAAGATTGTAGATCATCTCCATCAGACGCCTTCAAAGATCTCTATCCTCAACCTGTTGCTGTGTTCTGAAGCACACCGCAACGCGCTACTGAAGGTATTGAACGCTGCCTACGTACCGCAAGAGATATCGGTGAATCAGCTAGAAGAGGTTGTAGCCCACGTAAATGCTGGCAATGGGCTAGGTTTCACAGACTTAGAGCTGACGCCAAAAGGGAGGAATCACAATAGCGCCCTGCACATCTCGATAGAGTGTAGGGGCACAATCATGTCGCACGTGCTGGTGGACACGGGTTCGTCACTTAATGTTCTTCCGAAGAAGGCATTAATGAAGTTAGACGCTCGCGGATTGCTTTGCACACCCAGTGATCTGGTTGTGAAAGCGTTCGACGGAACTAAACGCCACGTTTTCGGGGAGGTGACCCTGCCGATCCAAGTCGGTCCGGAAACGTTCGACGCCGTCTTTTATATCATGGACATCATGCCTGCCTACAGTTGCCTCTTGGGCCGGCCATGGATCCATGATGCTGGTGCCGTGACCTCCACGTTACACCAAAAGCTCAAATATGCTGCCGGGGGAAGCATCGTAACCGTGTGCGGCGAGGAGGATATAATGGTGAGTCATTTGTCATCCTTTAAGTATGTGGAAATGGATGGCGAAATCCATGAAACTCTTTGCCAAGCGTTCGAAGCTGTCAAGGTGAAAGAAGTAGCTCCTGTAGTCACAGAGAAGCCAGAGATGAATCTCTCCTCGTTCAAAGAAGCTCGGGTCGTTGTCCAAGCTGGATCTACCCCAGGCTGGGGGCGAATTTTGGAGATACCCAACAAGCAGGATAAGTTTGGGTTGGGGTATTCTCCTGGAGCTGAAGCTTCTTCTTCGTCTAGCAGTGCGTCTCGAGGTAAAGGGCCGGTCCAATTTACCAGTGGCGGAGTGATCTTCGAAAGCATCAATGCGACGTCTGAAGACAGCGGGGATAGCGATTGTGACCTCGACTCTTGGATTCAGCCAAGCAAGCCAGGCGAGGGCCTCAACAATTGGACCATCAAGGATATCATCCAGATGACAAGTGAAGAGTAATGATTTACTTTTTCCAATCATTGTACAACCCTATGTCCTACCCGGGGCATAGCAGTTTTATTGTCAGGGCCTTGTTGGATTATGTACATGCATTTTGTTAATAAATCAAAGGCGTTTTCTTCGTATTCAAATATTGTGATCTCTGTTATTCCTGTTTTATATTTGTTTTGAAAACCAGTAAAATGGCAATGAGGTTTGTGCTAGCCTGCATATCCTTGTTTAAACTTAACCCTTGTTATTGCAGGATCCACATAACAGATAACATTGACTCTGGACCTTCTACGGCTCACTTCGACTTCGATTGCCCGATCTATCAAGCCGAAGAAGAGATTGATGAAGACGAAGACCTTCCTGAAGAGTTGGCCCGCTTGTTGAAATAAGAGGAAAAGGTTATTCTGCCTCATGAAGAGGAGATCGAAATCGTGAACCTGGGTTCTGAAGAGCTCGTCAGAAACGTCAGGATAGGGGCCGCACTGCAGAGTGATGTCAAGCAGAGATTGGTCGAGATGCTTCGAGAGTATAGTGACGTCTTTGCTTGGTCATACGAAGATATGCCCGGACTTGACATGGACATCATGGTCCACCACTTGCCGCTGCGAGAAGATTGCCCTCCCGTTAAGCAGAAGCTTAGGAGGACGAGACTAGATATGGCCGTTAAGATCAAAGAAGAAGTGCAGAAACAGCTTGATGCTGGCTTCTTAGCGGTCACCACTTACCCTCCGTGGGTCGCCAACATAGTGCCTGTGCCGAAGAAGGACGGTAAGGTACGCATGTGCGTCGATTATCGGGATTTGAATAGGGCGAGCCTTAAAGATGATTTCCCGTTGCCTCATATCGATGTGTTGGTCGACAATACAGCCCAGTTCTCCGTGTTTTCGTTCATGGATGGCTTCTCCGGTTACAATTAGATCAAGATGGCGCCGGAGGACATGGAGAAAACGACGTTTATCACTCCCTGGGGAACATTTTGCTACAAGGTAATGCCCTTCGGTCTGAAGAACGCAGGGGCCACTTACCAACGAGCAATGGTAACTTTGTTTCATGACATGATTCATCATGAGATTGAGGTCTATGTTGATGACATGATTGCGAAGTCCCAAACAGAGGAAGAGCATCTGGTCAACTTATTGAAGCTTTTTGAGAGGCTTAGGAAGTTCAGGTTGAGGCTGAATCCTAACAAATGTACTTTTGGAGTACGGTCCGGAAAGTTGCTGGGGTTTATCGTGAGTGAACGAGGCATCGAGGTTGATCCTGCGAAAATAAAAGCCATTCAAGAAATGCCAGCGCCGAAAACAGAAAAAGAAGTTCGTAGTTTCTTGGGCCGAATAAACTACATTGCAAGGTTTATTTCTCAGCTCACGGCCACGTGTGAACCGATGTTCAAGCTTTTAAAGAAAGATCAGGCGATTACTTGGAATGAGGATTGCCAGAAGGCATTCGATAAGATAAAGCAGTATCTTCAAGAACCTCCAATCTTGATACCTCCAGTGGCTGGACGGCCTTTAATCATGTACTTGACAGTTCTTGAGAATAGTATGGGGTGTGTTCTCGGTCAGCACAACGAGACGGGCAGAAAAGAGCATGCCATTTACTACTTGAGTAAAAAGTTTACTGACTGTGAATCTCACTACTCGATGCTGGAGAAGACGTGTTGTGCACTAGCCTGGGCTGCCAAACGTCTACGACAGTACATGCTCAACCACACCACTATGCTAATTTCGAAGATGGATCCGATCAAGTACGTCTTCGAGAAGCAGGCTCTTTTGGGCAGGATTGCCAGATGGAAAATGGTGTTAACGGAATATGATATTCAGTACGTGTCCCAGAAAGCCATCAAGGGAAGCGTATTGTCTGATTACCTGGCCGAACAGCCGATCGAGGATTACCAGCCGATGAAATTTGAATTCCCTGATGAAGATATTATGTTTCTCAAAGCGAAGGATTGCGATGAGTCGTTGCCCGACGAGGGGCCAGATAGGAAACCCTAGTGGAAATTGATATTCGAAGGGGCAGTTAATTCCTATGGAAGTGGCATCGGGGCTATCATCACGACTCCCCACGGATCCCATATCCCGTTTACTGCAAGACTGACGTTTCCAGTCACCAACAATGAGGCTGAGTACGAAGCATGCATCATGGGTCTAGAAGAGGCAATTTATTTGAGAATCAAGAATCTAGACGTGTATGGTGACTCAGCGCTTGTGATCAACCAAATTAAAGGGGAGTGGGAGACTCGTCAATCGAATTTGGTGCCGTATATGAATTATGCCAGAAGGCTGCTTCCGTTCTTTGATCGAGTGGAACTCCATCATGTGCCCAGGGCTGAAAATCAGATGGTTAATGCCTTAGCCATGTTGGCTTCAATGTATAAAGTCAATTTTTGAAATGAGGCTCCAAGAATTGTCCTTTCGCGTCTCGATAGACTGGCATTCGTCTTTGCAATCGAGGAAGCCGCCGACGGCAAGCCATGGTTCCATGACATCCAGACTTTCCTTATGACTAAGGAGTATCCTGCGGGTGCGTCAACCCAGGATAAGAAGACTCTGAGGAGGCTGTCTGGAAATTTTTATCTCAATCCTGATGGAGGGTTGTATAAAAGAAACCACGATCTCGTGCTACTCAGATGTGTAGATGAGAAAGAGGCGAGTATGCTCATGGAAGAAGTCCATGAAGGCACATTTGGTACGCACGCCGGCGGGCATGCTATGACGAGAAAGATCCTGAGAGCAGGATACTACTGGCTGACGATGGAGTCGGATTGCTTCAGATTCGCGAAGAGATGTCATAAATGCCAGATTTATGCTGATAAAGTTCATGTGCCGCTGTGCCCGTTAAATGTTATGTCCTCCCCGTGGCCGTTCTCCATGTGGGGCATCGACATGATAGGCAAGATCGAGCCTACTGTATCTAACGATCATCGCTTCATTCTGGTAGCTATCGACTACTTCACCAAGTGGGTGGAGGCAGCCTCGTATGCTAATGTGACCAAGCAGGTAGTGGCTAAATTCATAAAGAGGGACATCATCTGTCATTACGGAATTCCCGAGCGGATCATTACTGATAATGGTTCGAACCTGAATAACAAGATGATGAAGGAGCTGTGCCAGAGCTTCAAGATTGAACACCATAACTCATCTCCTTACCGGCCGAAGATGAATGGTGCCGTTGAAGCGGCCAACAAGAACATAAAGAAGATTGTTCAGAAGATGGTTGTGACCTACAAAGATTGGCACGAGATGCTGCCGTTTGCACTGCACGGTTATCGTACGACGGTACGTACGTCAACCGGGGTAACTCCTTTCTCCTTAGTGTACGGTATGGAAGTTGTCCTACCGTTAGAAGTGGAGATCCCTTCTTTGCGAGTTTTGGTTGATGTGAAACTCGACGAGGCAGAATGGATTACGAACCGACTGAACCAACTCAGCCTGATGGACAAGAAGAGGTTAGCATCAATTGCATTTGGTCGTCTGTACCAAAGCCAAATGAAGAAAGCTTATGATAAGAAGGTGCGTCCTAGAAGCTTTCAGACGGGTGATCTCGTCCTGAAGAAGATTCTTCCTCCACACTCCGATCACCGGGGCAAGTGGGCTCCGAATTACGAAGGTCCGTACGTCGTCAGCAAGGTCTTCTCGGGAGGAGCTTTGTTGTTATCCACGATGGATGGTGAAGATTTTGCATCCCCGATAAACGCAGACGCAGTTAAAAAATACTTTGCTTGAAAGCGACCCGCTGGACAAAAAAGGAGAGTCCAGGCAAAAAAGGGCATCCCGGCGAACCAAAAACAGAATAAAAAGGTTCGGGCAAAAATTAGGGATATAAATTGAAAAATGTACACCCGCGAAGTCGAAAACCTACACTGGGCGGCTTCGGCAAAAAAGGGTATCCCGGTGAACTGAAAACCCGCAAAGGGCGGTTCACGCAAAAGTTAGGGATTTGAAAAAGCAAATGACTGCGTTCCGCGTGTGGACTTTCATTGTTTAGTGGTTCGGAAGACCTGAGGACCGTTCATCTGAATCAATCTCTTCCGAAGCTGAAGCGTTGGAGAAGTATCGAAGTCGAGTGGGTCATAGAGGGATCAACTCATGGTGTTCGTCTACGCCTCGATGCCGACATTTGTATATACTGATGTATATTTATGTTTTATTTTTGCGCGGCTTCCTCATCCCAGGAGCTTGCATCTGTTTTAAAACATTTTTACCCATTCAGGGGTTCGTTATCAATAAAATGCATACTATTCAGCAATTCTGTTTGTCTGTTTAGCATTTATCTGTTTTGTTTGCGAAAAAGAACGCCGATGTTTTTGATAAAATGCGCATACATAAACTTACTGGCCTAGGCCACTGATTGTTGAAACAATTAGTTACTTGAATATTGTCACGAGATGATAACCTTGATAGGTCCCTTTGAAAAGGGTATCTTGTCTGTTTGTTTGTGTTGTTACAGGTGTAGCATGTTCCAGACAGTGCGCCGTGCGCATCCCTGAAGCAGGATGATTCCTCCTTCTCCAGCAGAGTTCAGTAGCCTCTCCCTGCAGAGTCTGAACGCGAGATCGTGAGCATTGATATGTCTCCCCAGGCAGAGATGATTCTCTCCCCAATCAGATGTATCCTGAAGGAACGTCATCACCTCAGCTGAGTCGGGCGCCGAAGCTCGTGTTCATCCCCCAGCACCGGGTCACAAGTGCAGGTTTCGTAGGAAACTATTCGTTCGCCGAAGTATGCAGCAACTGATGATGCAAGACTGAAGTCTCCAGCGGAATTGAAATTCCCCACCAGAGTCGTACTCTCCCCCGAAGTCGGATGATTCCTTCTTCTCCAGCGGAATTGAAATTCCCCCGCAGAGTCGCACTCTCCCCAGCGAAGCAGAATGATTTCTCCTTCCTCAGGCGAGTTTGCAGATACCCAAGAGAGACGAATCCTTGGAAGCTGCTCAAGCCATGATTGTTTTCCCCAGTGGAGTGTTGATCAACTGAAGTTGTTTCCCCGCAGAGCCGTCGCCGAGACAGCCACGCAGGTCATTCCCGCGATTGACATCGTTTTCCCTCAGCAGGTCCTAGTTCTCGTAGAGCTTCGTTCCCCTGCAGCAATCAACTGAAGTTGTTTCCCCCGCAGCAGGCAACTGAAGTTGTGTCCCCTGCGGAGTCCAATCGATATTGGCGTGACCATGTTCTCCTCAGCAGGATGATTCCTCTATCTGAGTAGTTCTTTCTCCTTGACAGGAGGATTCCCCCTTCGGCATTCATTTTGCTGACGGGATCGCATCATTGTGCATGATTGCATAGCATTTATCATAAACGCACAGCATTTCCACCGTGTGGAGCATTGCGCCACTGCCGAAGCATATGCATAATAAGCATGATTTAGGTTGCTACCATTCTTGTTTTGCAGGTGTTCCGCCGCAGAATTGATTGCTCAGGATGATTCCTGACATTCTCCCCAACGAAGTCGCTTGCTCAAGATGATTCTTGAGGTCCCCAGCGAAGTCTTCGGTTCAAGATGATTCTTGAATTCCCCAGCAGGGTCGTCTGCTTAAGACGATTCTTAAGTACCCAGTGCAGTCTCCAGAGTTGGTTGCTCAAGCTGATGCTTAGAGTCCCCAGTAAAGGTTGCCCAGGATGATTCCTGAAATCCCCAACAGAGTGTTCGCTCAGGATGATTCCTGAAATCTCCAGCATGGTTATCGGTTCAAGATGATTCTTGAAGGTCCCCGTCGGAGTTATTTGTCTAAGATGATTCTTGAAGTCCTCAGCAGAGTTGATTCATCCAGAATGATTTCTGGACCCCCGGAGCGGAGTTACTTGATAGTTCTCCAGATTCCCCAGCGGCGAAGCGTCATCCCCAGCAGGTTTCTAACGGCGAAGTTGAAACCTCCCTCAAAGACTCCATGATTGAAGTCTGACCGTGTTAATGAAGCAGTTCTCTCAGTTGATGCGGAGTGCCTGATGGCAGAGGTTTAGATATTCCCAGTTGGCTCATGATTGACCAAGAATTCTATTCCCGACTTGCTGATGAAGTCCGGCTGATGCCCGACAGTAATGCGGAATGCCTGATGGCATGATCAACCTGATGGTTGAAGTCTGGTCGATGCCCGACAGATGACTCGGAATGCCTGATGGCATGATCAACCTGATGGTTGAAGTCCGGCTGATGCCCGACAGTTTTCTTTGAATGCCTGATGGCATGATCAACCCGATGGTTGAAGTCCGGCTGATGCCCGACAAGCTCTTGGGATGCCTGATGGCATGATCGACTATGTATTACCGGTTACCGTGTGACCAATTCCCCAGTAGGATTGTCGTGCAACTGTTATGCTTAATGTCGAAGATGTTCCTACCGGCCAGAGTATCGTTCACCTGTGTGTGGTATCCAGACCTCCAGCAAGATCATTGACACGTGTTCATCTTATTATTCTCTCCCACAGAGTCTATTATTCAAGTTCATATTTCCCCAATGGATCTTCTTCACCCTGACGGCGAGGTCAGACGATGTTGAGAGTTGACGGCGAAGTCAGATTATTTTTAGTACTTGACGGAGATGTCGGGTGTTTCCCAGAGCTATAGTGGGCTGGTGGTGATGTCAGATAGTTTAGTTCTCCAGCGGCGATGTTGGATGTTTGTTTCTGGCGGCGATGTCAGGTGATTTAGTTCTCCAGCGGCGATGTTGGATGTTTGTTTCTGGCAGCGATGTCAGGTGATTTAGTTCTCCAGCAGCGATGTTGGATGTTTGTTTCTGGCGGCGAGAGCAGGTGATTTAGTTCTCCAGCGGCGATGTTGGATGTTTGTTTCTGGCGGCGATGTCAGGTGATTTAGTTCTCCAGCGGCGATGTTGGATGTTCGTTTATGGCGGCGATGTCAGGTGATTTAGTTCTCCAGCGGCAATGTTGGATGTTTGTTTCTGGCGGCGATGTCAGGTGATTTAGTTTTCCAGCGGCAATGTTGGATGTTTGTTTCTGGCGGCGATGTCAGGTGATTTAGTTTTCCAGCGGCGATGTTGGGTGTTTTGGTTGTCCGACGGCGATGTCAGACGCTTTATTTTCATGAATGCCTGACGGCGATGTCCGGTGTCTGATGACAATGTCAGAGGAATTTAATGTGGATAACTGACGACAAGGTTCAGATCAGTATGTCTCCAGCTAGTTGTCGTGCAGCTATTATTTCAGTGTTCGAAGATTCGTTCCCACCAGAGTACCGTGTACTTGTGCAGTTGGCAAATTTCCGGGTTTATCGGTATTCAACTGTCTCGCACCTTGATTGGCTGAGAGTCGTTCGCTCCTCACCCAGTCAGGTTCAAGCCGTTTGAATAGGGGCAGTTGTTGCACCCCAAAATTTGACCAACATTTATTTACCAAGCTTGTGTTCATGTTATTCATCATCTGCATCTCATTGATATATGGGCAGTAGATCAAGAGGTATGATTACCCAGCAAGAGTTATATGAGACTTTGAAGCTAGCCAAGAAAGTTGTTCAAGTGTTCAAAGATTGATATCTTTGTCAGAGAACTCAAGAGATCCTCAGAGGAATTGGTTGAAACCAAGGTTGTGTGTCTCATAACTTGAGAGTTGTGGGTGCTCCTCAGATGATTCTGAGACTATGAGGGTGGACTTGAAGCTTTGATAAATCTTATGAGATGTATTGAAATCCATCATGAAGCCTAGAGAGGTCATTGCACAAGAATTCAGAAGACTTAGCCATGAGTGGTGGAATTAGGGTTTGACTGGGTCAACCCTAGGTCAACTGGTAATTTGGAGAGGGTTGAGACCTAATCCAAGAGCCATGTGATCATGGAATGATGCATTGAGATGCTATAAGGATGATTCCTAGACCAAATCATCATGATTGAGGAGTTTGAGAAGTTTTAAGCTAGGGTTTCTAAGGCTTGACAGTGTAAAATCCCCTAGTTTGATCCCTATCTTCAAGGCAGTTTAGCTCAAGATGTGATTGTTATCTCATCTTCCCCATAACATGAATGTTATAGAGCTTGTTATTATCTTTAATTTGAGTACTAGAAGTCCTTGATAGGATTTGTAGAGCTCAAGTTATGACTTTGACAAATTACAGGTCATCTGAGGTATGTGAATCTGGGTCCTTGAAAGTCACCCAACTTGCATCCAACTTTCGCCCTAGTAGGATGATTCCTATGAACTCTTGGTCAACATAAATGTTGTAGAGAATCTTCTTAGATTTCTAGAAATTACTATAAGTCCTTGATAGGATTTGTAGAACTCAACTTATGGCTTTGACAAGTCAAGGGCATTTTGGTCATTTGGAGGTTATAGGTCATTTCAAGCATAAGGCCATATCTCCTATTTCCAAGCTTCAAATGGAAAAATATTCAACATAAAACTTGCTTAGAATGATGTTTTAAGGCTAGTATGGAGGTCATGAGATGTTGAAAAGGCTTGTATCAAAAAGTGATAAAAATGGCCTAAAATGGAGGCATAAGTTAAATAAGTTGAAAATGAAAATTGGAAATCACAAGTTATACATTCAAACCATGTCATATAATAGGTCATTTTGACTCCAAAGGACATTCTAGGAACAATGGTTCAGCCACAATTTTGATTTGAGGCCTAGATCATAGGGCTGCTTTGGAAATGGCTTACTTGCATCTTAAGGTACCAAAGCAAAACATGAGAAAACTCAATAAACAAGCTAGTTATGCATTGTAACGCACCATACATCTCATGTGGGGAGAATTTCAAGTCAGAATTGAAGGTTACAAGGGCTATGGTATGAGATAGCATATGGTGAGAAGTGAAATCAAATATCATGAGATGAGAAGCTCAAATTATCATTGGAGTGTTCCAGAAGGTTCTGGACAGTTCCTACAAGTTCTATAAGATGATCAGAACTTGCTCAAAGCAAGGGTTGGTGAGAGTTGGTGTAGAAAAGAGAGAGTGAGGTCAAGAATCTTCCATTGCAAGTCAAGTTCCAATTTCACATACTTCTTCATTTCCATTCCTTTTTTCTACACAAACACATTCCATAGATCATAGTGAGGGTGTGCAGATCAAATTGAGGGCAATTCCATTGATGAATCGTGCATGAGCTTTTGGATTTTCACCTTTGCAACTCAAGATCGGTTTCCAAGAATCAAGCAGTTTCAACCCTTCTTTTTGCATACAGAAGCTAGAATACTACTCAGTGAAGGAATTGGGAGAGATTGAAGGTCTGAATTGAGGGATTTCTTCATCTGTTCACTAGATTTTACCAGGTTTGTAACTTTCTCTCTACACTCTAATTTAAGTAGAATTGATTAGATTTGATAGGTTAGAATGGTTAGAGATCATTAGGGGAAGCTTTCTGGAAAGTTTGAAGAGAATTGGTGATGATTTTGTTGATGACACCATTTCTTTATGGACCAAGAACTCACTGAATATTGGGGGATAATCTTAGTTTAATAGCAAGAAGTGTTCAGGGAAACATGAGGATGAGACTAGGACCTTTAATTTTGAGAATTGCTAAGATTGGTTCTTGATCAGTTTTTTGATTCACGATCGGGTTTTAAGTTTGAGAGAGTTTCAATGAGTTCTGATGCCATGGCTAGATTCCTGGTGAAATTTGGAGCAATCTAGGGTTTTTAAGTGTTGCATTTGGTGAGGTATTCATGGAATCCGAGTTGAGGAAGATAAGAGCTTGAAGCTCTGCATTTTCATGGAGTCTTCAAGAGCCCTAGCTGGAGGTTGAAGACGAGTTCATGGCCCTTGGATCAAGCAAGACTGGTTGACTATTTCTAAATCCAACGGACGCGATTTAATTTCAACTTGGAGGGAAATTCTGAGAAGCATGAAACTCAGACGTTTCATTTAAGTGAGTTCTTGGGCTTAAGTGAATAATTGATACCAACACCCCCAATCAAGGCCCACTTGGATTTTACACTATATTTGATTACTTCCTGCACCGCTTATTTTCCATTTCTCATTCAGTTTATTAATTGATTTTTCTGATTAAATTGGGCCTAGCGCTTATACTATTTGAACCCCCATTTTTAGCCCACATGGAAAATGAACTGCACTGCCTTACTATCTGCACCCCATCTCTTCATATTTTCATTTTATTTTCTTCCATTTTAATTCAATCTTTGAAAAATCATATCAATTTGAAAATTAAAGATTTTTTAGTGGGAATTTTTGCTCCCATTTTATATTCATGTCTAGAAAATGATCAAATAAAAATATTTTCATTTCATGCATGTTTAATATTTTTTGTGTATTTTCTACGTTTATTGCATTTTATTTCTTTTATGTTGATACATGAATTTGTAGAATTTTGTTTAGGTAGTTCCCTTAACATTTTTAGGCCACTCTTTTTAGGATAGTTAGATATAAGCTTTAGCTCCCACCTGGATTTATTACATAATTTTGTGATGAATTGTAGACTAGTTTTGATTAGATGACATTAGGTTGTGTAGAATTAGGTTAATCCTTAACATAGATCCATAATAATATTAGAATTTTGGGTTTCTAGGTCAAGATGGATATTGGGACATATAAGAGTATTAAGGGTAGGTATGTAGGATCCCTTAGAAATTATATTAGGTTTTAATATAGTAGTATACTATTTTTAGATGATTTTTGTAGTTGATGATTGTTTGTGTCGCCCTTGTGGGCTTGTATTTTTGTTTGCTTTGCTTTGTGGGCTTGGAGAGCTTGGTATTGTTCTAAGGAGCATTGAGGAGCATAGTAGAAGACTTGAAGATGGACTGAGGAGCTTGATAGCTTGACCTTATTTGTTTTGTTGATTGTTTTAGGGTTAGGGATTAGGAAGAGTTTAGACTTAGTTAACTTCTTTCTCAAACATGGATGGTATCTTTCACCTCCATTCCTCCCTATGATTCAAAGTCCTTCCATAGTATACACCTATCTCCTTTGGAGGAATAAGTGATTGTACCTAGGAAGTAGAACTTTTGAGGGAACCATTCCTTTGATGTTGAACCCTTATAGGTCACCTTTGGTGGTCAGTAAGCAGTTCAATATCCCCAGCTTATCCAGTAAGTGATTTCCTCTGGTTTGATTATCTTGAGAGATGTTGAGCTTGAGTTTGAAGATGAAAACTTCAATGAAGAGTATGGAAGAGGATGAATCCTTGAGCATTGTCATTCCAGCTGAAGCTTGAAGAGCAACAAGAGCAAGTTGATACTTGAAGACCCTTGAAGATTAGGTGAAACCTGAAGGTGGAGCTGATCAAGAAGCTGAAGCTTAAAGGAGAAGATAAGTTGAAACTTATGTTGTAGGGTTGAAACCTGGAAAAGCAATTGATATTTGTCAAGAGTGATTGAAGTCTGAAGACTGAGTTGCTGTTGGAAGAGCTGAAGCTTGGAGTTGAGAGAGGAGTTGATCTGCTTTCTCATCTTTTTCTTTTCTGTATTGATGTGTTTTGATTGACTTGCTTGATGCATTAGAATAAGTTCATATCTAGAATAGGTAGAATCTAGGAGCATGATTGCACTAGAGGTTGAGTTGCTCCCTCTGCTTGTATTGTTACTGTGTGGCTTTGCTTGCGGGTATTCGGTAGAGCCCAGCTCCCTTGCCCATGTGGTTTGTTTGCTTGATGGAATTTTATTTTATTTCATTTCTTTCTGTATGATTGCAGTTTACTGTATTTTGCTTGATAGCATGTTGTTTATATTTCAATACGATTACTGTTATCCATTCTGGCTTGAGGTTGAGATGAGCTTGTGGAGGCTGAAGCCCCACACACATTTCCTCCCTCACTTGCATTGCATGCATTTTACTGTTAAGCTGATGCTTTGTCTGTTTTGGTGCATCATTGACATGATCCCTTAGGACTCTCATTTCCTTTGATAAGGAATTGATGATAGAAATTTAGGTTGAAACCTATGCATGACAACTTCTAGGAGTTCCCTGTCCAAACCTCAACCATAGGATGAATCCATGGCATGACAACAGTAGGACTTGATAGTTTCCCTCCTAGTTGGGCCTGTTCTCTTCTCATCTCAAAACAGTTTAAGATACAGTAATCATGAATGATTTCTTTCGTACGTTACGAGCCTTAAGCTATCTAAGAAAGGATTGTGGGAAAGTTTCTTTTCCACAGTCTGGATGCTTAGTATGGTACCCTTTGGGTGACATGCGACGCATTCACTCTCAGGTCATAGTCTCTAGTGCGATTGAAATCACAAACACAATAGAAAACGCTTCTTTCGTAAAAGACAGGAAATAAACCGTAGTTTCCCGAACTACGTGAGCTCTGATCTCTCATACCTGTTGAGAGTACGTAGGCACAATACTGGCGTATTGGCGAGCTACCTTCCCCCATAACCCGTCGTAGGTCAAACTACGTTGACTCTGATTTCTCATTCTTTGATGAGAATACGTAGGCATAAAGTGCGACGCTTTGCCGAGTCATTTTCTTTTCTGTTTTAAGCCAGCCTTGATAGGTAGATAGATGAAACCAACCCGTCTAAGTAAACACAACAAGCGTGGATCCCGTCGAGTACGATGGACGTGAGGGGTGTTAATACCTTCCCCTTGCGTAACCGACTCCCGAATCCAGACAATGGTTGCGATGACCTTGTCTTACCCTTTTTTCGTTAGGTTTTTCCGATCGTTTCCTTTCCCGCTTTGAGGGATAAATAACGAAAGGTGGCGACTCTTCTGTTGTGCCGACACCTTATTTTCACGCAAGCGACACCTGGTTGTTCCAATGAGGCCTCATTTTCTTTCAGTGGTACAGTCGGGTAGACTCGACCACTCCTTGTTACTCTGCTGACATCTGTAATGTTAACTACTGAAGGTATAGTGGGTAAAGGCACTTCCTTTCCATTCTCCAACATTGTAGCGTTGTACCTGTAGGGGATAGCCTTACTAGAAGTGTAAGGTACGGGTCCAGGCACGTTGATTACCAACGGGGTAACATCCAGTTTTCTGCTATTGTACACGATTTCGATACGCTCCACCTCCTTAAAGTGAGGCACTATGACACAAACCTCTTCGGCCTTTTCAACTAAAACTTTATGATCATCGTCTGCCAAACAATCTTGAATCATGTTAACAGAGAGTGAACCATGCGGGGGTAACGGATTAACTTGCACATTAGGGTCAGAATCTTTGAAGGACAAAATTCCGCATTTAATGAGCCTCTGAACATCTGCTTTCATACCAAAACAACTCTCAATATCATGCCCTGGAGCACCCTGATGGTAAGGGCAAAACTTGTCAGCTCTATAAGAAGGAGGAGGATTTGCAGGAACCATAGGTGGAGCTTTTGTTTGAATATGACCCTTCTGGACCAAAGATGGAAACAAATCAGCGTATTTCATAAGAATAGGCTCAAAGTTTATCTTTCTATACGCACGACCCTGATTGTTGAATAGATGATTCTGCTGAGGATATTGCAGATTTTGCTGAGGCTGTGGCTGCTGAGCACTGGGGGACTGAGGTTGCTGATACGGCTGCGGATTTGGTTGAGGCTGATAAGCTGGAGCATTAAACACTGGTGATACGGAAGCAACTTGGTGTGATGGCGAATACCTTTTTCTAAATTGTCCCTTTTGAATGGCATCTACACCTTGCTCTTTTTTCTTCACAAAACCACTCCCATACTTCTTAGGAGCAATCTCTTCTTTAGCCAATCTTCCTTCACGAACACCTTCTTCTAAGTGCATTCCCATGTTAACCATTTCAGTAAAGTCACTGGGTGCACTGGCTACCATCTTCTCATAAAAGAAAGGACCAAGGGTCTTCAGAAAAATCTTGGTCATCTCCTTTTCTTCTAATGGTGGTGTGACTTGCGCGGCCAACTCGCGCCAACATTGAGCATATTCCTTGAAACTCTCCTTATCTTTCTGCGTCATAGCCCTCAATTGATCACGGTCAGGGGCCATGTCCACATTATACTTATACTGCTTGACGAAGGCTCCCCTAGATCATTGAAAGTTCGAATCTTCGTACTATCCAGCCCCATATACCACTTGAGCGCAGCGCTTGTCAAACTGTCTTGGAAATAGTGAATGAGCAGTTGATCATTATCAGTTTGGGTAGACATATTCCTGGCGTACATAATAATATGACTCTGAGGGCAGGTATTCCCCTTGTACATCTCAAAATTAGGGACCTTGAATTTCGGTGGGACCTTAACATTTGGAACCAATCACAGCTCATAAGCGCTTTTTCCAAACAAATCCTTCCCACGATGGGCTTTCAACTCCTTTTGCAGTTCAGAAAATTGGTCTTGAAATCCATCCATCCTCTCTTCCAAACCCACAGTTTCAGTCGGCGACCCTTGTAAAATCGGCTTATCCAGAATATACGGAACAACGTTCACATGTGGAGATGCGGTAGTCATCACAGCAGAAACTACAGCAGTAGCTTGAACAGTGGTCACAACAGGGATCTCAAACACAGACGGGCGGTAACCGGGTGAAAAGAAATTGGGAGACAATCCCCACGGGAAACCTTGAGGCATATTGTAGGACATATCAGCAACAGAAGACACCACTGGAATCTGTGTTGGCGTCACTTCAGGGATGACGGTCCTTGGAACTTCTTGGTTGTTGATCGAGGCTTGATTGGACAAAGCTTCCACTAGACCATTCAACCTCTCCAAGCTTTCCTTCAGAACTGCAACTTCATCACGGAGCACTTTGTTCTCTTGTTCGAGTTGATCCATCTTCTGGCGTTGACTAGCTCGAGTGTTGTATCGATGATTCAGCTTATCTGCGGAGATGAAGCAAGAGTGAGACCTTGGAATGCAAACAATGCTATGCTTATGCAAAATGCAAATGAATATGAGGCTTCAAGAAACTCAAATTATTTTCGATATTGTAACGTTGGAGAAAACTTATTTTATTTTGATATTCGAAGCATTATAAAGCAGGGTACTCTTTTAAGAGTTTATTACATTGAACCAAAAGCAAAAGAGGAACTCAGAGATCTACTCCTTGCGCTCCTTCTGTGCGTGAAACTCTTCTTCTAACTGACTGACATGTTCTTGTAACTCGGCCTTCTCTCTGATGAATCGATCGACACATTCCTTCCAAGCCACAGTATCTGGGGGAAGATCATCACTGGTGACAGCTCTTAAAGAGCTGTGAGAGGAAAATAAATCCTCTCGCACCTTCCTTTTCCTTGCAAGTTCTACTTCTGGCAGCTTCTGGAACTTTTCTTTCTCTACCTTGAGTGTGAAAAACTTGTTCCTCCAAGCAGCTTTCAGTTTTCGAGCCTCATCTAAAGCGGCCTTCAACTGATCTATCTCACTCACATCAAACCAATCAGGATCGTGAAAAGCCAATACCATAGGTTCATGAAAAGGAAATGGCATCTTGAGGTCGAGAGCTCTTTCTCGCATCCAATGTAGATATTCTTCAGAGACAGCACAATTGGGGTATCCTAAGGCGGCCACTCCTTCCTTATTGATGTATCTCCATGCATAAATTATGACGGTCTTCATGTCTGGATCTTCCCCTTCCTTGAGAAAGATCCCTTCTAACAGAGTTTGGTCGGGGACTTCGATCATAGGATGCCCAAATTGGAGGCGAGCCAGAGCAGGGTTGTAACTTATGCATCCTTCTCTCCCAATGAGCGGTATGTTAGTGAATCCTCCGATGCTAGGGATCATACATATACCTCAGTAGGTAGGGTCGTACCACACAATGTCAGAGTGAGTAAGGGCCATAACTATCTCGGACCAACGGGGCGACTCTTCCTCTTCCCAAATAGACGGATGCCGAGTCAGGCGAGCAATGAACCATGAATATAACAGAGCGGTACAACAAACGATATGTCCTCCTCCTTCAGCATTCCTCAAGTGGATTGAATAGTATGTGTCAGCTAACAAGGTGGGGGCGGGATTCTTGAGGATGAACAGCTTAATTGCATCCATGTCAACAAAGTCGTCGATCTTTGGGAACCAGAAAATCCCATAGACCAACAAAGCAAAGGTAGCTTCTAAGATAAGGACCTCTTTCCTTTTAGCATGGTAACAGACTTTTTCAATCAAGAAGTCAGCTGGGAATCCAAAGGCTCCTTCCTTGGTGGTCAAGTGTGCTTGAACATCTGCTAAGCTGAGATGAGTAGCGTTTGCAATTTCTTGGTGACTGGGTATGTCCTCCTGGCCGGTGAATATAGGTCGGGCCGTCACAGGCATCCTCAAGAAATCAGAATACTCTTCCAGAGTTGGCATCAGCTGGTAATCTAGAAAGGTGAAACAATGGTATAGCGGATCATAAAACTGAACAAGATTCTCCAACAGCCCTTCTTTCATCTTGAGTTCGAGGAAACGGAAGACTTCTCCATATTCTGTGGCGAAAGCGTGACGGTTCTTGATGAGATCTGCTAGTCCTCTCAAGCTTTCAATGTTAGGACTCTGGAAAGTGTACTCCAATGCTTCTCTTTTGAAATCCATGGTTACAATACCTGAGAAATAAAATTGAGTTTCTTGAAATGAATAAAGAAAGAATGCAATGCAAGATGAGTAGGACTTCATGGGATCTCAACTATTTATAAACATTATGGTAAAAGAAAATGTTTTTTATTAATTTTTGAAACGGAATACAAATAATTGCTTTTAAAAGTCCCAAATAAAAGCTAAATAAAAGCTAGTAAAGACACTAAGGAAGTTTCGAATTCTGCCGCTTGAGCTGCTCTTCTAATTGCGTCTTCTCACAGATAAGGTTGTCCACAATCAGCTTCCAAATAGTGCATTGTGGGTCAGAGAAAAATAAATCCTCCATGACTTTCCTCTTCTTGCAGGGGAGTAACTCTTCATCCTTCAATTGTAGCTGCTTCTGGAGTTCATCAATCTCTGCAACAGACACTAGATACTTGTTCTTCCATGACTCTAACTCATGTTGCGACTTCTTCAAAGCAACCTCTAACTTCTCAGTTTCGGACATAAAAACATAAGTGGGCTCTCATCTCGGAGGTATAGGATCTTGACGAGAGTAAGGCATCCTCAGCTTGATCGCCCTATTCCTTACCCACTGAAGATACGGTTCCAAAGACACACAGTTGGGCTTTCCCAAACTATTCCTATCTTTCTTATGCAAATGGTTCCAAGCTTCCACAATCTTCTCTCAGAGCTCTTGATTATCCTCGAAGAAAACACTCTCAACTTGTATGCTCTTAGGTGGTCCCTTCAACGGATATCCCAACTGTCGGCGAGCTAAAACCGGATTATAACTGATCCCTCCACCAAAGCTGAGTAACGGTATATTAGCAAAATCTCTACATCCATCAATGATTAGGATCCCATCATACTCACGGCTATACCAATCAATGTCAGAATGAGTCAAAGCCATAATCCTTTCTGACCAACGCTTATCATTAAGATGCCAAAAGGAAACATACTTGGGCAAGTGGGTAAGGAACCATTTGTATAACAAAGGCACACAACATGTAATCATTCCTCCACCATGGAGGTTTCGGAGATGTATAGAGTGATAGGTGTTACCCAATAGAGTCGGCACTGGATTGTTCTTCATGAAGATCTTAATTGCATTAAGGTCAACAAACCCCTCAAAACTTGGAAATAGAAACACCCCATAGACAAGTAAGGCGAAGATTGCCTCGAAAGGAGCCTTGTTCGTAAAATCAGTATAAAATGAAGCCTTCTCGAGTAAAAAAATATGTAGTCAAACCAAAAGTCCCACTTTTAACAACCATGTTGGCTTTAACGTCAGATACCTTGAGATAAAGGGCCTTAGCGATGTCTCTTTCTTCGGGGTCCTTTTCCAAGAAGGGAAAAGGAGATTCTTCTAGAATAGGCAGACCTAACAAAAAGGAGTATTCTTCCAAAGTTGGCAACAACTAATAATCTGGAAAAGTAAAGCAGTGATACATCGGATCATAGAATTGTAATAGAGCGGAAAGGAGGTCTTCATTTGCCTTGCGTCTCAGCAAAGATAGTAACTTCCCATATTTACCCTTGAATTTCTCTTGGTCTTCAATCAAAGCTCCCAATTCCCTTAGGTCATCCAATTTGGGACTCTTAAAAGTATATTTTAGAGTATTTCGTCTATCCATAATTCCCTACAATGTTCATGAATAAAGGGTAAATCCCATGAAGTCCAATGTAATATGATTCTATATGAATGCAACAAACACAAGTAAGCACATAAGGGCACACAAAGATAAACAAACAAAGGTCCTAGGTTCCCAACGAGCATGGAGCCAAGGGTATACCCATTCCCAAAGGACAAGGACTAGAGGTGGATGGTACCTGCAGAACAAGGTTCTAAGGATGTCCCAAATTCATTAGTCCATCTATCGGATATTATCAATTTCCCAACTAACTCGGGGATTAATAATATTCTCAAGAGAACTTCTTTTGAGTGTAGCATCGCGTAACACTATTTCGGGACTTACTCCCTTACAGCCTCGCACTACGCCCTAATAAAGGCCAAAGTGGGGTTAAAGGTAACTACGGTCCTTAGTATGATGGACTCCAATTAAAAGTAGTAAAAGTTTTCACGACTAAACTCGTTCAACCAAACTATTTTCAAGAGGGTCTCAACTAAGCGGGATTTTCGAGTCAACTTAGTTGGGACTCACTCCCTATAAGCCTCATCAAATATATCACCATCCTATCATAATTGCTCTCAAGTCCGGGTGTAGGACTTTGTCTCACCAATCAAGGATAATAGCCCAAAAGAAATAAAGAACAAATAAGCAAGTAGGCAAATAAGCAAATATATAAAGCAATAAAGAAAAAACAAGATAGGGAGACCCACTGAGAGTCCCCAGTGAAGTCGCCATTTCTGTCGCGGTGAAATTCGGATACCAAACTATTGATTAGTTTGAATCTTTAATTCATTTTGCAACCGAACTTTGATTTGTCCAAAGGAAGGGATAACGATCGAAATTCCCACAATGCAATGCAAATGCAAGCTATAGAGTTATAGGTTCGGGGGTAGGTTAAACTTAGGTAAGGTGCTAGCATCCTAAGTTTCTGTAGTACTCTACAGGAACCTCTTGTTTTATGTTTGTTTATTGCTAAGTGTTTATCTGCTTAAGGTTAAAGACCTAGGGGTTTATTTTTAAGTATACTCGATAAGATATCACATCTTACGCCTACATATCCTTACGGGAGTGGAATCAGAGTATTTGTAGTTCCCCTAAAGGGTTCGAGGAGTTCTTTGACTGTGGTTAAAGTTCCTACGGGTTTAGGGTAGTTGATTGATTGATTTTAGGAGAAGAGATGCGTTATCATTTTAAGGGAGATTTAGCCGCCACAAATTGTAGGAAAATGGTATTTGCATTGTCTTAAGAGAAGGGCTCAAGTACTCGGATAGGGATCGACGAGGTACGCCTCTATCTCTCTTAAGGCAAAGTCTCTACATGTTGTTTGTATTGATGTGGGGTGGAGATTCTATCTCGCTTAAGATGATTTGGCATCTTTCTCTAATGTGTTTAAATATTGTTTGATTTGAGTTGTTGAATGTTTGTTCTAAGTTGTAAAGATAAAGGTCCTCCTATGGGGTAGGATCTATCTTAGAAAGATCAACTTGAATGGGATCAAGGATCAGGCGGGGAATATGATGCAAATGATGTGCACTACACACAATTGTTGAATCATGTGTAGGTTTTTTCTTTAGACAGAATATGGTGCGGAAAATGTAAATGACGGTAATATAAATTACTGTAAGATAAATTGCGGGAATAATAAAGGGTAAATAAGTAAAGCATACATGTACGCATGAAAGCGCTGAAGTGTGTGAGAGTGAATGTGTCGTGAATGTGAGTGCACACGATTGAATTGATTAAGGGTGGGATTGATTTTAGGCGAGTCTGAAATTGATTTTAAGGGTAGTGTTGATTTTGATTAATTTTAATGCGGGAGTTGTGTTGATTTTAAAAGTTGCGTTAGAAGTTGTGAGTCGATTTTA
This sequence comes from Lathyrus sativus, assembly GCA_963859935.3. Taxonomy (NCBI): domain Eukaryota; kingdom Viridiplantae; phylum Streptophyta; class Magnoliopsida; order Fabales; family Fabaceae; genus Lathyrus; species Lathyrus sativus. Next base: position 694,659,465 of record OZ012737.1, read on the forward strand.
GGAAAAAAGTTAATTATTTTGGTGGGATTGATTTTATGAATTGGTTTTAGGAAATTGTTTTTAGTAAAATTTATATTAGGTTAAATGAATCAATTTTAATGAGAAAGTTACTCGATTTTAGATTAAATTTTAGGAAAAAGGTTGAATTAATTTTACGAGAGAAGAATTACTTAAGTTGTATTAGTTAGTTTTTTTTTTAGTGAAATTAAAGATTAAGGAAAAGATAGGTTTTTTTATTAAATCGGTAAGTTAATTAAATTATAAAAAGTTTTAATATAAAATAAAAAGGTTTTAATTTACTTAATACTATTAGTAAATATAAGTTACTGAAATTACACGAAATATATTTTCCCTTTTTGGTACTTAAATAAATGATAAACAAAAGTGTATTAATTTGAAAAAAGAGTCACTTAAATAAGAGGTTGTTTTAAGAATAAATAAGAATTAGTTTATTTCCTTTTTTAAAAGGTTAACAAAAAAGATAAAAAGATAAATAAAAAAGTTGATTATTAAATTGGTTAAATAACAGGTTAATTAATATTAAGAATAATTAGTTGATTAGGTTGATTAAATAAAAGGTTAATTAATCGGATTATTAGGTTAATTAAAGGGAGAATTAAGAGTTAATTGGGGGGCAATACGTGTGTGTGTGTGTGTGTGATACGTGTGGCGTGGTGCGTGTTATCACATGGTAATTACATCAAAGAGAAAGAGAAGAAAAAAAAGCAAGCAAACGATGAACCCTAACCCCTCAAATTGGAAAATTCATCCCCCTCGCTTCGATCCTCTCTTCTCAGTCTAGCTCTCCTCGTTCGTTCTCCTTCGCCTTTCATCTCTTCTCCTCTATTTCTTCCGCTTCGAACCTGAAACGCAAACCAGAAACATCAATATTTCAATAGCATTGATAAGAGTAGATTTTTACCGAAAGTTGGTGACGGTAGCGGATCCTGGATGGTGAGATTGGGAGCTTCGTCAGTTGGATTCGCGGCGGCTGGTGACTCTCCGACGGTTGAAACGGACAAGTTCTTCTTCGATCCCTTTTACGAACTCTAATTTTTGTGGTGATTCCCGATTGTCCCCCTCTTCCTTCGAATCTCTCCCTTTATATAGGCTTCACTGAGATTTTCTCTGATGAAACCTGATTAAGACGCTTTGAATGCCTGATTGGGCTTTCCTTTTTGGTGTAGACTGGATTTGAAAACTTTCTCTTTTCAAATAATTTCGTTTAATGCTTGTTAATGGAAATCCTTTTCTTGTGATATTTGGATCAATTACGTTTAATATTCTGATTGTCCACATTTAATGCTCCGAAAATTTGCTAACTGTCTTGACTTGGATCTTATCTTCAAGTAGGTATATTCCTTAATTGATTGCTAACTATGGATTTGTGATTTGGCAGGTTTGAAAATGATGATAAGGGTAGATTCGACAATTTCATCAACTCTCCAAATCGACTTAACCTTCTTCCACGTGGGACTCTTTGGAAACAGGCAACGAGAAATTATGGTAAGAGTTTCAAAAAGTTGAATTCCATGTTTAAACTTACGGGCAACACCTTTGGGGGATTGGCTCCTGGTTTCTTGACATTGCCTTATCTTCTATGTTCTCAGCAGGTTTTTTCGAGGTTTTCTTTGAAGTTGATGAGAGCAGAATGCGATACGCCGGTATAGGTTGTCTTGGGCTTAAGTCTGGATTGGCAGTTATAACTTGTTTTTTTCAGCAGGGGGAAGTCTGTTCTGTTCTCAATGTCGAGGCCTGGTTTGTGGTCTCTAGGTTTTGTTCATCAATTTGTTTGTTAGTTCGTAATAGCTAGCAGAGGAGAAACTTTCTATAGCAAAGCAAATAAAGAGGGCCCCAGTGCCCTGATCATGAGGCAATATCCTCATGCGGTGCTCATTATCAAAAAAAATAATCCTGGTTTCCTTTTATGCCTATGATGATGGTGAGAACATTTGGATTCGAGATCAATCATGACGGTAATATACTACTCATTCTTTGTTTGTAGCTTAATTTCATGGACTGATGTTATGGCGGATACTATTAGTTGTTCTGATACTTGGTGCTTGCAGCCGGTATCGTTTTACTGCTGTTGTTTGTAGCTAGCACTGTTATTGTTGATATTACATCGTTGTTGTGAATGCTTGTTTGCAGATGCCTTTGTGAATATTTGCAACTGCTATTGATGTATGCTTATTTGCAATTGCCTGCTGTTACTTATGCCGTGACCTGTCATTCGCTGGGCTGCTGCTATTATTCGCTTGCTATTGTTGGTTATGCTTGCTCGCAGATGCTTGCCAATACCTGTTGATGCTCTGCTGTTGGTGTGCAGAATTACTTGCTACTGTTTGTTGAGGTAATTGTTGTCGTTGCACGCAAGGCTTGCCAGCTGATGTGCTGCTGTTGCTTTTGTTTGTCGAAATATCGGCCAATGCGGCTATTACCGCTACCTGCTATGCTGTTTGCAGCTGATGTGTTTTCTCTTCTTCTTTCAGGATTGTACCTAGCGGTTCCGAGGCTGCCGGTCATTATGCCGATGCCGGGAAAGGTTGTGACCTCGGTGATGATGACTTCGCGTCTGAACCGGAAGATTTTGAGAATACGGTTGCCTTTGAAAATTGTCTGTTGCCTTGTGTGGAAACTGTCTAAAACTAGTTGTTTTTTCTCGTCCCAAATTCGATTCTTCCGATGTACGGTAAGGAGTCGGTGACAGCCTTGGTTATTGCTCTCCCGGCCACTCGATTCGCCCAATGATGAGCTTTCTGAGGGCTGAACTTAAATCACCTCATCCTTTTCTTTTAACTCTAAATCTCAATTTATTTCTTTTAACGGTATTCTGATTACCGGTTGTGTTTCTCTGCAGGTTATGGCATGCGGGTCGTAAGCTGCGGCGTCGAGGTCGTGGTTACTGAAGTCAAAGACAAGTGCGACTGCTACTAACAACAAACCTCTGCTGCCACTAAGAACCAATTGCTGAGTGTTCTTTTAATGGGGCATAGATTTTGTATGGGGTGCTTTCTTGTTGTATAGCCTTTGAGGAAATAGAATCCTTGATTAAGGTATTGTCCTTGTTGTGTAAGGACTTGAATTATGTTTCAAACCGTTATGAAATCATTGTGTTTGGTCTTATAGTAAGCAACAACATCTTAAATATATAGTCTTGTAAGTCCCTCGATGTTTATGCGTGTAAGATATATAACCAGCGTAAATCACATGTAGAAAGAAATCAAAATGAGTCCTTCTTGGCGTATTCCTCAATTATAAAATGTTGCTTTAATAGACAAGCACGAGGATTCTTAATGGATCTTTAATGGATTTCGAGTTTGTATATCTTAATGTGGAATCCTCTTAAGTTCATAAGTTGAGTATTTGAGTGTGAATGATAAATTGGTTAAAACTGTTTTTGAATTTAATTTGAAACTTGAATTGGGTTTCAAAGTTAACTTGACTATCATGGCCATGAACCCTATGGATTACAAGGACTCCCATATGTACTAAAACGAAATTGTAGCACGAAATCCTCCAATGTGGTTGAAACCATAAGAGTCGAAGTCTTGGAATTTGAGTTTGGACCTTATGATAACATGAATATTGAAGTTTGGAAATAGACCTGATGAATGTCACATAAGAACCCCTCTTGTTCATATATCTTGGATTGTTAATTTGAGTTCATGTCCTTGAATTTATAATAAATCCCCTTATAGACTTGAAATTGACTTAAGAACGCGAACTTCTGATTCACATATTCTTGAGTCTACAACCTTTAAAATTTATGCGCCTGCACACACTTGTTAGTGACAACAACATAAATATGAAATATAAAGTCAAATAACGTAAGAGACGCACAAAGGAGGCGAGTTTTTATGGTCAAAAATTAGGGTGCAACACCCAGCTAGGAGTTGTCCCACACACATCCATCTGTCGCTTCACAATATATTGACCACTTCAAGATGTCTTGATGACCACTCGAACTTGAGTAACCACTCTTGCTTAGGCCCCATGCCCTGAGAAGACTCCTCTTGAGGTGCACAAACTCCTGATCCCCTATTCAATGCGATATGTTATGCAATGCAAATGCTAGAACAAAATGAAATGAAACATAAACTAAGTTAAGAAAAGGTTGAGCAAATTTTGGGGTGCAACAGCTGCCCCTATTCAAACGACTTGGACCTGAAGGAGTGAAAAGCGAACGACTTTCACGCAATCAAGGTAACAGACGGTTGAATACCAAAGAACCCGGAAATTTGCCAACCGCAGAAAATCCGAATATAGCAAAATTGATCTCAAAGCCAACCTGTTGGGGAAAGAGAATACAAACGTCAAAACGGTGCCATGGTCTGGATACCATACTGGCAAAAAGTAACGATCCAAGTTACCGGAGTCTGGATACTCCACAAAAATCAAAACTTGAATGCTCAAAATATAACTGAGTCCGGACACTCAATAAATGGAGCCTGATTGCTCAAAGAAACAAAATTGAGTCTGGATACTCAAAGATTAGAGCCTGGATGCTCGATAAACACAAAACTAGAGCCTGGATGCTCAATAAATGGCAAACTAGAGCCTGGATGCTTGGTAATAAATATGAGTCTGGATACTCAATATCTGGAGCCTGGATGCTCGATGCAATTTGAGCCTGGATGCTTTATGCGAATAGAAATATACTTATCAGGATCTGGATATCCTACAAGTTCAAGTCAAACGACGTTGCTGGGAAACAAAATTTGTCGTGGTCTGGATACCACATAGGCTGAGAAAAGATTGCATGCCAAGGTCTGGATACCACACAGCGATAGGAGATAACAACAATTACTGTGATTTGGATATCACGGAGCATCAGAGAAACTACCATGGTTTGGATACCATAACTGTCTTTACCGGAGTCTGGATACTCAACGGAGAAGGTACAAACAAGATTCATCAGGGTCTGGACACCCAACTGACTTTACCAGAGTCTGGATACTCGACGGAGAAAGCGTCATAAAACGAGCATAAGCCATGGTCTGGATACCATAAGGCACAAACACACTTGATATGATCTGGATATCACAAAGGAATTCGACCGGAGTCTGGATACTCAACGGACTAAGAAAATACATGTTGGAGAAAATACCGGAGTCTGAATACTCAACGGAAAAAACAATATCAGTCACCGTGGTCTGGATACCACAACCATCTTTACCGAAGTCTGGATACTCGACGGGAAAAGGAAAACTTCATCAACTGGGTACGAGCCAGAGTCTGGATACTCAACGGGGAGAGGTGATCATCACCAATTATTATGTCCCATTCAAAGCCGAAGATACTGCTGGGGAGCAACGTGAGCCGAGGTCTGGATACCACGCGGGCTAAGAGAGATCACATGGTCTGGATACTAAGGGAAAATCAAACCTCCGAAGAGACACCTGAAACAAAGAGATAACAACCTAGTCTATGTTTCACATGCAAATGTTTGAAAATGGCGTAATGCTCCATACGAAATGGAAATGCTACGCATTTAGGTAGATGCTATGCACACATGCAGATGCCTCGAAACTGAAACAACAAAGTAAATGCTAAAGAAAAAGAAACCATCCTGTCAAGAACAACAAACAACCCTGCAGGGAACGGCTTACCCATGCCAATAACTATTGGACTTACACCAAAAAGGGCCTCGAAAGGCTCACCTACCGGGGATAAAGTTCATACAAGAACAGAAAATCCAAAACTCAACCAAGGATGCAGATCATCATTTGCTGAAGTAAATGTCCGAGCTAGCACCCCGGAATACAAAATCTTCTGGAGAACAGATAACTCACCAATTACTTAAAACGAACAGGCTAAACAGCCTAACTTACCTAATAGAGCCCGAATTTCGACCCGCTGGGGAGTGAACACAACTTGTACTCTGCAGGGATTAAAAGCGCACTGGCACACTGCCAGGGAAATGCTAACCACTGCATGTAACTCTACTGGGATAGAGATGCAACCTCGATTGTTGGAGAACAACACTGTCTGGGGGAGAAGATGAATCCAAACATATTCATAAAACCTTGCCCCAAGGGTAACAACCCTGCAAAAGACAAACAAGCAAGACAACCTATACAACAAGACTATCTTGGTCATCATTTGTGACATTGTTCAATTAATATCAAAGTTTTAGCAATTATTGGCCAAGGCCTGCAAGTTTATGTATGCAAGTTCATCAAAAACATCGGGCGTTTTTCACAAACAAAACAGTAAAAGCATAAAAACAAAGCGCACAAACAAAGTACTGAATAGTATATGTTTATTGATAACGGCCTGTAAATAGGCAAAGTTTTTACAACAGATGCAACTCCTGAAAAGAGGAAGCTGCGCAAAAATTACAAGTATGCATAAAAGCAAATACAAAAGTGTACATTTTAAACAAAAGTATAGAAATGTCGGCAATGTGGCGCAGACGAACACCATGAGCTGATTCCTCTATGACTCGCTTGACCCTGGTGCTTTCCCGACGCTTCGTCTTCAGAAGAGATTGATTTGGATTAAACAGCCCTCAGGTTCTCCCAATCCACTAAGCAATGAAGTTCATACGCAGACCGCAGTCATTTGCTTTTCAATCCTTAACTTTTGCCTGAATCGCCCTTTCGGGTTTTCGATACACTGGGATACCCATTTTTGCCAAAGTCGCCTTTTCAGGTTTTCAACTTTGCGGGTTTACATTTTTTTTCAATTTTTATCCCTAACTTTTGCCCGAACCTTTTTCCTTTTTTATGGTTCGCCGGGATGCCCCATTTTTGCCTGGACTTTTCTTTTTGTGTCCAGCGGGTCTCTTTTAAGCAAAGTATTTTTTAACTGCGTCTGCGTTTACAGGGGATGCAAAGTCCTCACCGTCCATGGTGGATAATACTAAGGCTCCTCCAAAGAAAACCTTTCGTACAACAAATGGACCTTCATAATTGGGAGTCCACTTGCCCCTGTGATCTGACTGTGGTGGGAGAATCTTTTTCAGCACAAGATCGCCCGTCTGAAAGCTTCGAGGGCGCACCTTCTTATCATAAGCTTTCTTCATCCGGGTCTGGTACAAACGACCATATGCAATCGATGCTAGCCTCTTTTCGTCCATAAGACTAAGTTGATTCAATCTATTCTTGATCCATTCTGCCTCATCAAGTTTTACGTCAACCAAAACCCTTAAAGAAGGAATCTCAACCTCTAGTGGTAGGACAACTTCCATACCGTACACTAGTGAGAAAGGAGTTGCCCCGGTTGATGTTCGTACTGTCGTACGATAATCGTGCAAGGCGAAAGGTAACATTTCATGCCAATCTTTGTATGTAACAACCATTTTTTGCACTATCTTCTTAATGTTCTTATTGGCCGCTTCAACAACGCCATTCATCTTCGGCCGATAGGGCGATGAGTTGTGATGTTCAATCTTAAAGCTCTGGCATAGCTCCTTCATCATCTTATTGTTCAGATTCGAACCATTTTCAGTAATGATTCGCTCGGGGATTCCATATCTGCAGATGATGTCCTTCTTTATAAATCTTGCCACCACTTGCTTGGTCACATTAGCATACGATGTTGCCTCTACCCACTTGGTAAAGTAATCGATGGCTACCAGAATAAAACGGTGTCCGTTGGAAGCTGTGGGCTCAATCTTCCTAATCATATCGATACCCCACGTGAAAAACGGCTAAGGGGATAACATTACATTCAACGGATACGGCAGCACATGAATCTTATCAGCATAAATCTGGCATTTATGGCATCTCTTCGCGAATTTGAAACAATCTGACTCCATTGTTAGCCAAAAATAACCAGCTCGTAAAATCTTTCGAGTCATTGCATGTCCGCCGGCATGCGTGCCAAAAGTACCCTCGTGGACTTCTTCCATAAACAAACTTGCTTCTTTTTCGTCCACATACCTGAGTAGTACCAGGTCATGATTCCTTCTATACAACACACCATCTGGGTTGAGGTAGAAGTTTTCAGACAATCTCCTAAGAGTTTTCTTATCCTGGGTCGATGCCCCTGGTGGATACTCTTGGTTCTTAAGGAAATTCTGGATGTCATGAAACCACGGTTTACCATCGGAAGCACCTTCAATAGCAAATATGAAAGCGGGCCTGTCGAGGCGCGAGATAACAAGCCTTGGAGCTTCATTCCAAAAATTGACCTTGTACATTGAAGCCAGTGTAGCCAAAGCGTCTGCCATTTGATTCTCCGCTCTTGGCACATGGTGCAAGTCTACACGGTCGAAAAATGGTAACAGTCTTCTTGCGTAATCCTTGTAAGGGATCAAATTGGGCTGTCGGGTTTCCCATTCTCCTTCGATTTGATTAACAACTAGCGCTGAATCGCCATATACATCAAGATTCTTGATCCTCAGATCAATAGATTCTTCCAAACCCATGATACATGCTTTGTACTCGGCCTCATTGTTGGTACAAGGGAAAGTTAATCTAGCAGTGAAAGGGATATGCGTTCCATGGGGAGTTGTAATAATTGCCCCAATTCCGCTACCATATGAATTAACTGCACCATCGAATATCATCTGCCATGGAGATCCCCTCTCTGGTCCTTCAGTGGGTAATGGCTCATCATAATCTTTTGCTTTCAAGTACATAATGTCCTCATCCGGAAATTCAAATCTCATCGGTTGGTAATCATCAATTGGTTGTTCGGCCAGGTATTCTGACAGAACACTCCCTTTAATGGCTTTCTGGGAAACGTACTGGATATCGTATTCTGTCAATACCATTTGCCATCTGGCAATCCTTCCAGAAAGTGTCTGCTTTTCAAAGATATATTTAATTGGATCCATCTTCGAAATTAGCATGGTTGTATGATTGAGCATGTACTGTCTTAAACTTTTGGCCGCCCAAGCGAGTGCACAACACGTTTTTTCAAGCATTGAGTAGCGGGATTCACAGTCTGTGAATTTTTTACTCAAGTAATAAATCGCATGCTCCTTCCTTCCTGTCTCGTCATGTTGACCGAGAACACAACCCATACTATTCTCCAGAACCATTAAATATATGATTAATGGTCTTCTAGCCACTGGGGGTATCAGTATCGGAGGCTCCTACAAATACTGTTTTATCTTATCAAATGCTCTTTGACAATTTTCGTTCCAGACCACTGCCTGATCTTTCTTTAACAGCTTAAACATTGGTTCACATGTGGCCGTTAGATGAGATATGAACCGAGCGATGTAGTTCAACCTCCCTAAGAAACCACGGACCTCTTTTTCAGTCTTCGGTGCTGGCATTTCTTGAATAGCTCTTATTTTCACAGGATCTACCTCGATTCCTTTTCTGCTGACAATAAACCCCAATAGCTTTCCGGATCGAACTCCGAAAGTGCACTTATTTGGATTCAACCTCGATTTGAACTTCCTCAACCTCTCAAACAACTTCAATAGATTGACCAGATGTTCTTCCTCCGTCTGGGACTTCGCGATCATGTCATCAACATAAACCTCAATCTCATGATGAATCATATCATGAAACAAAGTCACCATTGCCTGCTGATAAGTTGCCCCTGCATTTTTCAACCCAAACGGCATCACCTTATAGCAAAATGTTCCCCACGGTGTAATGAATGTTGTCTTCTCCATGTCTTCTGGTGCCATTTTTATCTGATTATAACCGGAGAAGCCATCCATAAAGGAAAACACCGAGAATTGAGCCGTATTGTCAACCAATACGTTAATGTGGGGGAGCGAGAAATCATCCTTTAGGCTCGCCTTATTCAAGTCTCTATAATCAACGCACATTCGTACCTTACCATCCTTCTTAGGTACGGGTACAATGTTGGCGACCCACAGAGGGTAAGTTGTCACGGCTAAAAATCCAGCGTCTAACTGCTTTTGAACTTCTTTTATTTTTACCGCCATGTCTGGTCTCGTCCTCCTAAGCTTCTGCTTGACGGGTGGACATTCTTCCCAAAGTGGCAATCGATGAACCACGATGTCAGTATCAAGTCCGGGCATATCTTCGTAAGACCAAGCAAAGATGTCACTGTACTCTCTAAGCATCTCTATCAACCTTTGCTTGACGTCTTCTTGCAATGCAGCCCATATCCTGACATTTCTAACAACCTCTTCAGAACCCAAGTTGACAATCTCAATCTCTTCTTCATGAGGCATAATGACCTTTTCTTCTTGTCTTAAGAGTCTAGCCAATTCCTCAGGCAAGTCTTCATCCTCATCAATCTCTTATTCAGCTTGGAATACCGGGTTGTCAAAGTCGAAGCGAGTCATAGAAGATTCTTGGTCGGTGTCATTTGCAATGATATGAGACCTGCAATGAAAATGGTTAAGTGATTCAAATGATATGCAAACAAACACATTGCCATTTTATTGTTAAAGATAAAACAAGAAAAACAGAGATCTCAAAATTTGAATGGAAAAACGCCCTTTGATTAATAGATGAAACAATGTTCAAACATAAACAAGACAAGCCCTGAAATAACAAACCACTATGCTCCGGGTAGAACATAGGGTCGTACAATAATTGAAAAACAAAGTATTATTGTTCATTGGTCACTTGGACAAATTCCTCGATGGACCAGTTGCATAAGCGCTGTCCGGGAAGGCATGGCTTGATCCAAGCATCCATGTCGCAGTCGCTGTCTCCAGCTTCGTCATCTGAAATGGCATTGAGCTGCTCGAAGAAAACACCCCCGCTGGTAAACCTGATTGGCCCTTTGAACTTTGGTGTATTCTGTGAAGAGGATGGGTGGTACCCCAGGCCGAATTTGTCTTGCTTTTGAGGGATATCAATCACTTGTCCCCCATCCTTGTGCTGAGTTAGCTTGTACCACTGCCTGCGCTTCTTTGAAAGAGGACATAGCCACCTCGGGCTCTTTTCTCACCACTAACGCCTTATCCTTCAACTGAACAGTTTCAAACGCTTGACACAGGGTCTCATGAATTTCCCCATCTACTTCCACATACTTGAAAGAAGACAGGTGACTAACCATGATGACTTCCTCTCCACATACTATCACAACACTGCCACCGACCATATATTTCAACTTCTGATGCAGAGTCGATGTGACAACCCCAGCTGAGTGGATCCATGGTCTGCCTAACAAACAACTATAAGCAGGCTGAATGTCCATGATATAAAATACAGCGTCAAAAACTTCTGGGCCCACTTGGATAGGCAAAGTCAGCTCACCGAAGACAGACCTCCGAGTACCATCAAAAGCACGTACAACCAAATCACTCGGTGTACAGGTAATGCCCCTAGTATCCAGCTTCATAAGTGCCTTCTTCGGCAGCACATTCAAAGATGACCTTGTGTTAACAAGGATGTGAGACATAACCACTCCTCTACATTCAACATAAATGTGCAGCGCACAATTGTGGTTTCTGCCCCTGGGTGTTAAGTCTAGATCTGTGAATCCAAGGCCATTTCCCACTCTTACATGCCCAACAACCCCTTCAAGTTGATTTACTGATATCTCTTGAGGCACAAAAGTGATGCTCAATACCTTCATCAATGCATTTCTGCGAGCTTTGAAACTTAACAACAGCGATAATATCGAAATCTTAGAAGGTGTCTGCTGCAAATGCTCAACTATCTTGTAGTCGCTTTTGCATATCAGCCTCATGACCTCCTCCACATCATTCTCCAAAGATCCTTTTTCACCAGACTGGGAGGTTTCTTCAATTACCATCTTACCCTTACCTCTATCTGCTTTCTCATCCACCACTTCGGGCGGTGCAAAGACTCTGCCGCTTCGGGTAATTGGCGCTGCTCCCACAACATTCTCTGCAGACTCCACGGGAAAACTCTTCAAATCTATCTTCTGACCGTTACAATACACCTCAGCCCCATAGTTCCACGGGATGGCTCTGGTGCTCTCATAAGGCACATGTCCTGCTTTGGTAATAGTGATTGTTGGTGGCCTAGGAGGCACTAAAATAGTTATAGTCTTATATGGAATTGAGATCGTAGCGACCTCATCCCTTTCCTTGCTCATCTCCTCAATAGGTTTCTTTTCCGCAGTCCGCTTAAACTGTAACGTCCCCTCGTCTATCATTCCTTGGATGCACCTTCTCAGATCAACGCATCCATCAGGATGACTCAAGCAATCAACACAATCCTCATTACAGCCTGGGAATACACCTCCTCTCAGCAATTTGTCCTTCATAAACTACAACGGAGTTTTCAATTCATTCACATCCATTATCAAGTCTAAATCTTCCTCCGCCAGAATAGCACCAACCCTAGCCTGCCCATGGTTTGGCATAGGGTTCTGCACAACGTTAGGTGCATCATGAGAAAATTTTATCGCTTTACTGTCAATGAGATCTTGCAACTTGTATTTAAAAGCCTTGCAATCGTCAATAGAGTGACCAGGCGCCCCTGAGTGAAATTCGCAACGTGCATTTGCGTCATAGCCGGGTGGGGGATCACCAGTCAAAGGAGCGAGAGTCCTTTTCTGAATTAGTTGTAGCTGCAATAAAGTCTGAAGCACCTGAGAGTAGGGCATTGGTGGAGTGTCAAATACTCTGTTTGGCCTGGCCCTATCAGGATACCTCCTATAACCCTGATGGTTTTGCTGTTGTGGCTGATACTGTCTTTGCTGTTGTTGTTGTTGTTGTGGTATCTGTTGCTGTGGCACAGGAATAGTGACACTAGCCACCTGTTGTTGGCGATATTGATTCTGGGGCTGACCCCTTCCTCTTCCTCTAGAACTTGTCACTAAACTGACATCACCCTCACGCTTCTTGTTTCCAAACATCTTTTTTCCTCCTCCTCCAGCTGAGGGTACCTCTCCTACCTGAATCTTCCCAAGCTTGATACTGTTCTCTACTCTTTCACCAGTGATTATCAAATCTAAGAAACTTCCGGACATACTGCTTATCAGTTTTTCATAATACACCCCTGGTAGAGTAACAACAAACATGTCTACTAGCTCTCTCTCGACCATTGGTGGCTGCACTCAAGCAGCAAGCTCTCGCCACCTCTGGGCGTATTCTTTGAAGCACTCGTTACTCCTTTGAGAGAGGTTCTGCAATTGGACTCTATTCGGTGCCAGGTCACTATTGTATTGATAGTGCCTTACGAAAGCCTCGGCGAGTTCTTTCCAACTGTGGATGTTGGCGGGCTCCAGCCCCATGTACCACTCCAAAGAGGGGCCAGACAAACTATCCTGGAAAAAGTGCATCAGGAGTTTTTCATCGTCCGAGTACGCGGACATCTTTCTGTAGTATGAGCGCAGGTGGACCCTCGGGTAAGTAGTGCCTTTGTACTTATCGAACTCGGGCACTTTGAACTTATGAGGCACTCTTAAGCCTGGGATCAGCCCCAGGTTGGACATATCTAACCCCATGGAATTTTGGCACTCCAGAGATCGCATCTTTTCTTCAATCATTTGAATTCTTCTGTCAGCCTCAGAAGGTCCTGCAACATTTACAAACCTCGGAGTGAATATATCCTCTTGCCGATCCTCGTTCCACGTATGGTCCAAACTACCATGAATGCCACCCGTAGTATCAAAATCGAAGCCATTCCCATTTCCATTACCTCCATCAGCAAAGCCACCACGATTAAGACCTGTTGTATTCCCAGCACCAGTAGTGTATCCATCCTCTATAGTAGTAGGGATGACTAAAGTTGGTATTGAATTGTCCCCCTGAGGGGTTTCAACCCGAGTATGGTTATTAGGAATCCCACCATGTAGTACCCCATCCTCATCAACTCGTGTCAACAGGGGTTGCACCATAGTCTGAAGTTGAGCTTGCCTAGTAGAAACTCCTTGCATCAAATCCATCAGTTGCGCAATGCGGTCCCTCATTTCTTGCATTTCCACTTGCATTTGATCCATTATCCTTCTCCGATTACCTCTAGTACCATAGTGGTGAGTTGTCTGATCTACAATCCTGAAACACTGTAGGCACAAGAAACAAGATAAGGTTAACAGTTTCGATGTACCTGCAAATGCGAGAAACATGCTAAAATGCAAACATGTATATATGAAAAACAGGGAAATTTCCCCCATGATTCTAGCTTCGGGAGTGACAACCAAGACAATGGAGAGCCTCAGAGACAAGCATAGGATGAAACTCCTCATATATAAACATAAGCCCATAGGCAAAGTATAAACAGCAAATGAGTACAAATAGAAAGGGACCTCAACCAATAGGTCTGGTGATGGTCCATACAAAAGTCTACGCTACTGAATACAAAGAAATGAAATCAAACTGGGTGGCAAGACTGGAAATCCTTCAACAACGCCTGTGTATCCGAATGATCTGGCCTAGTGAGCAAACCACGTATGAGCAATTCCTGCTGACTGATAGTAGACTGAAGATCCTCGATCGAGTCCTCCTTCTCAACAGCCTCCTCAAGTCTCCGCCTCTTAGCACTAGCTTCCTCTCTATGCTCCTCCAAGGTTGCAAGCGCTTCATACAGTTTGCAGTCACTATGTCTTCTGAGTGCAGCTTCCTTCGAGATCTCTTCATCTTTAGCTTTGAGCTAGGCCTTCTGTTTGATGATATGCGCCTTCAACTTGTCTTCACGCTCCTTGCTAGTAGACATAGTAGCGTTCCACTGAGCCTCAAACTTGGAAATTTGTGAGTAGGCTTTATTCAGCTTTTCTTTCTTCTTGGCCAGAACACCGTAGGTGGCATTCAAGTCTTTGCCTGTGCGCTCCCTATCATTAGTCTCCTGAGTTAAGTCCGTTCCCAACTTGTTCACCAACTCTGTTTGCTTTTTCAGAGAATACCTTGCTTCATTTCTTTCACTTCTGATCTGAGCCATCTCTTCCTCTAACTCTTCGTTCGTCTTCTGCAACTCTTCTTTCTCACGACATACCTGTTCATACCTTTGGATATCTACCGTAGTAGACTCCTCAACCACAGGTAGGCAAACAGGCTCCACTGGAGGATATGGCATCAAGAACTTCGCGACCCTCTCACGAATCCAAGCCACATAGGGATCATAAGCCTGACTGTTGCTCTTCCCTAGTAATGTTTTGCCTCTCATATGAATACTCCGCCAAGCACGCTCGAGTCTAGTCAAATCATCACCCTTTAACAAACCGGTGAGGTACAAAGATTCATGTACCGCTTCCTCCTTTGGAGCGTCTCTGAGAGCATATCCGAACTGTCGTACCAACAGAGAAGGATTGTAGTTGACACACCCCTTCCTTCTGACTAGGGGTACGTTAGGAAATCCGCTACAACTGTAAATGATGTCAACGCCAAGCAAATCCCTATCAAACCAAATAATATCCTTAGCAGTCAAACCCATCATCCTCTCATACCACTCTGAGGTAGCAATAGTATCCACAAACTGACCACTCTTAGGCATGTGACTCATCAACCACCTATAAAGCAAAGGAACACAACACGTGACGTTCTTCCCCCTTCGGTTTTCATTCTTGTGATGCACAGAATGATAAACGTCTCCTAAGAGCGTAGGGACCGGATTCCCTGAGGCTAGCAGATAGAAGGCATCCACATCCATGAAATCAGGCAAGTTTGGAAACATAATTATACCATAAATGCAAAGTGCCAGGATAGCACTAAACACAATCCAGCAACCATTCTTAGCGAACTTCTAAGCTTTCTCAATAAGAAATGGTAACAGAAAACCATAAGTCCCTTTTCTCTCAACTAGCTTCCCCTCTAACTCTACAACATCCAACTGTAATATAGCAGCGAGCACAACCAGGTCGGGCTCTGCATCTGTGTGGACGAAAGGCATCTGATCACGGATAGGCACTCCCAACATATCTGAGTACTCTTCCAAAGTAGGCGCTAAAACAAAATCTGGGAAGACAAAGCACCTCAACTGGGCATCGTAGAACTGCAAGAGAGTGTAAATGCCATTGATCTCATAGGATGAGGGTTTGCAAACACATATGGCCAATCTCCCATAGTCTTGTCTAAACTGTTCCATCACACCCGCTTCAGCCATAGCAATCAGACTCCTCAAAGAACTGACGCCTGGGGTCGGAAACCTGTAAGCAATTGTCCTTTTCAAAGGCTCCATGTCAAGAACGAAGAACAGGACCACTAGAATCAGGAGGGAAATATACACCTGCAATCATAAATACATGTTAATGAAGAGATGCAAATGAAAATGCAAATGCGAATGCAATGCAACAAAGAATCAAGCTTGATGTGCTCTAGCTCAAGAAGAACCGGTGTTTCACTCTAGTACTGACAAATCACTGACATAAGAAACCCCTCGGTACTATGAACACCGGTTCACGCTGTCAAGAACTGGGTAATCTGGAGGTCAGAGCTTCCTGCATAACCCACCCACTCACAGGTATGGACATATCCACTAACAAGGTTTGGCATCCTATGCGTTCATCAGCGTCACAGACTTTTCAAGAAACGATGATACGATACCTAGAAGGTGTGGCATCATCATCTCTTGAAGCGGCCTCACTTAGCTGAATCCCAAATGATCGGTTCCCAGAGTCGACAACCCTCAAATCCAAATTCCAGTCAGATCCTAAGGATCGGAAAGGAACTCGTCAAAGAGAATCTCGTCTGAGTGTGAATTTCGTTGGGAACTGTGTCTACTAAGCAAACAGGTTCACCCACTAATCTCCACTTCTAATACTAGGTTTGTACTCAAGCCCAGGTCCAGCTTCTCACTCAATGGAAATTCCCTCCCCACACCACAGCAGTAATGATATATGATGCGGAAAATAAAATGCGGAAGTAAATAGACATAAAGCACATATACAAACACCCGAAAAGAAAACACGCAAGCGCTAGGATTGACTCGCATAGGGGATATTCATGTCCCCAGCAGAGTCGCCAGCTGTCGCTATTGCGAAAAAGGAGGCCGGCAATGACTAACAGAGTCACCACCTGTCGTTATTTATCCCAGAGAAGGGAAAGGAAACGATCGGAAAAAACCTGACAAAAACGGGAAAAGACGAGGTCATCACAACCAAGTCCTAGGTTCGGGAGTCGGTTACGCAAGGGGAAGGTATGAGCACCCCTCACGTTCGTCGTACTCGACGGGATCCACGCATGTGTTGTCTAGCTAAAAGGGTGTGTAAACTATCTACACTAAAGGCTTATGGACAAAAGAGAAAGAAAAAGAAATGACTCGGCAGAGCATCGCCGCTCTGTGCCTACGTACTCCCTCGTGCAATGGGAAAGTCAGAGTCAACGTAGTTCGCCTAACTACAGCCAAAAAAGGGGGGAAGGTTGTTCGCCAAGACATCGCGCCTTGTGCCTACGTACTTTCGTCTGGTACTAAAGATCAGAGCAAATGTAGTTCGGGCTTACGAGAACACAGGTTGTTCAAAAGTTTTTACCCGAGTAGGGTTAACAGACAGTTCTAGCAGTTGGTGTATGCAACTCGACCATTGGAGACTTAGGCGTTACCGTTTGCGATAGAACTGAAAGTTAACAACACTCTTGTTTATGAAAAGAGTTTCCTGATTAAGACCCCAAGGGGTGAAAAAGAGTTTGAATTGTTTTTGTGTTTTTTAAGGAAGAAGTGTTTTGAATTAGAGTGTTCATAATGTATGTTGTAACAAAGTCTAAAACCTAGGATCGAATGCGTCACATATCGTCCTAAGGACGTATACTAAACACTCTAGGCAATTGAGAGGTAACCACTCAATCACCATTTCCCAAGTACAAGGCTCATGGCACAACACTCATTATATTTATTAAGTGAATTGAAGTTGTTTGAAGATGAGAAGAGAAAGGGGACAAACTAAGGGGGACTAGACCAAACCCTAAAAGTTGTCATGCAAATGTGCACCTAAAGTTGAGTTTGAAAGGGGACTACCTAATGTTATCATGAATGGTTAGAACCTTAATGTCTATCATAACCTCTCTTGAACAAGAGAGGTTAGAAATCCTAAGGGAAGAAAGACAAAAGAAGAAGAAACAATAAGAAGAAAGAATGCAAATGAAGAATGCAAACACAAATGCAACAAGGAAGACAAAGATGCAATGCAAGTGAGGGAGGAAATATGTGTGAGTCTATAACCTCCAAAAGCTCATCTCAACTTCAAGCCATGGTATGAATAAGCACAGGATAAAAGGAGAAGAAGATGCATAGAAAACAAGTAACAAAAACAATGAGAAAAAGTCCTCATGGATTCATTACTTTAGGTAGGCTTCAACTTCCTCCTAAGGAGGGACCAAACAACCTTAAGTAGTATTCCAAGGTTATTGTACAGAATGGGGATGAAAAGAAGAGATCTCAAATGCCAAACCACAACATCATAAGCAAATGCCAACAATTACATCAAAGAATGCAAGCAAACATCATTTATGGAAACACAATATGCAAACATGAAAGTATGAGATCAAATGAAAAACTTATGCATATGATAAAGACCCAAGAATTAGCACACAAGACCTATAACAAGTCCCTAACATGAAACAATCAGAATCGAGTTCATCAATAATGCATAACCAAGCTTTTGGAAGCAAAAAGAAACAAATGCAACAGCAAAGATGCACAAACCTGAAGCAACTTGCAAAATACATGAAAAATAAGAAAATGCATCAAAAAATTCCAAATAAAATCTCAGAGGACCCCCAAGGTATCAGGAACCAGGATTCAAAAGGGGAGATTGGAAAACAAAAGGGAAGTGCCTCAACAAAAGGCAAACATCAAGAGTGTACCAAAACAGGGCAGAAATGGAGAGGGAACAAAAACAAATTCAAACCACCTGGAAACAGCACTTAAAAATCATGCAAAAAATATTCAAGGATCAATTAACATGTCAACACATTGCTTAAAAAAAATTAGAATTTCAATCCATACCATGAGTAAGAAATAAAATCAACAAGTCAACACACATTTTTCACATCATTAAATGACCAATTAAAAGGAAACTATGAAAATAAATGGAAGATGCATCAAAACACGAAATTAAAATTGCACAAAATTAAAAGACATGTTAAAGTATGTTCATGATTTTTTTCCAGAATTTTTAAACATTTCTTGCTATTTTTTAAGAATTTTTAAAGTGCATACAAATAAAAGAAATAAAAATAGAAAACAAAATGCAGAAAAAAATCACAACCATCAGATGTGCATACTAGTCAACAGATCAAACGCACCAGATCGTGCCAACTCAATTAATGAATTGAGGTTTAGATTGTAAGTGCATGAGTGAAAAGAGGAACATGTATGTCTTGTTGTGGAACACACGATGGAAAGCAACCGATCGGACGAACCAAAGCTTGCCACGTCGCCATCATCTTCAACCTTGGACTTCCGGCCACCGCGGTCTGCGCCGGTCACCCCCGTCCCAACTTCCGGCCGCCGCGAGCACTCATCCCCCACCGTGCATCATCATTTCTCAACCATTTCTTGCGATTCTTATATGAAAAATCATCTACTCGCGACAAGGAATCCAAATCTCCCATTAAAACTCACTTATCTCTCACCATTAAAGAGAAAATCAAACAACAAGCACTCATGTCAAAAAATGAAGTTCATCAAAACTTAAAATAAAATGCCCAAACATCATCTACATGCTACAAGGAGTAAGAATCCATGAAAATTGAAGTAAAACACCATGAAAAAACATCAAAAAGAAACTACACAACTTTGAGCTCAAAAAATAAAATGTCATAAACACAAGAAATAACAACCCAGAAATGATCTATACATCACAAAGGTTCAAATGCAATGAAAATGGTGGAAAATCATGGAGTATTAAGAGTGTAAGGTTGAATTCAAGTTACCTAGTGGAGAACTTCCACTGAGCCTTCAACAGGTGCTAAAGCTTGAAGAAAACGATTCAAACACGTTCAATGATCCATAATAAAGCTTTTGCAACCTTCAATTTGCCTTGAAATGGAGTAAATATGAGAATTCCAATTTTGAGTTTTCACCACTTTTTGAAAACGAATATGGTTGTTTCAGCAGCAAGAATGACCTAGCTCTGCCTCAAAATTCCTCAAGAATACTTATATGATGGATTTTTGATCAAATGGGGCCTTAATCCATGCAAAACA
The DNA here is from genome assembly GCA_963859935.3 of Lathyrus sativus. Taxonomy (NCBI): domain Eukaryota; kingdom Viridiplantae; phylum Streptophyta; class Magnoliopsida; order Fabales; family Fabaceae; genus Lathyrus; species Lathyrus sativus. Next base: position 694,679,410 of record OZ012737.1, read on the forward strand.
GTCCATTTTGAATTTTCACATTTCACCACTTTTTGAAAATCCCATGCACGTTTTTAACACTACACCACTTGATTTTTTGATCCCAATCCACTACATATCAGTTGTGTAAATTAAAGGAATGAGATTGGAGGTTTAATTTTGATCCTATGATTGATTTCCAATTTTGTTACTTCAAGAGGAAGAAACCATGAAAATGGTCCATTTTGAGACTTCAAAAATCCAATGTGAAGATGGCAATGTCTTTGAATTGTTATTTGCAATCAAAAAATGCACAAACTTGCCTTGAAAAAGTTTAAAATCCAATAAGTCTCAAATTCTCAATTTTAAGCCTCCTTTATGAAAAATTCAAACCCCAAATTCTCAATCCAATCTCCCACCATGACAAGAGATGGTTTGATAGTTCAAATGGCCCTATTTGGAGCAAGTTTCATGTTGAAAAGATTTCCATTTGAAGTGTGCAAGTTGGTGAAATGGACCTATAATTTTATGACCTGTAATCTTACTTTCCCAAAATACCCCTGACTTGTAAACCTCATAACTTGAGTTCTACAAATCAGATGAAAGGCTTATAATACAATTTGGAAATCTAAGATCAAGACCTACAACTTTCGTGTTGACCAAAAGTTGAGGAGAAACACCCTTCTAGGTCAAAACTGGCTTGGAAGTTGGTTGACTTTTGTTGATTAAAATCACATACCTCAAATGACCTGTAACTTGTCCGAATCATAACTTGAGTTCTATAAATCCGACCGAGGACTTCTAGTACTCAAATTAAAGCTAATAACATCTCTACAAGTTCCATGTTGGCCAAAAATTGATATGAGACTTCTATCTTGAGGTAGGTGGTATTGAAGTCAGGCACTAAATAGGGGATTTTACCCTGAGAACCCTAACTTAGTAACTTCTCACACATTTTACCCTTGATGAATTGAACTTGCAATGATGTCTCATATGTCTCAACACAACATCCCGTGACCATAGGGACTTTGAATTGAGTTTCTATCTTCTTCAATTGCGCAGTTGATTGAGGATTTACCAGATGAAAACCCTAACTGCAATATTCTCAACTGTGGCTTGTTCCACTTCATACAACCACTTGCATAAGCTCCACAATGACCCTCAAGGCCCTCAATAAGCTTTCTTTACATATCATACCCAAAATCATGCATTCATGAACTTCTGATGCTCTTCAGTTGGCCTCCCAGCTAAGAGCTGTCCCATACACATCCATCTGTCTCTTCACAATACATTGACCACTTTAAGATGTCTTGATGACCACTCGAACTTGAGTAACCACTCTTGCTTAGGCCCCATGCCCTGAGAAGACTCCTCTTGAGGTGCACAAACTCCTGATCCCCTGTTCAATGCGATATGCTATGCAATGCAAATGCTAGAACAAAATGAAATGAAATATAAACCAAGTTAAGAAAAGGTTGAGCAAATTTTGGGGTGCAACAATAACCTCCTCTTGCTAGGCACACCTCTCTTGATCCCCTACTAAATGAACAATGTTATGCAATGCAAATGCTAGAACATGAAATGAAACACAAGCCAAGTAAAGAAAAAGGTTGGTCAAATTTTGGGGTACAACAACATTCTTGAGTCATTCTCATATTGTACAAGCTATCTCTGATGTGTAGAGAATCTCTCTTGGCTTCTTGTACACGAAAAGGTCAAAAAACACTTTTCACACATTGTCCATGATGCAATTCAAGTTGGCACATTGGACTAAGCTTTTCTCTCGTGTATTTAGATGAATTCTGCAGAACTTTGGTTCTAAGGTGAATAGATTGTGTGATACTATAATTTTCATGTTGATAACATCTTGGGAGAAGGCTTAAAAAATTGTCAAAAGATGCCTCAAATTCGTGTGGCCGAAGTTATCCCATAACTTTGAAAAATTTTGGTTCATTTATAATTGATCACCATGAATGAAACCTTAACTTTCAACTGGTAAACGTTTTTTGGACCAAATTTTCCACTAATATGAAGTATGAAATGTGATCTTTAATTTCAGCCCTCAAGCCTCAAAAGTGATGGCTTGGATATTTCACAAAGAATCCACAAAGTCATGCAATTGACAAGGTTAAAACCTTGGAAAGTAGGGTTTCTAAGTGTTTTGGATTTTCACACAACTTGAAACCCTAAATTTGGGCACCAATATCTTCCACTCCAAGAAAGCTTTTGGCTTGTAATTTTCATCAACTTCTAGTATCAAATGTCATCTTTAAGTGAGGCTCTCAAGTGCTTCCATTGGATGCTTGTGGAAGAAGTTATAACCTTGGAAAGTAGGTCACTATATCATGGATATTTGTACAGAGAAAAAATTCAAGAACCCTAATTTTGAAAATTTTGCATCTTTGAATGATTTATTTGATTAATCATGATCAAATTCAATCATCTTTCATATTTTCATGCTCCTGGACTTTTGAAGTCCATAATTGACCAAAAATTTCAAAAGTCAAACTTTGACTTTGATCAATAGTTGACCTTTCATCAATTGAATTAAAATCTTTCAATTGTCATAAAATCAAACTTCTTAAGCTAATCCCCCCACTCTTACCAAATCTGATGCCTTGTACTTAAACTCCACGCACACGACTCGAGAACACACTGCCCGAGGTGTTCTGATTTCACCTAACCCCACTAACCCAGCTTTATTCCCTTACACGTTACCCCATGTCCAGTCTCCATACCACCCTTATCCCTTAACTATACTTTTCCACCATATAACCGACTACCCATTTCACTTTCCAAGCCAAAAAAAATGCTTCTTCTGACACGCAGGATGCTTCTTGGAAGTCGTTCGCAGTTGTTTCCAACATTTCCCATTCCCACTTCAGGCAGGCGCAAAACAAATGGCTTAAACCATCAGACTAAAACACCAACCATCGTGGGCCTAACCCATTTCCTCTTCCTCAACCCACTTGCACCTCATCAATGAACTTTGAGGACAAGGTTCTTATTGGGCCTACGATAATGATATGAAGAGTTCAAGGTCCATTAGAGACAAGAAGATATATGTTTTATTGAAGGATTGTTACTATTAAATTAGGGGGTCCAACTATTAATTATTACTTACTGTTTGTGTTTTTATTTATTTGAGCCCATGATCTATCAATCCTTTTGTAAACCCTAACAATTTTTATCATCTTCTTGTTACTTTGAAGGTAATGAAAATTCTGAAAAGTTTATCTCTTATGTTTTTTATCTTCCTTTGTCGTTTTAGATCTATAGGTAACTAAGAGTAGTCTAAAAAATTTATAACATGTCAATAATTTTTTTTCTACTAAATTAAATTGATATGTCGCGAGTTTGAATCTACACTATTACATTCAGATACTTCTGCCCAACTACCAATTAAATTGACATGATATGACAAAAATGATATTTTTTCTTGGATATAATAATGTAACAAACATGATATTTAATATAAAAAATTCTATATTAAACGGGTCATAATATTTAATATAACTAATTCTTTATCTTAAAAGAAAATTTTATAAAATTATATAAATTATCAATATTAATATTAATAGCACACTAAATTTTCTTAACTTATGTGATTTATTTATTTATTTTAGTCTTATTTAGAGACGTATTTTTAGTGATCAAACGGATAAATTTGGCATTTGCCTTAAAATAACAATAAGCTACAAATAAGCTCTGCCCAACAATTTATATCCTGTCGTTTTTTATAGAAATCTTGTTAACCTCCAATAAATTAGCCTCATTAAACTCAAGGCTCACATTTTTCAACTAACATGCTAAATTTAAAAATGTTCATTCTTCTTTCCTCTTAGTATAAATAAGTATACACACCTTATAATCTCATAAATACATTCACTGAAGGACTTTCAAAGAGGATCATTAAAGCCTCTAACAAGTCCTTCATTTTATTATTACTCACCCAGCTATCCCTTTTCTCACCAAGTAAGTAATTATATTCTCATTATTTTATAATTTGTTTGTTTTTATTGCAATTGTTAATGACATGCAGCTTTTGATATCATTAAAATGCAATTGTACGCGTGATTGATATCATACTTCATATCACAATCACGCGTATAATTGCATTGCAATGGGATGTTGTAACTAACTCTTGTTCTTGTATGTATTGAAGGTGTTAATTGGTAGCTGCTAAATAATATAAAAAATAAATAAATAAAATGGGAGACGACGGTAAAACTAAGAGAATCGCCATTATTGGCGTGTCTACCTTCTTATTAGTAGCTATGGTCGCGGTGGCCGCGGTTAGTGTGAGTCTCAGCAAAAAAGAAGCAATAGAAGGGACAAAAGATTCACATGTATCTTCGTCAATGAAAGCTGTTAAAAGTCTTTGTGCACCAACAGATTACAAAGAAGAATGCGAGGAAAGTCTCACATCACAAGCAGGAAACACAACTGATCCAAGAGAACTCATCAAAATCGTGTTCAACATAACCATCACGAAAATTAGCAAAGAGCTTGAAAACACTCAACTCCTTAAAGATCTTGAAAAAGATCCAAGAACAAGTGACGCATATGACACATGTAAGGAACTCATGCATCATTCCATTGAGGAACTAAAAAGATCATTGGAAAGGTTTAGTCAATTTGACATTAATAACATCGACAGAATCTTCGCAAGTCTTAAGGTTTGGTTGAGTGGTGCAATAACATACCAAGAAACTTGTTTGGATGCTTTCGAGAACACTACGGGTGATGCTGGTCAGAAAATGCAGGAGATTTTGAAAGCATCTATGCATATGAGTAGTAATGGTCTTTCCATAATTAACGAACTTTCTAGAGTCTTAACAAACATGAAACCTCCGTCTCGTCTTCTTTTGGATGAATCTGATGTTGATCCCGATGTTATTGGTCATGGTGATTTTGAGCTTCCTGAATGGGTTGAAGATCGCGTCGGTGTTAGGAAACTACTTAAAATGACCGGAAGAAAACTTAATGCTCAACTCGTTGTTGCTAAGGATGGAAGTGGAAATTGTACCACAATCAATGAAGCTCTTACCTTTGTCCCCAAAAAGAATAAGAGGCCTTTTGTTATTTACATCAAAGAAGGTGTTTATAGCGAATACGTTGAAGTTCCTAGAAACTTAACTCACGTCGTTTTCCTCGGTGATGGTGCTAAGAAATCTCGTATTACTGGTAACAAAAACTTCATTGATGGCATTGGTACCTTCAGAACCGCAACCGTTGGTACGTGTATTCTAAAAGTTACTTTTTACTTTATATTTTATAACTTACTGGCTTAAAAGTTATAGTGCTTGTATTCATATGTACTTATTATGCTTTGATTGCAGCTGTTCTTGGAGATTTCTTTGTTGCACTTGGTATCGGTTTTGAAAACACTGCTGGAGCAATAAAGCATCAAGCTGTTGCACTTAGAGTCCAATCAGACAGATCAATCTTCTACAAATGTAGAATGGACGGTTACCAAGACACACTTTATGCTCACACCATGCGTCAATTCTATCGCGACTGCACCATCTCAGGTACCATAGACTTTGTGTTTGGTGATGCGGTTGCTGTTCTACAAAACTGCACATTCGTTGTCCGAAGGCCAATGGAAAACCAACAATGCATTGTAACAGCACAAGGTAGGAAAGAAAAAACACAACCATCAGGATTGGTCATTCAAGGAGGCTCCATTGTGTCGGACCCTGCATACTATCCAGTTAGGTTTGATAACAAAGCTTATCTCGCTCGTCCATGGAAGAATTTCTCAAGAACTATCTTCATGGATACATACATCGGCGACTTGATTACACCTGATGGTTACATGCCATGGCAAACACTTACAGGAATAACAGGAACTGAAACATGTTTCTATGCTGAATACAATAACCGTGGTCCTGGTGCTGATGTTTCAAAGCGTGTCAAATGGACCGGTGTTAAAACTATCACATCGGAAGGAGTAACTGGTTTCTTGCCATCAAGGTTTTTCCTTGGAGATGATTGGATTAAAGTTACTAGCGTTCCTTATTATCCAGGAGGAGCTACGGGTTCTTCTAGAGTCCCAACTCATTGAAATTAATTTGTATTTTTTTAAGTGAGTTTGTTAATGCGAGTGTAATCAACATGCACATGATTAACTTGAATACACAAATTATTCAAAAGTATACAATGTAATGCAAAACTAGAGAATATAAGGTTTGGGGGTCAATTAAACTTAGGGAAGATATTAGCATCTTAAGCATTTCTAGTACTCTACATGAACCTCTTGCTTTATCATGTTATTGTTGTTTGCTTAGGGTCAAAGACCTGATGGATTTATTTTTAAGTATACTCGCCAATAAATTGCATCTTTTGCCTACGTATCCTAACGATAGTGGAATCAGAGTATTTGTATTTTCCCTAATGGGATTGAGGAACCATTGACTATGGTCAGAGTTCTAGGAGGAAAGTTTGTTGATTGATTTTAGGAGAAGAGATGAATCGTCATCTTAGGGAGAAAACTCGACTTAACCACCACAAACGTATAGAAAATGGTCTTTGCGTCGCATTGAGAGAAGGGTTCCAGTTCAGATTTTTATCGATGAATATGCCACATACCTCTCTCAAGCGGAAAAGATGCTACATCTTCTCGATTTCGTTATGGAGGTAGGAGAACGTTATCTCAACTAAACAGATGAATCACGTCTAGTTCTCTTGTGGGAGAATGGAGGATTTAATTTTATTGTTTAAGTTGAAAATGGTGATCCTATGTTGAGAAAACAAGGGTGACCTAAGCTGATCGACCTGAGAAAATCAGGGATCAAGCGGGAGAAAATGATACAGATGAATAATGCAGTGTGTATGACTTATAAAATCGCACACACGTTCTTCTCTTGGATATGGATGTAAGCGACTATATTATAAAAGTGTCAAACAATAAAGCTATAGGAGTTGAATGCTTAACATTTGAGACATGCAATGTCCTCTTTACAAAGTGAGATACGAGATGTCTAATCAAGCGTGGATGAAGGTTAAGAATGTCCAAGCATACAAAGATATGGAGGAGTTGAGTACGAATCGTAAACGAGGTTCTCTACCTTCATTTGAAAGAAGGGACAAATATCAGTCTCAGACCAAACAAAAATAAAAAAGTATGACCATTAAGCGGGAAAGAGGTTAATATTTGTAAATACGTGATTATATTTCATAAAGTGATTATAAAAGAGATAAAATATCCAACATAATTAATCTTTAAAGTAGATATTATGTTTAATCTTTTTTTATGACAAACAAGTTATGGAGTGTAAAAGAAAGAACCAAATTAAGTAAAATTATAAAAAGGAATAACAGTATTTATTTTTCTTCCCCAAAAAAAAAATTAAAAGGAAAAAAAGGGAAAACGAGAGGGTGCTATCGTATTGGACGGAATAGAGGGTCCATGGTGGTTTCTCGGACAGTCTTCATCAGGGTCGTTCGATCAGAGGATGATTCATCTCTGCGGTCTGCGATAAGGGCGCGTGGTAAGTTAAACAGGGGTGCACACACGGACTCTATTTGCCATATAAATGGTGAAAACCAACAGATGGGACCTCATCTTCTGATTCTCTTTCTCTCTCTTCGTGAATCTCTTCGCCTTCCCTCTCTCTCAAACAACAACGAATAATAGAAATCCAAAGCTCCAAAAATCAAACGTAGCGGTCCTTATGAGTGTCCGTGGCGGCTGTCAAGATCATCACGACGGCGCCACTGTGGAACCCCCAGAATACGATCAAACAGATCTTTACCTGCCCTAATCGATGCTGTCAAGATCATTTGTTTCCTCTTTTTTATGTAATGATTTTGGATCTGCAATGGGAGACATGTTCCATGTAAATCCTCAACTAAGGCGCTTGGGGAAGATTGGCTTTGCTCAGAATCTTAAATAATGAAGTTTATGGGAAAACTACGCGGCTTGCAAGTTGCATAGGGCTATCACGACTTTGGTGAATGTTGTAGGAGTCCTCGTGGACAAAACAGAGGTTATGTCTTTTTTTTTTTTAACTTTATACTCTTTGCTTCTGTTAATGCTGAAACGCCACCATTCTTAATCTAAAGTCAATTTCTTTTGCTGTAACTTTCCAGGGTGGTCATCGCGTCTGTTACGCAGGTAGAATCCAAGTCATGGAAAACTAGGAGATCAATGTCCACGAGTTCTCACGAGCTATATAAGGAGCTTCTCATGACGCGACTGATTGACCATATGCTTCTCAAGTGCTGAGCTTGTAGGATTTCCCTTGATGATTTAAAGACACAGAGGAAAACGGGGCCGTGTGTGGGAACAACATCATAGTGATCTTCGTATGACAGGTACATGATCCTGGGCTTCTTGTCAGCCTAATCAAGTTCTCTTGGTATTCTTGTGTTAGCTTTGTTGTTAAGTATCGAGAATTTGATTTAGGGATGATATGAAAGCTAATGCATCTTCAAACTTCCAAGTTTATTAGGATAGGATAATCCGATGCATCCTTCTTTCGCTTGTTGTATCTAAGAGTCCTAGACTTACGATTATTGTTCCTTACCACGAGACTGTGTTAATTATTTTGATCTTGCAGGAAAGTGGATACCACATGAGACTGGTTGAGGAATCAACAACATTTGTTTGCACGGCCTAAAATTCGGGTCGACTTCGTCCAGCTAGACGAAATTCACAAGCTTCTTGTGATGATTGGCGTTCTTGTTTTCTTTTAGAAAGAGAAAAAAAAGATGTAGTTGAGCGCGTTGTGATTCCTTATTCTTGGCCTCGAATTACTTGTAAATGGGACACTTTGGGTTTTTTTTTGCATTTGTAACACGATTTGTAAAAAAATTTACGTGGCATTTGGATTTTGTAAACTTGTATCATGGATGAAATAAATTGAGGCCCTTGGGTTTTGATGAACTAATTGTCTTTATTATTATTTAGAAACGTGACGGGTGTTGCACACTTGAATGGTGACGCACATGCTTAAATCATGAGTGGCTAAAAATGCGTAACTCCGTTTTTCAAGTACTCAGTCATGGACTTTCCTCCAAACTTGGCGTGAGTTAACCATGAAGAAATTAAATCTGCCTTGCATGAGCTTTGAATAATAGGATCGTTTGGATCACTACCCCCTAAATCCAGTTTTAATTCATCATTCCACGTTAACTTGTAAACAACAAGTAGTTGAAGGAATACCTATGCTTTGAACAAAATAAACTCTCACGACATGCTCCCCCTTCCTTAACAATTTAACTCATGATTAGGTATGACAAAAAAAACCCGAATCCGTTGGGGCTCGCCCGAACCCGCCCCGAAATTAGCAGGGGAAACCCGGTTTGAATGGGTGCGGATGCAGGGAAAACCCGACTTTTAATTACGGGTGCGGATGCGGGGAGACACTAATATCCGTCCGCACCCAGCCCCGTCCCGCCCCCGAATAATACATTTTAGTTTAATTATCTTATTTTACTTATTTTAATATTTATTTATTAATTATATTATGAATACCTTTATTACAATTAAAATAATTAAATTAATCAAATTAATATTTATTTACTAATTAAAATTTTAATTAAATAAATAATTAATTTATTAAAATAATCAATTTTTTAATTAAATTATTAATTTTTATTGCAATTAAAAAGAAATTAATTTTTTTCGGGTGGGGGCGGGTGCGGGTGCACCCGTTCTCTACTGGGGGCGGGTCTGAGCGGTAAATTTTTACCCCTGATTGAGTTTGGGGGCGGGGGCGGGTGTGTTACATGGAGGCGGGTGTGGGTGCGGGTATAGTAAAACCCGCCCTCGACCCGCCCCACTGCCATCCCTACTCATGACTCCTTGATCATATAGGGAAACGCTCCTCTTGAAAAAAAAACTTGGAGAAAAACAGTGTTGAGGCGTATATGGACTTGGCAGAAACCTAAAACAATGAGCCATCATTGATGACCATTATGGGCTCCAGTAGTAATGTGAACAAACTCAATTTCTTGTTTTTGTTAAGTGCCTTTAGGTGATGCAATTTTATCTCTCATTTGAAGAGTTTGGTGAGAAAATTCCTATAATCCTCGAATCAAAATGGTTATGCCTGGAAATGCCTGATTGCTAGGAACTATATTGGACGATATTACACCTTCATAAGCTAGTTAGTCGCAATAAACATGTACAGAAGAGACAAACCCTAAAGATGTCATGTAAGATAATACACATAAGGGTGAGATCTTGGGGTCAAAATTAGGGTGTGACACTCCCTCAAAGTCTCCTTGACTATATCCACCATCCTATCATAAGTGCACCCAAGCCCGGGTTAGGACTTATCTCACCACTTAAGGTAACAACCCTGCATACAGAAAAGCTCAAGCAACAGACAGATATATATACAGATATTTACAAATACGCAGATATACAAGCAAGCAAACAAATAAGATAACACAAATACAAATAAGGTGGGCTTAACCCTCTTAGGGGAGCTGTCCTTAGTGAAGTCGTCATTTCTGTTACGGTGAGAATCGGATATCAAGTTATTAATTAACTTGAATCATAATCATGGAGTTCACCACCGAGCTTTGATTTATCCAATGGAAAGGGTAAAGATCAAAGAAAAACCCTAAGTGTGTTATGTAACAACACAACTAAGAGATCTAAGGTTCAGGTGTTGGTTATACCTAGGAAATGTGTTAGCATCCTAAGTATCTATAGTACTCTACAAGAACCTCTTGTTAGATATTTGTGTTATGCTAAAGTTTGCTTGCTAAGAAAAAGGTGTTAAGGTAAAGACCTAAAATATATACAATAAGTAAGCTCGCCAAGACGTCGCATCTCGTGCATACGTATCCTAACTAGGATGGAATTAGAGCAACTGTAGTTCTCCTAACTAAGGATGAGGAACTCTTGATAACGATTAAGGTTCCAAGGGGAAGTAAGTATTCATAACCATGATACTTATACAGAGTTAACCAACTCTCTAAGTCTAAGTTGAAATTCCTAAATAGGATTGACTTTAACCAAAGTCAAAGGAGAAAGTGAGTACCCATAACCATGATACTCACATAGAGTTTACCAACTCTAAATCTAACTCTTAGTTGTTAGTGGTTATAGGTTAGAGGGCTCGACAAGATATCACATCTTTTGCCTACGTATCCTGACTAGAAAAGAGGAATCAGAGTCTCCGTAGTTCGACATAACTAGGGGCGAGGAACTCTTGACTGTGGTCAATTTTCCAAGGGGAGTAAGTGTCTATCACCATGACACTTACATAGAGTGTGGAGACTCCAAACCTAAACTAAGTTAAACAAGTGAGACTCTCACAAGGTCTCGGGGAAAAGACAAGGCCATCCAAAATGACATGACAGTCAACTATGGGATCCTTTCCTATGAAATCAGGTGACTGAGAAAATGCTAACCTAATATTGTCATGCAAATATTGAGAAACTAAAATCTATCCTACTTCGAATTTAAATTAAAATTAAGTCGAACTAGGAAATCCTAAGGGAACATGAAATTGGAGTCAAGAACCAAACAATTAAGTATCACAATTAATCAAGATATAGTTCAAGAGTCAAGAGAATATTCAAGAACTGAAATCATAAGATCAAGTAAATCGTATCTAAGTTACAAATCACAACAATTAGAAGTCAGGAAGGTTAATGAAAATACTTAACAGAAATTAAAAAGGAAAAAAATAGATGATCTAAAATAAATCCTAAATATTTATGTTCTAAAAAAGAAAATAATAATTTTAAAGCTAATAAATTAAGAAAATTCGAGGTTTCTTAATATTTGCTAAATAAAACAAAAAGAACTAAATTAATTGAATAAATATAATTAGTTTCAAACTACAACGTAAAAGTATTTCAATATACTAGTTAAAAAAATCTGAATTAAAATTTATAATAAATGAAATTTAAAGAAAAGCTAACAAGAAAAGAAAAACAAACTAGATCTTGGGCCAGGGTGACAACAGTGTTAAGGAAATTTTACCCCATACCCCTACAATTATACTCATATTCCTACATTAAAAAATTTTGGACCAAAATATCCTCGTATAAATAGTTATAATTTTAGAAATTTTACTTTTTCATTTCATTTGCACTTCAACACTTCCAGAACTATCATTTTTCACATACAAACCGGAACTCTTAGCCAAAGTCTTCCGGAACTACCATTTTTCACCTACACATACCGGAACTCTCAGAGTAAGTCTTCCGGTTTTTTTATTTTTTTCGTTTGTTTACCGGAAAACTTTAAGTATGTCTTCCGGTTCATATTTTTTTCCCGTTTGTTCACCGGAAGTTTTTTTGCAAGTCTTCCGGTACATGATTTTTTTTCTTTTGTTCACCGGAAGTCTTTTTGCAAGTCTTCCGGTTAATTTTTTTTTGAATTTTGAATTTTATTTATTTATTTTGGTAGTGGTGCGCACACGAGGCAGAGACGGTAGGATCCCTTCTCGCGGATTAGGACAGGACGAGTCATCGAGAATGACTGAAGAAGATCATGCTGATGCATCTGCATCAGCATCCGAGCTTGTTGGAAAAAATAACATACCGGAAGTTATTTTAAAAGTGTTTTGGAAGACTCGATGGGTGAATTTTCCAAAACTCTGAAAATCTGACAGAACGGTAAAAAGTAAAAACAAATAAAATAATAAAAAACACACAGGGATAAAATTGGTATTTTTTTAAAATTGTAGAGGTATGGGGTAAAATTTTCCAGTGTTAATAAGAGCCCAAAAAAAACTCTGACAAAAAAGAATAAGGGCCTGGGTCGGGTCGTGATGACCCGGTTTGCTCTAAAAGAGTCACAAACCTAAGGGTCTGTTTGGTTCAAATGAGGGGGAGGAGATGAGAGGGATTTTAATGAAGGGGAGGGGAGGGGAGGTGAGTGATTTTTTTAATCAGATAAGTGTTTGGTTCAAAAGAGAGGGGGGAGGGGAAAGGAGAGATTTTAATTTAAAATGTGTTTGGTTCAGAAGGGGAGGGGAGGGATTTTATTAATAATTTACATATTTATCCTTATAATCTTATATAAGTCATATGATATTAAAATGTGAAAAATTCATGCGTATTTTTGTTGGTAATAAAATTTCTAATATTGAGTGATTAAAAAAATATTTATTTGTCACATAAAATTAAAAAATTGAATACAATTGATTCGACTTATAACTTTCCAACATAAATTAAACTATATGTCAATAAGATCGTTTAAATTGTTACGAATCATATAACAAAACAAATATATAAAATAACTTATTATTAAATATTAATTGGTTCAAAATATTTAATAAAATGAATAAACAAAAATAAATAAAATGAATGGTTTACAATTTGATATAAAAGAAAATATGATGGAATACATAACAAAATTAAAAGAAAAAACAAATATAACTAAACATTATTTTTTTAATAAAAAAAGACAATGATTATGATTTATATTAAGTATAAAAATTATAAAATAATTTGAAGGTGGAGAACAATTATAATAAGTTGATGGAAACAATCGAGAAAAAGTAATAACACGAAAGAAAACGAATAGTTTTGAAATACTGAAATTAAATTGAGGATATTTTAGTAAATATAATAATTTTTAAATATCAAAACTCATATTCCCTCCCCCCCCCCTCCAAATCCCCCAATTCGGAGGGAACCAAAAAGTGTGTTTTGGAAAATTTTTGCTCCCCTCCCTTCTCCTCCTAAGATTTGAACCAAACATATTTAATTAAAAATTTTCCCTCCCCTCCATCTACCCCGAACCAAACACACCTAAGTGTCATAGTGAAGCGGCTACCCTGTTTCTTAAAACACGTTCAAATCCTAGAAGAAATACATGATAAACCATAACAGTTTTACTTCAAATCCAAGAATAGGATTCACAAATACAAGAATCCATGTTCTATTTCACTTTCTCTCTTGATCATGATCAAAACATCCACCTTCAGAATCGAAGAAATTACTCGACTCTAACTCATTCGCATTTTCATCCTAATCTCTGCTTTAATTTCGTTTTGCTTCAAAGAAACTTTGGCTCGATCTCTGCTTCCAATATCGCCCTTTCTATGTGCGCGGTGCTTCTATTCTTCTGCGACAGATTATGACGGTGGTTTGATTGGTGAACGACCGAAAAAGGGTTTGTGTTGTGAAGCTGTGATTTTGGTGTTGAAGTGAATTAAGTCGAAGTTAGTTTGTGAGGGCGTGGTTTCTGATCATGGTGGTTGTGAAATTGAAGGTGATTGAATGGTCTAGATGGTTTTAATCTAGTGGCTATTATTAATTGTACTTTAGAGCTAGTATTTTTCTATATATATAGTAGCTTCATGGCACTTGTATTGATCTATCCAAAAATGAGATAAACACATGTTAATACATTTTGTGATCATTCTATCCAATATCCTTTTCTTTTGGTTATTTTCTGTTATACATTCTGTTACAAACTTCTTCTTCTCCATCTATGGATTCTTGGCTTAATCTTTCAATATGGTATCAGTGAGCCTGCAACTCCATGGCTCAATCTCGCAATAACTCTAATTCATCATTTGATCCGATTCTTGACCAAACCAATCCCTACTATGTACATCCAAGCGACGGTCCCTCTTCCATTTTGATTACTTCACTTCTCAATGGATCGAACTACCACAGCTGGGCGCGGTCAATGCGTAGAGCTCTTGGAGGAAAGATGAAATTCGATTTTGTTGACGGTACAATTCCAGTTCCAACGGATTCGTTCGATCCATTCTATCGAGCTTAGACACGATGCAACATGTTAGTGCATTCGTGGATTATGCGATCTGTATCGGATTCCATAGGGCAATCCATCGTGTTTATGGAGAATGCGATCGACGTTTGGAACAATCTGAAAGAACGTTTTGCGCAGGGAGATTTGGTTCGAATTTCAGAATTGCAGCAAGAAATCTATTCTCTCAAACAAGACAATTGCACGGTAACCGATTTCTTCTCTCAGCTTAAGATTCTATGGAAAGAATTGAAATTGTATATGCCTATACCTCACTGTACTTATCGTATTTGTTGTTCTTGTGAAGCTATGCGTAGTGCTCGTGCTAATCACAGTTCGTTATATGTTATACGTTTCTTAACTGGTCTGAATGATGATTTTAATGTCGTAAAATCCCAAATCTTGCATCTTGATCTGTTGCCTCCGCTGAACAAAATCTTTTCAATGGTTATTCAACATGAGCGACAAATTTCCCCGATTCCAGCTCTTTCGGTTCCCACTGATGATGATTCTAAGGTCTTAATCAATTCTGCTGATAGTAGAAGACCTCCTTTCAAGAAATCTGGGCAACGAATTTGCACCTTTTGTGGGAAATCTGGCCATACAATAGACACATGTTATCGAAAGCATGGTGTCCTATCTCATCTGCAGCGCAATTCTGGTGCTAATGCTCACAATGGTAGTGTAGAACAATCCCCTGATAATTCAAACACTGAGATTCCTGGTAATACTGCCATGTCTTCACCACAACTCACAACTGAGCAATATCAAACACTCATGAATATATTACAAGGATCAAATGGTGCCAAACCTGCTAGTACCTCCAATCAGGTGACAATCTCTCATTCAGTGGCCAATACAGGTAATCTAACCACTCCCACTAGTTTGAGTAATTCTAATGTTAGCCCATGGATCATAGATTCTGGGGCCAGTGACCATATTTGTGGATTTTCTCATTGGTATCACTCTATTCATGATGTCAATCATGTACATATCAAGTTACCTAATGGCAACTTTGCTATAGCTAGACAAATGGGTAGTATACATTTTACTTCTACCTTTTCTATTCACAATGTCCTATATGTACCTCATTTCTCCATGAATTTAATTTCTGTTTCAAAACTTTGCCTTGAATTACCTTGTGTTGTTAATTTCACTCATTCTCAATGTCTCATTCAGGATCCTCAGTCGTTGAAGATGATTGGTTCTGCTGATTTCATTGAAGGCTTGTATCATCTTAATCTGCAAAATAAGAAGCCTTCCCATGCTCTTGGTACCTCTGTTCTTAATGCTGTTACTATACCTGACCAAGCCTCGTGGCACTTTAGATTAGGCCACCTTTCTAATTCTAGAATGGCTATGCTTCATTCTGATTTCCCCTTTCTTGTTATAGATTCTAAAGGCGCTTGTGATGTATGCCACTTAGCTAAACATAATAATATGCCATATCAAAGAAGTTTTAATAAAGTTGTTCAACCTTTTGATTTGATACATCTTGATATATGGGGTCCTCTTGCATTAAAGTCTATTCATGGTTATTCATATTTCCTTACTGTTGTTGATGATCATAGTAGATATACTTGGCTTACTCTTATGAAATCTAAATATGAGGTTAGGCAACACATAATGAATTTTGTCAGTTTAATACACACACAACACAATACTATAGTTAAAGTCATTAGAACTGATAATGGTCAAGAGTTCTTAATGCCACAATTCTATGCTTCCAAAGGAATAACACATCAAACCAGCTGTGTTGAATCTCCACAACAAAATGGTAGAGTGGAGATAAAACACCAACAAATTTTGAACATAGGAAGAACTCTCCTTTTTCATTCAAATTTACCAAAACAATTTTGGTGTTATGCTGTTTCCCATGCTGTCTTCATTATGAACAGAGTAGCTAGCCCTATTCTGAATAACACATCACCTTATTTCATTATGCATAAACAATTACTAGATTTGCATATTTTAAAAGTTTTTGGTTCTCTTGTCTATGCCTCAACACTTCAGTCACATAGAACAAAACTTGATCCCAGAGGTAGGACTTGTGTCTTCCTTGGTTTTAAACCTGGCACAAAAGGATGTGTCCTTTATGACTTGAATAACAAAGAAATATTTGGTTCTAGGAACAATAAACATCTTAATAATATTCTGCCATATAATCCTGTATCCAAACCATCCACTTGGACCTACCACTGTCCTACATCAGATTATCCAGCTGATGGCACACTTATCCCTGCACCATCTATCTCGCCTGACCCACCTACACCTGTCACATCTATTCCTGATGTACATGATACATCTACCCCTCAATCCATTGAACAAAACACATATCCTAAACCTACCAGACAAAGAAATACACCACCTTATTTGGCAGATTATGTATGCAATGCCTCTCATGAATCAAATGAATCCTCACCTTCAGATACTCTATATCCCATTTCTAACTTTCACTCCTTTTCTCATTTATCTCATGCTCAACATACTTTTTCTGCTTCTATTACCCACATTGTTGAACCTAAAAATTTCAAAGAAGCCAGCCTGTCTGAAAATTGGTTAAATGCCATAAACTCAGAACTGGGATCAAGCTATAGGAAGTAGATGGGTCTTCAAGATTAAACATAGAGCTGATGACTCCATTGAGAGATACAAGGCTAGAAACAAGCCTTCAAGATAACAAAGAAATATATGCCTAATCTATGTTTAATCTTGATAAATTAGGCACTTGGATTATTGTTGATCTTCCTCCTCAGGTTAAACCTATAGGAAGTAGATGGGTCTTCAAGATTAAACATAGAGCTGATGACTCCATTGAGAGATACAAGGCTAGGTTAGTAGCCAAAGGCTATAACCAAATAGAGGGACTTGATTTTTTTGACAGCTTCAGCCCAGTTGCTAAGCTAACTACTATTAGAATGCTTCTTGCTTTGGCATCCATCTATAATTGGCATTTGCACCAATTAGATGTCAACAATGCCTTCCTCCATGGAGATTTACAAGAGGATGTCTATATGGCCATACCAGATGGAGTTTCTTGTAGTAAACCTAATCAGGTTTGCAAGCTTCTCAAAAGTATCTATGGTCTTAGGCAATCTAGCAGAAAATGGTATGAAAAAGTTGACTTCATTATTGTTGCAAGAAGGATACATTCAATCTACTGCAGATTACTCTTTATTCACATTGAGAACATATACTAGTTTTACTGCACTTCTAATCTATGTTGATGATGTGATATTAGCTGGTACTTCCCTAGATGAATTTCAGAGGATCAAAATTATTCTTGACAGCCAATTCAAGATTAAAGATTTAGGAGTGCTGAAGTATTTTTTGGGTT